>OY744522.1:186156221-186158721 GCA_963556195.1 Sepiola atlantica
TCGACGTAAATACACTAGACCAACCCGTCAATCAGCTAAATCCCACCCATTGACTGTGGAGAGACTTCTACTCCAAAATTCTAATTAAAATACTATTTCAACATTAAGCTTCGCAGATAAAAAAAAACTCGCATCTATTTGATAACATCAAGCCACTTGAGTCAATCTAACTACAATTCTAAGCATATATTGAAAGTTATTAGCTGAATCGATAACGCGATTTTTATAAAGTCTGACTATGTGATTTAAAAATATAACACAACTCATAAAATTATTCTCAACCTAGTATTTGAGTATAATATTTACATATATACAGATACAGCGAGACTAGTTTAAAGAACTACATGCCAACACGTGTGTTTGTTTTTACCTTTAAACAGATTATCCCAACAATAAAAATATATTTTAAAAATAATCATCATCCGGTTATGAATAGCTTTTATGGAAATAATAATAAAAACTGGATGAATTCGGAAATAATTGTAATAGCATTCATTTACAGTTATTTTTGTACAAATATTTAAGAGAATTGTATAGGTATATTCGTATATATTTTGTGAGTTTGAAATTTTAGAAAAAAGTTCCAATGAGATTATTGTGTATTCTTCTCCCACGAGTTGTTGCAAGTAGTGGTTATTTGACGCACAATGTGTGTTTGTGTGTTGTTTAAACTGCTAAAACTCGTTCTATGTTATCGTGCTGTCGAATTACTGAATAATAGACTGAAGATAAGATATGTTCATTTTTATATAGTGTGAGAAAAGGCCCCAAACAACATGGCGAAAAATCTTAAATGTATTTTTTGTGGGAATATTTTTTGGTTCTTTTCATTGTCTGAAAAATATATATTCTTTACTATTTCATTCTATCTTAATTCTGAAGCCGATTTTATAAAATAAATATGCAACTTTTTTTTTCAAAATAATTTTTCATAGTTGTCGTACAATATGAATCTTCGCTCAATCCCGGGTAACGCCGAGTGTTCCTACTTGTAAGAGGACGCATCTCAACATCGGAAATCCGATTGTATAATTAAGTTTTCGATTTAGGAAAGAATGGTTCTCCAAAAGATCATAAACCTCCTGTTATTTTTCGAACCTTTCATGTTTTGATTGATAAGCTCAAGTGATATGATATTACTCTTCGTGTTTGGCGAAATCAAACACACACAAAAAGACAACAACAAAAGTCGAATAACTACAGGAGTTTGGAGAGATAATCAAGTGTCTACTTTAAGAATTGAAAAAGAATGGTTCGCTCTATTCAAAAACTAATCCCGTAAAGAGTGACGCCAATCCAAACGAGAACATTAACGGAAGTGCGCAGATATGAATCATTATCGAATAACTATGCATATAGCCTCGATCTCATTTTCAATTTTAATTGTATGGAAGACTGACACGGAGTGCAGTGTACTTATTGACTTATTGACAACATTCTTAATTCGCTCGGTAACGCGTTCACTTAGCACTCTGGATGTTTCCATTTTTAAGATTTGCGGTAGCCATTGTTGTCCGATTAGCTCAAAGAAGCATCATCGTAATCGTCATTGTCATCATCATTGCAATAATAATATTAATAATAATATTATTATTATTAATAATAATAATAATAATAATAATAATAGACTGATTATATTTTGCACATAATTTCAATATGTTAAAACGCTGGTTACATAGTTTCCCAATGATAATCAAATCATTTGGGTGTATTTTGATTATTTTAAAATACTTCAGTAATATTTTAAATTAAACCCTGTTCCTACAGATTCAGCATAAAAAACACATTTCATGTCTTACAAAATCAGAACTGAACCGAAATCGAACCTATATATATATATATATATATATATATATATATATATATAAACAATAATAGCATAAGACTGAACCACCAATCCTTCTCCCCTTTTCCTTTTTCTCAGTAGCCCCTTACGTCTACAGTGGCGGCCTGCCTTGTTTGGGGTGAATCATGTAAAAAAAAGACTAATTGTGTTAATTGAAGAGCCCAAATCTTGTAGTAAAAAGCAACAATTTCTTATACTTCACAAAATAGTCATGAAGGTTCAAGGAGGATGGGAAGACCGTGGAGAACGAGCACTAACGAGATCTTCCCTGGAAGAGTGCAGAGAGTGCTGAAACCTTGGAGAGACTTATTGCCACCATGATCCCAGAGGAGACTAATGGTCGTTACCAACGATAAATCAATGGTAAGCGGTTGCTGCGATACCTCAAAGTCATTAGCAATGGTTTTCAAAAAGAGGTGAAAAGTACTGGGAATCTGGGGAGGTTTTTTGTCCCTCAGACTCCAGGGAACACCACCAGTAAATATCAGTGAGCAATCACTGACGATGACTTGTGTGATAAATCCTAGTGAGTGCTAAAAAAAATAAAATAATGGAGCGTTGACGCCGGGGAGGTAGAGTACCATGCACGCCTCCACTTGAATCTCGTAGAGGTTTATTGCTACTCAATTGATCTTTATGTTGTGACGATATGAG
>OY744522.1:186171221-186193721 GCA_963556195.1 Sepiola atlantica
ACAACACTTAGCTGGATACTCCACCAGACTAGATGGATTCTCCTACAATCCGGTAAGATCATAAGACCACAAGAAAGATACACTATAACATAGTTAACTAGGGGAAGGAAAATTAATGTTCTTAACTTCTTTACTAACTCAACGTTTGAGAGGTAAGGGAAAACTTTAACAGAACAGTCAAATATATATGTATCTTATATAGAGATCAAGTATTAGCCACAGCAAAGGGTTCCGTTCATTTCTGAGAACTTCAACTAAAGGAAAATGAAACAAAAGTGAAAAAACACACAACTAATACACACATATCAACACACGCTTACACACATACCTAAGTACAGATACGCCGACAATAAAAGTTTAATGAGTGACATTAACTTAGACTTGATAGTTGATTTGAAAGATCTTCGAAAGTTGAAACGTATAATCCGATCTGATCTCATATATATATATATATATATATATATATATATATATATATATATATATATTATATATATATATAATGTGTGTGTGTGATATGTATGATATATATATTTATATATGAAGAGTTCGAATGCAAAACGCGATAAATCCAATTTGTTTAAATTGAGAAATTTTACAATGAAATGATAAAGATACAAAATCTTGACTTCGACTTAAAGTAAAAGGAAAATATTCTGATATCACATCATTTAAAACATCATTTGGGGATATGGTTAAGTGTTGAAATGCTAAACTCTTTGTAGTGATAGCTTCTCAAGTTTCAAAATGGTGTTTATTGCGTTTAGCATTCGACTTCCTCATATATATATATATATATATATATATATATATATATATTTAAATAAATTTTTCGTGGTACAAAATTTGATAACGTCGAGGAATACGGACGTTTGGGACATTTTTTGGAGGGTCGAATGAGATTAAACAAATATAAAAAAAACGAGAGAAAACGATTAAAAAGAAATTAATTAATGTACTGAACCGGTTTTCGTCCACACTCATCAGAGTAAAACGTGGAAGTGATTGAATACGACTAAAACCTAAAAACAATTTGTAATGAAAACTAGTGACAAGTTTAGGAGAAAAAAAAAAAATAAATTATGGGGAGGAGAGTCATAAGTTGATCACATTAAGTCCTAAAAGCCATTCCTTTTGTTTACAAAGGGAAGGTTTGATTGACTTGATATATATGGCTTCCAGGACTTTGAGGTGGAATAGGGAGTGCGATCTACTTATGACAGAAAACCAGTCACTAGTGTACGTCGACGCACATTCGGCGCTATTTATGAGATGGGCAAATATATATATATTCACCATGGCCCTAACCTTCCTGGTCAAACATTCCACCCTCCTCTTTCCCCACCCCTCCACTCCTTCACTCACTGCTATCCACATCACTCCCGCTAACCCAAACCCTCCACTTTTTCACTTCCAACCATCCACAGTATCCCTGCTAACCCCACCCTTCCACTTTTTTCACTCAGTTTCTTCAACATTTATTTTCATTCCTCGCAACTGACTTCACCAGGTCCGGACGTCGGTCCCTACTGTTTTCCAGTAGTGGCTACTATTTCCTCCCTTCAACCCACCATGTCAACCCTATACATCCGCATGACATTTTTTTTATATTATCATCCTGAAGAAGTCTTACAAATAAAGACGAAACGTTGATGAACTTTTTGTTTTTTTCTTTTTTCATTTCCCATATATATATATATATATATATATATATATATATATATATATATATATATATAATAGATATGTATATATATATATAGTCTTGCTTATTATGTTTTACGGTACTCAATATTTTCTGTATACAATTGCAATTGCAAAAATTTCAATCGATACGATATTCCGCGATGGACTTATTAAAGCCAACCCTTAAAAAACAGATCACGCATCTACATAAATACACACACACACACACATATATATAATTAATATGGATGTCATCTTATATTAAACAAGAAAACAACTCAAACATGTTTCTTCAAAGGACATGAAATTTTTAAATCAGTGCAAAAACCTTCGTTCTTTAAATTCACTCGGATACCTTTAGGCAAGACGATTACCTCCATCTCACTCACTTTCCGAAGTTTTTTCTACAATTTTATCTGTTTACTCCATTTTTAAATACTATTAACTATAACATCTCTTCTACATCGAACCGTCTCGGGTATGACACGAAACTAAGCATGGACTAGTTGTAACTAAAAGCAGTTATTTTGCCAGTTTAATGCATGTCTACATAACGTTTGTTAAAAGCATACGGCTACATGACGTTTGTTTAAAGCATACGGCTACATGACGTTTGTTTTATGCATACGGCTACATAACGTTTGTTTAATGCATACGGCTACATAACGTTTGTTTAATGCATACGGCTACATAACGTTTGTTTAGTGCATACGGCTACATGACGTTTGTATAATGCATACGGCTACATGACGTTTGTTTAATGCATACATCTACGTAACGTTTATTTACTGCATACGGCTACATAACGTTTGTTTAATGCATACGGCTACATGACGTTTGTTCAATGCATACATCTACGTAACGTTTATTTAATGCATACGGCTACATGACGTTTGTTTAATGCATACGGCTACATAACGTTTGTTTAATGCATACGGCTACATAACGTTTGTTTAATGCATACGGCTACATGACGTTTGTTTAATGCATACGGCTACATAACGTTTGTTTAATGCATACGGCTACATGACGTTTGTTCAATGCATACATCTACGTAACGTTTATTTAATGCATACGGCTACATGACGTTTGTTTAATGCATACGGCTACATAACGTTTGTTTAATGCATACGGCTACATGACGTTTGTTCAATGCATACATCTACATAACGTTTATTTAATGCATACGGCTACATGACGTTTGTTTAATGTATACGGCTACATAACGTTTGTTGAATGCATACATCTACGTAACGTTTATTTACTGCATACGGCTAAATAACGTTTGTTTAATGCATACGGCTACATGACGTTTGTTTAATGCATACGGCTACATGACGTTTGTTTAATGCATACGGCTACATGACGATTGTTTAATGCATACGGCAACACGACGTTTGTTTAGTGCATACGGCTACATGACGTTTGTTTAATGCATACGGCAACATAACGTTTGTTTAATGCATACGGCTACATGACGTTTGTTTAATGCATACGGCAACACAACGTTTGTTTAGTGCATACGGCTACATAACATTTGTTTAATGCATACGGCTACATGACGTTTGTTTAATGCATACTGCTACATAACGTTTGTTTAATGAATACGGCTACATAACGTTTGTTTAATGCATACATCTACATAACGTTTGTTTAAAGAATAACTCTACATAACGTTTGTTTAAAGCATACGGCTACATAACGTTTGTTTAATGCATACGGCTACATAACGTTTCTTTAATGCATACATCTACATAACGTTTGTTTAAAGCATAACTCTACATAACGTTTGTTTAATGCATTCGGCTACATAACGTTTGTTTAATGCATACATCTACATAACGTTTGTTTAATGCATACGGCTACATAACGTTTGTTTAATGCATACGGCTACATAACGTTGGTTTAATGCATACGGCTACATGACGTTTGTTTAATGCATATGGCTACATCAACGTTTGTACAATGCATACGGCTACATAACGTTTGTTTAATGCATACGGCTACATAACGTTTGTTTAATGCATACGTCTACATAACGTATGTTTAATGCATACGGCTGCATCAACGTTTGTTTAATGCATACGGCTGCATCAACGTTTGTTTAATGCATACGGCTACATCAACGTTTGTTTAATGCATACGGCTACATCAACGTTTGTTTAATGCATACGGCTTCATCAACGTTTGTTTAATGCATACGGCTACATGATGTTTGTTTAATGCATACGGCTTCATCAACGTTTGTTTAATGCGTACGGCTACATAACGTTTGTTTAATGCCTACGGCTACATAACGTTTGTTTAATGCCTACGGCTACATAACGTTTGTTTAATGCATACGGCTACATCAACATTTGTTTAATGCATACGGCTACATCAACGTTTGTTTAATGCATACGTCTACATAACGTTTGTTTAATTCATACGGCTACATAACGTTTTTTAAGGCATACGTCTACATAACGTTTGTTTAGTGCATACGGCCACATAACGTTTGTTTAATGCATACAGCTACATAACGTTTGTTTAATGCACACGTCTACATAACGTTTGTTTAATGCACACGTCTACATAACGTTTGTTTAATGCATACGACTACAAAATGTTTGTTTAATGCATACGCCTACATGACGTTTGTTTAATGCACATGTCTACATAACGTTTGTTTAATGCACACGTCTACATAACGTTTGTTTAATGCATACGGCTACATAACGTTTGTTTAGTGCATACGTCTACATAACGTTTGTTTAGTGCATACGTCTACATAACGTTTGTTTAGTGTATACGTCTACACGACGTTTGTTTAGTGCATACGGCTACATAACGTTTGTTTAATGCATACGTCTACATGACGTTTGTTTAATGCATACGTCTACATAACGTTTGTTTAGTGCATACGGCTACATCAACGTTTGTTTAATGCATACGGCTACATAACGTTTGTTTAATGCATACGGCTACATAACGTTTGTTTAATGCATACAGCTACATGACGTTTGTTTAATGCATACGGCTACATAACGTTTGTTTAATGTATACCTCTACATAACGTTTGTTTAATGCATACAGCTACATAACGTTTGTTTAATGCATACAGCTACATAACGTTTGTTTAATGCACACGTCTACATAACGTTTGTTTAATGCATACGGCTATATAACGTTTGTTTAATGCATACGTCTACATAACGTTTGTTTTATGCATACGGCTACATAACGTTTGTTTAATGCATACGTCTACATAACGTTTGTTTAATGCATACGGCTACATAACGTTAGTTTAATGCATACGTCTACATAACGTTTGTTTAATACACACGTCTACATAACGTTTGTTTAATGCATACAGCTACATGACGTTTGTTTAATGCATACGGCTACATAACGTTTGTTTAATGCATACAGCTACATGACGTTTGTTTAATGCATACGGCTACATAACGTTTGTTTAATGTATACCTCTACATAACGTTTGTTTAATGCATACAGCTACATAACGTTTGTTTAATGCATACAGCTACATACCGTTTGTTTAATGCACACGTCTACATAACGTTTGTTTAATGCATACGGCTACATAACGTTTGTTTAATGCATACGTCTACATAACGTTTGTTTTATGCATACGGCTACATTACGTTTGTTTAATGCATACGTCTACATAACGTTTGTTTAATGCATACGGCTACATAACGTTAGTTTAATGCATACGTCTACATAACGTTTGTTTAATACACACGTCTACATAACGTTTGTTTAATGCATACGTCTACATAACGTTTATTAAATGCATACGGCTACATAACGTTTGTTTAATGCAAACGTCTACATAACGTTTGTTTAATGCATACAGCTACATAACGTTTGTTTAATGCATACAGCTACATAACGTTTGTGTAATTCATACGGCTACATCAACGTTTGTTTAATGCACACGTCTACATAACGTTTGTTTAATGCATACGGCTACATGACGTTTGTTTAATGCATACGGCTACATCAACGTTTGTTTAATGCATACGGCTACATGACGTTTGTTTAATGCATACGGCTACATAACGTTTGTTTAATGCCTACGGCTACATAACGTTTGTTAAATGCATACGGCTACATCAACGTTTGTTTAATGCATACGGCTACATCAACGTTTGTTTAATGCATACGGCTACATCAACGTTTGTTTAATACATATGTCTACATAACGTTTGTTTAATGCATACGGCTACATAACGTTTGTTTAATGCATACGGCTACATCAACGTTAGTTTAATGCATACGGCTACATAACGTTTGTTTAATGCATACGGCTACATAACGTTTGTTTAATGCATACCTCTACATAACGTTTGTTTAATGCATACAGCTACATAACGTTTGTTTAATGCATACAGCTACATAACGTTTGTTTAATGCACACGTCTACATAACGTTTATTTAATGCACACGTCTACATAACGTTAGTTTAATGCATACGGCTACATAACGTTAGTTTAATGCATACGGTTACATGACGTTTGTTTAATGCACACGGCTACATAACGTTTGTTTAATACATACGTCTACATAACATTTGTTTAATGCACACGTCTACATTACGTTTATTTAATGCATACGGCTACATAACGTTTGTTTAATGCATACAGCTACATAACGTTTGTTTAATACATACGGTTACATGACGTTTCTTTAATACACACGTCTACATAACGTTTGTTTAATGCATACGGCTACATGACATTTGTTTAATGCATACGGCTACATGACGTTTGTTTAATGCATACGGCTACATGACGTTTGTTTAAAGCATACGGCTACATCAACGTTTCTTCATTGCATACGGCTACATAACGTTGCTTTAATGCATACGTCTACATAACGTTTGTTTAATGCATATGGTCAGATCAACGTTTGTGTAATGCATACGGCTACATAACGTTTGTTTAATGCATACGGCTATATGACGTTTGTTTAATGCATACGGCTACATAACGTTTGTTTAAAGTATACGGTAACATCAACGTTTGTTTAATGCACACGTCTACATAACGTTTGTTTAATGCACACGTCTACATAACGTTTGTTTAATGCATACGGCTACATAACGTTTGTTTAATGCATACGGCTACATCAACGTTTGTTTAATGCATATGGCTACATCAACGTTTGTACAATGCATACGGCTACATAACGTTTGTTTAATGCATACGGCTACATAACGTTTGTTTAATGCATACGGCTATATGACGTTTGTTTAATGCATACGTCTACATAACGTTTGTTTAATGCATACGGCTACATCAACGTTTGTTTAATGCATACGGCTACATCAACGTTTGTTTAATGCATACGGCTACATAACGTTTGTTTAAGGCATACGGCTACATAACGTTTGTTTAATGCATACGGCTACATAACGTTTGTTTAATTCATACGGCTACATAACGTTTGTTTAATGCATACGGCTACATAACGTTTGTTAAAGGCATACGGCTACATAACGTTTGTTTTATGCATACGGCTACGTGACGTTTGTTTAATGCATACGGCTACATAACGTTTGTTTAATGCATACGGCTACATAACGTTTGTTTAAGGCATACGGCAACATAACGTTTGTTTTATGCATACGGCTACATAACGTTTGTTTTATGCATACGGCTACATAACGTTTGTTTAATGCATACGGCTACATAACGTTTGTTTAAGGCATACGGCAACATAACGTTTGTTTAATGCATACGTCTACATAACGTTTGTTTAATGCATATGGTCAGATCAACGTTTGTGTAATGCATACGGCTACATGACGTTTGTTTAATGCATACGGCTACATAACGTTTGTTTAATGCATACGGCTATATGACGTTTGTTTAATGCATACGGCTACATAACGTTTGTTTAAAGTATACGGTAACATCAACGTTTGTTTAATGCACACGTCTACATAACGTTTGTTTAATGCACACGTCTACATAACGTTTGTTTAATGCATACGTCTACATAACGTTTGTTTAATGCATACGGCTACATCAACGTTTGTTTAATTCATACGGCTACATCAACGTTTGTTTAATGCACACGTCTACATAACGTTTGTTTTATGAATACGGCTACATAACGTTTGTTTAATGCATACGGCTACATAACGTTTGTTTAATGCATACATCTACATAACGTTTGTTTAATGCATACGGCTACATAACGTTTGTTTAATGCATACATCTACATAACGTTTGTTTTATGCATACGGCTACATAACGTTTGTTTAATACCTACGGCTACATAACGTTTGTTTAATGCATACGGCTACATCAACGTTTGTTTAATGCATATGGCTACATCAACGTTTGTACAATGCATACGGCTACATAACGTTTGTTTAATGCATACGGCTACATCAACGTTTGTTTAATGCACACGTCTACATAACGTTTGTTTAATGCATACAGCTACATCAACGTTTGTTTAATGCATACGGCTACATTAACGTTTGTTTAATGCATACGGCTACATCAACGTTTGTTTAATGCATACGGCTACATCAACGTTTGTTTAATGCATACGGCTACATAACGTTTGTTTAATGCATACGGCTACATAACGTTTGTTTAATGCATACGGCTACATCAACGTTTGTTTTATGCATACGGCTACATCAACGGTTGTTTAATGCATACGGCTACATAACGTTTGTTTAATGCATACGGCTACATAACGTTTGTTTAATGCATACGGCTACATAACGTTTGTTTAAGGCATACGGCTACATAACGTTTGTTTTATGCATACGGCTACGTGACGTTTGTTTAATGCATACGGCTACATAACGTTTGTTTAATGCATACGGCTACATAACGTTTGTTTAAGGCATACGGCAACATAACGTTTGTTTTATGCATACGGCTACATAACGTTTGTTTTATGCATACGGCTACATAACGTTTGTTTAATGCATACGGCTACATAACGTTTGTTTAAGGCATACGGCAACATAACGTTTGTTTAATGCATACGTCTACATAACGTTTGTTTAATGCATATGGTCAGATCAACGTTTGTGTAATGCATACGGCTACATAACGTTTGTTTAAAGTATACGGTAACATCAACGTCTTTTTAATGCACACGTCTACATAACGTTTGTTTAATGCACACGTCTACATAACGTTTGTTTAATGCACACGTCTACATAACGTTGGTTTAATGCATACGGCTACATAACGTTTTTTTAATGCATACGGCTACATCAACGTTTGTTTAATGCATACGGCTACATCAACGTTTGTTTAATGCATACGGCTACATCAACGTTTGTTTAATGCATACGGCTACATCAACGTTTGTTTAATGCATACGGCTACATCAACGTTTGTTTAATGCATACGTCTACATAACGTTTGTTTAATGCATACGTCTACATAACGTTTGTTTAATGCATACGGCTACATCAACGTTTGTTTAATGCATACGGCTACATAACGTTTGTTTAATGCATACGGCTACATAACGTTTGTTTAATGCCTACGGCTACATTACGTTTGTTTAATGCATACGGCTACATCAACGTTTGTTTTATGCATACGGCTACATCAACGTTTGTTTAATGCATACGGCTACATAACGTTTGTTTAAGGCATACGGCTACATAACGTTTGTTTAATGCATACGGCTACATAACGTTTGTTTAATGCATACGGCTACATAACGTTTGTTTAATGCATACGGCTACATAACGTTTGTTTAAGGCATACGGCTACATAACGTTTGTTTTATGCATACGGCTACGTGACGTTTGTTTAATGCATACGGCTACATAACGTTTGTTTAATGCATACGGCTACATAACGTTTGTTTAAGGGATACGGCAACATAACGTTTGTTTTATGCATACGGCTACATAACGTTTGTTTTATGCATA
The DNA here is from genome assembly GCA_963556195.1 of Sepiola atlantica. Lineage (NCBI taxonomy): Eukaryota > Metazoa > Mollusca > Cephalopoda > Sepiida > Sepiolidae > Sepiola > Sepiola atlantica. The sequence goes on from OY744522.1 coordinate 186,180,832, forward strand.
CGGCTACATAACGTTTGTTTAATGCATACGGCTACATAACGTTTGTTTTATTCATACGGCTACATAACGTTTGTTTAATGCATATGGTCAGATCAACGTTTGTGTAATGCATACGGCTACATGACGTTTGTTTAATGCATACGGCTACATAACGTTTGTTTAATGCATACGGCTATATGACGTTTGTTTAATGCATACGGCTACATAACGTTTGTTTAAAGTATACGGTAACATCAACGTTTGTTTAATGCACACGTCTACATAACGTTTGTTTAATGCACACGTCTACATAACGTTTGTTTAATGCATACGTCTACATAACGTTTGTTTAATGCATACGGCTACATCAACGTTTGTTTAATTCATACGGCTACATCAACGTTTGTTTAATGCACACGTCTACATAACGTTTGTTTAATGCATACGGCTACATAACGTTTGTTTAATGCATACGGCTACATAACGTTTGTTTAATGCATACATCTACATAACGTTTGTTTAATGCATACGGCTACATCCACGTTATTTTAATGCATACGGCTACATCAACGTTTGTTTAATGCATACGGCTACATAACGTTTGTTTAATGCATACGGCTACATCAACGTTTGTTTAATGCACACGTCTACATAACGTTCGTTTAATGCATACGGCTACATAACGTTTGTTTAATGCCTACGGCTACATAACGTTTGTTTAATGCATACGGCTACATCAACGTTTGTTTAATGCATACGGCTACATCAACGTTTGTTTAATGCATACAGCTACATCAACGTTTGTTTAATGCATACGTCTACATAACGTTTGTTTAATGCATACGGCTACATAACGTTTGTTTAATGCATACGGCTACATCAACGTTTGTTTAATGCACACGTCTACATAACGTTTGTTTAATGCATACGGCTACATCAACGTTTGTTTAATGCATACGGCTACATCAACGTTTGTTTAATGCATACGGCTACATCAACGTTTGTTTAATGCATACGGCTACATAACGTTTGTTTAATGCATACGGCTACATAACGTTTGTTTAATGCATACGGCTACATCAACGTTTGTTTTATGCATACGGCTACATCAACGTTTGTTTAATGCATACGGCTACATAACGTTTGTTTAATGCATACGGCTACATAACGTTTGTTTAAGGCATACGGCTACATAACGTTTGTTTTATGCATACGGCTACGTGACGTTTGTTTAATTCATACGGCTACATAACGTTTGTTTAATGCATACGGCTACATAACGTTTGTTTAAGGCATACGGCAACATAACGTTTGTTTTATGCATACGGCTACATAACGTTTGTTTTATGCATACGGCTACATAACGTTTGTTTAATGCATACGGCTACATAACGTTTGTTTAAGGCATACGGCAACATAACGTTTGTTTAATGCATACGTCTACATAACGTTTGTTTAATGCATATGGTCAGATCAACGTTTGTGTAATGCATACGGCTACATAACGTTTGTTTAAAGTATACGGTAACATCAACGTCTTTTTAATGCACACGTCTACATAACGTTTGTTTAATGCACACGTCTACATAACGTTGGTTTAATGCATACGGCTACATAACGTTTTTTTAATGCATACGGCTACATAACGTTTGTTTAAAGTATACGGTAACATCAACGTTTGTTTAATGCACACGTCTACATTACGTTTGTTTAATGCACACGTCTACATAACGTTGGTTTAATGCATACGGCTACATAACGTTTGTTTAATGCATACGGCTACATCAACGTTTGTTTAATTCATACGGCTACATCAACGTTTGTTTAATGCACACGTCTACATAACGTTTGTTTAATGCATACGGCTACATAACGTTTGTTTAATGCATACGGCTACATCAACGTTTGTTTAATGCATACGGCTACATCAACGTTTGTTTAATGCATACGGCTACATCAACGTTTGTTTAATGCATACGGCTACATCAACGTTTGTTTAATGCATACGGCTACATCAACGTTTGTTTAATGCACACGTCTACATAACGTTCGTTTAATGCATACGGCTACATAACGTTTGTTTAATGCATACGGCTACATAACGTTTGTTTAATGCATACGGCTACATCAACGTTTGTTTAATTCATACGGCTACATCAACGTTTGTTTAATGCTCACGTCTATATAACGTTTGTTTAATGCATACGTCTACATCAACTTTTGTTTAATGCATACGGCTACATGACATTTGTTTAATGCATACGGCTACATGACGTTTGTTTAATGCATACGGCTACATGACGTTTGTTTAAAGCATATGGCTACATCAACGTTTCTTCATTGCATACGGCTACATAACGTTACTTTAATGCATACGTCTACATAACGTTTGTTTAATGCATACGGCTTCATAACGTTTGTTTAATGCATACGGCTACATAACTTTTGTTTAATGCATACGGCTACATAACTTTTGTTTAATGCATACGGCTACATAACGTTTGTTTAATGCATACGGCTACATAACGTTTGTTTAATGCATACGTCTACATAACGTTTGTTTAATGCACACGTCTACATAACGTTTGTTTAATGCATACGGCTACATAACTTTTGTTTAATGCATACGGCTACATAACGGGTGTTTAATGCATACGGCTACATAACGTTTGTTTAATGCATACGTCCACATAACGTTTGTTTAACGCATACGGCTACATAACGTTTGTTTAATGCATACGTCTACATAACGTTTGTTTAATGCATACGGCTACATCAACGTTATTTTAATGCATACGGCTACATCAACGTTTGTTTAATGCATACGGCTACATAACGTTTGTTTAATGCATACGGCTACATCAACGTTTGTTTAATGCACACGTCTACATAACGTTCGTTTAATGCATACGGCTACATAACGTTTGTTTAATGCCTACGGCTACATAACGTTTGTTTAATGCATACGGCTACATCAACGTTTGTTTAATGCATACGGCTACATCAACGTTTGTTTAATGCATACGGCTACATAACGTTTGTTTAAGGCATACGGCTACATAACGTTTGTTTTATGCATACGACTACGTGACGTTTGTTTAATGCATACGGCTACATAACGTTTGTTTAATGCATACGGCTACATAACGTTTGTTTAAGGCATACGGCAACATAACGTTTGTTTTATGCATACGGCTACATAACGTTTGTTTTATGCATACGGCTACATAACGTTTGTTTAATGCATACGGCTACATAACGTTTGTTTAAGGCATACGGCAACATAACGTTTGTTTAATGCATACGTCTACATAACGTTTGTTTAATGCATATGGTCAGATCAACGTTTGTGTAATGCATACGGCTACATGACGTTTGTTTAATGCATACGGCTACATGACGTTTGTTTAATGCATACGGCTACATAACGTTTGTTTAATGCATACGGCTACATCAACGTTTGTTTAATTCATACGGCTACATCAACGTTTGTTTAATGCACACGTCTACATAACGTTTGTTTAATGCATACGGCTACATAACGTTTGTTTAATGCATACGGCTACATAACGTTTGTTTAATGCATACGGCTACATCAACGGTTGTTTAATTCATACGGCTACATCAACGTTTGTTTAATGCACACGTCTACATAACGTTTGTTTAATGCATACGGCTACATAACGTTTGTTTAATGCATACGGCTACCTAACGTTTGTTTAATGCATACGGCTACATCAACGTTTGTTTAATGCACACGTCTACATAACGTTTGTTTAATGCATACGGCTACATAACGTTAATTTAATGCATACGGCTACATAACGTTTGTTTAATGCATACGGCTACATCAACGGTTGTTTAATTCATACGGCTACATCAACGTTTGTTTAATGCACACGTCTACATAACGTTTGTTTAAGGCATACGGCAACATAACGTTTGTTTAATGCATATGGCTACATAACGTTTGTTTAAGGCATACGGCTACATCAACGTTTGTTTAATGCACACGTCTACATAACGTTTGTTTAATGCATACGGCTACATAACGTTTGTTTAATGCATACGGCTACATAACGTTTGTTTAATGCATACGGCTACATCAACGTTTGTTTAATGCACACGTCTACATAACGTTTGTTTAATGCATACGGCTACATAACGTTTGTTTAATGCATACGGCTACATAACGTTTGTTTAATGCATACGGCTACATCAACGGTTGTTTAATTCATACGGCTACATCAACGTTTGTTTAATGCACACGTCTACATAACGTTTGTTTAATGCATACGGCTACATAACGTTTGTTTAATGCATACGGCTACATCAACGTTTGTTTAATGCATACGGCTACATCAACGTTTGTTTAATGCATACGGCTACATAACGTTTGTTTAATGCATACGGCTACATAACGTTTGTTTAATGCCTACGGCTACATCAACGTTTGTTTAATGCATACGGCTACATAACGTTTGTTTAATGCATACGGCTACATAACGTTTGTTTAATGCATACGGCTACATAACGTTTGTTTAATGCATACGGCTACATCAACGTTTGTTTAATGCACACGTCTTCATAACGTTCGTTTAATGCATACGGCTACATAACGTTTGTTTAATGCCTACGGCTACATAACGTTTGTTTAATGCATACGGCTACATCAACGTTTGTTTAATGCATACAGCTACATCAACGTTTGTTTAATGCATACGTCTACATAACGTTTGTTTAATGCATACGGCTACATAACGTTTGTTTAATGCATACGGCTACATCAACGTTTGTTTAATGCACACGTCTACATAACGTTTGTTTAATGCATACGGCTACATCAACGTTTGTTTAATGCATACGGCTACATCAACGTTTGTTTAATGCATACGGCTACATCAACGTTTGTTTAATGCATACGGCTACATAACGTTTGTTTAATGCATACGGCTACATAACGTTTGTTTAATGCATACGGCTACATCAACGTTTGTTTTATGCATACGGCTACATCAACGTTTGTTTAGTGCATACGGCTACATAACGTTTGTTTAATGCATACGGCTACATCAACGTTTGTTTAATGCATACGGCTACATAACGTTTGTTTAAGGCATACGGCTACATAACGTTTGTTTTATGCATACGGCTACGTGACGTTTGTTTAATTCATACGGCTACATAACGTTTGTTTAATGCATACGGCTACATAACGTTTGTTTAAGGCATACGGCAACATAACGTTTGTTTTATGCATACGGCTACATAACGTTTGTTTTATGCATACGGCTACATAACGTTTGTTTAATGCATACGGCTACATAACGTTTGTTTAAGGCATACGGCAACATAACGTTTGTTTAATGCATACGTCTACATAACGTTTGTTTAATGCATATGGTCAGATCAACGTTTGTGTAATGCATACGGCTACATTACGTTTGTTTAAAGTATACGGTAACATCAACGTCTTTTTAATGCACACGTCTACATAACGTTTGTTTAATGCACACGTCTACATAACGTTGGTTTAATGCATACGGCTATATAACGTTTTTTTAATGCATACGGCTACATAACGTTTGTTTAAAGTATACGGTAACATCAACGTTTGTTTAATGCACACGTCTACATTACGTTTGTTTAATGCACACGTCTACATAACGTTGGTTTAATGCATACGGCTACATAACGTTTGTTTAATGCATACGGCTACATCAACGTTTGTTTAATTCATACGGCTACATCAACGTTTGTTTAATGCACACGTCTACATAACGTTTGTTTAATGCATACGGCTACATAACGTTTGTTTAATGCATACGGCTACATCAACGTTTGTTTAATGCATACGGCTACATCAACGTTTGTTTAATGCATACGGCTACATCAACGTTTGTTTAATGCATACGGCTACATCAACGTTTGTTTAATGCATACGGCTACATCAACGTTTGTTTAATGCACACGTCTACATAACGTTCGTTTAATGCATTCGGCTACATAACGTTTGTTTAATGCATACGGCTACATAACGTTTGTTTAATGCATACGGCTACATCAACGTTTGTTTAATTCATACGGCTACATCAACGTTTGTTTAATGCTCACGTCTATATAACGTTTGTTTAATGCATACGTCTACATCAACTTTTGTTTAATGCATACGGCTACATGACATTTGTTTAATGCATACGGCTACATGACGTTTGTTTAATGCATACGGCTACATGACGTTTGTTTAAAGCATATGGCTACATCAACGTTTCTTCATTGCATACGGCTACATAACGTTACTTTAATGCATACGTCTACATAACGTTTGTTTAATGCATACGGCTTCATAACGTTTGTTTAATGCATACGGCTACATAACTTTTGTTTAATGCATACGGCTACATAACTTTTGTTTAATGCATACGGCTACATCAACGTTTGTTTAATGCATACGGCTACATAACGTTTGTTTAATGCATACGTCTACATAACGTTTGTGTAATGCACACGTCTACATAACGTTTGTTTAATGCATACGGCTACATAACTTTTGTTTAATGCATACGGCTACATAACGGGTGTTTAATGCATACGGCTACATAACGTTTGTTTAATGCATACGTCCACATAACGTTTGTTTAATGCATACGGCTACATAACGTTTGTTTAATGTATACGTCTACATAACGTTTGTTTAATGCATACGGCTACATCAACGTTATTTTAATGCATACGGCTACATCAACGTTTGTTTAATGCATACGGCTACATAACGTTTGTTTAATGCATACGGCTACATCAACGTTTGTTTAATGCACACGTCTACATAACGTTCGTTTAATGCATACGGCTACATAACGTTTGTTTAATGCCTACGGCTACATAACGTTTGTTTAATGCATACGGCTACATCAACGTTTGTTTAATGCATACGGCTACATCAACGTTTGTTTTATGCATACGGCTACATAACGTTTGTTTAAGGCATACGGCTACATAACGTTTGTTTTATGCATACGGCTACGTGACGTTTGTTTAATGCATACGGCTACATAACGTTTGTTTAATGCATACGGCTACATAACGTTTGTTTAAGGCATACGGCTACATAACGTTTGTTTTATGCATACGGCTACAGACCGTTTGTTTTATGCATACGGCTACATAACGTTTGTTTAATGCATACGGCTACATAACGTTTGTTTAAGGCATACGGCAACATAACGTTTGTTTAATGCATACGTCTACATAACGTTTGTTTAATGCATATGGTCAGATCAACGTTTGTGTAATGCATACGGCTACATGACGTTTGTTTAATGCATACGGCTACATGACGTTTGTTTAATGCATACGGCTACATAACGTTTGTTTAATGCATACGGCTACATCAACGTTTGTTTAATTCATACGGCTACATCAACGTTTGTTTAATGCACACGTCTACATAACGTTTGTTTAATGCATACGGCTACATAACGTTTGTTTAATGCATACGGCTACATAACGTTTGTTTAATGCATACGGCTACATCAACGGTTGTTTAATTCATACGGCTACATCAACGTTTGTTTAATGCACACGTCTACATAACGTTTGTTTAATGCATACGGCTACATAACGTTTGTTTAATGCATACGGCTACATAACGTTTGTTTAATGCATACGGCTACATCAACGTTTGTTTAATGCACACGTCTACATAACGTTTGTTTAATGCATACGGCTACATAACGTTTGTTTAATGCATACGGCTACATAACGTTTGTTTAATGCATACGGCTACATCAACGGTTGTTTAATTCATACGGCTAGATCAACGTTTGTTTAATGCACACGTCTACATAACGTTTGTTTAAGGCATACGGCAACATAACGTTTGTTTAATGCATATGGCTACATAACGTTTGTTTAAGGCATACGGCTACATCAACGTTTGTTTAATGCACACGTCTACATAACGTTTGTTTAATGCATACGGCTACATAACGTTTGTTTAATGCATACGGCTACATAACGTTTGTTTAATGCATACAGCTACATCAACGTTTGTTTAATGCACACGTCTACATAACGTTTGTTTAATGCATACGGCTACATAACGTTTGTTTAATGCATACGGCTACATAACGTTTGTTTAATGCATACGGCTACATCAACGGTTGTTTAATTCATACGGCTACATCAACGTTTGTTTAATGCACACGTCTACATAACGTTTGTTTAATGCATACGGCTACATAACGTTTGTTTAATGCATACGGCTACATCAACGTTTGTTTAATGCATACGGCTACATCAACGTTTGTTTAATGCATACGGCTACATAACGTTTGTTTAATGCATACGGCTACATAACGTTTGTTTAATGCATACGGCTACATCAACGTTTGTTTAATGCATACGGCTACATAACGTTTGTTTAATGCATACGGCTACATCAACGTTTGTTTAATGCATACGGCTACATAACGTTTGTTTAATGCATACGGCTACATCAACGTTTGTTTAATGCACACGTCTACATAACGTTCGTTTAATGCATACGGCTACATAACGTTTGCTAATGCCTACGGCTACATAACGTTTGTTTAATGCATACGGCTACATCAACGTTTGTTTAATGCATACGGCTACATCAACGTTTGTTTATTGCATACGGCTACATCAACGTTTGTTTAATGCATACGTCTACATAACGTTTGTTTAATGCATACGGCTACATCAACGTTTGTTTAATGCACACGTCTACATAACGTTTGTGTAATGCATACGGCTACATACACGTTTGTTTAATGCATACGGCTACATCAACGTTTGTTTAATGCATACAGCTACATCAACGTTTGTTTAATGCATACGGCTACATAACGTTTGTTTAATGCATACGGCTACATAACGTTTGTTTAATGCATACGGCTACATAACGTTTGTTTAATGCATACGGCTACATAACGTTTGTTTAATGCATACGGCTACATAACGTTTGTTTAATGCATACGGCTACATGACGTTTGTTTAATGCATACGGCTACAAGACGTTTGTTTAATGCATACGGCTACATCAACGTTTGTTTAATGCATACGGCTACAAAACGTTTGTTTAATGCATACGGCTACAAAACGTTTGTTTAAGGCATACGGCTACATAACGTTTGTTTTATGCATACGGCTACGTGACGTTTGTTTAATGCATACGGCTACATAACGTGTGTTTAATGCATACGGCTACATAACGTTTGTTTTAGGCATACGGCAACATAACGTTTGTTTTATGCATACGGCTACATAACGTTTGTTTTATGCATACGGCTACATAACGTTTGTTTAATGCATACGGCTACATAACGTTTGTTTAAGGCATACGGCAACATAACGTTTGTTTAATGCATATGGCTACATAACGTTTGTTTAAGGCATACGGCTACATAACGTTTGTTTTATGCATACGGCTACATGACGTTTGTTTAATGCATACGGCTACATAACGTTTGTTTAAGGCATACGGCTACATAACGTTTGTTTTATGCATACGGCTACGTGACGTTTGTTTAAGGCATACGGCAACATAACGTTTGTTTAATGCATATGGCTACATAACGTTTGTTTAAGGCATACGGCTACATCAACGTTTGTTTAATGCACACGTCTACATAACGTTTGTTTAATGCATACGGCTACATAACGTTTGTTTAATGCATACGGCTACATAACGTTTGTTTAATGCATACGGCTACATCAACGTTTGTTTAATGCATACGGCTACATCAACGTTTGTTTAATGCATACGGCTACATCAACGTTTGTTTAATGCACACGTCTACATAACGTTTGTTTAATGCATACGGCTACATCAACGTTTGTTTAATGCATACGGCTACATAACGTTTGTTTAATGCATACGGCTACATAACGTTTGTTGTATGCATACGGCTACATCAACGTTTGTTTTATGCATACGGCTACATCAACGTTTGTTTAATGCATACGGCTACATAACGTTTGTTTTATGCATACGGCTACATCAACGTTTGTTTTATGCATACGGCTACATAACGTTTGTTTAATGCATACGGCTACATCAACGTTTGTTTTATGCATACGGCTACATCAACGTTTGTTTAATGCATACGGCTACATAACGTTTGTTTTATGCATACGGCTACATAACGTTTGTTTTATGCATACGGCTACATAACGTTTGTTTAATGCATACGGCTACATAACGTTTGTTTAAGGCATACGGCTACATCAACGTTTGTTTAATGCACACGTCTACATAACGTTTGTTTAATGCATACGGCTACATAACGTTTGTTTAATGCATACGGCTACATCAACGTTTGTTTAATGCATACGGCTACATCAACGTTTGTTTAATGCATACGGCTACATAACGTTTGTTTAATGCATACGGCTACATAACGTTTGTTTTATGCATACGGCTACATCAACGTTTGTTTTATGCATACGGCTACATCAACGTTTGTTTAATGCATACGGCTACATAACGTTTGTTTAATGCATACGGCTACATAACGTTTGTTTTATGCATACGGCTACATCAACGTTTGTTTTATGCATACGGCTACGTGACGTTTGTTTAATGCATACGGCTACATAACGTTTGTTTAATGCATACGGCTACATAACGTTTGTTTAAGGCATACGGCAACATAACGTTTGTTTTATGCATACGGCTACAGAACGTTTGTTTTATGCATACGGCTACATAACGTTTGTTTAATGCATACGGCTACATAACGTTTGTTTAAGGCATACGGCAACATAACGTTTGTTTAATGCATACGGCTACATAACGTTTGTTTAAGGCATACGGCTACATAACGTTTGTTTTATGCATACGGCTACATGACGTTTGTTTATTGCATACGGCTACATGACGTTTGTTTAATACATACGGTTACATAACGTTTGTTTAATGCATACGGCTACATAACGTTTGTTTAAGGCATACGGCTACATAACGTTTGTTTAAGGCATACGGCTACATGACGTTTGTTTAATTCATACGGCTACATAACGTTTGTTTAATGCATACGGCTACATAACGTTTTATTTAATGCATACGGCTACATAACGTTTGTTTAATGCATACGGCTATATGACGTTTGTTTAATGCATACGGCTACATGACGTTTTTTTAATGCATACGTCTACATGACGTTTGTTTAATGCATACGTCTACATGACGTTTGTTTAATGCATACGTCTACATCTCGTTAAAACACTGATTATGGTATAAATACTATCTGACAATCTGAAAATACCAAAAGTTTTAGAAGGGAAGTTGATGTGAAATCAATAACTTTGGGAATGGTATGAATCGATTATTCTCTAACAATGTATAAAATAGTAGTGAACAATGGAATCATAAACCTTGTTAGAACAACTAAGTAGCAGAATAAAATTTCGAAAATAACACTAATCGCCGCTCATCACAACATTGACTCTGCTCTTCTTGGATTTCTACCTCTTATCGGATTTAAGTAATGACGGACTAGGAGAAGTGATCTTGGGGATTGCGAAAGAATTGTCACACTATGAATTAGTGGGAATATAACTGTGTGTGTGTGTTTTTATGCAATGATCTGTATGTATTGATGCGATAAAGTGAGTTGATATTAATTAATTTATAGTTATTTGAAATGAGAGAGCCGGGTTATAACACATCATGTCAAATTTTGTTTCATCATCAAGTGGCATTTAAAAAACAGACGGGGCGAAATCCAATTGATCGAACTATTGTGTCATGGATTACAATGTTCCTAATTAAATACATTTTAAAAAGATTTTAGATTTTGACGCGTAAGTAAAATCTAACTTGATTTTATAGTTTGCCGAAGTTCGCCTTGTCATCATTCTGGCAATCTAGGAGCTGGCTTCATCTATCAGCCTCTTTGTCGGAATGAGGTATGGTCGGACCTCTCCTAGAGGGGGGGGGGGGGTTATTGCCAATCGTCTGAGGCGTTCTTACCGGGGAGTGCCGACGGCGCATGTCGGATAAAAGTAACAGAGAACTGAGTTCCCCTCGAGGCAGCTGGTTTACCTCCTCTTTCCGACCTTGTGCCACATCCTGCTGAGGTGGGAAGCAAGTAAACAAGGTCTTGAAAGTTCAGTATACATTTGTTCAAGATGTGTACTCGAAAACATTTGTACAAAATCAATTTTAATATTATCAAATTTACGTACGGATTTTTTCTATTGAAGTGAAAAAAAGACCACCATTATTGGAACAACTCCAACCGTGTATGTAGCTAAATGGACAACTCAAACCGTGTATGTAGCCAATGAAACAACAAAAACAACCGCGTATGTAGCCAAAGAGAACAACTCCAACCGTGTATGTAGCCAAAGATGAACAACAACAACCGTGTATGTAACCAAAGAGAACAACTCCAACCGTGTATGTAGCCAAAGTGAACAACTCCAACCGTGTGTGTAGCCAAAGTGAACAACTCCAGCCGTGTGTGTAGCCAAAGAGAACAACTCCAACCGTGTGTGTAGCCAAAGTGAACAACTCCAACCGCGTGTGTAGCCAAAGTGAACAACTCCAACCGTGTATGTAGCCAAAGAGAACAACTCCAACCGTGTATGTAGCCAAAGAGAACAACTCCAACCGTGTATGTAGCCAAAGAGAACAACTCCAACCGTGTATGTAGCCAAAGAGAACAACTCCAACCGTGTATGTAGCCAAAGAGAACAACTCCAACCGTGTATGTAGCCAAAGAGAACAACTCCAACCGTGTATGTAGCCAAAGAGAACAACTCCAACCGTGTATGTAGCCAAAGAGAACAACTCCAACCGTGTATGTAGCCAAAGAGAACAACTCCAACCGTGTATGTAGCCAAAGAGAACAACTCCAACCGTGTATGTAGCCAAAGAGAAC
>OY744522.1:186198721-186201221 GCA_963556195.1 Sepiola atlantica
GACTATGAATTTCTTTTGTTTTTGCCGTGAAACGCGCGTAAGATGTAAAAAATATTGAAATAATTTCTCTGATGATCAGCAAGGTTAAGATTTAGACTATGATTTTTTTTTGATTTTGTAGGGAAACGCGCGTAAGATGTAAAAAATATTGAAATAATTTCTCTGATCAACGAGGTTAAGATTTAGACTATGAATTTCTTTTGATTTTGTAGGGAAACGCGCGTAAGATGTAAAAAATATTGAAATAATTTCTCTGATGATCAACAAGGTTAAGATTTAGACTATGAATTTCTTTTGATTTTGTAGGGAAACGCGCGTAAGATGTAAAAAATATTGAAATAATTTCTCTGATGATCAACAAGGTTAAGATTTAGACTATGAATTTCTTTTGATTTTGTAGGGAAACGCGCGTAAGATGTAAAAAATATTGAAATAATTTCTCTGATGATCAACAAGGTTAAGATTTAGACTATGAATTTCTTTTGATTTTGTAGGGAAACGCGCGTAAGATGTAAAAAATATTGAAATAATTTCTCTGATGATCAACAAGGTTAAGATTTACACTATGAATTTGTTTTGATTTTGTAGGGAAACACGCGTAAGATGTAAAAAATATTGAAATAATTTCTCTGATGATCAACGAGGTTAAGATTTAGACTATGAATTTCTTTTGATTTTGTAGGGAAACGCGCGTAAGATGTAAAAAATATTGAAATAATTTCTCTGATGATCAACGAGGTTAAGATTTAGACTATGAATTTCTTTTGATTTTGTAGGGAAACGCGCGTAAGATGTAAAAAATATTGAAATAATTTCTCTGATGATCAGCAAGGTTAAGATTAAGACTATGAATTTCTTTTGATTCTGTAGGGAAACGCGCGTAAGATGTAAAAAATATTGAAATAATTTCTCTGATGATCAGCAAGGTTAAGATTTAGACTATGATTTTTTTTTGATTTTGTAGGGAAACGCGCGTAAGATGTAAAAAATATTGAAATAATTTCTCTGATCAACGAGGTTAAGATTTAGACTATGAATTTCTTTTGATTTTGTAGGGAAACGCGCGTAAGATGTAAAAAATATTGAAATAATTTCTCTGATGATCAGCAAGGTTAAGATTTAGACTATGAATTTCTTTTGATTTTGTAGGGAAACGCGCGTAAGATGTAAAAAATATTGAAATAATTTCTCTGATGATCAACAAGGTTAAGATTTAGACTATGAATTTCTTTTGATTTTGTAGGGAAACGCGCGTAAGATGTAAAAAATATTGAAATAATTTCTCTGATGATCAACAAGGTTAAGATTTACACTATGAATTTGTTTTGATTTTGTAGGGAAACACGCGTAAGATGTAAAAAATATTGAAATAATTTCTCTGATGATCAACGAGGTTAAGATTTAGACTATGAATTTCTTTTGATTTTGTAGGGAAACACGCGTAAGATGTAAAAAATATTGAAATAATTTCTCTGATGATCAGCAAGGTTAAGATTTAGACTATGAATTTCTTTTGATTCTGTAGGGAAACACGCGTAAGATGTAAAAAATATTGAAATAATTTCTCTGATGATCAGCAAGGTTAAGATTTACACTATGAATTTCTTTTGATTTTGTAGGGAAACACGCGTAAGATGTAAAAAATATTGAAATAATTTCTCTGATGATCAGCAAGGTTAAGATTTACACTATGAATTTCTTTTGATTTTGTAGGGAAACACGCGTAAGATGTAAAAAATATTGAAATAATTTCTCTGATGATCAGCAAGGTTAAGATTTAGACTATGAATTTCTTTTGATTCTGTAGGGAAACACGCGTAAGATGTAAAAAATATTGAAATAATTTCTCTGATGATCAGCAAGGTTAAGATTTACACTATGAATTTCTTTTGATTTTGTAGGGAAACACGCGTAAGATGTAAAAAATATTGAAATAATTTCTCTGATGATCAACGAGGTTAAGATTAAGACTATGAATTTCTTTTGATTCTGTAGGGAAACACGCGTAAGATGTAAAAAATATTGAAATAATTTCTCTGATGATCAGCAAGGTTAAGATTTAGACTATGAATTTCTTTTGATTTTGTAGGGAAACGCGCGTAAGATGTAAAAAATATTGAAATAATTTCTCTGATGATCAACAAGGTTTAGATTAAGACTATGAATTTCTTTTGATTCTGTAGGGAAACGCGCGTAAGATGTAAAAAATATTGAAATAATTTCTCTGATGATCAGCAAGGTTAAGATTTAGACTATGAATTTCTTTTGATTTTGTAGGGAAACGCGCGTAAGATGTAAAAAATATTGAAATAATTTCTCTGATGATCAACAAGGTTTAGATTTAGACTATGAATTTCTTTTGATTTTGCCGTGAAACGCGCGTAAGATGTAAAAAATATTGAAATAATTTCTCTGATGATTAACAAGGTTAAGATTTAGACTATGAATTTCTTTTGATTTTGCCGTGAAACGTGCGTAAGATGTAAACAACTATTGAAAT
>OY744522.1:186211221-186241221 GCA_963556195.1 Sepiola atlantica
ATATATATATATGTATATACATATGTACATGTATATATATATGTATATACATATGTACATGTATATATATATGTATATACATATGTACATGTATATATATATGTATATACATATGTACATATATATATATATACATATGTACATATATATATGTATATACATATGTACATGTATATATATGTATATACATATGTACATGTATATATATGTATATACATATGTACATGTATATATATGTATATACATATGTACATGTATATATATATGTATATACATATGTACATGTATATATATATGTATATACATATGTACATGTATATATATATATGTATATACATGTGTATATATATATGTATATACATGTGTATATATATATGTATATACATGTGTATATATATATGTATATACATGTGTATATATGTATATACATGTATATATGTACATGTGTATATATATGTATATATGTACATGTATATATGTACATGTATATATATATGTATATACATGTATATATGTACATTTATATATATATATATATGTATATACATGTATATATGTACATGTATATATATATATGTATATACATGTATATATGTATATATATATATATGTATATACATGTATATATGTACATGTATATATATATATGTATATACATGTATATATGTACATGTATATATATGTATATACATGTATATATGTACATGTATATATATATATATGTATATACATGTATATATGTACATGTATATATATATATGTATATACATGTATATATGTACATGTATATATATATATATGTATATACATGTATATATGTACATGTATATATATATATATGTATGTACATGTATATATATATATATGTATATACATGTATATATGTACATGTATATATATATGTATGTACATGTATATATATATATGTATGTACATGTATATATATATGTATATATATACATGTATATATATGTATATTTGTATATATGTGTATATATATGTATATTTGTATATATGTATATACATAGGTATCTATATGTATATATATATTTATATACATAGGTATCTATATGTATATATATATGTATATACATAGGTATCTATATGTATATATATATGTATATACATAGGTATCTATATGTATATATATATGTATATACATAGGTATCTATATGTATATATATATGTATATACATAGGTATCTATATGTATATATATATGTATATACATAGGTATATATATGTATATATATATGTATATACATAGGTATATATATGTATATACATATATATATGTATATATGTATATATATATGTCTATATATGTATATATATATATGTCTCTCTCTCTGTCTGTCTCTCATCATATATATATATATATATATATATATATATATATTTCATTATTTTTTATTATTTTTGGGGGTACAAACCATTTATTAATGCAATAATGAAGGTAAGACGTGTTGAATCTTTCATAATTAAAAGATTTAGGGGATGAGAAAAAAAAATGTTGCCAGTCGACTTGTTTCGCCCACACTTTACAAAGCTGATATCGTGGGATTAAAAAAAAAAAAAACCTTTTATATTTAAAATGAAATGAGCGTTATGTTATGAAGGGGAAAAAACAAACAAAAAGTTCGAATTTAGAATAAAATAAGCGTTATGTTATATGGAATGGAGGTTGTGTCTTAGAGACTAATCACACTCAACTCCAAGAGACACTCCTTCTGTTTGCAGAGGGGGGGGGGGCTCTTGAGGCGTACGTCGATAGTCTCTAAGATTTTCAAATGATAAGAGGAGTGAGCACAGCTTAAGATGGAAAATGAATCTGTGCTAAAGTTCGTTGCGCACAACGGGTGATTTATCAGGTGGTCAGTTATCGAAGAACCGTATGCATTTCTTAGAACGTCCCGTGACCGGAAGGTTCCATTCCTGATTTTACTAGGGATGTGTTGCTGTACTCTGTTGTCTAATCTCAACGTCGTCCGGCCCACGTAATTGGCACTGCAATTACATTTAAAAAGATAAATCACATTATTTTATGGTGGGGGAGGCAGGACGTCTTTTCGAGAGGATGGTAACAGAGGTTTTGCACAGAACACAACCCGCACATTAGATGAAAAATAACAATTTTCCACCGCTGAGCTGATTTGTTTGGCGAACTTCTCACTTACTGTACCTAACCACGGCAAACGAATATAAATTGGACATTTAGCCACCGTACTAGTTTTTTCCTCGGAAAACTTGGCCACTTTCCTATTTATGACTGACCTAATCACATCCAGAGGGTAGCCATTATTGGACAGAGTGTCAATAATTATTTGTATTTCTTCGTCCAATTTTGATTTTGAACAGATCATAAGTGCTCTGTGTGTTAGGGTCCAAATTAGATTCAACTTTCGCTTGATCGGGCAGAATGAGTCCCAACGAGTATACAATCCTGTAAACGTAGGTTTATGATATATTGATGTATGGTAACAGAATGGAGTTTTCGTCACCAATACATCCAGGAAAGCTAGGGAGGAATTGCACTCACCTTCATATGTATACCTTAATGCGAGATGCTTATTATTCAGTAAAGAGAATAATGTATTTGCCTCTGTTTCATTATTAAAGAGGCAAAATGTGTCGTCTACATATCTAAAGTAGACTAACGGTTTCATGGGTCCTGATAGTAGTTCTTTCTTATGGAAACGCACAAAAATGTTCGCCAACGTTGGTCCCATGACTGACCCCATGGAAACCTCATCGATTTGTCTATACATAACATCGTTGAAACTAAATTGAACAGATGTAGTAGCAAATGTTATCAGCTCAACGAACGTGCTTTCAAAAATGGAAGGAGGCGATAAGTAGCTACGATATAAAAAATCGGCACAGGTAAACAGGTTACTAATATTATAAGAGCACATACATTTATTTGTAACCTTAGATTGCTGAATGTAGTTTGCAAAATAAAACGAATCCTTTAAACAGTATTTACTGTAGTGCTCTAGTACAGGCTGTAAAATACCAAAGATCCATTTTGCAACCTTTTGTTTAGATGGGTCGGGTCGACCATAGAAACGATAGATTTACTGAGATATCCGCCTTATGCGTTTTCGATAATCCGTATAAATGTGGACGGATAGAGCCAGAGGGTCTGATCTGACTGGCCACATCTGAATGGAGCACACCGCTTTTTACCCGTTTGACCAATTTCCTTTGGAACTTGGCTTCTAAGGTAGCTGTTGCGTCATGGGTACTAACAGGACCCAACTTGACGAATTTCTTCGTATCATTCAAAATAACCACCTTTTTTTAAATATAATCTTGATGGTTTAACACAACCTATATATATATATATATATATATATATATATATATATATATATATATATATATATATATATATATATATATATATATATAAAGCAATCTAATAAAAGATATAAGCGTCAACTAATATCTTATAATTAGTGACACATCCGGATATAAACTGAAGCTCAATATCTTTGAAAACTCATGAGCTAAGGACTTTAAGATACTTTGCTTGAACCTTGAATTCTAATAAAATTTGATTGACACCTTATTTTATTACTTCATTATATATATATATATATATATATATATATATATACGTTCGCCCTACTCCGTCCGCATTTATTATAACACTTCTCCCACTTCCTATTGGTTGTATCCTCTAACCGCTACTTATCACTGCCACCATCTATTCGTATCTCAGATTTTGATATTTTGCTCAAACTGGCTGAAGGTTTTCTATAGATTGGCCTATATCCTGTTTCTTTGTTGTGTCAATATAATGGGTTAATTTATTTTAACACGTGGTGCTTTGTATTTCTATTTTAGATTTCAATTTTTTAGGTTTTGTTCAGTTCAGTTTTTTTACTTATTTGTTTATTTATTTATTTATGTATTGTTAGCCTTAGGTAAATGTATTTCTGTGTTGGCAGCTGTTTGTTATCGCACTTATACAGTTTAATATAATAATTAAGATTGTTGAAAATATCGGGTTTTCAAAATTGTTATATTTGTTAAGTTGCAGGATTCTAGAAATTGCCGAATATTACAAGCTGCGATATTTAAATAGTTATTAGATTATTTAAGTTGCCAGCTTTTAGAGGTTATTTGGTTTATTAATTTGCTAGACTGTTACAATTAATAGATTCAAGTAATTGATTTATTTTAGACGTTGTGCCCTCTCTTCTATCTTAATACTATTTAACAAATCATCACCTATTCTAGACTAGTATACACGGCCTCATTAGTTATTGACGGTGTTTGCACTCGCTATTTATCTAAGTATATTTCTAAAATATTCATATAAAATCATAGAATCACGTGAGTAATGTACTTTTTCATATTTAAATTATTATTATCATTTCGGATGACCTAAATAAACAGAACGCCAATTGTTGACTTTTTTCTTGATTTTTTCCGAATTTATCTCAGGCGTAAGGGTAAATATGAAGTGGTTGTCCTACTTGCTATTTGCTTTCTTGTTTTTCCTCGTCACTTGAAATGATTTCGCTTAATGGTTAGAAAAATGCACATCATATATATATATATATAGGAACTGAATAAAAACTACAAGACCGTAGGGAACGGGGTGTTACAGGATATTAACTTGGCCGCTCTTAAGATCTGCTCTGAGATTGGTATGGAAGGTAATGTTGAGATATATACCCCTAAATGCCCTCGTTTCACTCTTAAGGATCATAAGCCAGATTTTAGTAATAACCCATCCATTAGACTGATCTCGCCGTGTATTTCAGACATGGGTGTAATCAGCAAAAAAATACTAGACAGAATATTGCCAGGAATTAAACGCAGAACTCAATTGAATCTGTGGACCTCTTCAGAGGAAGTGCTAAGTTGGTATAAAGAATTACACATTACTAATCAAAGTAAATTTATAATGTTTGATATAGATTCATACTATCCCTCCATATCCTCTACTTTACATGAAAAGGCGCTTACCATGGCTAGAAATGAATCCAACATCACAAACTTAGAAATGGATATAATTAGACTAGCCAGAAGGACGCTAATATCCTACAATGATAAGTTATGGACTAGAAAGGATAGGGAAAACAATTTCGATATTACTATGGGGTCACCGGACTCAGCGCAGGTTACTGACCTGGTAGGGATATATATCCTCAGAGAAATTTGTATGAAAATACCTGAACTGGCGGGCGGTCTATATAGGGACGACGCTTTATTCTTTGTCAACACAAGTATAAGGAATCTTGAAACTAAGAAGAAAAAACTCAATATATTCTTCAGCTCAATACAACTTAGCGTAACTATGGATATAAACTACCGGAGGGTCAATTTTTTGGATATTACGCTTGATCTATGCAACAACACATATGAACCTTATCACAAGCCCAACCACACACTCTACTATATCGACGCTAAATCGAATCACCCACCGATGGTGAAAAGAGCCATTATTCCTGCAATATCGAGTAGGATATCTAAGCTGTCCAAGAATCAACAAATATTCGACAGCAGTAAGCAATTCTACAATGAAGCTTTAAACAGATCAGGATACAAGGAAAAAATTAATTACCTTGTGCCTCCTTCGGTTGGGAATGGGGGACTAAACGGGAGACCGATTGCCTCTCGATCAATGGTTTCATATAATAGAGCAATGGGCAAGGCTAGATATAGGAGACCTGGTGTATCCCACGGTAATGTAAACCAGGTAGGGTGGGAACCGGTTGATGATAATATTCGTGAAGTTGGAAGTAACGAATTGAACTCACATGCTACCCAAACCGGGGGGGAAGGTAGGAAGAAAAATAGGAGAAGGACCACTACATGGTTCAACCCCCCCTATAGCCAGCATATTAAGACTAATATCCCAAAGATTTTTTATAGCATAGTGGAAAAAAACTTTCCAAGGGATAGCAGATTGGGGGGAATCATTAACAAAAATACTGTAAAACTGTCTTATTCAACCTGTAGAAATATAGCCACATCCATCATAGGATATAATAATTCTAAGATAACTAAAACAATGGAAGCCATGTTCTCTTCTGGTATTGATCCCAGTAACACCAGTTCAGTGAGAACCTCCATTATAAATAACCATAGTAGTAGAACATCCAGCAACGGCCCAGCACACAACTGTAACTGCAGAGCTTCTAACATCTGTCCACTGGGGGGGAACTGTAGAGTTTCAAGCATTGTCTACAAATGCGATGTGATAACAGAGAGTAGTAGGAAATCATATATCGGTTCAACCGGGGGTGAGTTCAAAGATAGATTCAGAAACCACATGAGTTCCTTCAGGGGAGTCCAAAGGGAAGACATAGATAGGCCTAACACTTCTGTTGGCCGTTTTGTGAGAAACCCCATTGCTAGGCAAGACCCTTTCGAACTGAAATGGTCAATTTTGGGGAGGGCTAACAAATATAAACCGAACAAAAAGAAGAGATGCAACCTATGTGCATTGGAGTCGTACCACATCATGACATCTAGAGATAATTTACTGAACGCTAGGCAGGAAATACTACAATGCTGTCTGCATAGAAACCGTTACCTGTTATCAAGCCTAAAACCTGGATAGGAGGGGAATTGGGGGAAGTATAAACTTACAGCAGAGATAGGCAGGATGGACACTTCCTGAGGCAATCTGGGGCAATAATTAGTGTATAATAGGGAGGATGAGAATTAGTAACACGTACTTATGCTAAGATATGTCTTAATTCAATTATTAGCGGATACTCGAGACTTAGGTTGGGGGTGATAAGGTAGGAATATTATATCGGAATAAGGCCCAGTGATAGTCAACTATAGTAAATACTTATTCAGCGGAATAGAGGGGGGAAATTGTGTTACATATAAAAAGATAGTGGAATAATAAATAATAAATCACAATTTATTCTCAGAAATAGATATATTATACGAAATGCATTGGGGATTTCAAGTAATTTTAAGTGAAAAATAAGAAATAGCAACCTGGATGCTATCACTATTTAATTAAATTAGGTTAAATTAAATTAGTTTTTAATTAGATTAAAATAAATAAAACAATTTGGTGGCAGGAATGGGGAAAAGTAATTAAGGAAAAAATAATTTTAAAAACATGCATGCCGACACGGACTTAATTTCTAAAAATAGAAACAATTGAATTTTATAAAAAAAGTATTTTGTACGGGATTTTAAATTAGTAATAATAAAGTCTCCTGTCATTTAACGAGTAAGAGTGATATTTTCCCGTAAAGTTGACAAAAAAATAAACCGGTCCTTTAAAAAAAAAGTTTGTTTTTTTCAAAATAGAAAATAGATTTCTGATAACGATATTCCGTTGTAACATTTATTTATGGAATATAGAATAATATTCTCCACAGAGAGTTACAAACAGACACAGCCGTTAAGGAAATATTTTAAATGATTTAAAATAATAACTAGATTTTTGTAGAAGGCCATTTTATAATAACAGTTTATTTTTGATATATGAATAATTTTTTTTTTAAACAAATTCTGCGGGATAGGCTTTTTTCGCTTCGTTAAACAACAAAACGATAATAATTCGGCAGTTAATTAAATGAAGGATATTTTCCCAAAATGTAAAATGACGTCCCAGACACTAGATGATTAATTTCTATAAGGAATAGGTTTAATAATAAATATTTTTAGAAACAGTATTTTGAATAAATAGTTTCTATATTAAGATTTTTTCTTGATGGAAGGGAGTTTTCTGCGGGATTGACATTCAACTCGTCGTGTGTTTATTTCGAAGGGTAATAAATCAACAATTGAAATAAGACTCTTTGAACTCGGACGAACATTTGTGTTGACTTTTCTTTGTGAGAAGTTGGATTTAGAATTCCCATACTATCATTGGATTGGAATGGTAACTTGTGAGCGGTGTCTTGAATGATTTAGTTCTTTTGTTTTCTTGTGGGGGGGGGGGATTTATTCATCATTGTACCGGCTAACGTGAAAGTGTATTATCGCACATTGTTCCGGTATTGTGGTTTTATTGAATGTATTTGGGACCGATTACTTGCTTGTTGGCTTGGTGGAAGAAATAATGCACAAGCTACTTTTCTAAGACTTTTCTAGGACTTTCTTTTCTTATCGTTGTTCTTCCTTGCTTTTTAAGTTTGACTTTTATTTTTATTTTTATTTTTATTATTTTTTTCCTCTTCTATTCTTAAGTGACCTCAACTATTACAACGCCACATTGTGTTTTGTCGGCAGTTGAAACCAGTATTCCAGACATTTAATTTCCCTGATGATCTGCCAAGCAAGTAACTGCTTGGTAGTGAAACACGTGTAGGAAAAAACATTTAATTTGAATAAATAGTATTTGTAAGAAAAAATATCTTTAATGGTGATCATTGGTGTCTTGAAAGGAATGCTTTGGTAAGCCTTCATAAAATCACACATATATATATATATATATATATATATATATATATATATATATATATATATATTGTTAGTTGAGATCAATATAATTAAAAAATTGTTCCAATAATTCAAAACAAACGAGAATTCGGCGTTCGATCGTTTCCAAGACATTTTGGAAATATTTTATTGTTAATTTTTTTGGTAACCTTTTTGATGATCTCAAAACGTCTCCGTCAGCGCCTTTTATAACATGACGTATAGATGTTTTCATCAAATCAGATTTCAGTACAAAAGTTCAGCACGACTGAAACTACTATTTTAAGCAGAAGTAGGACAGCGAATTGATTAATTAATAAAAACATTCAAAACATTTAGAGCATTCACCCTACAGGTTTAATCGAGTGGAAGAAAGTATAAGTAAAATAGATAAGTGAAAATTCTTCAATAAAAAAATAAGATAGAAATGTAAATAATGGAGGCAATGAATACTATTAGGAGCGATAAGAGATTTTTTTAGAATGATAAACAATGTTAGGATACTATGAAACGAGACAAAATAAAATAAAGTTAGATATGATATATAAAATGGCAAAGTTAAGAAATAAAGTAGTAAACTTGTATATATTACTGGTAGATGAAAATAAATAATAATAGTTTGAAATAATACGAAGATGAGAACAATGAAATAAAACAGTTAGTTAAAAAAATTGATAGAGAGGAAAATTGATAAAGGAGAAATATATATATATATATATATATATATATATATATATATATATATATATATATTAATAAATAAAAATTAATTAATAAGAAATGTTGTCCTTGTGTTAGAAAGCATTGTTTATATGGTAATATTAATTACTAAAAATAATAATGAGCGATTAGAACGCCATACAATGCATTTTAGTTTTATTAGCTTTTTTTTTCCAATTTAATTTTCGAAGATATACTTCATCATCTGAATGTCAAAATAAAGATATATAAAATACCTTTTTTTTCTCCTTTTTTTTCGATCTCGTTTTTGGTGCTATCGGTTCGCTGTTGATGAAACGAATATGGGATGAGAGTCTCTTTTGTTAAGGACAGCACGTAGCAGTGCAAATTGTAATAAGAAATGTTGTCCTTATTTTTACCTACAGACATTAGTACTTTATGCTTACGCAATCACTAGTATAAGAAAATGATAATTACTACTGATCAAAGGATTCGAACCCAGTCACTTTTGACTTTGAAACCCAGTATTCACCTCTCGGCCACCAAAAACCATCACGGGAAAAGAAAGAGAATTAACTTCTATATTATGTCGAGGCGGTATACAAATACAGAAAGCTAGTCAAATAGTGTTCAATTGAAGACGCAAAAACATTGTATCATATAACATATATATATATATATATATATATATATATATATAAATATATATATTGTGTGTATTTAGGCAGCATATTTTCATTTAGGCAAACATTATTAAATAACACGGAGTGGTTTTGTTTGATGCGACTTTTTTTTATTTTTTCAATTTTCCGAATTGTTCATCTGATGTGTCGGTCAAATTGATATAAATATGATCCATGGCTTTCTTACCCATTCTTTTTTCTTTTTTGCAAGTAATTTCGATTTGAATCGTCAAATCATCTTCAGGCGGTATTAGTTTTAGTGTCTTTACTGTTATGCTCATTTTTTAATTATAACGGCAAGTAGTTTATATTTGAAAACGCGTCTGGGAAGTTGAAATGTACATGAGAGCGTGATGGCGTTCTACACGTACGAGAGATTTAAAGTGTGACTGTTTAAACCGTTAAGAAATTGATGACGTTAAATAAAGTGCATAGAATTCAAACCTATAACTACCTAATGGCTAAGAATTTGGTAATGTTAATTATTATGCTAGACACTTTAAAATGTTGCGACTAGTTTCATAATTGACATTATTAATTGTGGGATGTTTAGTTTTTATGTAGAGGGCTTCGAGTATTTTTAATTTTTTGATATTGGTATCATGGTGTATTGTTAACAAGGATGTTTCTATATTGGGAGGGGGTGCAATTATCTTTTTTTTAGGTGTTGGCATATAGAGCTAGTGTCGGAGTGATGTAGGGTGAGTCTTCGGGATAGTGTTGTGGAAGTGAAACCTATGTAAGAATTAGTTTTTTTTTTATTGTTGTCTCTATGTAAGAATTAGTTTTTTTTTATTGTTATCTCTACTTCCATATATATATATATATATATATATATATATATATATATATATATATATATTTGCTTCTGACACCTGGGGATGATTCGACGAAGAATCGGAAACGTTCGTGGAACCTATGGAACATTTTTTTTATTCTAATACAAAAAGGACCATTAGGAAAATTGAAAAAATAAAAAAGGTATAATTAAACAGACGAATTCTGTATTTTTAACAATGTTTGCAAAAATGAGAAAATACTGCCTAAATACACACTAAATATATATATATATATATTAGTACTTCATGTATCCACATTACATATTATAAGGAGATATAATTTTTTATGTGTCAGTTTTCAGTATTTACTTCAACAGTGCTCGATACGTAAGTAGAGACAGGCCAGTACATGTAGAAACTTAGACGACCCGTGTAGATTATGCCTGAATGAAAAATATGAAATCCTAAATTTTAAAGATCCCCGAAACCTATTAAACTCTAGAAGTGAAATAGCAAACAGCTGTTTACACAGGAATAAATTTACCTTAGGATGATATATAATAAATAATAATAATAATAAAAAATAAAATAAAATAAATAAATAAAAATAAATAAATAAATAAAAAAACTGACCAAGTTAAAATTTAAAACCTAAAATAGAAATACAAGAAACCACGTGTTAAAATAAATTCACCCACTGTATTGACAAAACAAAGGAAACAGGAAACAGGATACAGGAAAATCCATTGTTAACAAAAAATAGGATAGGCATAGGAGCGTCACCAACAAAGCCTTTGTTCGCGGGAAGCCCAAACGATTGGCTGAGGGAACAACAAAGAATCTGATTGGTTAACTAGCAAGCCATGTATATAAAAACACTTGACAAAAATAAGTCCATGCATTTAACCTAATGATTCCCCCCCGGAGATGAAACACGGGAGCCTCTGTGTAGCTTGATTGCCATATATATTTTCATTGCTTACTATATATATATATATATATATATATATATATATATATATATATATATATATATATATACAAATAAATACACATTCGTTTTTATTATAGAGTAAAGGATGGCCTAATTGTTCGGTTTTTGGCGTTTCATCAAAGAGACTGTGTGTTCGATCGGTAAACAAAACATTCTCTTCCAGTTATTGTCATTGATAGCAACGTATTATTATTGATGAGAGATCTTATTCAGCTAAATTTCAAAGCCCTTTGTATTTACTTTTACATTAGAACAATCGATAATATTTTTTAACAATCTAACGGCTTGGATTTAATTATTTAATAAGATATAATGATGACGATTGTAATGTCTGTGATCAAAAAACAAATTCAGCTCGACGACCGAATTTAATTGAACTAAATGTTGAAAAAAAAAAAAACCGACGGAAAAGTTATTTTGTGAAAGCGTCAGAAAATTGGGACGAATTCTCCGAAAAGTTCAAATAGAATACAAACAGGACATATTACTTTCACATGAGCAAATCTTTAATTAGAAAATGAACATTTATTTTTCTATGATTAAATCGTTCTTGCTAAGTGCGGTAATGATATGATTTATAACTAGTGTCAATTTATCAATGTGAATATTCCAGAGAGCTTCGCCATATATTTGAGAGCAGAACTCCACTCAGTTATTTTTTTAAAAAACATAGTTCACCCCAAACAAGGCAGGCCGCCACTGTAGACGTAAGGGGCTACTGAGAAAAAAGAAAAGGGGAGAATGTTGGGGGGGGGGGCAATCTAAATTGGAATCTGCGCAGCGAGATGTCTGTTTACATTAGTTTTAAATTTCTGCATGTCAGTACTGTCGGGGAAACAGGGGGCAAGGAGGGAGTTCCAGAGGCCAGCAGCACGAGAGAAAGAAGCTATTTGAGTAGAAGGCTCTCCGGCATCTGGGGACCTCCACAGTAAATGAATGAGATTTAGTTATATGATTTTAGTAGATTATACTGAAGTAATTGCTAAAGGCGACTTAAGAAGTGGAGTTTTTGCAGGGGGCGTCGCCATTCTCCCACATAGAGCGCCTATTATTCACAAATGGTCACCCATCTGGTACCGATAGAGCTCAGCGTCGCTTAACTTCGCTGATCTAACGAGATTATGTCGTATATAATAACTATGGTCAGTTGTAATTCAACGGTCGATTTAACAGAACAGATTTTTATTATTATTATTATTATTATTATTATTATTATTATTATTCATAGTAGTCTCAACTTTTGGATGTTTGTAGTTGGGGTTTTTTTTTTTTGAACATCAAGTAAATTCCCTTGACCTTAGATATTCAAGCTGTACCTTAACACTTTCGCCGTTCCTAACAGGCAAGCCTTTTGAAAAATTGGAAAAGAATTTCTCTCGTATATTTGTTTAAGCCATTTATGGTGGCTTTTCGTTATGGTTCCAAGCGCTCCAATTACAACGGGATCACCTTTACTTCTTTACATTTCCATATGTTACATAACCATGAAAATTAAAACGTCTATTACGACCACGCTTCTCGAAACCGAAACTTTAGAAGCGTTTTCAAACCTTTCAACATTCATTATTTTAACATTAATTTTTAAGCCTTTAAACTGTCGACATTAAACAAGTAAACTGTCCCTTCTGTTATATAGTCTTTTGCAACGGGGACTTTTTTGAGTGTACATTTATGCGATGATCAAAATTTATTACAAGAAACTGAATTCCTTTTTTTAATAAATTGATTTTTTCAAACATCTTAATACCTTTTATATTTTACCTTATCTTTCTCTGGCCGTAATTTCATTCTTCGTCGTCTAGTGGTCCCCTCCATAAATGTTGTGCCGTGGGGTTTCTCTGTTTGATCCTTCGTCTGGTTGCGTTTTTATACTTTGTAAATCAATACTCTTTGGTTCGACGAAAAAAAGGACTTTGAAGACGTTTCGAGAGGATCAGAAGGTGGGTTTTATTTGCTTTAAGTCACGCCCGGGAGAGAGTCGCCGTCTTCGATTGCCGTCACTTTTTTTTGGTTACCTTACTAAACTGCTAACTAGATGGGGGAAGATAAGTGGGTTCTGTTCTCATCTTAGAGATTCAGTCCTAAGCTTTTCGTCTACATCCTTGGACGATTTCTGTCACCTCGAGCTGATCGTTGGTGCATGCTTTTGCCTCGATTTCCACTGGCGAACTGATCCAAAACTAATTTCCCACACAACGATGAATGACTTCACCTGATATACACGTGTTAACGTCATGCCAAAACATTCGTTCACTCATGTTGTCTGACCTTTTTTGACCCTAGCATTTCCTATCGGCCAAACATACCTCAAATTTGTTATGACTTTACAAAATGAGTCACTATGATACATAGTTGTTTGCCCCCAAATCACATATGCCCTTAAATTGTACTTAATCCTATTTCTTTCATAATTCATACTAGTCGATCTACACACTTTAAAATACATGGTCCGTCATAATCTAACACATATTCTAACTAATTCCCATTTTAGATCTTGATATTTTTTTTTTCGTGTTCTCTTTCCTGCACTCTGGTATCGAAGGGGCAGGCTATATTAATGATTAAGCAAGTTCTCTTGTTTTTGTTTAGAAAGACTATTATTATTATTATTATTATTATTATTATTATTATTATTATTATTATTATTATTATTATTATTATTATTATTATTATTAACAACAACTCACGATGGGTTCTCGCGCCAGATCGCTCACTGGCAAAAACCGGTAGTGTCTCTGGAGTCTGAGTGACGACAAGGTTCCTTAGATTTCGATCATTCTCTGCTTCTTTCGATAACCGTTGCACATCAATTTGTGTTCTCGCTACAGTCGTTTACCATTGAATTCTTGCCGATTATGGTCGTTGTTTTTTTCTGGAATTTGAATGCCTGTAAGTTCCATGAGGATTCCACTACTCTCCTTACACTTACACTGAATATCTGCCCGATCTTTCCGTCCTCTCTGACCCTTCGCGAACATTTTCTGTGTTATTTACCGATATTGATACCACCTTATTTGCTTGTGACACATTGTAGTCCATTGGATAACTTTGAATCCTTCAAAGAACATATATCAATAAAAAAATAAGTTTTGAGAAAGATCGATGTTATAATTGACGTATGCAAGAACAGAGAAACGGTAGTAAAAACATGATCGTCAAAAGAACAATCCCGCCGAGTAATTAAGATATATATGAGAGAGAGAAGGAAGGAGAGAGATAGAGAGAGAGAGAGAGAGAGAGATATTAAGAGAAATAATATAAGTCGTCTAATTTAAGCTAAGATGCAAAGTTCCTCTCTAAGTGATTTGTTGAATAATGTTAAGACGGATGATTATGTTGCTCACCTGAATCGACATAAATAGAGTTTATTTCTTAACTTCTCGCATGACGATTAAAATAGGTCTCATCGCTTTGAGCGCTCGGATTTGAATTAAAGGTGACTCGTTTTCCGGGGTTCTAATCGTTTCACCGGTTTGGGCAGTTATCTTAACACTGAAGATTTAGTTAGGATGAAACGTATACGTATGACAATAGTAATACAATATTTATTATTAGTATCATAATTATTATTATTATTATTACACATTTTTTAATAAATTCCCAAAGAATTATGTCAGAATATCGAACTATATAACCCTTAATAAAGAAGAAGAAATAAAAGAAATTTCGCCTAATTTTCTTGCATGAGTTCAGACTCGATCATAATGATCCCCGAGTAGCGGCCGTTATTAACAGAGCATGCTGAGAAGAGTTTACACGTGATCGAACAGTACGAACATTATTTCAGAAGTTCCCTGGTGCATGCCGAGTACTGCGCACCTGTATAGATTATAATGCCCGTACACAAATCTTGAACACCCGCCACAAACAAGACGAGAATTGTCATACTTGAACTCCAGTCAGCTGTCGATTCTTCATGGTTAGTAACTACTCTTGCTCAAACAGTAGCAGAAAACGATTTTTTTTTGTAAATATTAATTCAAAATAAGAGAAATACACTGGTGTATGCAATGGCTCAGGCCGAGTAATGCGCATATGTCTGATTACTAATGTACGTACAAAACTGTTGAACACCCGCTCAAAACAATTTCCGGTCAGCTGTCTACCTTTCATGACTAGTATCTTACATGTGCGCCTTGCAGTAATAGCAAACGATGATTTTAATTAAAATATCAACCGTTGATTGGATTAGAATCGTTATACAGAAATTATATTTGAGCCAATCAAAAGCGCAGGAATATATATATATATATATATGAAAAAGAAAAAACCAAGAGATATTTTTTATATATTCATCAACGTTTCGTCTTTATTGTAAGACTTCCTCAGGATAATAATTTTAAGAAAAATGTCATGCAAGTACATCGAAATATTGGGTTGACATGATGGGTTGATAAGGACAATTAGTAGCCGTGGCTACTAAGAGCGCTGGACGAGGGGCCAGGTTGCGAGAAGTCAGTAGTGACAAAGAGTAAAATGAATATGGAAAGCTTTGAGTGGATACCATTTAGGCAGAAGTGAAAAAGGGAAGGGGGGAGTGTTAGTGAATTTGCCTTAGGATGGGAGAGAGGAAAGGGGGGGGGCTGAGGTTTTTGCCATGGTGAAGTGTGGCAAGGATTTTGAGGGGCTAGGAAAAGAGGAGGGAATATTACACCCCTTTGTAAAATATAGAATACTGTCGCTGGGGGTGATCTAATTGATACTTGAGTCAAGCTCAAGAAATACTCTCAACAGCCAACTTTAGATCTACCACTGCGCCAGTTCCTGCTGATCTCGTCTACTGTCTAACGATCCATTCCTAATACAGAACGTTGC
This sequence comes from Sepiola atlantica, assembly GCA_963556195.1. Classification (NCBI taxonomy): domain Eukaryota; kingdom Metazoa; phylum Mollusca; class Cephalopoda; order Sepiida; family Sepiolidae; genus Sepiola; species Sepiola atlantica. Next base: position 186,227,585 of record OY744522.1, read on the forward strand.
TTCTTTCAGGGTCAACACGAGACTGTTTACAACCAGCGACTGTATATCCGACTCTAAAATTCTGCTGTCGTTGATAACATCTAATGTATTTTTGTATGGATCGACTTTGTCATTCGTTATTATATTGCTGATCCCTCTACTTGAGAATCGCTGAGCAAAAATTCTGAGCCAGCAATATAAAACTACGAAATGACTACGCGTCTGCGTTCTTGCGATTTGTTTGTACACACAAAGGGAAGGAGGCGCGACTGGTCACATAGATATAGACTCACATTATAAAATCGGCTAAGCCGAGTTCTAAATCTAGTCGGATCCATCGTATCCACTCCCATTTTAATATCATTGGGATATGCGCATCCCCACCCAGCTATGGCTAAATAGAAACTAGTATTAATTTAATAACAGGTTATACAGGGTGTTTCAAAAGTCTTTGGCACATTTCAAGTTTTCATATCTGCTAGACTATGGTCCGTAGACAGCTTTCTTAGACATGGCCTCTTTTCGGAATATTGTGCGAAATTCACGTTGAACACGTGCCCATGATTCAGATTTTTTTTAACTTCAAGGTCGCAAAATGCCTTTTCTGGTTGAGTGAACGTCATTTTATTTATCTTCCTCCCACAAGGTAAGATGTGATACAAGGTCGGGAAAGTGGGATTTGAAAAGCCAGCGCCCGAGAAGGTGAGCACTCTGGCCTACAAAAAATACCTTGGCAGCCCCGTCGGCATTCCCCGGTCGGGGCGCCTCAGGCAGTAAGCAATAAACTTACTCCTCCCCAAAGAGGGGAGGCAAAGCCTGGGAGGGTGGACCTCCTAGAACTGCACAAGACAGACCCACAGACCGGCGTAATCAAGACCCGAAGGCCAAGACGATACCGGTCTATAGGGTGCAGTATCCATCGGAACAGATACTACACTTTGATCTTGGCCAAAAGGCCATGGTTGAGTGAACGTCATTACTGGGCCTGAAAAGATATGAAAAAATAATTTAGCTTTAAAATTCTACCAGTTTCATCTTATTACCATTCATAGTCCAGCAAATATGAGGACGTGAGATGTGCTCAAAACTTTTGGAACACCCTGTAGGATGAGAGTCTATTCCACTAGTCATCAAACGAAAAGCTTGAACAACAGTCAACAGATAACAAAATTCTCGTCATCTACCAAAATATCCGCAACAGTTCACAGGGGGCAGATTATCGCTCAACACCGAAAATCCCGGACTCCGAAAATCAATTTCTAACACACCATTTCTCAAATTTTCTCCCCCCCGCTCCACTAACTCAATACGTGAAGTATTACAAATACAATTTCTTCTCAAAATTTTCCCCTAAATCAGGTCGACCAATTCACGTGGCTTCCTTTCAAAATGCTGGACTTTGTCAGCTTTCTTTGACAATGCGTTTTTAGGTAAGACAACTTTTACTTTTCTTTATGTGTTGCACAGAATACAAGCAAATCGAACTCGTTTAAACCAGACAATTAAAATGAAACTTGTTTGTTAAAAACAAATAGCATTACTCGTAATGACATTTTCAGTATTTATTAATTAATATATTAATTTTACTATGAAGTATTTACTTTTATTAAAATGAATTTTTAGTCAGTTAAATTATTTTACCCTTTCCTTTTATTTCAAGGCCGAAATGCGTCTTAGTGTACTTATAGCCGAAATGCGTCTTAGTATACTTATAGCCGAAATGCGTCTTAGTATACTTATAGCCGAAATGCGTCTTAGTATACTTATAGCCGAAATGCGTCTTAGTATACTTATAGCCGAAATGCGTCTTAGTATACTTATAGCCGAAATGCGTCTTAGTATACTTATAGCCGAAATGCGTCTTAGTATACTTATAGCCGAAATGCGTCTTAGTATACTTATAGTCGAAATGCGTCTTAGTATACTTATAGTCGAAATGCGTCTTAGTATACTTATAGCCGAAATGCGTCTTAGTATACTTATAGCCGAAATGCGTCTTAGTATACTTATAGCCGAAATGCGTCTTAGTATACTTATAGCCGAAATGCGTCTTAGTATACTTATAGTCGAAATGCGTCTTAGTATACTTATAGCCGAAATGCGTCTTAGTATACTTATAGTCGAAATGCGTCTTAGTATACTTATAGCCGAAATGCGTCTTAGTATACTTATAGCCGAAATGCGTCTTAGTATACTTATAGCCGAAATGCGTCTTAGTATACTTATAGCCGAAATGCGTCTTAGTATACTTATAGCCGAAATGCGTCTTAGTATACTTATAGTCGAAATGCGTCTTAGTATACTTATAGTCGAAATGCGTCTTAGTATACTTATAGTCGAAATGCGTCTTAGTATACTTATAGTCGAAATGCGTCTTAGTATACTTATAGCCGAAATGCGTCTTAGTATACTTATAGCCGAAATGCGTTATAGTATATTTATAGTCGAAATGCGTCTTAGTATACTTATAGTCGAAATGCGTCTTAGTATACTTATAGCCGAAATGCGTCTTAGTATACTTATAGCCGAAATGCGTCTTAGTATACTTATAGCCGAAATGCGTCTTAGTATACTTATAGTCGAAATGCGTCTTAGTATACTTATAGCCGAAATGCGTCTTAGTATACTTATAGTCGAAATGCGTCTTAGTATACTTATAGCCGAAATGCGTCTTAGTATACTTATAGCCGAAATGCGTCTTAGTATACTTATAGTCGAAATGCGTCTTAGTATACTTATAGTCGAAATGCGTCTTAGTAAACTTATAGTCGAAACTAAGTGACCACGTTTACAAACGTTGGGGAAAAAATACAGTATTTAAAGATAGCTTTCGGTTGACATTAATGTACACAAAACGGTAATTAAAAATAATTTTTAATTTACGATTTTTTTAATCATTTACTACTGAGAGCTGCTTTGAGAGAAAAAAAACGTATTACGTCCTAAAGAGGGGCGTAAAGCTATTTTAAATAAATATATTCGAATAACCGGTAATAACATTTTTTGTGCTATTCACTCAGCGTTGGGAATTCCGCCTTCCACTGCCGTATGCCATATGTATAAATATATTGACGACATAATTACGTTAACACACGGTTTCCGTAAAATCATGTTAAGCAACGTTGAACCTGGTCAGTACTAGATGGGCGACCATTTGGGAATACCAGGCTCTTTATGTGGAAGGACGTCAACACCTCCCTTCAAGAACTGCAAAAACCTGACGTCGCCATCTCCCCTAACCGGGTATACATGCGACTAGGGACCGTTTGTGAATTTGATACTCCCATAACACTTCCTGCTTCAGAAGAAGCCGGATCAACCCGCCCAGGTTTTATGCCGTACCAGGTACAGCTACAGGTACAGGTAGGTAGGTAGGTACAGAGGTAGGTAGGTATGTGGGTGGGTAGGTAGGTATGCCATATGTATAAATATATTAACTGTAATTCATTATGTTTCGGAATCTTTTAGATGAAAATTGATAACTTGTCTTATAACTTATGACTACTTAGGACTTATATCCGTTGCGCAAGGATTCTTCTCAACATGGTTAAAATTAATTTCTCAGACAGAACAGTTTTGCACGACCCCAAAAAATGTGAAAATTAGAATCAAGATGAGAATAGTAGTCTGAATAATTTAAAAAATCAATCCTCATCTAAAAAAAAATCGGAACATGTTTTTTGTTGTGACCGCTTCTTGAATTGAAATCATCAACTTAATCTTTGGTCGACAACAACCTGATCCACGATATAGAAGGTCATTGTAAGGTCGCACTCATTAAACTGAGTTGAAAGCTTCACCCTCTTAACACGAACGATTCTACACTTAACGATTTCGAGTTAATCCAATTCTTACAACGGTTTCTTAATGGCAACATTTTTAAAAGCAGCGAAAGGGATGATTTCGACTTGAACAGAATTCTTTGTCTGCGTAATTTGTCGGCGTCCTTAATGATTGATAAAGGCTTTTGATAAACAGCTGAGAAAACGTGTAGCTTGAACGGGATTCGTTTAAATCGTTCGCCTAAAAATACAAACAAATATTATTTGTAGAAGAAACACTTTGAAGCCGTCTTTTTAAATATTCAATATAAGGGACACGCAACATTACTTGGACTATTTTTGTTACTTATGCGGCACCATTTATCAAGGCTAAGAACCACTCGAGGATAAGGGTTAATGAAATGGATAGATTAGCATCATGATGAATATCATGAGAGGATTGAAAATAATGAAATGCAAAAAAAAAAACACATTAATTACATAGGACGGTTTGTAACAAGTATCAGTTGACATTATATTTTATGATGATAATGATGTTGTAGCTCCCAGGGAAGCAATCTTGAGGTAACGTTTTATACAGTTGGAAAGTAGTTGGTAAGAAACTCTGTTCATGGAAATTCTGTTTGAGGTTAGTCACATGGAGAAAAAGAAGAAAGTTGTTTGCCTTGGTTGCAGAAGACAAGTTTTAACAAGCTTATACACACATATTTGATTGTTCGGTAAATTTTTCCACTCCCTTTTAGAACGTTAAATTTTATTTACTTTCGAGCTTTTCCGCCTAACCAATTTCTTTTAGACTGCCGAATTCCGTTTTAAAACGAATATAAGAGTCTAAATTGAATGCTGTTCTTTTCCTAGATTATTATTTTTTTGAAATAGGATTTTGAAAAGTAAATGTATGAATTATATGTTGCTTATTAATGAAACATTTAAACTATATTAATTAATCGGTTTTTATTTTTAAAATTTAACAAATTCTAATTATTCGCGCGCACACGATATCTGATCAGAAAATTTCATAAATAAGGATATTTCTGACAAATGTTGAACGATTATATACCACATTGATGTTGTTGTTGTTGTTTTCCCATAACGTCCGTGGGCGTCCTCGGGGAGTCAGACAGATACTACATACTTTTTCTGTTGGCATAATATAACCTGGTTGTGCCCATATACTCGCCAGGCCACATACAGCACCTGGTGTTCCCAAATGGTCACCCATTTAGTATTAGCCAGGCTCAACGTTGCTTAACTTCGGTGATCTAACGGGTACCAGTGTGTTGACCTGAATATTTCGATCTGTTATATATGTGAGAGTATCGATCTGCGAAATTATTCGCATTCTTGAGCTGATTTGTCACACTTTACGTTGTGTTTATTTCATCTTTAATTTTCGTAGTTTATTCGTGGATTAGTTGTAAACAATGATTATTGATTTCGGGGGCAAGATAGTGCTTGCACTAATTCTGACTAATGGGTTGTTAGGTCAAGTTTTTGAATTTGGGGAAGAGTTTGTTGATGAAATGCGAATACAATATTGTGAGATTTTAAAAATAGACGAAAGTTATTTCTTGTTTGTTTAGGCATGCAGATAAACAAACAATTGAATGAAAAAAACAGCATATTGAATAGTTAGAAAATTGGAAAACGTAAGAGTGAATTTTGTGATTAAACAACGCAGACGAGGTTTCTCACGAAATCGATGGTATTCGACACCGTTTACTGTACATTAAAGAGTGTGAGAAAACATTGTAATATCAAATATACTAAACTATAAACATTCCTTTTGTATTTTTATAATTTACAATAGAAAACCAGCCTCCGATGGAAAAGATGCTTCAAGAAATTTCGGAGAACTCTCCCACAGAAGGACTAGTAGGTGTTTCATTTTTAGTCTGTTTGTTGCTTTGATCTTGTGTCATACATGAATGGAAATTCATAAACATACATTTGTTAGTGGATCGGTCCTCATGCGTCTCTTTTTGTGATCCTGCCAGACTGAGGAAATACCGCCTGCAAATCAGTTCTTGCATACCCCAGAAAAAGGAGCAAGTCGAGACAAAACGGTTGAAGACAGAGGAGGTTTATTCACCTTGTTCTTGTTTCAAATCACTGATCAGTGGGACGGGGTGTAGACAGAGAGATCGATAATTACTGTTTAATCATATCTTATCAGGACATTTCTAAAACAACATGTCTACACCTCTAGGTTTTCAATAGAACAGCTGACCTCTCTCGCTCACTCTCTCGTTTAGCCATGTGACGTCACATCCATTTCTATCAATTCCCACAGTCAAATCGATGTTAACCTCAAGTTCACTAAGTAGACCCTGACATAACCCCCATTTCTTGCTATTCTCAACTAACGGGTCAGCTGGCCAAATTTTAAAAGTCAAAGAAATGGGGCAGACCATCTTACATTATCAGATACGGACATTTTGAAAGCAAATTTCTGCTTTGTTGTTATATAGCCGTTTTCTGTTTTTTTTGTTGTTTATTATCTATGTACGTATACGCTTCCTCCTTAATAATTGGGACTCATCAGCATAGAGATATGACTATTCACTATCGGTCATGCGATTCGAAACCCCGGATTACGAGTATTTTGCAACTCAAATCCGACGCCTTAACCACTCGGCCAAGTTGAAGAGCGAATAAACGGTGATAATTTTAACACTTTATACGGCGGCATAGTAGAGCGTTCGAATTTAATGAAACGAACGATGCATTTAAAGCTAGTGACATCATGCTATGTTAATACTATGCTTACAGTTCTCTACTAGACGAGTTTTTCTAGGAGCTACCAATAATAAATATGTGTTATTGTTTATTATCTATGTACGTATACGTTTCGTCTTTAATAATCGGGACTTATCAGCATAGAGATATGACTATTCACTACCGGTTATGCGATTCGAAACCCCGGATTACGAGTATTTTGCAACTCAAATCCGACGCCCTAACCACTCGGCCAAGTTAAACAGCGAATATATATGTATATATATATATATATATATATACTTTTCATTATCACTAATGGTCGTTTGCGATTTCAATAACCATAGTGCTACGAGCTCTACCGAATCGACGTTTCATTTTCGTTGTGCAGTTCTTTATTTTTAAATCGCATAAATACTTTCGATTTTTTAACAATTACATTTATAAATAATAAACTAAGAATCAGCAGTGCCAAATCAACAAACAACTTGATAAAGATGAGTTTACTGAATATGTAACGAATAGGTGGGAAAGAAACTACGTAGTATAAGCCTTTTGCGTGAGCAAAGAAGAGTAGAGGGGTAATATTAAGAAAACTCAAAATAGGATGTTTAAAATATCGTTGCAGTTTACGCTTTTGCATTTTTGATTTCTATAAATATTCGATAAAAATATTCGATTAATAGTAAGTAAAAATATTCGATAAATTATAAGTAAAAACGATAATTCGATGTTAATTATCGAAATTACATTCATGCGAGGAAAAACACACACGTGAAGTTGTCTCATGATTTTATTAATACACATATATATGAGAGAAATATATCTATTTACTAGCAGGACCCGTGTTTCAGCATTGCCCAAGAGAAATGTAAAATAATAATTTAATAATAAAAAAAGTATTAGAGTATTAATTTTTTAAAAAGCCAGCAAGAATCCATTTCACTGGAAGTAATTTAGGTGATTAAAATAGGATTTGTTAAATAAGAATTTATTGTTTTAAATAAAAATAAAGAAATGAGTTTACCGCTTACTGGCAAAGAAGTGGGTGCTCATTTTACGTTGAATGTATATAGAAAAGTGATTCCCGTTGTATAATAAAAATGTTAAAATTATTTTTAAAAGATTCTTCTTTGCGAATATTTTTTTTAGACTGTTTACATGTAATTGACCAAAATAAATAGAATATACATTTTGGAGTTGTGGTGTGGGGATGTTAAACTTGTAAACAATGTTTTTAAAAAATTCTTAAACAACAATATAATTCGCAGAATCTAGTTTTCGCTTCGTCGTAACTTTACACGGGCGTATTTGTGCCCTATTCGTATTAATGAAAACAAATTACACAACAAAATAATTCTTAAAGACCAACTTGTTTCTGATTAGAGTATTTATTCTGAAAAAAAAATGAAACTCAGAAAAGAACCCATTTCACTGTACGAAATTTAGGTAATTAAAATAGGATTTGTCAAATAAGTTTTAAATTAAGCAAATCTCTACATTTTGGGTGACTGGCTTCCCCTCTATAGTTTTAAGTAGGGGATAACATGAATGAATTCTATTTCAAACACCTGAATTAATTATAGTGAAATGGGTTCGGTTTTCAACTAGCATAAGATCCCATTCTAATACTATTTGCAATAATAAAAACCATTGCACAAAAAAGAAGTAAATGTGACCCGAAAAGTGTTCGTCAAGCTTATCTTACCGGTTTACATGTAATAGGAGCCAAATAGTGGAATTGAATTAATTTGTGGAGGCTAAACTCGACAACCAACGTGTGTTCGTTTTACAGCGCTTGTATGAGATGGTTTTCTTACGATCTAATTGATTTTTGAAAATATACCAAAGTGTAGTTGTCTTCTGAACAAAGTCAAAATTCGTAATAATTTACGTACGCGAAAGACGATAACAAAAACCGCCATATTGAGAAGCTGTTCGTTAATTGATATATTCCGCTCTATTCTGGAATGTCAAAAAATGTTTACAAAATATGCTTACAAAACGGTTGACAGAATTTAGTGTTTAATTCTGAATAAACAGTGAATATTCTTTTCTTAACATGAAGAATATGAGAAAGAATACCTAACTGTAATTGAAAATAATCGCAAAAACTTACTGAGGAAGACGGATAAACTCTTAGTGAACATTTGCTTACTTCAAAAATGCGACTGTGAATAGTTCGTTAACTATTCTTGAATGTTTATTTAATGTTTATTGCATGAAAAGTTAGCACATAGTGAATATTGTGATAGTAGATAAATAGTAGTGAGTAAAAATGGATGCCATCCTATCTTTGGAAGGTTTATTTGGGAGAGTCCGGTAATCCGGAAAAAATTTATAAATGTTGAAAGAATGAAAAATTGAATTCATAATTTCTAGAAAAAACGCATTAAGCCTTAGGCTAATTAAATTGCGGAACAAGTTAGCATATGAAGGTTTTGTTTATCATCGTACGATGTCTGAATGCGAAGGTGGAAAGTCAACTTTACTTTATTATATATATACATATATATATACATATATATATATATATATATATATATATATACTTTCTATCTATATATATAAGTCAATGTTTGTGTGTTATAGAAATAAATATGTTAACAGAACATTCAAATAAGTTTTAATAAAGGTTATATTTTTCTAGGAAACTTATGGAGCTATTAAGTTTTTTTTAATTCCATCTGTGATTGCTAGAGACAATTATCAGTTTAGTCAGTTGTGTAGACTGACACACAAACATAAATATATATATATATATATATATATATATATATTTACATATCTATATATCTATATATATTCATGGTTTTCTCACTTGAATATATTCTTCTTGTTTCGTGTGAATCAGATTATTGGTTTGCCCGATGTTTTTCTAGTTAGAAATATTTCTGGAAGGACATCGGGTACTTACGGGAAGGACAACGAGAAGGTTGCCAACATGTGAAAATGGTACTGTGAAACCTTGGAACACCCATGTCTTAAGTACGTCTCGATATCAACTTAAACACCGTAACTTGAAAATATTATATAAGGTCTTTAACAGAAGATGGTTTATTACAACGTATATTTTGTACAAAAATATAGTACTACCGGTAATCCAATAGAATCAAGCTAATACACTCGAATACCGTCTAATACAGTCCACCATACATACTACTGTTCGTAGTATATATATACATATATATATATATACATATAATAATGGTAATAATCCAGGTGAAAAATATCCACAGGGTGGTAATCCAGAGAATTTTAACCGGGTTTATAAAAAGTGCTCAATATCAAAATAGAGCTTTATATATGATAGTTTTATTTACACAGACATGTACAAAATCTGCGACACTGGCATGTCGATGTTATCGATCAACAGTTACTATAAACTGAGATCTCATCAGGCAGAGTTAGAATCCGATCTTAACCTCAGATCATATTTGGAGAGAATGAAGTGGAGGGGTAGAGACAGAGAAGAAGAAGGAAAGAAATTTAACATTTCAAAAATTAAAGCCGTTAAAAAATTAAAATTAAAATTAAAAATTAAAAATTAAAAATAAAAAATTAAAAAATCTAAAAATCTAAGGTCTAGAATCTGAAACAGACAGGGCAAATAAATAAAAAAATAAATAAATAAATAAATAAAAAAATAAAAAAATAAGAATATATGGTGGAAAGAGGAACAAATAATGATGAGGGGAGAGACACATAGAGGAAAAAAGAAAAAGAAGAAGAAGAAGGAGAGAGAGAGAGGGCGTCTGTTGATTTAGGTCGGGAGGGAAGGAGGGGGGTAGTAGACATGCACGAATTAGGTGTCAAAAAACCGTCGAGTTTATAAATGTCTTTTTCCAAGTGAACTGTAGTATGCGTGCGTGCAAATTGGGCTGATTGTTATAGTGGTTAGGGCGGTGATAAAATGTGTCGCGGTTCCGAGTCTTTATATTGTCTTTATAATTTGTCTGGAGTTAATTTGAATAAATAAGTATATTCGTTAAATGTAACAGGAATAGTAGTAGTAGTAATAATAATAATAATAATAATAATAATAATAATAATAATAGTAGATACCATTAATAATTGAAGTGAAATAATGAAAATAATAATAAATGAAGTATAATAAAAATACTAAAAAATACCAAAAAATATTAAAAATATTAAAAAATATAACTAAAAGAATGACTGGAAAATGCTGGCGTTATTAATTATTAATAATAATAGTAATAATAATAATAATAATAAAAATAATAATAATAATGGTAATAATAATAATAATAATAATAATAATAATAATAATGGTAATAATAATAATAATAAAAATAATAATAGTGGTCAATAATATTTTAGAGTTTATAAAAATAATAGTTTAGGAAAGAAATAGAATAATTAAGGAATATTAGGAATCCTAGGGGGTAGTGATTATCATAATAATATTAAATAATGATAATGATAAGATAATGTTTGCCGATATTATGATATGGGTTAATGGTTGCAATAATGCTGATCATATAAAAATAGTGGTTTAACAGACAACAGTAATCAGAGTGGTAATCCCAGAAATCTTAACAATAGTAGTGATGATAGTGAAAAATTATAGAAGTAGTCATAATGGTGGCAATAACAGTAGTAGTAGTAATAATAATAATAATAATAATAATAATAATAATAATAATAATAATAATAATAATAATAGATACTCCTAATAATTGAGGTGAAATAATGAAAATAATAATAAATGAAGTATAATAAAAAAAAATACTAAAAAATACTAAAAAATATTAAAAAATATTAAAAATATATAACTAAAAGAATAACTGGAAAATGCTGGCGTTATTAATTATTAATAATAATAGTAATAATAATAATAATAATAATAATAATAATAATAATAATAATAATGGTAATGATAATAATAATAAAAATAATAGTTTAGGAAAGAAATAGAATAATTAATAGAATAATTAAGGAATATTAGGAATCCTAGGGGGTAGTGATTATCATAATAATATTAGATAATGATAAGATAATGTTTGCCGATATTATGGTATGGGTTAATGGTTGCAATAATGCTGATCATATAAAAATAGTGGTTTAACGGACAACAGTAATCAGAGTGGTAATCCCAGTAATCTTAACAATAGTAATGATGATAGTGAAAAATTATAGAAGTAGTCATAATGGTGGCAATAACAACAATAATAATAATAATATTAATAATAATAATAATAATAATAATAATAATAATAATAATGATAATAAAGATAATAAAAATGGCAGTGGAGGCAAAAGTAAGGTAACGGTAAAACATGGCAATATTATTAATAATAGTGCTACTGTTAATTTCATTGCTGCAAATAACAATAACTATGATAGTAACGTCGGACATGGTGTCACCACTGATAACAATAATTATCTTGATAAAAAGTACAGAAATGAAAAAATGAAAAAATGAAAAAATGAAAAAGTGAAAAAAGTGAAAAAATGAAAAGAATGAAGAAAATGATTCAATGACAAATAGTTAAGTTTAAGATATTAATAATAGTAGTAATAAATAATTGATAATGATAATCTAAAAAATATATAATCTAAAAAATAATCTAAGAAATATAGAAATATTAATCAAAGAATGGATAAGCATAAAAGGGGGGTATTTAAGAGTAAAGAAAAATACAGAAGATGACCATTAGTGTTAATCGTTGTGGGTATGATAATAATAATAATAATAATAATAATGATAATAATAATAATAATAACAACAATAATAATACCAACCAATACTACCGCTTACAGTACTACTACAAATAATACTACAAACAAAAAAGCTACTACTAATAGAGATAAAAATAATAATAATTAATAAAAGGTATAAGATGATAGTTGTGTTGACAAAATTTTCAGTTGGTGGGGAGGTGTTTTTTTTAAATTTTTTTTTTTAATTTTTTTTTTTTATATATATATAATAGCAGCCTAAGGGGTTATGAGTGGATTACTAAGAAGGTGTAATCTGTTATGCCTACAGTTAATTGATGTTTCTTGTTTTTTGTTTAGAAGTTTGCCCCTATCGCTGAATTTAATTATTTCAAGTTTTTCTGTTAGGCAAAGGTAGCAAGGTGAGTTTAGGGAACCACAGGTGCTAGTTCTTCTAATTGTGTTCCAAGTTACTGTTGGTCATTTTGTTGTTATGTTTTTTTATTATTTTTTCTAAATTTTCACAAAAAACATTAGCATTGAAGATATAGGCCTATATAGGGATGACGGATTACTAATAGTAAAGAACTCAAATGGACAAAAATGTGAAAGAGTAAAAAAAATTATCCTTAGAGAAATGAAAAGATTAGATCTCAAAGTAGAAATAACATCTAACATTAAAATAGTTAATTTTCTAGACGTAACATTTAACTTAGATAAAGAAACTTATGAACCGTATACTAAAGACAATGCCAACCCGATCTATGTCCACCCACTCTCTAACCACCCAAAAACCATTATTAAACACATCCCCAGATCAATCGAAAAAAGAATTAGTGATAACTCCTCTAATGAAGAAATTTTTAACAAACACAAGGACTTTTACAATAAAGCGTTAAAGCAAAGTGGATACAAAAACACCCAAATTAAATTCACCAAACCTACACCTCCCAACAACAGACGCAAAAATAGGGGTAGAAAAATTATCTGGTTCACACCCCCATATAACAACATGGTTAAAACCAAACTCGGTAAAAGATTCTTAGACTTAATCAATCTACACTTCCCTCCCAACAATATACTGCACAAAATCTTTAATAAAAACACCCTCAAATTAAGCTATAGCTGTGGTGAAAATTTAGAAAAAATAATAAAAAAACATAACAACAAAATTCTAAATGAAAAAACTACCGCAACTAAAACAGCAAATACCAAGGCCTGTAACTGCACAAACAAAAAAGAATGCCCATTACAACATAATTGCCAAATAACCCAATCAGTATATCAAGCAACCATCTCTACTAAAGAAAACCCAACCCTGAAAAAATTCTACATAGGTATGGCTGGTAATACCTTCAAAGAAAGATATACTGGACATAAGTGTTCTTTTAATAACCCTACATATCAAAAAAGAACCTCACTTTCTATATATTACTGGGAACTATACAACAATAACCTATCACCAACAGTAACTTG
>OY744522.1:186248721-186251221 GCA_963556195.1 Sepiola atlantica
ACATATATATAAATACATATATATACATATATAGAAATATACATATATATATATAAATATACATATATATACATATATATATATACATATATACATATATATATAAATATACATATATATAAATATATATAAATATATATATATACATATATATATATACATATATATACATATATATACATATATATTAATATATACATATATATATACATATATATTAATATATAAATATATACATACATATATACATATATATAAATATATACATACATATATATTAATATATAAATATATACATACATATATATTAATATATACATGCATATATATTAATATATATATATATATAAAGATATATATATATATACATATATATATATGTGTTTTAAGGTTCATATTTTTTTTTAAAGCATCTATTGTTAAATTTAAGAAGGAATAGGTAAAATAAATACTGTTTGAAGCATTAAGATGCGATATCAATTTTTTTATAAAAAAGAAAAATAATAAATCGAAACCGATTTTTTTTTCTTTTTTTTCTTATAAACTAGCATTTTTTTTTTGTTAGTTTTAAGTGATACAAATATTTCGCCAAAACCTGGCATCCTCGGTATGTAATATATCCTGATGTCATCGGATTTGTATTTTTTTTCTCTTACCGGCTTGTTTTTGTTATTACAGCCGGGCCAAATTGGTTAGCTGTTGTTTCCCACTATCAAATATGAAGAACGTGAATGCAGCACGTGATTTGTATAAGTGTTTTAAGGTTCATATATATTTTTTAAAAGCATCTATTGTTTAATTTAAGAAGGAATAGGTAAAATAAATACCTTTTGAAGCATTAAGATGCGATATCAATTTTTTTTTTATAAAAAAGAAAAATAATAAATCGAAACCGATTTTTTTGTCTTTTTTATTATAAACTAGCATTGTTTTTTTTGTTAGTTTAAAGTGATACAAATATTTCGCCAAAACCTGGCATCCTCGGTGTGTAATATATCCTGATGTCATCAGATTTATATTATTTCCTCTCTTACCGGCTTGTTGTTGTTATAGAATTTTATTTTATTATCATTATTATTCATGTTGTTTGGAGTTATTGAAAGAATTCCTTGTTTTAATGTGAAATTCGTGTCGTTTCCTTACTTGACTAAGAGGTTTTCCTTTGTTTAATGTTCTCCTTGGTTGTGTTAAAGGAACTTAAAATAAAACTGCGTACGGATTTTATGAACTCCCTGTAGAAAATTAAATCGAGAAATTAAATATGTCAGCACGCAGTCTAGTCGCCCTAGGCTCGCCATTAAACACATCTCCAGAGACGTTGAACATTGATTATTAAGCAATTATTCAGACGTAAATACATTTAACGGCACTAAAGACGATTATGATTTGGCTTTAAGTCGTGAAAAGCAGAAACCAATCTTAAATTCAGCGAAGATTCATTTATTTATTCTCTCTGTCACATTATGTGATTACAAAGCGAAACGAGACTGCATTCCCCAGATGAACTCATACGAACACGATCAAAGAACGCACGTGTGCAGACACTCACTAGTCGCTAGTGAAACTGCAAAGAATGATAGGAAAAGGTAAGATCTTCAGAATAAAAGTGGGTAAATGTGTACGAACATAGTACACAATGCGTCATCTTTAAACCGGGGATCACGTGTTATTAATCGCACTGTTTTCAAGTCCCGTACAAAAACATACAGAGCGGTTCGTTTTATTTGTGTTAAGAGAAGTTAAATAGTGGGCAATCGTAATTTGAAATGCAAATAAAATTTGATTGTCAAAAAACAGTTAATTAACGAAAATAAACCGAATGTTTTTTGAAACGAAAAATGTAACATATGTGATTTTTTTCCTTTTTAGTTTCAAAATTGGTTAAATGTATTTACAAAAATAGAAAGAATTTTATTTTCAAACAACCATTAATTTATTAATGAAAATAAACAGAAAGTTTTTCGAAACGAAAAATGTAACATATGTGATTTATCTTTTGCGTTTGAGTTTCAAAATGGATTAAATATATTGACAAAACAGAAATAATCTTAAAAAAAAATCGATTTATTAAAGAAAATAAACAGAAAGTTTTTTTTTGCAACCGCTTCTCTGGCAAAAGCTGTTGCCCAGTCCCTTTTTTAGTACGGGACTTAATAACGGTGATCTTCGGTTTACAGACGACGCATTGGGTACTATGTTCGAACACATTCGCCTAAAATTGCAGTACCAGAATCTTGGTCTTAAGAGGAAAACCCTCACAGGTATTACCTCCTCTCGTGACAGGTTGGTTTATTGCTAATCGCCTAAGCGGCTCCTACCAGGAACAGGTCCGCTCACCGGTCATTTAACACTAGTCAAACTGGACCCTCGGGGAACTGACTAACCATACATGCCAACCTTATGACACATTTGCAGTGAAAAGCAAGCAAATACCACCATAGGTTCGAACCATCAAACTGTTCTTTGTCGGATGAGATATGATTTGGCTCCGTCGTAAGAT
>OY744522.1:186261221-186283721 GCA_963556195.1 Sepiola atlantica
TAGCGGATTCCGTGGAAGAGGTAACAGCAAAACACACAAAAAGCAACACAATTTAAAAATGATATACTTTTCTTTGCTACGCTGTTGCAATGATGATTGACTTATCGAACGTGTAACCGGCTCGTTTTGCGTGTATATGTGTAGCTGTTGTTGTAGTGGGTTGCCGTGGAATTGTCCTAAAAGCGTGTCTTTTGGTGTCCTGTGCTTGTCTCAACAGCGACAAAATGATTTCTGTTTCTCTTTCTGTCTGACTCTCTCCATCTCTCCTATGTAAACGTTTTTCAATCATCATTTCTTTTGTTTTTCAACAAATTATTTTCTATAAAATCTGACACCGACTCTAGTCACATTACTTAAATGTATGACGAGTTAACAATGCATTGCTTTTGTTTTCAGTTTCTTTCTAACCTAATTATTTCCTGTGGTGATTAAATTATATTTAAACAGTCGATCTCTATTTTGGGTAAAATTTTCTAATTATAAAATTATATTCTAATTATAAAAATTTTCTGTCAGAATATTATTTTCAAATGTTTTAAAATTTCTATTTCACATTGTCATTATTAAATTCGAAACACTTATCATTTTCTTGTTTATCTTATGTATAGTAGATAATAATTAAAAATATAAGGTAGCAGCAGTTGGAGATAGTAATACAATTTATATATACGTATTTTGTTTTTATATTAATTACGTTTTCCTTTGGTGTTTAATGATGGAATAAAAGAGTGTTTTAATTTTCCGTTAAAACTTTAATAAATTTAGTATGGAAAACTTCCCTGATTACGCCCCTTTTGCTTATCCTAAAGTAAACTTTATTCTGTGTATACAGTTGTTTTCTATTTTACTTCTACAGGTTAATAGGTTTTAGGGATCTTCAAAGTTTAGAATTTCAAACTTCTCATTCAAACATAATCTACACGGATCGCCTAAATTTCTACATGTACTGGCCTGCCGTATTATTTTCCACGCGATTATTGGTTAGACAGTTATTTTGTAGTGGACAAAGTGCACGAGTTCTGCAGTTACAGTTTTTCTCTTCATTTTTAACTTTCTTATTTCTATTTGGCTGATTGTTATTAGGGGTTGGGTTATTACGATTTCTAGTGGTTATATTTAAAAAATGTTATTTTTATTGTTGCTATATTGGTCACTTTACTATTTCTAGTGGTTATATTTTTGTTCTTTATAATGTTATTTTTAATTCTTGCTATATTGGTCACTTTACACAATAGACTACCATCTTTTTATATACTGCTTATGTTTATGCGATATCAGTCGCAAGGTTAACTAATTTGCATATTGGTTTTGAAAAACAACATTTTATTAATTAACTATTTTTTTTTGTTTTTAAATTCAAAGATTGCTTCTATTTTAATATAAAAAAACCTCGGTATCGTAATATTTTCTTATTTTCGGTGTTCAAATATTTCTTTTCTTTAGACGGAACGACTTGATTTTCAACATGTTTCAAGTGAAAAGACAAGTTGATTTCTTCTTTCTTTTCATTTCTTTACGGTCATATTTAAAAGATAAATAAATTTGTATCGAAACTACCAACATGTTGATGTCTATCTATCTATATGAATAAATGAAAAAGATTTTGTATCATGTTTAGAACAAAATTAAAGGGCTTTACTCGTTCCAGTAGCTTGGGAACTACTCCCATTTTAAAAATAAGAGCCGTTTTTTTCCCCCTGCACATTAAAATAACTTGTTGAAAAATTCAACATATTTTAAAAATTATTTTTAAGTAAGGCACTATTTACTTGCCTCCCCACTGCTTGATGAAAACAAATGAGCCTTCCGCTTCTTGGCTACAGTAAAAAGAAGTGCGCTATTTTCTGTAAGTTTGAAAATCATTAAAGATTTATAATAAAGGTGAGGTAATTCGGGCAGTTTTTAATACGGCAAATATTTATAGTGTTAAACCAAAGAAACACTCAGTAGGACAATCTTTAAAACCTCAAGTCTATTTTTGGATAAGTTACGTAGACGTAAAAACAGCGTGATAATACAATGCCTGAACTTATGAGTGTATACGCATGCGCGGAACCATGTCTACGCTTATAGACGCTACATTCACATATTTTTATCATATTTTTTAGCCGTCTAATCTATTGGCAAAGGAATGGATTTCTAAACATTGGAATCAAATATGTCTATAGCGAGAGATAATCGAATTTAGCCGATTAAGCTGTTATGCCCATCTCTGTTATTATAGGATTCTTTCATTCGAATCTATTGGCAATTGAGAGGAAAAAATATCGCTTCTGCCTCGAAATGAATCTAACAATCGCTTACTAGCCATTGAAAAAGTGTTTTATTTTGGACTGGAAAAGACATTTTTGATAACATTTAAAAGAAATATTTATAACTAACGGAAGTGGAATTCTGGTTAATTAAATAAAATAGATTTTTATAAATTTGTATAAATAAAATAAATTGAAACGTCGTCTTTGATGCTGATGGATGGATTTCCAGTTCGAACGCAGACCCACGATATTATTGTAAAAAAAGTGCATGGGCTCCGTTCAGTCTTGATAGATAATGAATACCCCTAGAAGTGTGGTTGCACGTGTAATTGTGAAGCAGGTGTTGCGCAATCTACAACCCTACCTTTCGTGAGTCGACACTGCTTGATTCCCGTGGAAAGGAGAAATCCAGGACAACTGGAAACAATGTTGAGATAAGCGAAGAGGACATGCAACACTTGGTGTTCCCAAATGGTCACCAATTTTTGTACTGGCCAGGCTACACGTCGCTTAACTTCGGTGATCTAACGGGAACCGGTGTGCCAACGTGGTTTTGCCATAAAATTTAATACCAAATTATTACACGCATTGGATTTTTCGTAACATTTTGGTTCTATGAAAAGTATCTTTGATATTTGTATAGGGCTTTGTTTTAAATTATATATATCTAAGCAAATAGAGAGAGAGAGAGAGACAGACAGACAGAGACACAACACACATAATACATATGTTATTCATCTTCAGTAATAAGAGACACAAAGAAAACTAGAATATAAGTTATTAGAATAATCCACAAATGGTTTATGTAACGACAGTCGTCTGTAAACAGTACATGTTATATATAAAAGCAAAAAAAAGCACAAAATGAAATAGCATTGAATGTCGTGAAAAAGCCTACAGAAGAAGGAACGAAGAGAAACACAGGGTGAAAAAAACCGTTAATATTTCATGTATCCACATAACATTTTATAAGGAGATATAATTTTTTATGTATCAATTTTCAGTATTTACTTCAACAGTGCTCGATACGTAAGTAGAGCTAGGTAGTAAGCTATTAAAATATATTTATGACAATTAAGCTATACAGAGGCTCCCGCGTTTCATCGTTTTGGTAACACGTGTTTGTATGAGTAAGTATAATAGAAAATTGAAACCAAGTAATGATGCAATTCTAAATGAATAAAATCATTTTTCGTTATTTATTTAAATTTATATATATATATATATATATATATATATATATATATATATATATATATATATATATATTACACCTTCCCTTACCAAAAAAACGATATTCATGAATATTCTCTTCTTTAAGATGACAGTAACAGACCAAGTCGTCCACGCTGAAAATACACACGCCCATGAGGTAGACTTGTCAGCCAGCCTAGTAACCCCTTCCTTCCCTATTTGGTTCTAGAAAAGCTTACTTTTTTACTAGCCTGTTTGGAGTCCAGGGGATTGAACGCTGGTGGTTGGCTCTCTTTCAGACTTGGTTTTATAACGGACAGATAATGAAGGTAATTAAGTATCCTTGGTAGATGGTGAGGTCATAGTGCTTTTCTGGTCGACACTTTCAAAGGTGATAGTGCAGGAGAGCTAACTCAGATGTAGCTCCTTAAGAGGCATCTCTATCAGCACTTCCTAAATGTCAGTGTATTCTCAAGTGCCATTATTTTGTGCATGGACGTGTGTCCCTTTAGGCATTTCTGGTGTAGATGACGGGATCTGTCATTGCTGTGCTAATGTTTCGGTTTTAGATACAATTATTTTGCCTCTGAATTTATCTACATCAGTCAAAAGACTACCTTGATTTGACGTGAATCTACTTTCCGCTTTTTTATTTAATTATTATCCACCGATTTAGCTATCTACATCAAGTGGCTTCATGCCTTGTCTGGAGCGACTTCCATAAAAAGGCAAGACTTCAAAAACATAAAAAAATATTTAACAATATATTTTTTCTTATTTGAAACATTTTCCATTTTTTTCGAATGTAACTCTAATTATTATCTTACCGGTACTTATCCTGGCAATGCCATCACATTTCATTCGATAAAGGGGCCTCAACTTTGACAATTTGCATAGTCTACGGTACCTTTTTGTTCCTCTTTCTGTCAGTCTACTTCGACCGGGAATAGATGTACCAGTATGTCATATTTGTGTTAAATTGAATATACCCTGGTTATAACATGACACGTGATTCGGCGATAAGGGTGAAAGTTGGGAGGTTTTAGGTATATCGTGTTTCCCATTCGTTCCACTTTCTTCAACATCCACTTTAATCCGGACTGGTAGTACATGTTTTGTTCTGTTTTACGGCATATCAACCCTTTTGGATGATTTAATGCCGACCCCATTTATATTGGTAAAAGTATTTTATGCTTGAAGTTCATAATATTTTTAATGCCTTAACAGATTTGGATATAATTCTTTTATATGTGTATATGTGTATATTTCTTCAGTAAACAGTCTGCAATTGATTTTTTTTCCTAGGAAACTTGTTTTTAATTAACTTATAGATATTAGATCTTGGGGTATGAACCCACCATTTTCAGAAAGGGCATCATGATTTCTACTTTGATGTCTTTAAATAGTTCTTTTATAGTACTAACATTGTAATATTTTATTCGCATAAGAGTAAAATCAACACATTCTTACATACAGTGTTTCACTGTGTATGGCACTTGACAAGTCATACACCATGGTAGCTCATTCTGCAAAAGCAAGAATGAATGCGTGGATGGGATTAAACTTCGCATTTAGGACCTTAGCAGTGTAGAATCACCCTTTGGTCCCCCTTTCTTCCAGATCCATTTTTACTCGGAATGGTAGTTCCTGGAAAGATGGCATCTATTTGTCTAATAAAATATGTCTGGATGTGGAATTTAACTTAATCTGGTTATGAGGCCACATTTCTAAGCTTTTATGAGTGCACATTTACTCATTCGTTCCTCTTTCTCCCAGATCGACTTTGATCCGAAGTGGCAGTACCTTTCAGAGTGCTATCTATATGTTTAATTTTTTTTATGGAAATCGACTCCGATAAGAAATGAAACCACTTGATGTAAAGAGATACAAAATACGACTTCAAGGTCAAAACTTAGCCAATGATAAGTGTTAGATGGATAGACTCCGATTCATGAGAACTAAATGACAAAATTAAGGAAACGAGAATTACGACGCTGCCGAAAGTAACTCCAAGGTTTACTTTCTATCTGCTTATAGAATATTTGCTGAATATTTCATTAAACTGCATCCGGTTAGGGCCTTCAACTTAGAAGGGTTGGAAAGTGTCGAATTACGCTATAGCTGGCATTACTCACAGGGCCACTCTTATCAAGAATGGTTTATGAGTTACGCATAATATATCTTACATATGCCATGAAACTCCATCTGGTTGTAAACACTTACATCTACATCATAAATTGCTAAACAATCACCGTGAATACATAGCAACGGAATATGGAATTATATAACTCGAGAAGGGTTGATATGCCGCCAAGCAAAGTAAACAGATAACTATTCCCAGGTACGATTTTGTAATATTAGATTAGGATTCGTTTTATCGTTTTTTATGGAAATCGCTCCAGACTAGATATGAAGCCAATTGATGTAAGGAACTAAAAGAAATACTACTTCAAGGTAAAAAACTAGCCAACGATAAGTGTTATATGGATAGATTCTTACCCAAAAAGTAGCAATTATTTACCCTTTGTCAGACACATCGCTCATGGGTTGTGAGGACTAAAAGAACAAAATCAGGGAAGCAAGGGTCTAAACCAAGGGTCTACTTTCTACTCTCCTACAACGTTTATTCATTTCTTATCTATCTCTGTCTCTTTCTAATCTCCCTTTTTAACTATCTTCTCAATTCAACCCTTAAAAACTAAAAGACAAAACACTTCACATAGAATCTACACTATTACTCAAATATCAATACGCAGATCAACTTCTGTTCAGTATTTCATCTGATAGTTTCCAAACATGCTCAAAATGACAACGTATTTTGAGCCGTCTGTGTATTTTCTTTTGATAATAGTCTAACAAGTACTTTGACTTCATCAATAGTTCTATTTCTGAATCTATACCATTACGTAAACTCATATTGGAAAAAACTAAAAGCCTGAAATCTATTGCTTCCAACTTGAGATGGAGTTTGACATAAATCAAAATAAACAAAAAGGAATTAAAGACATCGAATAAGAAAATAAACACTTGAAATATCTATTGTCTAAGATAAAGAAGAAGAAAAATGAATCGAAAAACGTTGAATTCAAATGTCGGATCGGATGTGAAAATGGCTTCAGAAAATTGAATTAATTCGACCATTTAAGTCGCTGCGAATGAACCGTTATCTCTCTTCCGTCTTTTCACTTTTGCCGCGAGATAAAGACGCCATTTTGAATGATTTTTCAATTATGAGTTGCAAATCAGAGGAATTAACATATTCTTCAATAATCTGTGTTTCTCTTCAAATATCTTATCGGCTGAACACACATACATACATCCACAGACATTGACATGACTATTTCGCTCTCACAAACTTCTCTTTTCACTCTTCAATATATATATATATATATATATATATATATATATATATATATATATATATATACAGGGTGGGCCAAAATAAGGGTCCTATCTTTAAATTTGAATAACTTGAATTTGAATAACTTCCACAAAATAAAAGTTAAACTCACCAAACTTTGTGTGTGTAGACTGACCCTTCCGAGATTTTTTGAAATAAACAAAACAAATTTTAGCCGAAAAACACTTCTTAAAACTTACAAAAACTAAAGTATTGTTTTTTTACACTGTTTTGAGTTTTTTAAGCAAAAATAATGTTTTCTAAATGAGGGTACGTTCCTTAGGGCTAATACGGCTCATGCTTGCTTCGGAAGAGGTCCTTTACTTATTCTAAAAAAAAAAATAAAAAATCAATAAATAAAAAAGTTATGAATTTTTAAAAATAGGACCCTTATTTTTGCCCACCCTGTATATATATATATATATATATATATATATATATATATAATTAATAGTTAAACTGTTAGGATTTAAGCTTAATAGATTTTAATTTTCTAACTCAAGAGCATTTATAAATAAACAATAAAATGTTAGATTCCAGTAGTCATGCCTTGTTTCATTTTCAAAAATGTAACTCTGTATTTTGGTTGTCTACGTGACGACGAAACGACCGTTTGTTTTGAAATATAATATATATACAAGGTGATTCATAAGTCACTTAGCTATTTATTTTTGAAATTCTAAAGTGAAAAAATACGGTAATACAAAACAGAAAGTTTATTCAACAAATTCATTTATAGGAGTTTAAAATGACAGCAAATTTTCAAAATTTTCACCTTCGTTCTGCATGCATAGCTCCATTCTTTTTTGCGATGAATTTACGACTCTTTGTAGCATATATGATTGATTAATTTTAACAAACTCGGCAGTGATTTTTGATTTGAGGTCGTCATTGCCTTTCAACAAGTATGTGAGATTTATCAAATTTGGCTATATGAATAACAATAAGAATTCGCTCTTCAGTTGTAAATAACATACTGCCTGAAAAAAAAAGCACATATGATGATTTACACAAATTAAATTAATAAAAATAAATTTATATAGAAGCAAATATATAAACGAACACATTTAAAATAACAAATAGCAGTAATTAGAGAGTAAGATAAACAATTATCAAAAGTTCATAGTATGTTTGTGTTTCATATGGTAATCATTTTAAATAGCTAAGTGACTTATGAATCACCCTGTATATGTAATTATTTTTTATTTATACAGACATATACATAATCCACGACACTGGCATGTCGATATTATCGATCAGCAGCTGTTAGAAACTGAGATATCATCAGGCGGAAAGAGAATCTGATCCTTCCCTCAGATCATATTTAGAAACTTAACTTTCACTTTCATCGCCCGTACCTAGATTTCTTCTTTTCTGACCGAGGACAGAACAGATAGTACACTTTTATGCCCTATGACGCACCCTCCATGAAAGACGGACGAACACTGATTCATGTCTTTCTTGATTGTTTGTGTGTTGGCAATGTATCATATTATTGACACAGGGCCATTCATCGCCAACACACACATTCGTTTTTGAAATATATTTCCGTAATTTTCACACGTTTTTATTGGGGTGGCTTCTTCGTCGACCGAAACTTCTTAGAAGTAAAGATGGAAGATGAATGATTGATTCAAGTTTTGCTTTCTTTTTTTTCTTTTTCTTTTTATTGAAGATGGGGGTGGGTGGGGTGCGAGATGTTGGCAAAATCCCAGATGTTACGAAAAGCAAAATATTCCATTAGAAACGATGTTATTTTTTTATGAACTTTGGCATGTGAGTAAATGTCTCGACTATTTCATTCATTTTAAATATTTTCTTTCAAGTTTTTTTAACGCAGAAAATAATGTTTTTTTTTTCAAAAACATGTGCCAACAAATATTAAAACATTTTGCACGGAAGTTTAATTGGTTAAAATTATAAAGTACACAGTCCTAATGGAAGGGAAAGCGAACAAAGTCGAAGTTTTATTTTAATTGAGTGTAATCTTGTTTATTACTAGCATGATTATCCGGAGTTGTCCGGGAGTAGTAAGTAATTTATTTTTATCCATAACAATTGATTTACTACTGTTACAGTCCGAACCCTAACCCTAACCCTAACCACTAACCCTAACCATAACCCTAAACCCTAACCCTAACCATAACCCTAAACCCTTACCATAACCCTAAACCCTAAACCCTTACCATAACCCTAACCCTTACCATAACCCTAACCCTAACCCTAAACCCTTACCATAAACCATAACCCTAAACCCTAAACCCTAAACCCTAACCCTAACCATAACCCTAAACCCTAACTCTAACGCAGGTAAATATTACTGTAAAATTCGAAACAACTAATTAAAGTAAAACTTACCTAAAACAAAGAAAGAAACAAAAATAACAACAAAATACAAAAAAAAAAAAAATATGTAAGTAAAATTTTACTTAACGAACAGATACACTAGTATTTTTTTATTTATAAATAAATAAAAAAAATGAAAAAATACGCGAGATAAGTTTTACTTCGAAATATAAACTAAATCTATAAATAAAGTATCATGTGTCCCTGTAGATTAATTCCTATTTTATTCACAAAAATATTAAGAATAAGGATACATTTTTTGTGTTTATTAAAAGTGAAAGAAATTCTTTCCTTTATTTTTTTATTATCAGTTATTAAGATTAAGCCTCCTCTTCTTTGCATGTTGTGCAAAACCAACAACAAAAACAACAATTTTCTCCTAAAAAACAACCAAACCAAACACCATGAATAAATACTTAAACTTGAAGCATTAAACCTTTTACTAAAATGACCAGATTCGGCATTTAATAACCCGAAAAGGGTTTATATACAACAAAGCAACAAAACACCAAATACGATATAAAAATGCGTAAACATTAAAAATAAATGATATTAAAATACAAAAATATTAAGAAATACACGATATTAAAATACATAAACATAAAAATAAATGATATTAAAATATGGAAACATTAAAAAAATATATTAAAATACATAAACATTAAAAAAATAATATTAAAATACATAAACATTAAAAAAATAATATTAAAATACATAAACATTAAAAATTAATGATATTAAAATACGTAAACATTAAAAATAAATAATATTACAATACAAAAACATTAAAAATAAACGATATTAATATACATAAACATTAAAAATAAATGATATTAAAATAGATTAAAAAATGATATTAAAATACAAAAACAAAAACTTAATGATATTCAAATACATAAACATTAAAATAAATATTAACATACATAAACAAAATATTAATAAAATTAAAATACATAAACATTAAAAATAGACCATATTAAATACATAAATATAAAAATTAATTATATTCAAATACATAAACATTAAAATTAATGATATTATAGTACATAAACATTAAGAATTAATGTTATTAAAATACATAAACATTAAGAATAAATGATATCAAAATGCATAAACATTAGAAATAAACAATATTAAAATACATTAAAAAATAAATTATATTAAAATACTTAGACATTGAAAATTGATGATATTAAAATAAATAAACATTAAAAAATAATAATGTTAAAATACAAAAAAACATTAAAATAGACGATATTAAAATACATAAATATTAAAATAAATGATATTAAAATACATGAACATATACATTTATTATAATAAAATACAAAAACTTTAAAAATGAATGATATTAAAATACTAAAACATTAAAAATTAATGATATTAAAATACATAAACATTAAAATAAATTGCATTCCAATACATAAACATTAAAATTAATTATATTATAATACATAAAAAATTAATGATATTAAAATAGATATACATTAAAAAGAAATTATATTTTTATTATTTAAAAACAAAAAAATAATGATATTAAAATACATAAATATTAAAACTTAATAATATTAAAATACAAAAACATTTAAAAAGAAAACGATATTAAAATACATAAAGATTAAAATAAATCATATTAAAATACATAAAAATGAAAAATCAATGATATTAAAATACTTAGACATTGAAAATTATTGATATTAAAATGCATTAACATTAAAAATTAATGATATTAAAATACATAAACATTAAAAATTAATAATATTAAAATACATAAACATTAAAAATTAATGATATTAAAATACATAAACAAATAAAAAATAAATGATATTAAAATACATAATATAAATATACGTAAACATTAAAAATAGATGATACATAAACATTAAAAACTAATGTTTCGGTATTAAATTACCCATAAGATGTTGATATGCCGTAAAAAAACCAAACCAAACAAATCCTTATCTTTGCTCATACAACTAAATTAGGATAAGAAATTATTTCGCCGTTCTTGAATATTTTCAGCTATTATTAAGATTAGGATTAAGCCTACCCTTTCTTCTTATAAAAATAAAATTACTTACGTGCTTATTAAAGCGAGCCGGACACACGCACTTTTACTTTTATTATACTAGAAAAATATATACTCCCTCCGGTCGCTTATTTTTTTGCGAGGCTGGAAGAATTATATAATTGTGAAAGAACTACATACAATACGTAGTTAAAGTAAAATAAATTGTTTTAGACTATTAAAATAATTTCCAAGGCAATTAATGATGTTTACACATTCATTTATTTATTTTTTATTATCGTTTATATTTGAATTCATGTTTTGAAACATGACATAAATCATAAATCTATAACGTCACGTCAAACCGATAATTATTTTGTTAAGGACATGTTTTAAGCTCTATTTAGAACAAATTCTAAATACAGGGTGTTTCAAAAGTCTTGGGAACATAACGATTTTTAATAACTCAAAAACTATTAGGAGTTGAAAAATGAAATTGGTACCGTTGGAAAGGTTAAAGTTTCAAGTTTTGTGGGGAATCTTCAAAGTTGCTCAATATGAGCACCATTCGTCACATGGCAGACATCTAGTCGATAGTCCATTTCCTGCCAAACGCGTTCCAGCATCTTGACGTCAATGGTTCCCACAACTGCCGTTACTCGAGCCTTTAGTTCGTCAATATCTCTTGGAAGGGGCGGCACATAGACTTGTTGCTTGACAAAGCCCCAAAGGAAAAAGTCACACGGGGTAAGATCTGGAGACCTAGGAGGCCAGGGCATGAGAACGTCATCACCTCGCCCAGATCTCCCAATCCATCTACCAGGCAGCCTTGTGTTAAGAAACTGCCTTACTCCAAGACTCCAGTGTGGTGGTGCACCATCTTGTTGAAAAATGAAGTCATCAGATTCTGCTTGTTCCAACTGAGCCATTAACCAGTCTTCCAGCATGTTGAGATAGGATTCACCAGTGATAGTTGCCTCTTCAAAGAAGAACGGTCCATAGACACCTTTCTTGGAAATTGCACAAAACACGTTCACTTTTGGTGAATCTCGTTCGTGCTCAAGAAGTTCATGAGGATTCTCAGTACCCCATATGCGAGTGTTATGCTTGTTAACTTTGCCATTCAGATGGAAGGTCGCCTCATCGCTAAAACAAGCCGGTCATCAAAGCCGTGATCTTCCAACTTCTATTGCATATCTCTGATATTTCGAAATGAGCCAATTTCCGCAATGTATTTATTACATTAAAAACATTGTTACAGACGGACGGATAGACAAACGTGTCTGGCTTGTCCACCAAGTTTCAGTCATGAATGTCCAACAGTCTTCTGTCGTTCAATGATAAGCACACATAGATTGGTACAAATAAACTTCAGTCTGTGTCTGGATTGTCCACCAAGTTTCAGTCATGAATGTCCAAAAGTCTTCTGTCGTTCAATGATAAGCACACATAGATTGGTACAAATAAACTTCAATCTGTGTCTGGCTTGTCCACCAAGTTTCAGTCATAGAAGTCCAACAGTCTTCTGTCATTCAATGATAAGCACACATAGATTGGTACAAATAAACTTCAGTCTGTGTCTGACTTGTCCACCAAGTTTCAGTCATGAATGTTCAACAGTCTTCTGTCGTTCAATGATAAGCACACATAGATTGGTACAAATAAACTTCAGTCTGTGTCAGGATTGTCCACCAAGTTTCAGTCATGAATGTCCAACAGTCTTCTGTCGTTCAATGATAAGCACACATAGATTGGTACAAACAAACTTCAATCTGTGTCTGGCTTGTCCACCAAGTTTCAGTCATGAACGTCCAACAGTCTTCTGTCATTCAATGATAAGCACACATAGATTGGTACAAATAAACTTCAGTCTGTGTCTGGCTTGTCCACCAAGTTTCAGTAATGAATGTCCAACATTCTTCTGTCGTTCAATGATAAGCACACATAGATTGGTACAAATAAACTTCAGTCTGTGTCTGGATTGTCCACCAAGTTTCAGTCATGAATGTCCAACAGTCTTCTGTCGTTCAATGATAAGCACACATAGATTGGTACAAATAAACTTCAGTCTGTGTCTGACTTGTCCACCAAGTTTCAGTCATGAACGTCCAACAGTCTTCTGTCATTCAATGATAAGCACACATAGATTGGTACAAATAAACTTCAGTCTGTGTCTGGCTTGTCTACCAAGTTTCAGTAATGAATGTCCAACAGTCTTCTGTCGTTCAATGATAAGCAGACATAGATTGGTACAAATAAACTTCAGTCTGTGTCTCGATTGTCCACCAAGTTTCAGTCATGAATGTCTAACAGTCTTCTGTCGTTCAATGATAAGAACACATAGATTGGTAAAAATAAACTTCAATCTGTGTCTGGCTTGACCACCAAGTTTCAGTCATGAACGTCCAACAGTCTTCTGTCATTCAATGATAAGCACACATTGATTGGTACAAATGAACTTCAGTCTGTGTCTGGCTTGTCCACCAAGTTTCAGTCATAAAAGTCCAACAGTCTTCTGTCGTTCAATGATAAGCACACATAGATTGGTACAAATAAACTTCAGTCTGTGTCTGATTTGTCCACCAAGTTTCAGTCATGAATGTCCAACAGTCTTCTGTCGTTCAATGATAAGCACACATAGATTGGTAAAAATAAACTTCAATCTGTGTCTGGCTTGTCCACCAAGTTTCAGTCATGAACGTCCAGCAGTCTTCTGTCATTCAATGATAAGCACACATAGATTGGTACAAATGAACTTCAGTCTGTGTCTGGCTTGTCCACCAAGTTTCAGTCATGAATGTCCAACAGTCTTCTATCGTTCAATGATAAGCACACATAGA
The DNA here is from genome assembly GCA_963556195.1 of Sepiola atlantica. NCBI lineage: Eukaryota > Metazoa > Mollusca > Cephalopoda > Sepiida > Sepiolidae > Sepiola > Sepiola atlantica. Next base: position 186,275,265 of record OY744522.1, read on the forward strand.
TTGGTACAAATAAACTTCAGTCTGTGTCTGACTTGTCCACCAAGTTTCAGTCATGAATGTCCAACAGTCTTCTGTCGTTCAATGATAAGACCACATAGATTGGTACAAATAAACTTCAATCTGTGTCTGGCTTGTCCACCAAGTTTCAGCATTGAACGTCCAGCAGTCTTCTGTCATTCAATGATAAGCACACATAGATTGGTACAAATGAACTTCAGTCTGTGTCTGGCTTGTCCACCAAGTTTCAGTCATGAATGTCCAACAGTCTTCTGTCGTTCAATGATAAGCACACATAGATTGGTACAAAAAAACTTCAGTCTGTGTCTGACTTGTCCACCAAGTTTCAGTCATGAACGTCCAACAGTCTTCTGTCATTCAATGATAAGCACACATAGATTGGTACAAATAAACTTCAGTCTGTGTCTGACTTGTCCACCAAGTTTCAGTCATGAATGTCCAACAGTCTTCTGTCGTTCAATTATAAGCACACATAGATTGGTACAAATAAACTTCAATCTGTGTCTTGCTTGTCCACCAAGTTTCAGTCATGAACGTCCAGCAGTCTTCTGTCGTTCAATTATAAGCACACATAGATTGGTACAAATGAACTTCAGTCTGTGTCTGGCTTGTCCACCAAGTTTCAGTCATGAATGTCCAACAGTCTTCTGTCGTTCAATGATAAGCACACATAGATTGGTACAAATAAACTTCAGTCTGTGTCTGACTTGTCCACCAAGTTTCAGTCATGAATGTCCAACAGTCTTCTGTCGTTCAATGATAAGCACACATAGATTGGTACAAATAAACTTCAGTCTGTGTCTGACTTGTCCACCAAGTTTCAGTCATGAATGTATAACAGTCTTCTGTCATTCAATGATAAGCACACATAGATTGGTACAAATGAACTTCAGTCTGTGTCTGACTTGTCCACCAAGTGTCAGTCATGAATGTCCAACAGTCTTCTGTCGTTCAATGATAAGCACACATAGATTGGTACAAATAAACTTCAGTCTGTGCTTGACTTGTCCACTAAGTTTCAGTCATGAATGTCCAACAGTCTTCTGTCATTCAATGATAAGCACACATAGATTGGTACAAATAAACTTCAGTCTGTGCCTGGCTTGTCCACCAAGTTTCAGTCATGAATGCCCAACAGTCTTCTGTCATTCAATGATAAGCACACATAGTTGGTACAAATAAACTTCAGTCTGTGTCTGACTTGTCCAGCAAGTTTCAGTCATGAATATCCAACAGTCTTTCTTTTATCGGCGTCCAATGATAAGCACACGTGGATACGCGGTGCTAAACTGTCAATAATTCTAACACCGTTTCTCTTAGCACTGCCCTAATTTTAGCTGTGAAAGCCTCCTTCAGTTCAAGAATAGTTTGAGTGTTCTTTTGATGTATATTACCTTTGAGATGACCCCAAATCGGAGGGAGTGAGTTAAGATCCGGTGAGTGTGAAGTACATTCAGGATTACACCTACTAAAGTGTCCTCCATATCATTAAACGGTGATAAAACGAAGACTGTTGGACATTCACGACCAGAATTTGGTGGACAAGTCAGACATATAATGAAATTTATGTCAAACATATATTTGTTTGCTATTGAGTCACCGCTTATAAAGGCAAAGAACTACTCGAGGATAAAGGTTAATGATACTGAAATAATTGTTGAATAAAAGATGAGGAAAACTATAGCATTGATCAACTGTATGAACTTATTACTTATTGTGCGGTTTTTAAGAAGTATTTGTTAATATTGGACATGAAGACGACCAAGTTGTACTCAACGGGGAAGCAGTCTAACGGTAACGCGTTCCACTGATAGAAACTCCTTGCAAATTAGCTCTGTCTATAAAAATCCCACTTGATGCTAGGTACATGGGGAGAGGAAGGAAACTCTTTTTTCGATGTGGTAGAAAACGAGTTCTTGCTCTGAATATCTTACAAGGTGGAACCTAAGTTGAGCACCTTTCATGGTAATCAAGGGAGGCGCGAGAACGCCCTATCCCTTAATAGACTTTACGAATAGCCTATGCTGGAAATCTTATTTCTTTGATCAATCATAACTCAAAAACCAATAAACCAAATTAGTTAAAACTTTGCACAAAATTTTTATTTGATAGGTTCTATAAGTGTGTAGAATGTCAGCATCATTAGTCAAGGCAACCCAGAGATCCAGAAAGGTCAATCATGAAATCATGTTATCTGTGCGTATGTACGTACGTACGTATGTGCCACCCTGTATCTCATCAACTATTTGATGGATTCAGCTGATTTTTGGCAAAGATAGAGGTTCTATGGTCTAATTGATGGCATTTTGATTTCAGTTTACCATATACCTTAGTTTTCCAGAAAATTAAAAAAAACCTTAAAAATGACAATTGTATTGAGACATAGCCTTTACAAAAGTAGTGACATTCCATGAAAAATGCCAGTATACTGAAATCATATGCCCTTAATAGGATTAAGATGAAAATTCATATACACTAAATGTACAAAAGCAGGGAAATTCACAAATTTTTACACTTTTATTGTCATTAAGGGTATGCGAGCACAAAGGGCTATGTATTTTACTGGTAGGAATTTTTCTTCAGCGCACCTCACACACTTCATCCACGCATGCATAGAGATTTATACTGTAGTGATGTGATAATGAAATGGTTTGGTTGATATGTAGTCATACCCTTAATGACAATACAAGTGTAAAAATTTGGGAATTTCCTTGCTTTTGTACATTTAGTGTATAAGAATTTTCATCTTAACCCTATTAAGGGCATATGATTTCAGTATACTGGCATTTATCATGGAATATCTAAATAGCAGAGATAGATAGATAGATAGAGAGAGACTGACTGTTCTGTGAGAAAGGGGTTGCAGGGAAAAGAAAAACACACTCCCTACCAGATTTTGAAGTCAATTATAAAACCTGCCAAGGCAGGAAAGTGGGCCTTGAAAAGTGGTGACTCGTTTGTAAGAAAAACAAAAACAAACAGAAAAAAACACTTTAATATTTCTTAATGTCTCTGTTAGCATTCAGCGTCACCTACTAATTTACATACTTGTTTATGGTGTGTACAGATACACGTAGAAAGGACAAGCCTCTTTACTTCCACAAGAATAATAACTAATAAAAACCCGTGAAAATTCCACAGCGCTTTCTACATCAAGAATAAAGGGTAATAATAGTTATATACTACTACTACTACTACTACTACTACTACTACTACTACTACTACTACTTCTACTACTACTACTACTACTACGAAGAAGAAGACGTATGTGGAATGAGAAGAAGAAGAATGAGAAGAATAATAAGAAGAAGAATGAGAAGAAGAAGAAGAAGAATTAGAAGAAGAATGGGGAATGAGAAGAAGAATTAGAAAAAGAAGATGTGGCAACACTATTCCATGTAACTCTTGTATATTGTTCGATTCCAGAAAGGAATTGTGAATTTTATTAACAATTTCACGTGTGCGATTTTTTTTAGTCACCCCATACTATTTCATTACGCTCGGTTTGAGGGTCAACTGAAACTAATAGGACGATTCTTTGTTGTTGTCTAAGCTGAAACAATTTCAGGTTCGGGTCAAAATCAAATGAGTTGAAAAATTGTTGGTTTTACTTCTGTTTCATTTTCTTAATATAACAACCACAAAAAAGACAGAATGTTTACCTGATCTTTTGGCCCGAACAGCCAATTAATCTCTCAGGGAAGTGTGTCGATTTATTTGGGTGGAAACCATTATTCATGATTCTTGATTTTATTTTCTCATATTTTTGCCGTTGACTTCCGAGGCCGATGGGAATAGAAGCAGGAAAAAAAGAGAGAGTAAAGTTTATGTCTCCCTTCGTGTCTGGAAAGAGAATAGATGTACACGCAGATACACTCACACATGTATATATATGCAAAAGTGTTTATGTGCGAGTGGGTATACAAACACACCAAACACACATACACACATCTCTTAAGACTAACTGAACTAAAATGAAATTGAAATATATATATATATATATATATATATATATATATATATATATATATATATATATATATATGTCTACATGTATGTATATGTATACATGTATATATATATATATGTATGTATATGTATACATGTATATATATATGTATGTATATGTATACATGTATATATATATATATGTATACATGTATATATATATATATATGTATACATGTATATATATATATGTATACATGTATATATATATATGTATACATGTATATATATATATATATATGTATACATGTATATATATATATATGTATATGTATACATGTATATATGTATATGTATACATGTATATATATATATATGTATATGTATACATGTATATATATATATATGTATATGTATACATGTATATATATATATATGTATATGTATACATGTATATATATATATATGTATATGTATACATGTATATATATATATATGTATACATGTATATATATGTATGTATACATGTATATATATATATGTATGTATATGTATACATGTATATATATATGTATGTATATGTATACATGTATATATATATATATATATGTATGTATATGTATACATGTATATATATATATATATATATGTATGTATATGTATACATGTATATATATATGTATACATGTATATATATATGTATGTATATGTATACATGTATATGTATACATGTATATATATATGTATGTATATGTATACTTGTATATATATATATGTATGTATATGTATACATGTATATATATATATATGTATGTATATGTATACATGTATATATATATATATGTATGTATATGTATACATGTATATATATATATGTATGTATATGTATACATGTATATATATATATGTATGTATATGTATACATGTATATATATATATATGTATGTATATGTATACATGTATATATATATATGTATGTATATGTATACATGTATATATATATATATGTATGTATATGTATACATGTATATATATATGTATGTATATGTATACATGTATATATATATATGTATGTATATGTATACATGTATATATATATATGTATGTATATGTATACATGTATATATATATATGTATGTATATGTATACATGTATATATATATATGTATGTATATGTATACATGTATATATATGTATGTATATGTATACATGTATATATATATGTATGTATATGTATACATGTATATATATATGTATGTATATGTATACATGTATATATATATATGTATGTATATGTATACATGTATATATATATGTATGTATATGTATACATGTATATATATATGTATGTATATGTATACATGTATATATATATGTATGTATATGTATACATGTATATATATATGTATGTATATGTATACATGTATATATATATGTATGTATATGTATACATGTATATATATATGTATGTATATGTATACATGTATATATATGTATGTATATGTATACATGTATATATATATGTATGTATATGTATACATGTATATATATATGTATGTATATGTATACATGTATATATGTATGTATATGTATATGTATACATGTATATATATATATATGTATGTATATGTATACATGTATATATATATATATGTATATGTATACATGTATATATATATATGTATGTATATGTATACATGTATATATATATATGTATGTATATGTATATGTATACATGTATATATATATATGTATGTATATATATATATGTATGTATATGTATACATGTATATATATATATGTATGTATATGTATACATGTATATATATATATGTATGTATATGTATACATGTATATATGTATACATGTATATATATATATATGTATGTATATGTATATATGTATACATGTATATATATATATATATGTATGTATATGTATATGTATACATGTATATATATATATATGTATGTATATGTATATGTATACATGTATATATATATATGTATGTATATGTATATGTATACATGTATATATATATATGTATGTATATGTATATGTATACATGTATATATATATATATATGCATGTATATGTATACATGTATATACATATATGTATGTATATGTATATGTATACATGTATATATATATATATATGCATGTATATGTATACATGTATATATATATATATGTATGTATATGTATATGTATATGTTATAGTACCGTAGGGCCCCATTATGCAAGGCACAGTAGGTTAACTAGTATCAAATAGCTAATTTTGTTATTGAAAAATAGGTTTTGTTTCGGGACTCAGAAGTGAGTCAGAGAAGAGTTTGATCCAAGAATAGTCATAATAAATTTAGACACTTGACGTGACCTTTGAGTCAGAGATCAGAGTGAGTCATTTTTGTCCCCATATCGTGCGTGGGAATGATGATTACGTCACCACGGAAAACAAAAACTTAGCTTTTTAGAATCAGTCTGAGCTTCGAGGCGATACCGTTCAGACCGGGTGCGAGCATGTAGCCGGCAAACCGGTAAGGCCCCGTTCTGGGAGGGCAGAAGATATCCCAAAAGGAAAGAAGATAGCCGAAGTATGAGAGAGACGAGACCGGAATCCCCCTGACAGCAAACGAACCAAGAGATAAGAAAATTGTGTGAGAATAAAGAAACTTGTGTGAAATTTCCCTTCAAAAAATTCGTGTCTCGTGTGTTCATTCTGTCTGAGACAGACCTCTTCCTTCGATCAAGACGACACAGCCAGCGAAGACCAGACGAATCACAGGCCAAAGAAGAGAACAGAAGATAAGGTAAACCTTGAGATTTATTTGAGAACTTTTTAGAGACTTTAAGATACGTATAAATGAACAGAGGCCGTAATTGAAAAAGGCTTGAGATGCCGTGAACAGATTCGTGGTTTTAAAAAGGCCTGAAGGGCCGTAAATTGATACGTGAAGGTTTAAGACTGTGGTTACGAAACGTATAGAGTAAAATGATATGAATAAGGTCTGGAACGTGTATCGTAACATATACATGTATATATATATATGTATGTATATGTATACATGTATATATATGTATGTATATGTATACATGTATATATATATATATATGTGTATATGTATACATGTGTATATATATATATATGTATATATGTATATATATGTATATGTATACATGTATATATATGTATATATATGTATATGTATACATGTATATATATGTATGTATATGTATATGTATACATGTATATATATGTATGTATATGTATACATGTATATATATGTATGTATATGTATACATGTATATATATGTATGTATATGTATACATGTATATATATGTATGTATATGTATACATGTATATATATGTATGTATATGTATACATGTATATATATGTATGTATATGTATACATGTATATATATATATGTATGTATATGTATATGTATACATGTATATATGTATATGTATACATGTATATATATATGTATGTATATGTATATGTATACATGTATATATATATATATGTATGTATATGTATATGTATACATGTATATATATATATGTATGTATATGTATATGTATACATGTATATATATATATGTATGTATATGTATACATGTATATATATATATGTATGTATATGTATATGTATACATGTATATATGTATGTATATGTATACATGTATATATATATATATGTATATGTATATATATATATATGTATATATGTATATGCAGGGCTTTACGGAGCCCTCCAAAAAGGAGCGCGCTCCAGGAGCACGCTCCTTTTTGCTGGAGCGAAGGAGAGGAGGGCTCATTTTATATCCAGCGGGAGTTGAGCGGGCGCAACTCCATTTGGGACTAAAGAGCGGTGGTTTTATCGCTCCACGCTCCTCGCTCCAAAATTATTTGATTTTTTTTAAACATTAGTTTTTTATTCAGCAATATAAAGGAAAAGTAAAGAGGTCTCAGAGTTTACTCTGAATTATTTTTTAAAATGATATCTCTGGTAGAGAGAGGGAGGGGGCTCAGGCGGAAGACGATTTAATTGTAATGTTTTTAACAATCTTTTTTTATTATTTTATTTGTTTTGAAAATAGATTTTAGAACCGTTTTTACAGGAGAAATACTTGTAAATACGGGGCTACCTCCTCCCCAGTGAAGAATATTTTTTATATTATTTTTTTGGTACTTGTGCAGTTTACGAACCGGGCTATTTTTTAGGTAAGATTTTCAAGTTAAATTAAATTTTTACGATATCTTTTGTTTATCAAATTGTTAGGTGAAAGTACAGAATAGTTAACAAAGCCCCCCTCACCCATGTTAAGAATGGCTTTCTAAATAATGTTATTTCAATCCGGTTCGTAATTATGTAACGAAATTAAAGGTTTGGACCGGGTTATTTTTTACACAAAATTTTTAAGTTAAATTAAATTTTTACGATATCTTCTGTTTATTAAATTGTTACGTGAAAGTACAGAATAGT
>OY744522.1:186293778-186318778 GCA_963556195.1 Sepiola atlantica
GTTTTTTTGTTTTGCAGAACATGATTGAGTTTTGCAAAAAGGGAACACAAAAAAAATAACATCAATGTTTGGTGCATTTTTTGGTCAGAAAACCGATGTCTTCAGACAACCTTATCTTGTAGAACTGAAAACAATATCTTAATATGTAAACAAATTAATAAAATGCATTTGAAATCGATATCATTTCTTTCTACTCACAGTTGCAGGTTCTTTAACTCAGATGGTAGAGACTCAGAGCCAAGTGGTCAAGGTTGGTTGTGTCTAGGGTCCGAGTTTCGAATCTTGGCATTGATGCGCTCGCGATGTCGAATGGGAGATAGCGAATTAACTTACCATATTATTCAACCTGCAAAGTGCTGGTATACATAGTAATTAACAGATTGTTTCGCTGTATCACAGTTATTTAGTGTAACTAGTGAGACAAGCGCTTAAAGCCGGGATCGAAACTCGACCGTCAGCGCCACTGACTAACTCTGTGTAAAAAGGAATGATAAGGTGAAATAAGTCTGGTAACTATTAAAAATGGATAAGAAAAATTTATAACATTAGATACAATTATAATAAATAATTAAAAAGAGATTATCTTATGAGTTTGCTGCGCTTTTACGGTTTATGCAATCGTCAGAAGTGTATTTTCTACCACATGTTTTGGTTTGGCTTTTTTCCAGTTTTGAGAAATTAATTTAAATTGATTGCGTTATAACCACGTGTCACACAGCGTGAGCGATACGTTAGATAACTCTAACGCGTTTTTATGGTGTTTTATTTAATTAAACATACCAAAGCAGTATAGTCAGCTGACGAATCGCTCAACGCGTGAACCCATGGATCATGACTGATTATGAATACGTGATCTTTCAATTACTGAAACGCTCTTCCTGAGATAACGTCGCATCGAGCCCGGTATATTAGAGTAACGTCGAAATGTCTAAAAATCGATACTCATCCGTTATCAGTATATATAAATTTTTCATCTACATGTGTTTCATCCTTAGCCGGGAATCATCAGTGTGGAATGCGATATTCTGACGGTCACACGATTCGAACACCAGACTCAAGTCGAAATTTTGACTTCCGTTTAACCCCTAGGACTATGCGACGAATATAACAACCACAGTGAAAGGCTGAGAATAAGATTCTATTTATATCTTTACGAGTAGACACACCTGGAAAACAGTTATACACAGTTTTCAACGACCTGATCGCGCGCAACTTCGCATTACGCATTACGCATTAAATTTGACAACCTAATTATAATTTTATTTTAAATGGCCCGTCCTAGCGTTAAGGGGCTATAAACAATATAAAGATAAATATATATATTGTTTAAATTCTGATCCACATACACATGTATTTTATCCTTTTTTTCGGGAATCATCAGTGGTGAAGATGATTGTTCTGCCGGTCACACGATTCCAATATATATATATATATATATATATATATATATATATATATATATATATATATATATATATATATGTATGTATGTGTCTTGGAAGTTTTTCAACCATTAAAGCTATATGGAAAAATACTCTTAGTTCCAAGTCCATCGTTGAAAAACTACTTTGCCTGCAAGTCAATTATTTTTCTGTAGCCACTACATTAATTTGCTTCCAAGAATTTACGCTAGTCTAAATATCATTTGGAGGATAATCAGTTGTTTACCATAAAAAACTGCTTTGGGATTTAAAAAAACAAAAACACTATTTTACCTCATGGCTTCTCAGCAGAGTTGACCAAACACCACTTCCCTTAAAAAACAAAGAATAAAAACGTTTTGGATATCAGATCTAGCTTTTTGCTCCAGATTATTTATACTGCTAACCTATTTTGCCATTAAAAAAATGTTCTCCTTACCTGTGTTGTTCGTCTGTTTCCAAGAAAAATGTATTCGTAATTTACAAAAAATGCTGTATTTTATGGAGTTCGGACGAATCCATTATGCTACCTATTTTGTAATGTATATTGTTATGTATTTATATTATTATTTAAATTTAGTTTCATTAAAAAATATTAAAAACTTAAAAATATATGCATACATATATACATGTATTTTTAAATATTACAATATATGTGTTATATATATATACTAGCAGGGGTACCCTGCGTTGCACGGGGATCTCCCTTCTCCTCTCCGCAAGCAAAATAGGATATTGAGCACTTTTCTCCCGGACAACGCCGAGCATTTACAAAATCAAAACGGCCTCCAGAGCACTACTAAAATCACTCTTACCGACCCCGTCCCCCTCCTTGTCATCTGCACAATAGTCCGAAGAGAAACACTACAGTAGCTCTATCTAGGACATTTAGCACTTTTCTCCCGGACAACGCCGAAGCATCTGGGTCCTAAATTGACGAAGCCCCCCCCGGTGCTGGGTCCTATACTGTAGAAGCACCCCCGGTGCTGGGTCCTATACTGTAGAACGCCTCGGTGGCTATACTGCAGAAGCACCCCCCGTCACTGTACTGCAGAAGGCTCTGGATTTTATACTGTAGAAGCACCCCCAAGGCCTATACTGCATAAGCACCCATGGTCCCTATTCTGTAGAAGCATTCGGGTCCTATATTGTATAAGCACCCCCGGTGCTGGGTCCTATGCTGTAGAAGCACCCCTGGTCCCTATACTGTAGAAGTACCCCTGGTCCCTATACTGCATAAGAACCCATGGTCCCTATTCTGCAGAAGCATCCGGGTCTTATATTGTAGAAGCACCCCTGGTTCCTATACTGCAGAAGCCCTTGGGTCCTATACTGTAGAAGCGTCTCGCCTCCCTACCCCCCTGGTTCCTATATTGCAGAAGAACCCCTCGCCTAGGTCCATATACTTCAGAAGCCTCCGGGTGCTTATACAATATATATAAGCACCCCCGCAGGATGAAGATGTTGATAATTCCCCCCCACCCCACCAACCGCCCCCCCCAAAAAAAAATCACCAGTAAATAACATTGAAAAAGTTAAAAGAAACCAGACCCGTCCCCGAAAACTGGCCCCGTTGACCCCCGGGGACATTTTTTTTTGTTGTAATTTTGAGATATTATGCTCCCAGGTGTTGTCCGGTCCTAAAGATATCAACTTGTTGACAGTTTGCCGAGTAGTTTTTGAGGAGTAGCTTCACATACAAACAAACAAACATACAGACAACTGCCCTTTATATAATTACTAGCGAGGTTACCCGGCGTTGCTCGGGGTCATAATGACATATAATTGAAGAAAAATCGCGTGTGTAACATCTTTATATTCAAACTTCTATTTCCCCCCCTCTTCTATAGCCGTCTCTTTATCTTTCTACCTTTCTCTTCCCTAGTCGCACCATTTCACCGCTACTTTCTAATTTTGCCTTTTGCGAAAGCTGCTTCTTCCCCACTATTTCTCCTACGTTACCCATGGCAATAGTATGACATATTTCTATAAAAAGTACCACATCTATCTGCGCCTTCTATATAGGTACTTATCTCCGCCCCGGTGTTCATACTATATACATATCTATCGCCACCCCGGTGCACATACAATATATGTACCTATCGCCGCCCGGGGCAGATACTATATAAGTACCTATTGCCGCCCGGTATGCATACTACATAAGTACCTATCGCTGCCCCGGTGCATATGCTACATAAGTACCTATCGCTGCCCCAGTGCGAATGCTGCATACGTACCTGTCGCCGACCCGTTGCGAATGCTACAACGTACCTATCGCTGCCCCGGTGCAAATGCTAAATACTCTATCGTCGGCCTGATGTGAATGCTAAATATGTTCCTATCACCGCCCCGGTGCACGTGCTAAATAGTACCTATCGCCTCCCTAGTGTGCGTGCTATATACGTACTGATCGCCGCCCCTGAGCTAAATATATACCTATCACCGCCCTGGTGCGCATTCTATATACATACTTACTGCCATCCCTGTGCACATGCTATATAGTACCTATCGCCACCTCTATGCACTACTATACACGTACCTATTGCCACCCTGGTGCACATACTATATATATACCTATCCCCGCCCCGCTGCGCATACTATATTCGTATGTATCGCCGCACCTGTGTGCATACTATATACTTACCTACGAAATATTTTAAATTAAAAAGAACAAAATAATTTCGCCCGACCCCCTAAAAAGTTTGGCCCGACCCCTACAATTTTCTTCTACCCCTAATATCTCAAGCCGCACCCCCCAATTTTATTTTTACTCTCCCCCAACCCTGAGAAATAATTTGAGTTCAAAAAAAAAAAATTGGCCTGACCCCTAAAATTTTCCCGGACCCCTCAATCTCTCCAGCCTCCATCCTAACTTGTTTTTCACTCTCCCCCAACCCTGAGAAATATTTTGAGTTTTATACACAAAAAAATTTAAAAAATTGGCCTGACCCCTAAAAAGTTCGGCCTAACCCCTAAAAATTTCCCCGACCCCTCAATCTCTCCAGCCCCCAATCCCAACTAATTTTTCATTCTCCCCCAACCCTGAGAAATATTTTAAGTTCAAAACAAAAAATAAAGTGGTGACCAACAATAAAACTTAGTGACCCAACAATAAAACGTTGTAATCCAACCATAAAAAGTGGTGACCCAACAATAAAACCTGTTGACCCAACAATAAAACGTAGTGACCCAACCATAAAACGTAGTGACCCAACCATAAAACGTAGTGACCCAACAATAAAACGTAGTGACCCAACGATAAAAAGTGGTGACCAAAAAATAAAAAGTGGTGACCCAACAATAAAAAGTGGTGACCCAATAAAAACTAGTGACCAACCATAAAACGTAGTGACCCAACGATAAAAAGTGGAGCCCAACAATAAAACCTGGTGACCTAACAATGAAACGTAGTGACCCAACCATAAAATAGTGACAATAAATTGTTGTGACCTAACAATAAAACGTGGCGACCCAACCATAAAAAGTGGTGACCCAACAATAAAACGCAGTGACCCAGCAATAAAAAGTGGTGAGCCAGCAACAAAACGTGGTGACCCAACTAAAAAAGTAGTGACCCAACAATAAAAAGTTGTGACCCAGCAATAAAACGTGTTGACAAACAAAAAAGTGGTGACCCAACAATAAAAATGGTGACCAACAATAAAACGTAGTGACCCAACCATGAAACGTTGTGACCCAACCATCAAAAGTAGTGACTCAACAATAAATCGTAGTGACCCAGCAATATTAAGTGGTGACCCAGCAATAAAAAGTGGTGACCCAACATTAAAACGTAGTGACCCAACAATAAAAAGTAGTGACCCAACAATAAAGTGGTGACCAACAATAAAACTTAGTGACCCAACAATAAAACGTAGTAGCCCAACCACAAAAGGTGGTGACCCAACAATAAAACCTGGTGACCCAACAATAAAACGTAGTGACCAACCATAAGACGTAGTGACCCAACGATAAAAAGTGGTGACCAAACAATAAAAAGTGGTGACCCAACAATAAAACGTGGCGACCCAACCATAAAACGTAGTGACCCAACAACCAAAACTAGTGACCAACCATAAAACGTAGTGACCCAACGATAAAAAGTGGTGACCCAACAATAAAACCTGGTGACCCAACAATAAAACGTAGTGCCCCAACCTTAAAACGTAGTGACCCTACAATAAATTGTTGTGACCCAACAATAAAACGTGGCGACCCAACCATAAAAAGTGGTGACCAAACAATAAAACGCAGTGACCCAGCAATAAAAAGTGGTGACCCAGCAATAAAACGTGGTGACACAACTAAAAAAGTAGTGTTCCAACAATAAAAAGTTGTGACCCAGCAATAAAACGTGGTGACCCAACCAAAAAAGTGGTGACCCAACAATAAAAAATGGTGACCCTACAATAAAATGTAGTGACCCAACCATAAAACGTTGTGACCCAACCATCAAAAGTAGTGACTCAACAATAAATCGTAGTGACCCAGCAATATTAAGTGGTGACCCAACAATAAAGTGGTGACCAACAATAAAACTTAGTGACCCAACAATAAAACGTAGTAGCCCAACCATAAAAAGTGGTGACCCAACAATAAAACCTGGTGACCCAACAATAAAACGTAGTGACCCAACCATAAAACGTAGTGACCCAACGATAAAAAGTGGTTACCAAACAATAAAAAGTGGTGTGACCCCACAATAAAACGTGGCGACCCAACCATAAAACGTAGTGACCCAACAATAAAAACTAGTAACCAACCATGAAACGTAGTGACCCAACGATAAAAAGTGGTGCCCCAACAATAAAACCTGGCGACCCAACAATAAAACGAAGTGACACAACCTTAAAACGTAGTGACCCTACAATAAAACGAAGTGACCCAACAATAAAACGTGGCGACCCAACCATAAAAAGTGGTGACCCAACAATAAAACGCAGTGACCTAGCAATAAAAAGTGGTGACCCAACAATGAAACGTAACGACCCAAGCATAAAAAATGGTGACCCCACAATAAAAAGTGGTGACCCAGCAATAAAAAGTGGTGACCCAGCAATAAAAAGGGTTGACCTAACCAAAAAAGTAATGACCCAACTATAAAACGTAGTAACCCAACCATAAAACGTCGTGACCCAACCATCAAAAGTAGTGACTCAACAATAAAAAGTTGTGACTCAGCAATAAAACGTGGTGACCCAACAATAAAAGTGGTGACCCAACAATAAAAAATGGTGACCCAACAATAAAACGTAGTGACCCAACAATAACACGTTAGGACCCAACCATTAAAAGTAGTGACTCTACAATAAATCGTAGTGACCCAGCAATAAAAAGTTGTGACCCAACAATAAAACCTGGTTACCAAACAATAAAACGTAGTGACACAACCATAAAACGTAGTGACCCAACGATAAAAAGTGGTGACCCAACAATAAAACCTGGTGACCCAACAATAAAACGTAGTGACCAACCCTTAAAACGTAGTGACCCTACAATTAATTGTTGTGACCCAACAATAAAACGTGGCGCCCCAACCATAAAAAGTGGTGACCCAACAATAAAACGCAGTGACCCAGCAATAAAAAGTGGTGACCCAGCAATAAAACGTGGTGACCCAACTAAAAAAGTAGTGACCCAACAATAAAAAGTTGTGACCCAGAAATAAAGCGTTGTGACCCAACCAAAAAAGTGGTGACCAAACAATAAAAAATGGTGACCCAACAATAAAACATAGTGACCCAACCATAACACGTTAGGACCCAACCATCAAAAGAAGTGACTCAACAACAAATCGTAGTGACCCAGCAATAAAAAGTGGTGACCCAACAATGAAACGTAACGACCCAAGCATAAAAATGGTGACCCCACAATAAAACGCACTTACCCAGCAATAAAAAGTGGTGACCCAGCAATAAAAAGGGTTGACCTAACCAAAAAAGTAATGACCCAACTATAAAACGTAGTGACCCAACCATAAAACGTCGTGACCCAACCATCAAAAGTAGTGACTCAACAATAAATCGTAGTGACCCAGCAATATTAAGTGGTGACCCAGCAATAAAAAGTGGTGACCCAACATAAAAACGTAGTGCCCCAACAATAAAAAGTGGTGACCCAACAATAAAGTGGTGACCAACAATAAAACTTAGTGACCCAACAATAAAACGTAGTGGCCCAACCATAAAAAGTTGTGACCCAACACTAAAACCTAGTGACCTAACAATAAAACGTAGTGACCCAACCATAAAACGTAGTGACCCAACAATAAACACTAGTGACCAACCATAAAACGTAGTGACCCAACGATAAATAGTGGTGACCCAACAATAAAACGTAGTTACCTAACCTTAAAACGTAGTGACCCTACAATAAATTGCTGTGACCCAACAATAAAACGTGGTCACCCAACCATAAAAAGTGGAGCCCAACAATAAAACCTGGTGACCTAACAATGAAACGTAGTGACCCAACCATAAAATAGTGACAATAAATTGTTGTGACCTAACAATAAAACGTGGCGACCTAACAATAAAACGTGGCGACCCAACCATAAAAAGTGGTGGCCCAACAATAAAACGCAGTGACCAAGCAATAAAAAGTGGTGAGCCAGCAACGTTTTGTGACCCAACTAAAAAAGTAGTGACCCAATTATAAAAAGTTGTGACCCAGTAATAAAACGTGTTGACAAACAAAAAAGTAGTGACCCAACAATAAAAATGGTGACCAACAATACAACGTAGTGACCCAACCATAAAACGTTGTGACCCAACCATCAAAAGTAGTAGCCCAACCACAAAAGGTGGTGACCCAACAATAAAACCTGGTGACCCAACAATAAAACGTAGTGACCAACCATAAAACGTAGTGACCCAACGATAAAAAGTGGTGACCAAACAATAAAAAGTGGTTACCCAACAATAAAACGTGGCGACCCAACCATAAAACGTAGTGACCCAACAACCAAAACTAGTGACCAACCATAAAACGTAGTGACCCAACGTTAAAAAGTGGTGACCCAACAATAAAACCTGGTGACCCAACAATAAAACGTAGTGCCCTAACCTTAAAACGTAGTGACCCTACAATAAATTGTTGTGACCCAACAATAAAACGTGGCGATCCAACCATAAAAAGTGGTGACCAAACAATAAAACGCAGTAACCCAGCAACAAAAAGTGGTGACCCAGCAATAAAACGTGGTGACACAACTAAAAAAGTAGTGTTCCAACAATAAAAAGTTGTGACCCAGCAATAAAACGTGGTGATCCAACTAAAAAAGTGGTGACCCAACAACAAAAAATGGTGACCCTACAATAAAATGTAGTGACCCAACCATAAAACGTTGTGACCCAACCATCAAAAGTAGTGACTCAACAATAAATCGTAGTGACCCAGCAATATTAAGTGGTGACCCAGCAATAAAAAGTGGTGACCCAACATTAAAACTTAGTGACCCAACAATAAAAAGTGGTTACCCAACAATAAAGGAGTGACCAACAATAAAACTTAGTGACCCAACAATAAAACGTAGTAGCCCAACCATAAAAAGTGGTGACCCAACAATAAAACCTGGTGACCCAACAATAACCCGTAGTGACCCAACCATAAAACGTAGTGACCCAACGATAAAAAGTTGTTACCAAACAATAAAAAGTGGTGTGACCCCACAATAAAACGTGGCGACCCAACCATAAAACGTAGTGACCCAACAATAAAAACTAGTAACCAACCATGAAACGTAGTGACCCAACGATAAAAAGTGGTGCCCCAACAATAAAACCTGGCGACCCAACAATAAAACGATATGACCCAACCTTAAAACGTAGTGACCCTACAATAAAACGAAGTGACCCAACAATAAAACGTGGCGACCCAACCATAAAAAGTGGTGACCCAACAATAAAACGCAGTGACCTAGCAATAAAAAGTGGTGACCAGCAATAAAACGTGGTGACCCAACTAAAAAAGTAGTGACCCAACAATAAAAAGTTGTGACTCAGCAATAAAACGTGGTGACCCAACAATAAAAGTGGTGAAACAACAATAAAAAATGGTGACACAACAATAAAACGTAGTGACCCAACAATAACACGTTAGGACCCAACCATTAAAAGTAGTGACTCTACAATAAATCGTAGTGACCCAGCAATAAAAAGTGGTGACCCAACAATAAAACCTGGTGACCCAACAATAAAACGTAGTGACACAACCATAAAACGTAGGGACCCAACGATAAAAAGTGGTGACCCAACAATAAAACCTGGTGACCCAACAATAAAACGTAGTGACCCAACCCTAAAACGTAGTGACCCTACAATTAATTGTTGTGACCCAACAATAAAACGTGGCGCCCCAACCATAAAAAGTGGTGACCCAACAATAAAACGCAGTGACCCAGCAATAAAAAGTGGTGACCCAGCAATAAAACGTGGTGACCCAACTAAAAAAGTAGTGACCCAACAATAAAAAGTTGTGACCCAGAAATAAAGCGTTGTGACCCAACCAAAAAAGTGGTGACCAAACAATAAAAAATGGTGACCCAACAATTAAACGTAGTGACCCAACCGTAACACGTTAGGACCCAACCATCAAAAGTAGTGATTCAACAACAAATCGTAGTGACCCAGCAATAAAAACTGGTGACCCAACAATGAAACGTAACGACCCAAGCATAAAAAATGGTGACCCCACAATAAAACGCACTGACCCAGCAATAAAAAGTGGTGACCCAGCAATAAAAAGGGTTGACCTAACCAAAAAAGTAATGACCCAACTATAAAACGTAGTAACCCAACCATAAAACGTCGTGACCCAACCATCAAAAGTAGTGACTCAACAATAAATCGTAGTGACCCAGCAATAAAAAGTGGTGACCCAACATAAAAACGTAGTGCCCCAACAATAAAAAGTGGTGACCCAACAATAAAGTGGTGACCAACAATAAAACTTAGTGACCCAACAATAAAACGTAGTAGCCCAACCATAAAAAGTGGTGACCCAACACTAAAACCTAGTGACCTAACAATAAAACGTAGTGACCCAACCATAAAACGTAGTGACCCAACAATAAACACTAGTGACCAACCATAAAACGTAGTGACCCAACGATAAATAGTGGTGACCCAACAATAAAACGTAGTTACCTAACCTTAAAACGTAGTGACCCTACAATAAATTGCTGTGACCCAACAATAAAACGTGGCGACCCAACCATAAAAAGTGGTGACCCAACAATAAAACGCAGTGACCCAGCAATAAAAAAAGTTGAGCGAGCAACAAAACGTGGTGACCCAACTAAAAAAGTAGTGACCCAACAATAAAAAGTTGTCACCCAGCAATAAAACATGTTGACCCAACCCAAAAAGTGGTGACCCAACAATAAAAATGGTGACCAACAATAAAACGTAGTGACCCAACCATAAAACGTTGTGACCCAACCATCAAAAGTAGTGACTCAACAATAAATCGTAGTGACCCAGCAATATTAAGTGGTGACCCAGCAATAAAAAGTGGTGACCCAACATTAAAACGTAGTGACCCAACAATAAAAAGTAGTGACCCAACAATAAAGTGGTGACCAACAATAAAACTTAGTGACTCAACAATAAAACGTAGTAGCCCAACCACAAAAGGTGGTTACCCAACAATAAAACCTGGTGACCCAACAATAAAACCTAGTGACCAACCATAAAACGTAGTGACCCAACGATAAAAAGTGGTGACCAAACAATAAAAAGTGGTGACCCAACAATAAAACGTGGTGACCCAACCATAAAACGTAGTGACCCAACAATAAAAACTAGTGACCAACCATGAAACGTAGTGACCCAACGATAAAAAGTGGTGACCCAACAATAAAACCTGGCGACCCAACAATAAAACGAAGTGACCCAACCTTAAAACGTAGTGACCCTACAATTAATTGTTGTGACCCTACAATTAATTGTTGTGACCCAACAATAAAACGTTGCGACCCAACCATAAAAAGTGGTGACCCAACAATAAAACGCAGTGACCCAGCAATAAAAAGTGGTGACCAGCAATAAAACGTGGTGACCCAACTAAAAAAGTAGTGACCCAACAATAAAAGGTTGTGACTCAGCAATAAAACGTGGTGACCCAACAATAAAAGTGGTGACCCAACAATAAAAAATTGTGACCCAACTATAAAACGTAGTGACCCAACCATAACACGTTAAGACCCAACCATCAAAAGTAGTGACTCAACAATAAATCGTAGTGACCCAGCAATAAAAAGTGGTGACCCAACAATGAAACGTAACGACCCAAGCATAAAAAGTGGTGACCTAACAATAAAACGCATTACCCAGCAATAAAAAGTGGTGACCCAGCAATAAAAAGTGGTGACCGAACCAAAAAATTAATGACCCAACTATAAAACGTAGTGACCCAACCATAAAACGTTGTGACCCAACCATCAAAAGTAGTGACTCAACAATAAATCGTAGTGACCCAGCAATATTAAGTGGTGACCCAGCAATAAAAAGTGGTGACCCAACATAAAAACGTAGTGACCCAACAATAAAAAGTGGTGACCCAACAATAAAGTGGTGACCAACAATAAAACTTAGTGACCCAACAATAAAACGTAGTAGCCAACCATAAAAAGTGGTGACCTAACACTAAAACCTAGTGACCTAACAATAAAACGTAGTGACCCAACCATAAAACGTAGTGACCCAACAATAAAAACTAGTGACCAACCATAAAACGTAGTGACCCAACGATAAATAGTGGTGACCCAACAATAAAACGTAGTTACCTAACCTTAAAACGTGGTGATCCTACAATAAATTGTTGTGACCCAACAATAAAACGTGGCGACCCAACCATAAAAAGTGGTGTCCCAACAATAAAACGCAGTGACCCAGCAATAAAAAGTGGTGACCCAGCAATAAAACGTGGTGACCCAACTAAAAAAGTAGTGACCCAACAATAAAAAGTTGTGACCCAGTTATAAAACGTGGTGACCCAACCAAAAAAGTGGTGACCCAACAATAAAAAATGGTGACACAATAATAAAACGTAGTGACCCAACCATAACACGTTAGGACCCAACCAGCAAAAGTAGTGACTCAACAATAAATCGTAGTGACCCAGCAATATTAAGTGGTGACCCAGCAATAAAATGTGGTGACCCAACATTAAAACGTAGTGACCCAACCATAAAAAGTAGTGACCCAACAATAAAGTGGTGACCAACAATAAAACTTAGTGACTCAACAATAAAACGTAGTAGCCCAACCACAAAAGGTGGTTACCCAACAATAAAACCTGGTGACCCAACAATAAAACGTAGTGACCAACCATAAAACGTAGTGACCCAACGATAAAAAGTGGTGACCAAACAATAAAAAGTGGTGACCCAACAATAAAACATGGTGAACCAACCATAAAACGTAGTGACCCAACAATAAAAACTAGTGACCAACCATGAAACGTAGTGACCCAACGATAAAAAGTGGTGACCCTACAATAAAACCTGTCGACCCAACAATAAAACGAAGTGACCCAACCTTAAAACGTAGTGACCCTACAATTAATTGTTGTGACCCAACAATAAAACGTGGCGACCCAACCATAAAAAGTGGTGACCCAACAATAAAACGCAGTGACCCAGCAATAAAAAGTGGTGACCAGCAATAAAACGTGGTGACCCAACTAAAAAAGTAGTGACCCAACAATAAATAGTTGTGACTCAGCAATAAAACGTGGTGACCCAACAATAAGAGTGGTGACCCAACAATAAAAAGTTGTGACCCAACTATAAAACGTAGTGACCCAACCATAACACGTTAGGACCAACCATCAAAAGTAGTAACTCAACAATAAATCGTAGTGACCCAGCAATAAAAAGTGGTGACCCAACAATGAAACGTAACGACCCAAGCATAAAAAATGGTGACCTAACAATAAAACGTAGTGACCCAACCATAAAACGTAGTGACCCAACAATAAAAACTAGTGACCAACCATAAAACGTAGTGACCCAACGATAAATAGTGGTGACCCAACAATAAAACGTAGTAACCTAACCTTAAAACGTGGTGACCCTACAATAAATTGTAGTGACCCAACAATAAAACGTGGCGACCCAACCATAAAAAGTGGTGTCCCAACAATAAAACGCAGTGACCCAGCAATAAAAAGTGGTGACCCAGCAATAAAACGTGGTGACCCAACTAAAAAAGTAGTGACCCAACAATAAAAAGTTGTGACCCAGTTATAAAACGTGGTAACCCAACCAAAAAAGTGGTGACCCAACAATAAAAAATGGTGACACAACAATAAAACGTAGTGACCCAACCATAACACGTTAGGACCCAACCAGCAAAAGTAGTGACTCAACAATAAATCGTAGTGACCAGCAATAAAAAGTGGTGACCCAGCATTAAAACGTAGTGACCCAATAATGAAACGTAGCGACCCAAGCATAAAAAATGGTGACCCAACAATAAAACGCAGTGACCCAGCAATAAAAAGTTGTGACCCAGCAATAAAACGTGGTGACCCAACCAAAAAAGTGGTGACCCAACAATAAAAAATGGTGACCCAACAATAAAAAGTAGTGACCCAACCATAACACGTTTGCACCCAACCATCAAAAGTAGTGACTCAACAATAAATCGTAGTGACCCAGCAATAAAAAGTGGTGACCCAGCATAAAAACGTAGTGACCCAACAATAAAACGTAGCGACCCAAGCATAAAAAATGGTGAACCAACAATAAAACGCTGTGACCCAACCAAAAAAGTGGTGACCTAACAATAAAAATGGTGACCCAACAATAAAAGGTAGTGACCAAACCATAAAACGTTGGGACCCAACCATCAAATGTTGTGACTAAACAATAAATCGTAGTGACCCAGCAATATTAAGTGGTGACCCAGCAATAAAAAGTAGTGATCCAACATTAAAACGTAGTGACCCAACAATAAAAAGTGGTGACCCAACAATAAAGTGGTGACTAACAATAAAACTTAGTGACCCAACAATAAAACGTAGTAGCCCAACCATAAAAAGTGGTGACCCAACAATAAAACCTGGTGACCCAACAATAAAACGTAGTGACCAACCATAAAACGTAGTGACCAAACGATAAGAAGTGGTGACCAAACAATAAAAAGTGGTGACCCAACAATAAAACGTGGCGACCAAACCATAAAACGTAGTGACCCAACAATTTAAACTAGTGACCAACCATAAAACGTAGTGACCCAACGATGAAACCTGGTGACTCAACAATAAAACCTGGTGACCCAACAATAAAACGTAGTGACCAAACCATAACACGTTAGGACCCAACCATCAAAAGTAGTGATTCAACAATAAATTGTAGTGACCCAGCAATAAAAAGTGGTGACCCAGCATTAAAACGTAGTGACCCAACAATGAAACGTAGCGACCAAAGCATAAAAAATGGTGACCAAACAATAAAACGCAGTGACCCAGCAATAAAAAGTTGTGACTCAGCAATAAGACGTGGTTACCCAACCAATAAAGTAGTAACTCAACAATAAATCGTAGTGACTTAGCAATAAAAATGGTGACCCAACAATAAAACGTAGTGACCCAACCCTAACACGTTAGGACCCAACCATCAAAAGTAGTAACTCAACAATAAATCGTAGTGACCCAGCAATAAAAAGTGGTGACCTAATAACAAAACGTAGTGATCTTACTATAAAACGTAGTGACCCAACCATAAAACGTCGTGACACAACAATAAAAAGTGGTGACCCAACAACAAAACGTAGTGACCTAACCATAAATCGTAGTGACCCAACCATAATCGTAGTGACCCAACAATAAAACGTGGTGACCCAACAATAAAACGTAGTGACCTCACTATAAAACGTAGTGACCCAGCAATAAAAAGTGGTGACCCAACAATAAAACGTAGTGACCTAACAATAAATCGTAGGGACCCAACAATAAAACGCAGTGACCCAACCATCAAAAGTAGTGACTCAACAATAAATCGTAGTGACCCAGCAATATTAAGTGGTGACCAAGCAATAAAAAGTAGTGACCCAACATTAAAACGTAGTGACCCAACAATAAAAAGTGGTGACCCAACAATAAAGTGGTGACCAACAATAAAACTTAGTGACCCAACAATAAAACGTAGTAGCCAACCATAAAAAGTGGTGACCCAACAATAAAACCTGGGGACCCAACAATAAAACGTAGTAACCCAACCATAAAACTTAGTGACCCAACGATAAAAAGTGGTGACGAAACAATAAAAAGTTGTTACCCAACAATAAAACGTGGCGACCCAACCATAAAACGTAGTGACCCAACAATAAAAACTAGTGACCAACCATAAAACGTAGTGACCCAACGATAAAAAGTGGTGACCCAACAATAAAACCTGGTGACCCAACAATAAAACGTAGTGACCCAACCATAAAACGTAGTGACCCAACGATAAAAAGTCGTGACCAAACAATAAAAAGTGGTGACCCAACAATAAAAAGTGGTGACCCAAAAATAAAAAGTGGTGACCCAACAATAAAACGTGGCGACCGAACCATAAAACGTAGTGACCCGATAAAAACTAGTGACCAACCATAAAACGTAGTGACCCAACGATAAAAAGTGGTGACATAACAATAAAACCTGCTGACCTAACAATAAAACGTAGTGACCCAACCACAAAATAGTGACAATAAATTGTTGTGACCCAACAATAAAACGTTGCGACCCAACCATAAAAAGTGTTGACCCAACAATAAAACGCAGTGACCCAGCAATAAAAAGTGGTGACCCAGCAATAAAACGTGGTGACCCAACTAAAAAAGTAGTGACCCAACAATAAAAAGTTGTGACCCAGCAATAAAACGTAGTGACACAACCAAAAAAGTGGTGACCTTACAATAAAAATGGTGACCCAACAATAAAACGTTGTGACCCAACCATAACACGTTAGGACCAAACAATCAAAAGTAGTAACTCAACCGTAGGTACCCAGCAATAAAAAGTGGTTACCCAATAATAAAACGTAGTGACCTTACTAAAAAACGTAGTGACCCAACCATAAAACGTCGTGACACAACAATAAAAAGTGGTGACCCAACAATAAAACGTAGTGACCTAACCATAAATCGAGTGACCCAACCATAAATCGTAGTGACCCAACAATAAAACGTGGTGACCCAACAATAAAACGTAGTGACCTAACTATAAAACGTAGTGACCCATACAAAAAACGTAGTGACCCAACCATAAAAAGTGTTGAGCCAACAATAAAACGTAGTGACCTAACAATAAATCGCAGTGACCCAACAATAAAACGCAGTGACCCAGCAATAAAAAGTGGTGACACAACAATAGAAATTGTGACCAAACAATAAAACGTAGTGACCCAACAATAAAACGTTGTGACCCAACCATCAAAAGTAGTGACTCAACAATAAATCGTAGTGACCCAGCAATATTAAGTGGTGACCCAGCAATAAAAATGGTGAGCCAACATTAAAACTTAGTGACCCAGCAATAGAAAGTGATGACCCAGCAATAAAACGTGGTGATCCAACCAAAAAAGTTGTGACCCAACAATAAAACGTAGTGACCCAACTCTAAAACGTTGTGATCCAACAATAAAACGCAGTGACTCAGACATTAAAGGTGGTTACCCAACCATAAAACGTAGTGACCTACCATAAAAAGTGACTCAACCCAGCAATAAAAAGTGGTGGGACAACAATAAAAAGTGGTGACCCAACAATAAAAGTGGTGACCCAGCAATAAAAAGTGGTGACCCAACAATAAAACGTAGTGACCAAACAATAAAAAGTGGTGACCCAACAATAAAACGCAGTGACTCAGACATTAAAGGTGGTTACCCAACCATAAAACGTAGTGACTAACCATAAAATGTGGTGACCCAACAATAACACATAGTGACCAGCAATAAAACGTGATGACCCAACAATAAAAAGTGGTGCCCAGCAATAAAACGTAGTGACCCAACCAAAAAAAATAAAACCCAGCAATAAAACGTAGTGACTTAATAATAAAACGTAGTGACACAACCATAAAAAGTTGTGACCCAACAATAAAAGTGGTGACCCAGCAATAAAACGTGGTGACCGAACAATAAAACGTAGTGACCCAACCTTAAAACGCAGTGACCCAGCAATAAAAAGTGGTTACCCAGCAATAAAACGTGGTGACCCATCTAAAAAAGTAGTGACCCAACAATAAAAAGTTGTGACCCAGCAATAAGACGTGGTGACCGAACAATAAAAAATGGTGACCCAACAATAAAAAGTAGTGACCCAACCATAACACGTTAGGACCCAACCATCAAAGAATGTGACTCAACAATAAATCGTAGTGACCCAGCAATAAAATGTGGTGACCCAGCATTAAAACGTAGTGACCCAACCAGAAAAAGTAGTGACCCAACAATAAAAGTGGTGACCCAGCAATAAAACCTTGTGACTCAACAATAAAACGTAGTGACTTAACCATAAAACGTAGAGACCCGACCATAGAAAGTGGTGACCCAACAATAAAACGTAGTTACCTTACTATAAAACGTAGTGACCCAACCATAAAACGTCGTTACCCAACAATAAAAAGTGGTGACCCAACAATAACACCTGGTGACCTAACCATAAATCGTAGTGACCCAACCATAAATAGTAGTGACCCAACAATAAAACGTGGTGACCCAACAATAAAACGTAGTGACCTAACTATAAAGCGTAGTGACCCATACAAAAAACGTAGTGACCCAACCATAAAAAGTGTTGACCCAACAATAAAAAGTGTTGACCAACCAATAAAACGTAGTGACCCAACAATATATCGTAGTGACCCAACAATAAAACGTAGTGACCCAACCATAACACGTTAGGACCCAACCATCAAAAGTAGTAACTCAACAATAAATCGTAGATACCAAGCAATAAAAAGTGGTTACCCAATAATAAAACGTACTGACCACTACTATAAAACGTAGTGACCCAACCATAAAACGTCGTGACACAACAATAAAAAGTGGTGACCCAACAATAAAACGTAGTGACCTAACCATAAATCGTTGTGACCCAACCATAAATCGTAGTGCCACAACAATAAAACGTGGTGACCCAACAATAAAACGTAGTGACCTAACTATAAAACGTAGTGACCCATACAAAAAACGTAGTGACCCAACCATAAAAAGTGTTGAGCCAACAATAAAACGTAGTTACCTAACAATAAATCGTAGTGGGCCAACAATAAAACGCAGTGACCCAGCAATAAAAAGTGGTGACCCAACAATAGAAATTGTGACCCAACAATAAAACGTAGTGACCCAACAATAAAACGTTGTGACCCAGCAATATTAAGTGGTGACCCAGCAATAGAAAGTGATGACCCAGCAATAAAACGTGGTGATCCAACCAAAAAAGTTGTGACCCAACAATAAAATGTAGTGACCCAACCATAAAACGTTGTGATCCAACAATAAAACGCAGTGACTCAGACATTAAAGGTGGTTACCCAACCATAAAACGTAGTGACTAACCATAAAAAGTGACTCAACCCAGCAATAAAAAGTGGTGGGACAACAATAAAAAGTGGTGACCCAACAATAAAAGTGGTGACCCAGCAATAAAAAGTGGTGACCCAACAATAAAACGTAGTGACCCAACAATAAAAAGTGGTGACCCAACAATAAAACGCAGTGACTCAGACACTAAAGGTGGTTACCCAACCATAAAACGTAGTGACTAACCATAAAAAGTGGTGACCCAACAATAACACATAGTGACCAGCAATAAAACGTGATGACCCAACAATAAAAAGTGGTGCCTCAGCAATAAAACGTAGTGACCCAACCAAAAAAAAATGATGACCCAGCAATAAAACGTAGTGACTTAACAATAAAACGTAGTGACACAACTATAAAAAGTTGTGACCCAACAATAAAAGTGGTGACCCAGCAATAAAACGTGGTGACCCAACAATAAAACGTAGTGACTTAACCATAAAACGTAGTGACCCAACGATAAAAAGTGGTGACCCAACAATAAAACGTGGTGACCCAACAATAAAACGTAGTGACCCAACCTTAAAACGTAGTGACCCAACGATAAAAAGTAGTGACCCAACAATAAAACGTAGTGACCCAACAATAAATTGTTGTGACCCAACAATAAAACGTGGCGACCCAACCATAAAAAGTGGTGACCCAACAATAAAACGCAGTGACCTAGCAATAAAAAGTGGTGACCCAGCAATAAAACGTGGTGACCCAACTAAAAAAGTAGTGACCCAACAATAAAAAGTTGTCACCCAGCAATAAGACGTGGTGACCGAACAATAAAAAATGGTGACCCAACAATAAAACGTAGTGACCAAACCATAACACGTTAGGACCCAACCATCAAAAGATGTGACTCAACAATAAATCGTAGTGACCCAACAATAAAATGTGGTGACCCAGCATTAAAACGTAGTGACCCAACCAGAAAAAGTAGTGACCCAACAATAAAAGTGGTGACCCAGCAATAAAACGTGGTGACTCAACAATAAAACGTAGTGACTTAACCATAAAACGTAGTGACCCGACGATAGAAAGTGGTGACCCAACAATAAAACGTAGTGACCTTACTATAAAACGTTGTGACCCAACCATAAAACGTCATGCCCCAACAATAAAAAGTGGTGACCCAACAATAACACCTGGTGACCTAACCATAAATCGTAGTGACCCAACCATAAATAGTAGTGACCCAACAATAAAACGTGGTGACCCAACAATAAAACGTAGTGACCTAACTATAAAGCGTAGTGACCCATACAAAAAACGTAGTGACCCAACCATAAAAAGTGTTGACCCAACAATAAAAAGTGTTGACCAAACAATAAAACGTAGTGACCCAACAATATATCGTAGTGACCCAACAATAAAACTTAGCGACCCAAGCATAAAAAATGGTGACCCAACAATAAAACGCAGTGACCCAGCAATAAAAAGTGGTGACCCAACATTAAAACGTAGTGACCCAACAATAAAAAATGGTGACCCAACAATAAAGTGGTGACCAACAACAAAACTTAGTGACCCAACAATAAAACGTAGTGACCAACCATAAAAAGTGGTGACCCAACAATAAAACCTGGTGACCCAACAATAAAACGTAGTGACCCAACGATAAAACGTAGTGACCCAACGATAAAAAGTGGTGACCAAACAATAAAAAGTGGTGACCCAGCAATTAAAAGTGGCGACCCAACCATAAAACGTAGTGACCCAATAAAAACTAGTGACCAACCATAAAACGTAGTGTCCCAACGATAAAAAGTGGTGACCTAACAATAAAACCTGGTGACCCAACCATAAAACGTGGTGACCCAACGATAAAAGTGATGACCCAACAATAAAACATAGTGACCCAACAATAAATTATTGTGACCCAACAATAAAACGTGGCGACCCAACCATAAAAAGTGGTCACCCAACAATAAAACGCAGTGACCCAGCAATAAAAAGTGGTGACCCAGCAATAAAACGTGGTGACCCAACCAAAAAAGTGGTGACCTAACAATAAAAATGGTGACCCAACAATAAAACTTAGTGACCCAACTATAACACGTTAGGACCCAACCATCAAAAGTAGTGACTCAACAATTAATCGTAGTGACCCAGCAATAAAAAGTGGTGACCCAACAATAAAACGTAGTGACATTACTATAAAACGTAGTGACCAAACCATAAAACGTCGTGACACAACAATAAAAAGTGGTGACCCAACAATATAAAGTGGTGCCACAAAAATAAAACGTAGTGACCTAACCATAAATCATGATAACAGAACGGCCATAGGAAGGGAGGGGGAGGAATATTAGCGTCTATTAATAATTAAGAAAGAAAGTGTGGGAGTGAGAGGGAAACAATGGTTGTAGTGTGAGTGAACTTCTTCCTGCCACTCTCTAACGTCATTTCTGGTTCATCGTTACTTTGCATTATGTTTCAAATTATACATGATAGCATTGATTTATTCTTAAATTAGTACTAAACAACGTTGAAAAATGGAGCTAAAAGCCACCACCCCATTGGAGAAAAGTGCTTAGTCGACCCCGGAAGAGTCAATTTTTTTTCCGGTTCTGAGATATTACACGCGCCTGGGCTGGCCGGTCGGAATGATGTCACCCGTGTGACCGTTTGTTGGGTACTTTCGGAAGAGAAGCTTTACATACATACATACATACAGACAGGTGGGATTTATATAATAGATATATTTATATATATATATATATATATATATATATATATATATATATAATCATCTAAGGTTAAGATCGGATTCTAACTCTGCCTGGTGAGATCTCAGTTTATAATAACTGTTGATCGATAACATCAACATGCTAGTGTCGCAGATTTTGTACATGTCTGTGTAAATAAAAATAATCATATATATTTGTTTATGTTTATCAAGTAACAAAGAAATAAGTTTGTTTATTCTTGTCTTTTGATGAAAAAAAATTGACTCAATACTGGTCATCCCTGATGATGGAATTTTATTCCGAAATTAATAGGATTAACGTAAAAAAAATGAAATGAATCTTGTATTGCTAATGGCTTATATTTCAATTTTATTAACTATGTATATATATATATGTGTGTATTAGTATTTCATGTATCCACATAAAATTTTATAAGGAGATATAACTTTTTATGTATCAATTTCTAGTATTTACTTCAACAGTGCTCGACACGTAAGTAGAGCTAGGTAGTAAGCTATGAAAATATACTTATGGCAATTAAGCTACACGGGGATGAAACGCGGGAGCCTCTTTACTATATATATATATATATATATATATATATATATATATATATATATACACACATTTTCTACTGAAATTCTTAGATAGTTTGATTTGCTTAATCAATCTATTTTGATTAATTTGATATGACTTAAAAGCATCAGGATGGCGGGTAATTACCTTATTTAATTGTCTAAATATTTTATTTATATATATAAGATCCCGCATATCGTGTCATTTTGACTTAAGCAATTGAAGGTTACATCGGTCGAAACGTTGTTAAAATAGCAACTGAGATAAGAGTATACAGAAAGGTTAGTAAACATTATTGGATAAAAAGTTTACTTATTTCCTTGATAGAATATAGCTTTTAATAAACTGCCCACTCACTGCAGAAGCTTTTTACTTAAACGTTTTCTTTTCTATTGTTTTATGATAAAATCTCTATTGTGAAATCAAATTAAATTAATATTGGACAAATTATATTTCTTTACGTTAAACAGTGTTTTTTACGATGTTCAATTTATACCGTGTTTATTGAATGTTTTTCTTTCGATTTTCTATATTGTATTACTGTTATATCTAGATAAAAAAAAACATCCGTTTGGTGTTTTCCGACGATGAGTCATTGCGTGTATTGTATGCATTCGGATACAACAAACGGATGCATGCATGCACATATATATATATATATATATATATATATATATATATATATCTATATATATATATATATATATATATATGAGAGTTTGAATTACATACTAGACACCATCTTAGGACACTCTGTAAAAGGTTTGTGAGGAATATTTGTCATGAGGATATTTCACTCTCAAGTCACTGGCCAAATATTCAAAATAACATAGTGTTCGAAACCCTAAGATAATCTTTTCAGTTTGACTATATGCATATACGAGGAATGGTGCACTTTCTCTAAGTGATATTACTTCAAGTAGCAGCACTTAGATGGATACTCCACCAGACCAGATGAATTCTTGTCCTGGAATCTTGTAAGACCAAAAGAAACAAAAAGAAATATATACTATAACATAATCAACTGGCCAAACTTCTTTACAAAATAACGTTTGACATGTAAAAGAGAACTTTAATGAAACACTCGAATATATATATATATATATATATATATATATATATATATATATATATATATATATATATATATATATATATACTAGCAGGGCTACCCGGCGTTGCACGGGGCGATAAAAAAAAACAAAGTAGTAGAAATTTAAGAGTGTGTGTAACATCTTTATATAAAAACTTCAATCTCTTTTCTTTCTTTAGCCGTCTTTCTTTCCCTGGTCCTCATTATTTCCCTCTCTCCTTCAACCCTCTATTTTCATTTTTCCCCATATGATTCTTATCGTTTTAAATGTGTTAAAAACTTATAATAATGTAATTCACGTAAATTCTTTTTACTAAATATGTATTTTATGTAACTGGATTTTCTTAAAGAAATATGCTATGTAAACAAACATTTTGGATGAAAGTTATTAATTATTCTTACATTGTATTTTTGATCCCGAAATAAAATTATATTTTATTTTTTCAAGACTTTAAAATCGAATTTGAACGCAATGACTTAATCGCTGGTTGCCATGTTGTAATTTCCTATAATTTGCTTTCGTAAAATAGTAGCAATACTTTGATTAGCGTTTGTCGCTTATTTAAAAAACAATACCAAAGAACTAAAAATTTAGAGGCGCGTCCCTGGCGCTAAGAAACGTTAAATACAATTAAAAGTTATTTCAAATTATTAGGTAATTAAATTAAAATATGACTCAGGATTTAAAAATTACTATAAAATATCATGAAAAATAACTGAAAACAGTCCCCCCCCCCCCCGATGAAATCTGCCCCATGGTCCCCTAAGGGGTTAGTTTATAGATGCAGGAATACTCCTATCATCTTACTCTGTGAATTTTACATATAAATGCCATTTTTCCCCGACCCCTCAATTTCTCCAGCCATCCCCCCTTCCCAACTTTTTTTTCACTCCCCCCAACCCTGAGAAATATTTTAAGTTAAAAAAAAAGAAAAAAAATTGGCCCGACCTCTTAAAAGTTCGGCCCGACCCCTAAAATTTCCCCGACCTCTCAATTTCTCCAGCCGCCCTCCCAACTAATTTTCCACTCTCCCCAAACCCTGAGAAATATTTTGAGTTCAAAACAAAAAAAAAATTGGGCCTGACCCCTAAAAAGTTCGGCCTGCCCCCTAAAATTTACCCCGACCTCTCAATCTCTGCAGCCTCCCTCCCAACTAATTTTTCACTCTTCCCCAACCCTGAGAAATATTTTGAGTTCAAAACAAAAAAAAAAAATTTGGCCTGACCCCTAAAAAATTTGGCCTGACACCTAAAATTTTCCCCGACCACCTAATCCTTGCAGCCCCCCAACTTTTTTTCACTCTCCCACAACCCTGAGAAATATTTTAAGTTAAAAAAAAAAATTTGGCCTGACCCCTAAAAAATTTGGCCTGACCCCTAAAATTTTCCCCGACTCCTAATCTTTCCAGCCCCCCCCCCCCAACTTTTTTTTCAATCTCCAACAGCCCTGAGAAATATTTTAAGTTCAAAAAAAAAAAAATTTGGCCTGACCCCTAAAAATTTTCCCGACCCCCTATACCTTCCAGCACCCCCCGCCCCTCCCTCAACATTTTTTTCACTCTCCCACAACCCTGAGAAATATTTTAAGTTCAAGGGGGAAAAAAAATTTGGCCCGAAACACCAATATTTCTTGGGACCGTTATACTTAAGAAGC
>OY744522.1:186323778-186331278 GCA_963556195.1 Sepiola atlantica
GCTCCCTTACGAAGATAAATGTCAACATATAATACAACTAAATTCCCCAGAGATTGCCGCATAAACCATTTAGACGGACCATCCGATTTCATCATTATAATCATTCAGCAACACATACCAACCCACGAAATATATACTTGTAATGCTTTTAAACTACCATAGATAGTTCAAACCTTTAAATGTAAGTGAACAAATTAAGTGAAATTTATATGTGAATGATTACATTGTTGGATTTTTTAATGTATTTTTCTGATAAGAAGCAAACTTTTCCCCATATCACTGTACAGGCAGTTCTAAACATCTTCATTACAGGTATGGTTTTGTGCCAATCTATTTAGTAAACGGATGTTTCGAAATGTGCATAAATTTCTTTTAGTAATTTCTATTTCTGAAAATTGATTTTAATGCTAGTTGAAATCTATAAACTCTCATATATATACATATATACATACAAGTATATTCATATGTACATATGTGATAATAACATTATTTTATATAGGTCAAATCGATTCTCATGAAAATCAATTCCCAAAGCAAAATCAAGCTCAAAATTCAATAATTTCACGGTTACAAAGTTATTTCAAAATTTGAGATGAAGCTGTAAATAAATTAAATATCAGATCAGAGTTATATTATTCTATTATTTAATATAAATTTCGAAGCAAAATAAATCTTACGCATGTTTCTGCAAGAAGTTCAGAGAATACTTGAACTCATCTAAGTTACCACCTGAACATCCCCGTCCTCAGAGTCAATTGCCAGATCAAAACCGTGCATTATTAAAGCGAACGTATATGCAAATAAGCCGTCAGAAACGTATAAGAAAACATCAATTGTGACATGGAGGTTATATCAGGCAGAACTTGATTGTAAAAAAAATAATAATAAAAGTCGAATGTCTGCGGAGTAAACCAAGTATCCCTGCGCCCACACATAATAATAATAATAATAATAATAATAATAATAATAATAATTATAATTATAATAATAATAATAATTATTATAATAATAATAATAATAATAATAATAATAATACGTGTGTATATAAACAATAAGAGACGGGTCATAGCAACGATTCTTCATCTCTGAAATCATAGCAATCTCTCATAACCTGTCAAGCTAATCAATTATTCCAATCTCTGATCTAACAGAAAATTAATTTCCTCTCATTTTTCTTGTTATTTCTTTCTAATTCTTTGTTTTTATTGACAGGGATTGTTATAACTGTAAAACGTACATTTTCATTACATTACATCGATCATGCTTAATTAATTTTCTTTTCGGTTCTAATTTATATAACGGATGGCTTAATTGCATTTAAATTGTAGCTTCAGATTCTACTTATTTATTGAACTAGTCACATTTATTGACCCTCCAAAAAACAACAGTGTGAAAAAACTACAAAGATTCATCAGTTTTACGATACAATATACACAACAGTTCTTCGTAAATGGCTTTTCTTTTAAGGCAAGTATGAGTAAATAAAGAAAATAGTATTTACCTAAGATGGACAGCCTATCGCGCATGCGCTAGACATAGCGACTGAACCACAGAGATAAGAAGTAAACCATGTATGCACAAAAAAAAGTATAACAGGGATGTTAGTAAGTTATGAATTTCTACTCTAAAACATTGCAAATATTTTCATTGAATTTATGGTTCTACTAGTAAAATGGCCAAATTTTCGCATGCTTTTTTTAATCATCATGAAAAGAAAATTGAAGTTAAAGTAAAAATACCACTAAAATATGTAAAGTTATCAAACCTTAATATGAAGTACTTGAATTTACATCAGCTAAATCAAGGGAGGCGCGATAGCGCTCTATCCCTTAATAGACTTCAAAAACGACGTATGCTAGAAATCTCATTTCTTTGATCAGTCATAACTCAAAAACCAATACACTAAATTATTTAAAACTTTGCACAAATTTTCAGTTGATAGGTTCTATAAGTGTGTCGAATTTCAGCATCATTAGTCAAGGCAACCCAGAGATCCAGAAAGGTCAGGAGTGATTTTGTGTTATCCGTGTGTACGTACGTACGTGTGTGCCACCCTGTATCTCATAAACTATTTGATGGATTCAGCTGATTTTTGGCCGACATAGAGGTTCTAGGGTCTAGTTGATGGCATTTTAATTTCAGTTTACCATATATCCTAGTTTTCCAGAAAATTCCAAAAAACCTTATTATCTAACGTATTTATGTAGTAATCTGATAAAATGCTGAGTCACTGAAAACGTCCCATAATCCCTTGACGGATGTACCCGGTCTTGCCCTAAATTCTCTCCGGTTGCATCAGTCATACCATAACTTCAGTTCGGATGTATCAATAACATTATAGGAAGGCTACGATTTTAGTAGTGCTCTGGATTCCTCCTTGATTTTCTAAGTACTCGGCGTTGTCCAGGAGAAAAGTGCTCAATATCCTAGATAGAGCTACTATAGTGATAAGTTTGTATAATATTTTAACGCCATCTACGTTTCTCTTCAGACTATTGTGCACATGGAAATGAGAAGAAATCAGTAAGAGTGATTTTAGTAGTGCTCTGGATGCCTCCTTGATTTTCTAAGTACTCGGCGTTGTCCGGGAGAAAAGTGCTCAATATCCTAGATAGAGCTACTGTAGTGATAAGTTTGTATAATATTTTAACGCCATCTACGTTTCCCTTCAGACTATTGTGTACATGGAAATGAGGAAAAAATAGTAAGAGTTATTATAGTAGTGCTCGGGATGCTTCCTTTATTTCCTAAGTACTCGGCGTTGTCCGGGAGAAAAGTGCTCAATATCCTAGATAGAGCTACTGTAGTCATATGTTTGGATAATATTTTAACGCCATCTATGTTTCTCTTCAGACTATTGTGCACATAGAAATGAGGGTAAATTAGTAAGAGTGATTTTAGTAGTGCTCTGGATACCTCCTTGATTTTCTAAGTACTCGGCGTTGTCCGGGAGAAAAGTGCTCAATATCCTAGATAGAGCTACTGTAGTGATAAGTTTGTATAATATTTTAACACTATCTACGTTTCACTTCAGTGCACATGGAAATGAGAAGAAATCAGTAAGAGTGATTTTAGTAGTGCTCTGGATGCTTCCTTGATTTTCTAAGTACTCGGCGTTGTCCAGGAGAAAAGTGCTCAATATCCTAGATAGAGCTACTGTAGTGATAAGTTTGTATAATATTTTAACGCCATCTACGTTTCCCTTCAGACTATTGTGTACATGGAAATGAGGAAAAAATAGTAAGAGTTATTATAGTAGTGCTCGGGATGCTTCCTTTATTTCCTAAGTACTCGGCGTTGTCCGGGAGAAAAGTGCTCAATATCTTAGATAGAGCTACTGTAGTCATATGTTTGGATAATATTTTAACGCCATCTATGTTTCTCTTCAGACTATTGTGCACATAGAAATGAGGGTAAATTAGTAAGAGTGATTTTAGTAGTGCTCTGGATACCTCCTTGATTTTCTAAGTACTCGGCGTTGTCCGGGAGAAAAGTGCTCAATATCCTAGATAGAGCTACTGTAGTGATAAGTTTGTATAATATTTTAACACTATCTACGTTTCACTTCAGTGCACATGGAAATAAAGGGAAATAAGTTAGAGTGATTTTAGTAATGTTCTAGATGCTTCCTTGATTTTCTAAGTACTCGGCGTTGTCCGGGAGAAAAGTGCTCAATTTCCTAGATAGAGCTACTGTAGTGATAAGTTTGTATAATATTTTAACGCCATCTACGTTTTTCTTCAGACTATTGTGTACATGGAAATGAGGAAAAAATAGTAAGAGTTATTTTAGTAGTGCTCGGGATGCTTCCTTTATTTCCTAAGTACTAGGCGTTGTCCGGGAGAAAAGTGCTCAATATCCTAGATAGAGCTACTGTAGTCATATGTTTGGATAATATTTTAACGCCATCTATGTTTCTCTTCAGACTATTGTGCACATAGAAATGAGGGGAAATTAGTAAGAGTGATTTTAGTAGTGCTCTGGATGCCTCCTTGATTTTCTAAGTACTCGGCGTTGTCCGGGAGAAAAGTGCTCAATTTCCTAGATAGAGCTACTGTAGTGATAAGTTTGTATAATATTTTAACGCCATCTACGTTTTTCTTCAGACTATTGTGTACATGGAAATGAGGAAAAAATAGTAAGAGTTATTTTAGTAGTGCTCGGGATGCTTCCTTTATTTCCTAAGTACTAGGCGTTGTCCGGGAGAAAAGTGCTCAATATCCTAGATAGAGCTACTGTAGTCATATGTTTGGATAATATTTTAACGCCATCTATGTTTCTCTTCAGACTATTGTGCACATAGAAATGAGGGGAAATTAGTAAGAGTGATTTTAGTAGTGCTCTGGATGCCTCCTTGATTTTGTAAGTACTCGGCGTAGTCCGGGAGAAAAGTGCTCAATATCCTAGATAGAGCTGCTGTTGTCATAGATTTTATGATATGTTAACACGATTTACGCTTCTATTCGGAATATTTTGCAGATGAACAGGAGGGGAATCAGTAAGAGTGATTTTAGTAGTGCTCTTGATGCCTCCTTAATTTTTGAAGTGCTTAGCGTTGTCAGGGAGAATAGTGCTCAATATCCTAGATAGAGCTACTGTAGTGATAAATTTGTATACTATTTTAACAGCATATACGCTTCTTTTCGGACTATTGTGCAGATGAAAAGGAGGAGGAATCAGTAACAGTGATATTAGTAGTGCTCTGGATGCCTCCTTAATTTTCGAAGTACTCGGCGTTGTCCGGGAGAAAAGTGATCAATGTCCTAGATAGAGCTACTGTGCAGATGAAAAGGTGGGTGATCAGTAAGGGGGTGCTTCTGGTGCTTCTACAATATAGACCCCGGAGGCTTGTGCAGAATAGGGACCATGGGTGTTTATGCAGTATAGGGACCACGGGTGCTTCTGCAGTATAGGGACCAGGGGTTGTTCTACAGTATAAGATCCAGCATCGGGGGTACTTCTGCAATATAGTACACGGAGGCTTCTTCAGAATAGGGACCATGGGTACTTTTGCAGTATAGGGACATGGGGTGCTTCTAATATTTATATGTATGGGGGAGGATGAAACACATTTTTTTGGGGGGTGGGGGTTAAGTTTTTTTTTTCTGTTTTAAATTGAAAATATTCTATATATGGGGGAGGTTAAATTTATTTTTTTTTGGGGGGGGGGGGGGTCAAAAAATATTTTTTATTTTGCATTAAAAATATTTCTATGTATAGGGGAGGATAAAAAAGACATTTGAGGTGGGGTAATTTTTTTTTTTTTAATTAAAAATATTTATATGTATGGGAGAGGATGAAAAAACAATTTGGGGTGACGGGGGTAAACTTTCTTTTTCTTTTTTAAACTCAAAATATTTCTATGTATGGGGGGAAGGTAACAAATTTTTTTTGGGGGGTCAACATTTTTGTTTTTCTTTTTAATTTAAAATATTTCTATGTATGTGGAGAGTAAAAAAACATTGGGGTTGTTGAAAAAAAAATTTATTTAAAATTTTTGTTTTTATTAAAAATATATCTATGTATGGAGGAGGATACAAAAACAAATTAGGGGGGCCAAAAAAATTTATTTTTTACTTTTTTTAACCTAAAAATATTTCCATTTATGATAGTGACACTACATGAATGAACACTATTTTGTTTTTCTGACACGACAGGTGCACATTAATATGAGTTCTTAGGTATGCGAACTGGGCTAGAGATAGGTACATATATAGTATGTGCACCCTTGCAGAGATAGGTAAGTAGGTAGTATGCGCACCAGGGCCACGATAGGTACGAATATAGTATGCGCACCGGGGCGGCGATAGGTATATATATAGTATGTGCAAGGGGGGTGGGAATAGGTACGTATATAGTAATGCATAGGGGTGACGATATGTACATATATAGCATGTGCACAGAGGTGGCAATAAGTACGTATATAGCACGCGTTCTGGGGTTGCGATAGGTACGTATATAGCCCGCGGACCGGGGAGGCGATAGGTACGTATTTAGCATTCGCACCGGGGTTGCGACAGGTACGTATATAGCACGCACACCGCGGCGGCGATAGATACGTATTTAGCATTTGCACTGGGGCGGCAATAGGTACGTATTTAGCATTCGCACCGGGGCAGCAATATGTACATATTTAGTGTTCGCACTGGGGCAGCCATAGGTACTTATATAGTATGCACACCGGTGCAGCAATATGTACGCATTTAGCATTCAGGGGTGGCGATAGGTACGTATACAGCATGTGCACACGGGCGGCAATAAGTACGCATATAGCATGCGCACTGGGGCAGTGATAGGTATGTATTTAGCATGCGTTCCGGGGCGGCGATCGGTACTATATAGCACGCGCACCGGGGCGGCGATAAGTACATATATAGCACGCACACCGGGGTGGCGAAAAGTAGTATTTAGCATTCACACCGGAGCGGCGATAGGTACGTATTTAGCATTCGCACCGGAGCGGCGATATGTACATATTTAGTATTCGCACTGGGGCAGCGATAGGTTCTTATGTAGTATGCACACCGGGCGGCAATAGGTACGTATTTAGCATTCGCACCGGGGCGGCGATAGGTACGTATTTAGCATTCGCATCAGGGCGGCGATAGGTATGTATTCAGCATTCGCACCGGGGCGGCGATAGGTACGTAGTCAGCATTTGAACAGGGCGGCGATAGGTACTTATATAGTATCTGCACACAGGCGGTGATAGATACTTATATATTATCTGCACTGGGGTGGCGATAGGTTTGGTAGTTTTGTTTTACGGCATATCAACCCTTTTTGGGTTATTTAATGCCGAATCTGGTCATTTTGGTGAAAGCTTTTATGCTTCAAGTTCTTTATATCTTCAAATGTTTAATCATGGTTTTTGGTTTGGTAGTTTTGTTTTACGGCATATCAACCCTTTTTGGGTTATTTAATGCCGAATCTGGTCATTATAGTGAAAGTTTTTATGCTTCAAGTTCTTTATATCTTCAAATGTTTAATCATGGTTTTTGGTTTGGTAGTTTTGTTTAGGTGGCGATAGGTACGTATATAGTATGCGTACCGGGGTGGCGATAGATATGTGTATAGTATGAACACCGGGGCGTAGATAAGTACCTATATAGAAGTCGCAGACAGAGGTGGTACTTTTTATAGAAATAAATCATACTATTACCCTAGGCAACGTAGGAGGAATGGTGGGGAAGAAACACTTTTTGCAAAAGGCAACATGAGAAAGTAGCGGTGAAATGGGGTGACTAGGGAACTGAAAGGTAGAAATATAAAGAGACGGCTATAGAGAGAGGGAGAGAAATAGAAGTATGAATATAAACATGTTACACACGCGATTTTTCTTCAATTATATGTTTTTATGACCCTGAGCAACGCCTGGTAGCCCCGCTAGTTATATAGTAGATGATATAATTTGGGTCATTAATATCTAACTGCAGTCCTATCCGACATGAAATAGTTGAAGAAGATTTTCTTTCAGTTCTGTGAAGAAAAGTATAAATG
>OY744522.1:186336278-186348778 GCA_963556195.1 Sepiola atlantica
GTATATGTTCATATATATATATGTATATATACAGATGTATATACATATGTATATATATATGTATATATGTATATATACATATGTATATGTATATATGTATATATACATATGTATATGTGCATATATATATATGTATATATACATATGTATATATACATATGTATATATGTATATATACATATGTATATATACATATGTATACATATGTATATGTATATATACATGTATATATGTATATATACATGTATATATGTATATATGTATATATACATATGTATATGTATATATGTATATATACATATGTATATGTATATATACATGTATATATGTATATATGTATATATACATATACATATGTATATATGCATATATACATATGTATATGTATATATGCATATATACATATGTATATGTATATATACATATGTATATATGTATATATACATATGTATATTTGTATATATACATATGTATGTATATATACATATGTATGTATATATGTATATATACATATGTATGTATATATGTATATATACATATGTATGTATATATGTATATATACATATGTATGTATATATGTATATATACATATGTATGTATATATGTATATATACATATGTATGTATATATGTATATATACATATGTATGTATATATGTATATATACATATGTATGTATATATGTATATATACATATGTATGTATATATGTATTTATACATATGTATGTATATATGTATATATACATATGTATGTATATATACATATGTATGTATATATGTATATATACATATGTATGTATATATGTATATATACATATGTATGTATATATAAGTATATATATATATGTATATATAAGTATATATATATATGTATATATAGGTATATATATAGGTATATATACATATGTATGTATATATGTATATATACATATGTATATATAGGTATATATATATATGTATATATAAGTATATATATATATGTATATATACATATGTATATATAGGTATATATATATGTATATATTTCTTTAAACCAATCTACTCGAAGATTAAATAATAAAGATTAAACGTTGTTGAATACATAAATAATATTTTTTATGTTCGTTGTTTTCCTAATATATATACATATATATATTTATATATATATATATATATATATATATATATATATATATGTGTGTGTGTGTGTGGAGTAAGCTATGAACATATATATTGCAATTAAGCTACACAGAGGCTCACGAGATTCATCTCCAGGGGGAATCTTCAGGCATTTAGCCTTAAGATTCCCCCCGGAGATGAAACGCGGGAGCCTCTGTGTAGCTTAATTGCCATATATATGTTCATTGCTTACTACCTAGCTCTTCTTACGTATCGAGCACTGTTGAAGTAAATACTGAAAACTGATACATAAACATTATATCTCCTTATACTATCTTATGTGGATAAATTAAGTACTAATATATATATGTATATAGATATAGATATAAATATATATAGGAGTCGAGTATGAGGGAAGATGTTTGAAAGAGAAGTTGGTGGAATGGTAAAGGGGAGGTTATTAGAAGTGTTAGAAAATAGTAAAACACGGTTGGAAAAAACATTCAATTGAATAAGAGCACTTGGGGATAGACTAGAAAAATGAAATTAAAAACACATGGTTGAAAGAAAATAAAGATACATAGAAAAATAAAAATAAAGAAGCTAAAACTATCTTTTTAAAAAACATTTTTTTAAAAATACCACAATTGATAATCTCATCCATTTATCTATCCCCATTTTTATCTTTTTTCTCGACCTGTTTTTTATTTTCTTTAAGTTTATTTTCATCTTTTTTTCCTACCACTTGGTTTAATTTTAAGTTTTATATTTATATTTATCTTAATGTTCCTTTCCATCACGTATTATTTAATTTAATTTAATTCATTTTTGTTTTTGATTTAATTTATTTTAGAAATGTTTCTGTTTTCATCTACATGAGCTTTTAGTCGTTTTTTTCCTTTCATGTCGTTTTTAGTATTTCCTAAAACTTCTCATTTTAAAGATATCTATTTATTAAAAATAGTTAAGCTTCTGGGACTGGCCTTCACTCCTGGCCTGAACTGGAAATCTTACATCAAATCCGTTTCCAAAGTCGCTGGAAATATTGTTGGATAACTCTATCGCTCCAGAAGGTATCTCACTCCCGACGCAATCCCCTACCTATATAAGAGCTAAATAATTCTTAAGATGGAGTACTGTTGCCACATCTAAGGATGTGCTGTATAGTGACTCCTTTACTTCACAGAGTACAAAACAGACTTCGAAATCTAGTAGGCCATGATCTCTTCTCAGCTCTACTACCTCTTTATCACAGAAGAGACGTTGCTACTCTATGGTTATAGTTATATCCTAAAATACATAGGACATACTAAATTAAGAATACGCCGAGTGGTTTGCGTTTAACAGGGATCCGGTAGGAAGTAGAGACGTTTACTCTTCGCTCACTTCCAGATATCACTGCCCGTCTTATATACGTACTTTCGTATATAGTCAATACCTGATTACTTCCCTTTATGTTAGTTTCGTATTTATGCCAATAATGACTATTACAACACCTTCCCCTGAAGCTGAAATCTTCCCGATTTTAGCTTTAGTACCGTTTCCTTTTAGGATCAGGGCTTAAACGCCTGATGCTTTCCTTTTTCTGGTGCTCTTCCTTCTGGTCTGCGTTACCTGCGGTAAGGAATTCTGTCCACCCCGTATGGTATGTTCAGGGGATACATTCATGGTTTCAGGTATACACACTGGCTTTGGTATATCAAATGTATCACATAATGTTTCCATTGGAATTTCTTCTGTATTTTGCGAAATTCTGGGACGGATTTGATTTATGTGTCTTTTACAGACAACACTTGGGCCTTGAATGGTATAAACCATGTTCCAAATTCTTTTCATAACGAAACCGTCCACCCAATGATTTTTTCCATTCTGAAAATTTTTAAAATACACTTTGTCCCCTGAGGAATAGCACTTTACTTTCAAGTTTTCTCCTTTAGAACTTTTCTTCTTCTCAGGTATAAGTCTATCGAAGATAGATCTAATTTTTCTAGCAAACATCAGTTCTGCAGGGGATGAATTAACATTATTATTTGGGTTCGGGGTTACCCTGTAGATTGCTAGAAATGTTTGTATAGTTTGCTCATCTGTGTCCATATTCAGGTTTTTCTTTATTGCCCGTTTAAATGTGTCCACAAATTTTTCTGCCAACCCATTCGACCTAAGATGGAAAACAGGTGTCGTGATATGTTGAATATTCAGCGATTTGCAGAATTCTTTAAATTCGTGACCTGTAAATGCTGTACCATTGTCACTTACTATGGTTTTTGGTACACCAAAACGGCTAAAGATTTCGTTAAGTGCATTTACAGTGTTCCTTGCAGTTGGATGTCTGGTTTTAAATATCTCTGGCCATTTAGAGAAAGAATCTACTACAATTAAGTAGAAAAAAACATTTAGAGGTCCGGCATAATCAATATGTAGACGTGACCAGGGTAGGTCCGTTTTCGGCCATGGGGTCGTTTTTACTGGCAGATCTCGGGCTGCTAACTGACATCCTTTGCATGCTTTGACACAGTTTTCTACTTCTTTGTCCATACCAGGCCAATATACGTATCCTCTAATTAAGGAGTTCATTCTTGAAATGCCAGGATGACCTGTATGGAATTCCATTAATATTTCCTTCGTAATGCCTGTGGAATTACGATTCTATCAGCATACATAAGTACACCTTCACAAATTGAAAAAGATGTAGTTTGTCCTACTTTGTTACTTTTTTCCCTCAGTCCTAATTGAGTTTTCATTTTCTTTATGAAAATGTCTTTTTCAGCTTCTCTGTTAATCTCTTCAAGGGTTATTGGAAGTTCACGTATCATATTACACATTGAACTTGTACATTCGCTTTCATCTTTAAGAGCAGCAATTACTGTCTCTTCGAAACTTTCGTTTCTTTTTGGAATCAATCTTGATAATGCATCCGCGTGTCCTAACTTTTTCGATGACA
This sequence comes from Sepiola atlantica, assembly GCA_963556195.1. Lineage (NCBI taxonomy): Eukaryota > Metazoa > Mollusca > Cephalopoda > Sepiida > Sepiolidae > Sepiola > Sepiola atlantica. The sequence goes on from OY744522.1 coordinate 186,340,318, forward strand.
CATGCTCCATCTTAAACTGATAGTTTAAGAGAGTTACAGCCCATCGCTGTAGTCGATTTGCGGTATGCTTAGGAATGCCTTTCTTTGATCCAAATATCGTAATCAGGGGTTTATGGTCTGTTTGCAATGTGAAGGTCCGTCCATGGAGAAATCGATTATACTTTTTGACTCCAAATATTATCGACAGAGCCTCCTTTTCAATCTGGCTATAGTTTTTCTCAGCTGCAACCAAAGTTCTTGATGCATGAGCGATTGCCTTTGTTGTTCCATCCTCATACTTATGGAGTAATGCAGCGCCAACGCCGTAATCACTGGCGTCCGTTGTTAGTACTAACCCCTTGTCTGAATCAAAATGCGCTAATGCCAAGTCTGATAGTAGACATTTCTTAATTTTTTGGAAAGCAGATTCACATTCCTTATTCCAACTCCATTTACTACTCTTTTTTAGTAACTCGTTAAGAGGAGCTCTCAAATTATGCACATTAGGTATGTATATCGCGTAATATTGAACCAATCCCAAAAATGATTGTAGCTTCGGTACTGAGTCTGGAGCAGGCATCTTTTCAATTGCTTCGGCCCGTTGTGGATCTGGTCATCGTCCCTCTTTGTCGATTATTTGACCAAGGTATCTGATCCTTTCCATAAAGAAATCGCATTTCTCCGGGCTCAATCTGAAACCAAACTCCTCTATTCTCTTAAATACTTCTCTGACGTGCTTCTTGTGTTCATGCAAATTTCTGCTCTTTATCAGGATATCGTCAAGGTATGCCATTGAAAATTCCAATCCTGCGAGCATCGTATCCATAACCTGTTGAAACAGAGCAGGGGCGACCTTTAATCCGAACGGAAGTCTTTTTAGTTTAAATAAAAATACCCTTATGCGTGTTAATGCACAGGTACTTTGAACATTCGTCATTGACTTTGATTTGCAAGTATACATCCGAGAGGTCTATTTTGGAAAAAATGTTTCCTCCGTTTAGTTTTGAGAATAGATCTTCTGCCGACGGAAGGGGGTAATTGTGGTCCTGCAAACAGTCATTAAGGCCCGTCGAAAAGTCAGCGCAGACTCTTATTTTGTTATTCTTTTTTTTTCACATATACCGTCGGACTCGCCCAATCCGTGTGGTCAACCTTTTCAATGACGTCTAATTGTTGAAGTCTCTCCAACTCCTTCTCTATTGCGTCCATCGATGAAAAAGGTACCTTTCTTTTAGGTTTGAACACTGGGGTGGCATTTTTCTTCACCTCAAATTTTGCTTCTGTTTTCACACAGTATCCAAGTTTTTCGGCAAAAACTTTTGGGAATTCTGCATTTAAATCGTCCATGAAGCCTTCTATTTGGTTTGATTTCTCTGTGGTCAACCTATTACAAAAAGAATTAACCGGTCGTTCCCATAAGTTGAACAGGACAATCCAATCCACTCCAAATAGACTTGTGTTCCTTCCTGGTACTACGTACACTTTGGACTTGTGTGTTTGACCACCAAATGACACATTGCACCTCAGTTCTCCTTTGAATTCCAACCTTTTGCCGCACACACTCTTCGTCATCTTGCTGGTTTCTCTTTGTTCAGGTCGACCGATCCTTCTCCAGATATCTTCATCTATGATGCTAATGTCCGCACCACTATCCAAGAGTAATTTTACAGGATGTCCATTTATCTTTACATCGACATATTTACGCCTTTCGCAGCTTTTCTCTTTCCTTGTGCGAAGCGTATTAACTTTGTCGGTCCTTCGTTTTTTCTTCTGGTTACAATATGTTCCCTTGTGGCCTTTGAATCCACATTCGTAACATATCCTATTCCTGAACCAGCAGATCTTTTTGGTGTGTCTTGTACTTCCGCAGCATTCACAACTTTGGTCCTTGTACATTCTGGGAGTCTTTTGTTCCTGGGTCTTGTATGTTCTAGAGGTCCTTTGCCTTTTTACATGTTGTATCTTGTAAACGCTTTTTTTTTCAATGCGGGTGTTGTCTCTTTTGATATTAATGAGACGTTGACACTCCTCGGTTACTTTTTGTAAAGTTACATTCGGGTCCGACTCCATAATTGTCAGGATCCGGGATCTGACATCTTTGTCCCTTGGAGCTGTGAGTCCTTGTACAAAGATTAAACATCTAAATAAATCTGCCGAAATTTCATTTAATTTAAATGATTCACATAAGCAATTTACAGTACATGCATATTCTAAATAGTCTTCGGATTCCGACTTTTGTAAATTTAAACATTTATATCTAGAATGAAAAGGCTGTCTCTTTTATCAAATATTCTAGATAAGGTATTAATTGTCTCTTCAAAATTCACTTCCTCAGGTTATTTGGGTAAAATTAAATTAGCATACTTGGTGTTTTCGTCCGTCCCCAGTTTTTGTAGTAACAGCGTAACTTTTTCTTCGTCGGTCCAGTCCGAACATCTTTTTGTAAAAACTGTTTCGTACCTTCTATAGTATGCTGGAAATGTAACGCCAGTATTGGGAGAGTAGTGAAATTCTGACAAATAATTTGAAATACCCTCTGCAGAAAAATTAGTTTTCTTCCCATTTGTCGACGTTTGAATTAATTTTTCAAAATTCTTCTGTTGCGTTAACATTTGGCGTTGAAGTATTTTTGTTTGCTCTTGTTGTGCCTCTAAAGTTTTTTGTGTCCATTCTTGCTGCTGCAGTAGCTGTTGTTGTAGCTGTTGTTGTTGCTGTTGCTGCTGTATACTTAGAGTTAACGCCTTCGTCAACTCAGCCAATTGCTCCATTTTAGCTTAATTACAGTACAAAATATCTTTCCAAAGTTTACAACAATAATTTCACAAAAAGTTCGTCAATATGCGTTTTCGTAAATTAAAAAAATATCCTCGTTCGCCACTGTTATATCCTAAATTACATAGGGCATACTAAATTAAGAATACGCCGAGTGGTTTGCGTTTAACAGGGATCCGGTAGGAAGTAGAGACGTTTACTCTTCGCTCACTTCCAGATATGACTTCCCGTCTTATATACGTACTTTCGTATATAGTCAATACCTGATTACTTCCCTTTATGTTAGTTTCGTATTTAGGCCAATCATGACCTTTACAACAGCTATTTTCATGGCAGGTGCTCGGCTGAGCTTCAATCTACGGTTCTCCCTGTAAAACATTTACAACAAAAACTCGTCTAGCTACAACTACTGTCCCTTTCTCAATATCTGTGCCTAAAACTAAACGAAACTCCTATGAGCAAAGTTTCTTTTCTATAACTATCCGTCTGTGAAACTCAATATCACGCGGTTGCTTTCCAGCTGTCTACAACATAGTCGCGTTCAAGTCCAATGTAAACAAATTCGTGTTAAGCGGTTCTTTTTAAATAATAAAATTCTTCCAAACCTCCATCACTACTAATCATCACGGTGTTGTCTCACCGTCAACCTGACACTCCTTAACCATTATACTCGAGTGGTCTTTGGGCCTAGTTAAGTGGTGACCCCTTAGTATATATATATATATATATATATATATATATATATATATATATATATATATATATATATGTACTAACAAAATGTGACTCATTGGGAGAACGATTGAGCTCGGGTTAGATTATTTGAATCAGGAAATATGAGACCGGCAATAATTCACCCACTCATTAAGATGACCTCCTAGGACAGAACTAAACAATACCCGATTAAGACAAAAAGGTTGGAGCTCTTGCGAAACAGACCTTAGACTCAGAACGAGTCAAGAATAACTCGGCTGGTATTGGAAAAAATCCGTTTACTTACGTGTCTCCAGGACAGCAAAATGTGACACAAGATCAGTTTAATGAGAGGAAAATCAGCTCCCCAAGGGCACACTTTGGAAGATAACAAAAATAGCCGTGAACGAACGGAACCCGTCGACAGTAGGGCGACAGGCAATAAAAATCCTTCTAAAGGAGGATGTAATGCCTGGGAGTATGCCCTCCTTGAACCAAATCGAACCATACCTCAATTCTATAAAGAAGGATCTTCCAAAATACAAGGCAGTCTCTAGGTTGCCATAATTATTCCAAGAAAACACATCCAGCTGGCGTGTAAAAAGTGAGTTTGCAAAGCCCGTTTTATACAAATAATTAAAACAACAAAATAAATAATGACGTTTTCTGCTCATTATATCTCGTATTCTCTCTTCTATATCTTTTCTCTCCAGCTATGGGTTAAATAGTTTAGATACTGTGCTGTTATTTCAAATTTTCCGTTTAATAGTTTATTTTAGAACCTTTGACTTTTAGTATAAAAAGAGAGGGAGAGAGAGAGGGGGGAAAGAGAGAGGAGAGAGAGGGGGAAAGAGACAGGAAAAGAGAGAGGGAAAGATAGAGAGAGAGAGAGAGAGAGAGGGAGAGAGGGAAAGATAGAGATAGGATGAAGGGATATTTATCACTTCATGATACTCCTCTCGTTTCAAAAATAATTTGACGTTTTTAGCATCGGCATTTTAAAGATTACGATTGATAATTTAGTTTATTAAAGCTATTGTTCTCATCTTGGATGTTATTCTCACAATGTTTCGGTCGATTCAAGGACCAGTTGCGTAACGGATAAAGTGCTAAGTAATAATCAGTGACAGTCTTTTGGAGGTTGAAGGTTCAATCCTCAGTGCAGGCGCTACTAAGAATACTAATTTGAATTACTTACGGCTTCTACCCGGTCATGGCTAACGGAACGAGAGCATGCTACCCCCAGCAGATTACATAAAGGGTCCGTTCGAGATTCCTGAGTTTAACAGAAAGATTCCCAAATTCGACAAGGTACCCCTGAAGAAAGTCGAGGGTTACATCGACCGAAGTGTTGTTAGAATAACAACCGAGATGAAAACCGTAATATGAATAACTTAAATAATAGAAGTTGATCGCAATTCTGTCGATAATTTTTGAGGGTATAAGTGATTAACCGACCTACTAAGACCTTACATACATACATACATACATACATACATACAGTTGAGATTTATATAATAGATTAACCGACCTACACTGACCTTACATACATACATACATATATACATACATACATACATACATACATACACACAGTTGAGATTTATATAATAGATTAACCGACCTACACAGAGACATAGACAACAACAAATTCTGAAATATAATATAGATGGCAAATATGTAAATTTTAGAAAAGAAAACTAAACCTAAATATAGTTTATATATTGAAGGCGCACTTATTTTTCAGAGTATTACTTTAACCAGTCAGATTTCATTATTAAAAATTTATCCACAACCAACAGAACGTCTCCACTAACTAGTACATGTCAACAGTAATTTGTAAAGAATTGTTGTATGGGTTTAACCTTTGCCTGGAACTATTTCTTACATCGAGATTTTAAATTTGTAATCCATATACAGAGTTTTACGAAAAATCGATGGCAAAACATCCAGATTATTTCCTATGTCTATAAAGAAACCTCTTTGTGTGAAGGCTGTTTTTTTTTCCAGTATTGCTCCATTGCTAGAATAATTTCCTTATTTATCCAATAGGTAGAAATAACACCATTCCAAGAGAAGACTTCCAGAGGTGTTTCCGGCAGTGGATGGATCGGTGGGTTAAGTTTTTGCAAGCACAAGGGGCCTACTTTGAAGGGGATAAGGGTCCCAACTCCGTTACGTATTTAAAATATTTTTTCTGACCTAAACTAGGATACTTTTTTAGACAGGCCTCGTATAATTCGACTCTTGCATATCAGATGACTCGAAATATTGCTCAAATACCCACATTTAAATAGTGGCCTATGAATGTTTGTTTTAAAAAAATCTATTTTGATCTAAGATCCTGAAAAAACATACTGATTTCTTGTGAGAATAAAAAATATTACAGTTTCTTTCATTCAAATTTCAACATGAGAAAAATCAAATATTGCATCGATCCTGGGGTGAAAATACGTGTAGTCTGGGCATGGAACTCTATCTATATAATCATTTAAAAAGTAAGTTGCGATTATTTTAAGGATATATTTTGTTTTAACTTTCTATGAATCATTGTCCTAGAAGATTCAGGATTTTATTGATCTAAAAACAACCTTGGCAATTGAAGAAACAGCTGTTAAGATGTATTTATTTGCTGTACAATCAAGATATGCTCGTTGAAATCTCTTTTTCTATTTTCTATCTATAAATTCTGTGGAATTTTATGTATACGTGTGCGTTTGTTTATGTCGATAACATTTCTTCTCTTAAGTCATTATTTGGGTTATAGATACATTATTTGTAACTGCTGTTTTCTTAGGGGAAGTATTGCCGTAAATTAGTTCGCAAGGCACCAATGTTATTAACTTTTACTTAATATTAGGTTCATCCGAGATACTCATACTTTTAAAGAGAGACAGTAACGACCACAGCAGCTGGCGTATTAATTGAGTGGATTTGCGTCTAAGTACACATTTATGTAAAATACGTATTTAAATGTATTTTTAAATTCCCGAACTTTGCTACATCTCCCCCCCCCCGTACTTATTCAAGAAGGGTAACATTTCGGCATGTCTACTTTATAGTTACGAGATCTTTTTTTGTTCACAATAAAAAGTAAATGTTTTTGTGAAGCAAAAATAAAACTAATTTTCTTGACGAGTGTATTTAAAGGGGGAAAACAAACGAATGACTGACATTAAAGCAGGAACCAGTCAAGATAAGACGCCGGAAGTGGCCTGTTATGCCCACGTGTGCAGCAGGAAATGAGTAAGACAGATGGACTGTCGTAAATAGAGTTGCGTTAATATATTTAGACAGTCTAGATTTAAAAGCCAATATATCTAACAATAAAAAGAAAACCAACATCTCAATCAGAACTTAAGGCACCAGATCTGGGACAAATAAAGAGCTCACTATCTTATGGATAGTGCTATATAAATAACTAGCGGAACCCGTCGCCCGGCGTTGCACGGAAGAAAGTACTACCTATTGTATGAAAAAGAAACCGCCTATTGTTCTCCCCCCCTCTATCGTGTTGGTGAATGTTTTAAATTTAAAAAAAAATTTAAAAATTGGTAGAGTAGAACGGGATCGAACGCTGAAACTTGCGATCATGAAACCTCCCTTTTAAACCACTGCGCCACAGTTTCGACTTAAAAATACATGTGAAAATAGGCCAATTAAGCTAAGCTTGTTTATTGGCAACTTCTGTCGACAAAATATAAAGTTAAGAAATGACACCGTTTAGGTCATTTATTTGGGCAAGTTTTCTATTATATGCGTGTTAAAAGTTTGTGGTTTTGAAAATGTAAATGTATCGGGGTCTACCAGTATCTTGGCGCTTATTGAATTAAATAGGAAGTCAATTTGATGAAGAAATTGTAGCCGCCATGTTTAATGAATAAATGTTGCAGGAACTGTGTTCGTTAATTTCATTTGCTTCATTCCGGAATGAATGTAAATGTAGAAGTCATAGGTAGAATTAGAAAGAACGTAATCTAATATTCGCGGAATATCATCGGAGTGAATGTGAGCGATCATTAAGTCTTTGCGTATTGCTTTATATTATGTAGTAAATTAATACCAGGAAAATAATAAATAAGGACGGACTGTTTTGTGAAAAGTAAACTGTGTTTATTAGTTCCCGGTGTCGATGAGTAGAGTGACAGTACAGAATTGTTAGAGAGAAAAGTTTTTGCTACCACCTATATCGAGTTGGTGTGTCAGAGAGTCGGAGATGGCGGGCCAAATTTAATATTTAGTGTTAGGTAGGGAACAATAATAAGAAATTTACTAAAACACGCTCGAGTGAATAAGTGTGATATGGAGGTGAGATTAGTAGCCTGTGATGCATGTGGTTATTTTCCTATTCTTCAAGAAGGTACAGGGGAAAAATCGTCTCTATTTTATATATTAGATTAATGCTACTAAATTATATCCACTAACTTAAACATTTCTTAGCTTAACATTTTCGGTGTACAGTTAAGCACACACACACACACACACACACACACATATATATATATATATATATATATATATATACATATATATATATATATATATATATATATATAAGTATTTATATATAATATTTTAAAAGTAACCCATACACATGTATTTCATGCCAAACCTGCAATCATCAGTGAAGGAGGAGACAATCCCTGCCGGTCACACGGTTCGAACCCTAATACGAAAGTCACATTTGACTCGGTACTCGGAGCGCGTATCGATGTGTCTACTACGCCTTGCCGTAGAAATGAGAGAGTAAATTAACGTATAAAAATGGCAAATTCTTCTCTACATTGACGTTAAGATGAAACGCAAATTCAGCGGTTATATCAGCAAGCCGTCAATAGAACTAAATAGGCAGGGCCTAGATTATTGCATTACGCTATAAATAACGGCTTGTTGTGTTAACGAGGGCTTTGCATAATTATTTATAAAATTACTTATATATGTCACTCAGCATAAAAGTAATACTTTTCTATAAAGAATAGAGTTTCCAATACATGGCGTTAATTGTTTGCATATTGAC
>OY744522.1:186353778-186368778 GCA_963556195.1 Sepiola atlantica
GGCACATGATTATCCAAAAACGTAATGATTTGTTTCTCAACCACTTTTTTTTGTTTCCGTCCCTCCTAAAGGGACTAAGCTTGGAATCATATTACTTCTTCTTTTGGAAGATTTTATTCCATAGGTTTACATCACTAACTACTTATTTGCTCCCGTGGGTTAATCAACATTTTTCGGGATTTTGCGAAAAATTTCGATTAATTAAAATGAAAACTTTGAATCGAATATTGCTTCTGCTATTAATCATTTCAATCCATATACTTACCTTTTTTTAGACTTACGTATTTTATTTTTGCAAGAGACTATGTCAACATGTTATAATTTTATTAAATTAGATCAATCTAAATGAATAAAGTTGGATTCATTTCTCGCACTAACGGTGAAGCTAAAACGTATTATTTCAAATTAATTCTACTTTACACAATAGACACACCATGTTTTATTCATATACTATTTATATATACGCGATATCAGTCGCAAAGTTAACTAATTTTTATATTTGAAAACAGACATTTTATTAATTAACTATTATTTTATTAATTAACTATTATTTTATTAATTAACTATTATTTTATTAATTAACTATTATTTTATTAATTAACTATTATTATATTAATTAACTATTATTTTATTAATTCACTATTATTTTATTAATTAACTATTATTTTATTAATTCACTATTATTTTATTAATTAACTATTATTTTATTAATTAACTATTATTTTATTAATTCACTATTATTTTATTAATTAACTATTATTTTATTAATTCACTATTATTTTATTAATTAACTATTATTTTATTAATTCACTATTATTTTATTAATTAACTATTATTTTATTAATTAACTATTATTTTATTAATAAACTATTATTTTATTGATTAACTATTATTTATTAATTAACTATTATTTTATTAATAAACTATTATTTTATTGATTAACTATTATTTCATTAATTAACTATTATTTTATTAATTAACTATTATTTTATTAATTAACTATTATTTTATTAATTAACTATTATTTGTTAGTTTTTAATTCAACGATTGTTTTGATTTTAGTATTACAACTATTTCTATTTGGCAATATTGTTTTTTTTCCTTGACAAATATTTAGCATTTGTGTTAAAATGCTCCTTTCTTGACGGGGGACAAACTTGATTTTCAAAAAGTTGCGATCAATTTCTAAATTGTAAGCGTAAAGGCAAATTGATTTTTTATTTATTTTTCTTTTCTGTGTGGTCACATTTGAAAGATAAATAAATTTGTACCGAAATTACCAAAATGTTAATGTTTATCTATTTATATGAATAAATGCAAAAGCTTTGGTATGGGGTTTACAACAAACTTACGAATGAAATGTTTATTATTTAAAGTTTATTTGATGTATTTCAAGTAGTGAACTTTATGAATCGGCGAAATATTAAACGAAATAATTATTGCAATGAAATGCTTCTTTTTATGCTGAAAAAAGCAACTTAAACTTTTACGCAAGATTATCTTCTCTTAAGTTATTGTATATTAAATGCGCAACAATGTTTTAAAACAATAAGACGTCTTTTGTATGAAGAATAATAACAAAAACAATATAGCCACTAGTGATTATTCGAAACTCAACATTTCAGCAAGGAAATAAGAATATTAATTCAGGACAAGAATACAATTTAAGACCAACAACAATTTATATATTAAATGCACAATAACGTTTTCAAACAATAAGACGTCTTTTGTATGAAGAAAAATAACAAAAACAATATGGCCACTAGTGATTATTCGATTCTCAACATTTCAGCAAGGAAATTAGAATATTAATTCAGGACAAGAATACAATTTAAGACCAACAACAAGTTATATATTAAATGCACAATAACGTTTTTAAACAATAAGACGTCTTTTGTATGAAGAAAAATAACAAAAACAATATAGCCACTAGTGATTATTCGATTCTCAACATTTCAGCAAGGAAATAAGAATATTAATTCAGGACAAGAATACAATTTAAGACCAACAACAATTTATATATTAAATGCACAATAACGTTTTTACACAATAAGACGTCTTTTGTATGAAGAAAAATAACAAAAACAATATGGCCACTAGTGATTATTCGAAACTCAACATTTCAGCAAGGAAATTAGAATATTAATGCAGGACAAGAATACAATTTAAGACCAACAACAATTTATATATTAAATGCACAATAACGTTTTTACACAATAAGACGTCTTTTGTATGAAGAAAAATAACAAAAACAATATGGCCACTAGTGATTATTCGAAACTCAACATTTCAGCAAGGAAATTAGAATATTAATTCAGGACAAGAATACAATTTAAGACCAACAACAATTTATATATTAAATGCACAACAACGTTTTTAAACAATAAGACGTCTTTTGTATGAAGAAAAATAACAAAAACAATATAGCCACTAGTGATTATTCGAAACTCAACATTTCAGCAAGGAAATTAGAATATTAATTCAGGACAAGAATACAATTTAAGACCAACAACAATTTATATATTAAATGCACAATAACGTTTTTAAACAATAAGACGTCTTTTGTATGAAGAAAAATAACAAAAACAATATAGCCACTAGTGATTATTCGATTCTCAACATTTCAGCAAGGAAATAAGAATATTAATGCAGGACAAGAATACAATTTAAGACCAACAACAATTTATATATTAAATGCACAACAACGTTTTTAAACAATAAGACGTCTTTTGTATGAAGAAAAATAACAAAAACAATATAGCCACTAGTGATTATTCGAAACTCAACATTTCAGCAAGGAAATTAGAATATTAATTCAGGACAAGAATACAATTTAAGACCAACAACAATTTATATATTAAATGCACAATAACGTTTTCAAACAATAAGACGTCTTTTGTATGAAGAAAAATAACAAAAACAATATGGCCACTAGTGATTATTCGATTCTCAACATTTCAGCAAGGAAATTAGAATATTAATTCAGGACAAGAATACAATTTAAGACCAACAACAATTTATATATTAAATGCACAATAACGTTTTTAAACAATAAGACGTCTTTTGTATGAAGAAAAATAACAAAAACAATATGGCCACTAGTGATTATTCGATTCTCAACATTTCAGCAAGGAAATAAGAATATTAATTCAGGACAAGAATACAATTTAAGACCAACAACAATTTATATATTAAATGCACAATAACGTTTTCAAACAATAAGACGTCTTTTGTATGAAGAAAAATAACAAAAACAATATGGCCACTAGTGATTATTCGATTCTCAACATTTCAGCAAGGAAATTAGAATATTAATTCAGGACAAGAATACAATTTAAGACCAACAACAATTTATATATTAAATGCACAATAACGTTTTTAAACAATAAGACGTCTTTTGTATGAAGAAAAATAACAAAAACAATATGGCCACTAGTGATTATTCGATTCTCAACATTTCAGCAAGGAAATTAGAATATTAATTCAGGACCAGAATACAATTTAAGACCAACAACAAGTTATATATTAAATGCACAATAACGTTTTTAAACAATAAGACGTCTTTTGTATGAAGAAAAATAACAAAAACAATATAGCCACTTGTGATTATTCGATTCTCAACATTTCAGCAAGGAAATAAGAATATTAATGCAGGACAAGAATACAATTTAAGACCAACAACAATTTATATATTAAATGCACAATAACGTTTTTAAACAATAAGACGTCTTTTGTATGAAGAAAAATAACAAAAACAATATAGCCACTAGTGATTATTCGAAACTCAACATTTCAGCAAGGAAATTAGAATATTAATTCAGGACAAGAATACAATTTAAGACCAACAACAATTTATATATTAAATGCACAATAACGTTTTTAAACAATAAGACGTCTTTTGTATGAAGAAAAATAACAAAAACAATATGGCCACTAGTGATTATTCGAAACTCAACATTTCAGCAAGGAAATTAGAATATTAATTCAGGACAAGAATACAATTTAAGATCAACAACAATTTATATATTAAATGCACAACAACGTTTTTAAACAATAAGACGTCTTTTGTATGAAGAAAAATAACAAAAACAATATAGCCACTAGTGATTATTCGAAACTCAACATTTCAGCAAGGAAATTAGAATATTAATTCAGGACAAGAATACAATTTAAGACCAACAACAATTTATATATTAAATGCACAATAACGTTTTTAAACAATAAGACGTCTTTTGTATGAAGAAAAATAACAAAAACAATATGGCCACTAGTGATTATTCGATTCTCAACATTTCAGCAAGGAAATAAGAATATTAATTCAGGACAAGAATACAATTTAAGATCAACAACAATTTATATATTAAATGCACAATAACGTTTTTAAACAATAAGACGTCTTTTGTATGAAGAAAAATAACAAAAACAATATAGCCACTAGTGATTATTCGAAACTCAACATTTCAGCAAGGAAATAAGAATATTAATGCAGGACAAGAATACAATTTAAGACCAACAACAATTTATATATTAAATGCACAACAACGTTTTTACACAATAAGACGTCTTTTGTATGAAGAAAAATAACAAAAACAATATAGCCACTAGTGATTATTCGAAACTCAACATTTCAGCAAGGAAATTAGAATATTAATTCAGGACAAGAATACAATTTAAGACCAACAACAATTTATATATTAAATGCACAATAACGTTTTTAAACAATAAGACGTCTTTTGTATGAAGAAAAATAACAAAAACAATATAGCCACTAGTGATTATTCGAAACTCAACATTTCAGCAAGGAAATAAGAATATTAATGCAGGACAAGAATACAATTTAAGACCAACAACAATTTATATATTAAATGCACAACAACGTTTTTACACAATAAGACGTCTTTTGTATGAAGAAAAATAACAAAAACAATATAGCCACTAGTGATTATTCGAAACTCAACATTTCAGCAAGGAAATTAGAATATTAATTCAGGACAAGAATACAATTTAAGACCAACAACAATTTATATATTAAATGCACAATAACGTTTTTAAACAATAAGACGTCTTTTGTATGAAGAAAAATAACAAAAACAATATGGCCACTAGTGATTATTCGATTCTCAACATTTCAGCAAGGAAATAAGAATATTAATTCAGGACAAGAATACAATTTAAGATCAACAACAATTTATATATTAAATGCACAATAACGTTTTTAAACAATAAGACGTCTTTTGTATGAAGAAAAATAACAAAAACAATATAGCCACTAGTGATTATTCGAAACTCAACATTTCAGCAAGGAAATAAGAATATTAATGCAGGACAAGAATACAATTTAAGACCAACAACAATTTATATATTAAATGCACAACAACGTTTTTACACAATAAGACGTCTTTTGTATGAAGAAAAATAACAAAAACAATATAGCCACTAGTGATTATTCGAAACTCAACATTTCAGCAAGGAAATTAGAATATTAATTCAGGACAAGAATACAATTTAAGACCAACAACAATTTATATATTAAATGCACAATAACGTTTTTAAACAATAAGACGTCTTTTGTATGAAGAAAAATAACAAAAACAATATAGCCACTAGTGATTATTCGAAACTCAACATTTCAGCAAGGAAATTAGAATATTAATTCAGGACAAGAATACAATTTAAGACCAACAACAATTTATATATTAAATGCACAATAACGTTTTCAAACAATAAGACGTCTTTTGTATGAAGAAAAATAACAAAAACAATATGGCCACTAGTGATTATTCGATTCTCAACATTTCAGCAAGGAAATTAGAATATTAATTCAGGACAAGAATACAATTTAAGACCAACAACAATTTATATATTAAATGCACAATAACGTTTTTAAACAATAAGACGTCTTGTATGAAGAAAAATAACAAAAACAATATGGCCACTAGTGATTATTCGATTCTCAACATTTCAGCAAGTAAATTAGAATATTAATTCAGGACAAGAATACAATTTAAGACCAACAACAAGTTATATATTAAATGCACAATAACGTTTTTAAACAATAAGACGTCTTTTGTATGAAGAAAAATAACAAAAACAATATAGCCACTAGTGATTATTCGATTCTCAACATTTCAGCAAGGAAATAAGAATATTAATGCAGGACAAGAATACAATTTAAGACCAACAACAATTTATATATTAAATGCACAACAACGTTTTTACACAATAAGACGTCTTTTGTATGAAGAAAAATAACAAAAACAATATAGCCACTAGTGATTATTCGAAACTCAACATTTCAGCAAGGAAATTAGAATATTAATTCAGGACAAGAATACAATTTAAGACCAACAACAATTTATATATTAAATGCACAATAACGTTTTTAAACAATAAGACGTCTTTTGTATGAAGAAAAATAACAAAAACAATATAGCCACTAGTGATTATTCGAAACTCAACATTTCAGCAAGGAAATTAGAATATTAATTCAGGACAAGAATACAATTTAAGACCAACAACAATTTATATATTAAATGCACAATAACGTTTTCAAACAATAAGACGTCTTTTGTATGAAGAAAAATAACAAAAACAATATGGCCACTAGTGATTATTCGATTCTCAACATTTCAGCAAGGAAATTAGAATATTAATTCAGGACAAGAATACAATTTAAGACCAACAACAATTTATATATTAAATGCACAATAACGTTTTTAAACAATAAGACGTCTTGTATGAAGAAAAATAACAAAAACAATATGGCCACTAGTGATTATTCGATTCTCAACATTTCAGCAAGTAAATTAGAATATTAATTCAGGACAAGAATACAATTTAAGACCAACAACAAGTTATATATTAAATGCACAATAACGTTTTTAAACAATAAGACGTCTTTTGTATGAAGAAAAATAACAAAAACAATATAGCCACTAGTGATTATTCGATTCTCAACATTTCAGCAAGGAAATAAGAATATTAATGCAGGACAAGAATACAATTTAAGACCAACAACAATTTATATATTAAATGCACAATAACGTTTTTACACAATAAGACGTCTTTTGTATGAAGAAAAATAACAAAAACAATATGGCCACTAGTGATTATTCGAAACTCAACATTTCAGCAAGGAAATTAGAATATTAATTCAGGACAAGAATACAATTTAAGACCAACAACAATTTATATATTAAATGCACAATAACGTTTTTAAACAATAAGACGTCTTTTGTATGAAGAAAAATAACAAAAACAATATAGCCACTAGTGATTATTCGAAACTCAACATTTCAGCAAGGAAATTAGAATATTAATTCAGGACAAGAATACAATTTAAGACCAACAACAATTTATATATTAAATGCACAATAACGTTTTTAAACAATAAGACGTCTTTTGTATGAAGAAAAATAACAAAAACAATATGGCCACTAGTGATTATTCGATTCTCAACATTTCAGCAAGGAAATTAGAATATTAATTCAGGACAAGAATACAATTTAAGACCAACAACAATTTATATATTAAATGCACAATAACGTTTTTAAACAATAAGACGTCTTTTGTATGAAGAAAAATAACAAAAACAATATAGCCACTAGTGATTATTCGAAACTCAACATTTCAGCAAGGAAATTAGAATATTAATTCAGGACAAGAATACAATTTAAGACCAACAACAATTTATATATTAAATGCACAATAACGTTTTTAAACAATAAGACGTCTTTTGTATGAAGAAAAATAACAAAAACAATATGGCCACTAGTGATTATTCGAAACTCAACATTTCAGCAAGGAAATTAGAATATTAATTCAGGACAAGAATACAATTTAAGACCAACAACAATTTATATATTAAATGCACAATAACGTTTTTAAACAATAAGACGTCTTTTGTATGAAGAAAAATAACAAAAACAATATGGCCACTAGTGATTATTCGATTCTCAACATTTCAGCAAGGAAATTAGAATATTAATTCAGGACAAGAATACAATTTAAGACCAACAACAATTTATATATTAAATGCACAATAACGTTTTTAAACAATAAGACGTCTTTTGTATGAAGAAAAATAACAAAAACAATATAGCCACTAGTGATTATTCGAAACTCAACATTTCAGCAAGGAAATTAGAATATTAATTCAGGACAAGAATACAATTTAAGACCAACAACAATTTATATATTAAATGCACAATAACGTTTTTAAACAATAAGACGTCTTTTGTATGAAGAAAAATAACAAAAACAATATGGCCACTAGTGATTATTCGAAACTCAACATTTCAGCAAGGAAATTAGAATATTAATTCAGGACAAGAATACAATTTAAGACCAACAACAATTTATATATTAAATGCACAATAACGTTTTTAAACAATAAGACGTCTTTTGTATGAAGAAAAATAACAAAAACAATATGGCCACTAGTGATTATTCGATTCTCAACATTTCAGCAAGGAAATTAGAATATTAATTCAGGACAAGAATACAATTTAAGACCAACAACAATTTATATATTAAATGCACAATAACGTTTTTAAACAATAAGACGTCTTTTGTATGAAGAAAAATAACAAAAACAATATAGCCACTAGTGATTATTCGAAACTCAACATTTCAGCAAGGAAATTAGAATATTAATTCAGGACAAGAATACAATTTAAGACCAACAACAATTTATATATTAAATGCACAATAACGTTTTTAAACAATAAGACGTCTTTTGTATGAAGAAAAATAACAAAAACAATATAGCCACTAGTGATTATTCGAAACTCAACATTTCAGCAAGGAAATTAGAATATTAATGCAGGACAAGAATACAATTTAAGACCAACAACAATTTATATATTAAATGCACAATAACGTTTTTAAACAATAAGACGTCTTTTGTATGAAGAAAAATAACAAAAACAATATAGCCACTAGTGATTATTCGAAACTCAACATTTCAGCAAGGAAATTAGAATATTAATTCAGGACAAGAATACAATTTAAGACCAACAACAATTTATATATTAAATGCACAATAACGTTTTTAAACAATAAGACGTCTTTTGTATGAAGAAAAATAACAAAAACAATATGGCCACTAGTGATTATTCGATTCTCAACATTTCAGCAAGGAAATTAGAATATTAATTCAGGACAAGAATACAATTAAAGACCAACAACAATTTATATATTAAATGCACAATAACGTTTTTAAACAATAAGACGTCTTTTGTATGAAGAAAAATAACAAAAACAATATAGCCACTAGTGATTATTCGAAACTCAACATTTCAGCAAGGAAATTAGAATATTAATTCAGGACAAGAATACAATTTAAGACCAACAACAATTTATATATTAAATGCACAATAACGTTTTTAAACAATAAGACGTCTTTTGTATGAAGAAAAATAACAAAAACAATATGGCCACTAGTGATTATTCGATTCTCAACATTTCAGCAAGGAAATTAGAATATTAATTCAGGACAAGAATACAATTTAAGACCAACAACAATTTATATATTAAATGCACAATAACGTTTTTAAACAATAAGACGTCTTTTGTATGAAGAAAAATAACAAAAACAATATGGCCACTAGTGATTATTCGATTCTCAACATTTCAGCAAGGAAATTAGAATATTAATTCAGGACAAGAATACAATTTAAGACCAACAACAATTTATATATTAAATGCACAATAACGTTTTTAAACAATAAGACGTCTTTTTGTATGAAGAAAAATAACATCTAGTGAAAGGGGCACAATAGCTTCGATAGATATTGAACACGTCACAGCATAGTAACAGTCCGCATGGTTACTACAGAACTACTCTTACATAGATACCACTATTTCCCTAACTATACATGCGGTATTCGTGGGTTAATGTATCATACTGAATGACCTTGTGTAAGAATTGTGGTGTTTAACGTAAAACAAAATAATATTTTTAAATCCCGGCAACAATTGATCGAAAGAATGTCAAGCATGAAATACAAAGGAAGGAACAAAAACATCAAACAATTGAATAACAATTGGCTGTAATACATTTATGCACGGGTTGCCCGCGCAAGGTTCTTTTTGACGGGAAACTGAACTTTTCCAGTGCGTTCAAAATAAACAATACTAAAATGGTTGTCTCTATATGGATGACATTTTGTTTATCAGCATACGATCTTCCTTTTATTTATTTATTTATTTATTTATTTATTGTGTGTAACGCCTGCTTTATTATCTAGAAAAGAAAGACTACTCTTTTGGAAAGGGTTGTACACTCGAAGGTCAACAGAAACGTTGCTATACGAACAAAAGAAATGCAAGAATCAAATAGTAAATACCCCCAAAGAATTGTCGGGTGTGTCATCCAACAACAAGGGCCCTTGAAGAACACTAATTTCTGTCAAGGTCTAACAATGGTCGACCTGACCTGATGACCTTTATTGGTTACTTTCGAATATTCTCCCATGATTTGCATTCATTCAGAACTATTGTGGAAAAGGAGGGCAATGTCTTTCACGACCATTACGAAAAGAAATCTATATGATAATGGTTGATGTATGCCCGTCTGTTCATCACCTATAAACTTTATTGTACAAAACCTGTACTTGAAAATAAAGTATTCACAGTAAAATTTGTTTCACATAAGATTTTTCATATTACAACAATAGCAATAGTCTATCACTCTGCATGTAGGTTAAACATCTAATATATATATATATATATATATATATATATATATATATATATATAATGTGTCTGTTTGTGTGTTATTAATTCCAAATTTAAAGTTTTTAAAATGTAGGATTCTATAACATAAAGTACGTTATAGCTCTAAAGTGCGTGACTAGAGCTATTTCATAAAGTTTTATTTTTCCTGAAAAATGATGAAGGATATATGTTCACAGGTAAAAACCGTTTTCAATCTAGGCAGACAATTGTTTCGGCTAAAAACCAAGGATATCGTTTTTAAAAATTTCAACGTATTTCAAATATTTACAGATATACGTCTTAAAGCACCATTCAAAATACGAATTATATTATATTAATTTGATACTTTAATATAAAATGTGTGATGCGTATTGTCATTGTTTTTTGTTGATTGTATTTTTCTGCACCTGGCGCTGAGGATAGCCATACTAAAGAGTTTTAAATCACTTTTTAAACGTATTTTTAACGTATTTTTAGATGTATTTTGAGAGTACGTTTTAAACGTATTTTGAAACGTGCTTCAAGACGTATATCTGTAAATATTTTATATTTTCAGGAAAAATAAACTTATATATATATATATATATATATATATATATATATAATAAAAAGTTTTAAAAGATTGAAGGCAATGCAGAGTTCCGGATCGCTGGAGGTTGTAAAGAACAAAAACAAAGCGAAAATAAGTCGGATATAGATCGACAATGTTTGTTTATTTTTCTAGACGAACTTACATCGACAGCAAGAGTGTTAGTCTGTAATTGTCAGGGATCAATTTGATATATTTCGAGAGTTTTATCCTCTCCTTGTCAAAAATAAATAAAAGAAAATATCCCGGAGTCCGAGATAATGCCAGGAGCGCTGAGGGGTTAAACCGGAAGTGTTCAGGATTAACTATTCAGAGGTAAATGAAATAGATCGTAATAAGTTCTGGATGAGTGTTGTGTAACTGTTAATTAAATATTAGATCCTATATTAAATTTTTTCCAATAAAACAAAATGAAAGTAAATAAACGAAATTAGATTAATTTATTGCATTATAACGAAATGTTTTATTGGAATAAATTTAATTTTAATATATGTAGTTGTTTTTTTAAATTGCATGATTATCTCCCTTGCGAATTATCTGCCCTTGAATTATTTTTAAGATAAAAGATGGACGCTCACTGAACGAATCGCTGTTATGATACGAAGAATGGAAAAATACTTGTAATTAAAGTTCTAGTGGATAATTTTTTCTACTTATTTGTACAGTGAGTAAGAATATTAAGCTGAATAAGTATATAATATTGTTTTTATGAAAAAAATAATATTTTCGTACGGCCGCTCATCAGCACAAGCGCCACAAATATTTCTGTTTTACTACTTTTTGGCGCATGGCGGCGATTTTATTTCAAGAAAAATAATCTGAAACCATAAAACCTTTCGACATAGTGTTTTCCAGACACAAAAAAACGGTAACTTTTATTACCCTGGTCATCATGGTTGAATCCTTTGCGTAACTCGACGGAGATGCAATTGTTTATCGTTCAAACCTTTGAAGTCTGCAGGAAGTAGTAACACATCCCTTCGTATTGTATTCCACTTTTACTTTCATGTAATCGTCAAAGATCAAAAAATAACTTCAAACTTCAAACGAGAAGAAAGCAGACACAATTTTAAGAGAAAAAAAAAGCGAGCATTTTCTTTCACCAGATGACAAAATACAAGTACTTGGCGCTATTTTTAAATGACTTAACGAGTAGTTAGTTTCTACTAAGTCACGAACATGTCCTTACTGGCGAGAACTGCCGCCATTTTCTTTTTACCAACTTGCCGAAGCGGTGCATTGAAAGGAAGTATCGTCTTTCGTAAAGTGAGTACATGTGTTTTGATACGTTCTCGCAACCTTATAAAAGGATCCTTCTGTCAATTGTAAGCTTAAATCAGTATTTTTACCCTAAACGCTTAAATGGATCTGATATATTATTATTGTGATCCACCATATTTCGTCACTACACGGACTCTTCCCAACACTAGGAATAGTGATAATAGTGACAACACAGAGAGACAGAGAGAGAGAGAGAGAGAGAGAGAGAGAGAGAGAGACTCGCTTTGGTGTATCCAGAAGCAGTCTCTGGCAACCCATTACTTCTGTACTTTCTATAAATACATACCTTTGTTAACTACCTTCTCATTGTCTTATTTCTCTTTTGATTCTTTAAGTCTACAACATATACCTTGTTAAGGTGCAAGCAGAATTGTAAGAGCGACGTTAGATCTTCCATAAACTTACTTAAGTGTAAAATATACCTAATGTATCTAAAAAAAATAACAGTCTTATAGAAATGCCACCTATGGAATCATTACTACTATTCACAGGCATTTTCTGCAGGCCAACCATATTTGGGAAAAATTAACTTCATACTATGCCTGACTTGTTCACCAGGCTTCATCTATATAATGCCCAACGGTCTTTGTATTAATCATTAGCAGCGAAATTAAAAAAAAATCTCTTTGTTTATAGTTTTTCAGTTTGCGACATTATTTTAATAAAAACTCTTCCCCTCTTCCGTGTAACCTTCGCATCGCTATAACGTCTTCCTTTCTGCCCATATTTGTTTCTTTTGCAAAAAGTATCAACTATCATCTCTGTTCACTTTGATAAAGTTCCTGTTATTAAAGAACAAAATATTATACTATAGATGTATTTTGATTTGAGTTCTGTTTTTTAAATTTTGGCGTTTGTCCAACATTTCCATTTGTTTGCTATACATTTTGTCTGAGTTTATCCTTATATTAATCTTTCGCACACCCACGCGCATATATATATATATATATATATATATATATATATATATATATATATATATATATGTGGGTGTGTGTGTATAAAATAAAATATGAAAGTAAAAGTATACTTTTAGTAGATAGAACCTATAGTGAAATGGTTTAAGCTTAATATACGAGATAGAGCAATTATAAAGATATATGAAAAAAGAGGGATAAACATGTACGAATTACAAATTTATTTCAACTTCGATTCTACAATGCAAAGTGTACTCGGTAAAAACATGCTTATTATTCTTTCCTTAAGCCAAGGCTTTTCAAAGATTAAAATCTTATCATCAGAGGAATTACATACATTGATAAGTCGGCAGTGGAAAAGCCAAAATTCAAAATTTGAAAAAATATTAAGTAATGGAGAGTGAGAACGTGCGTGTAAAAAAAAATGGGGTCTGTCCAGTTGGTAAATGTTCGTTGATGAGGTGTCCAATGAAAGGAGATTTACAGATGGATAAGTGTTTTCGTGAAGGCAGCGTTGAAAAAGTTCGAAAATGAAGTAAATCCAACAGAAAGATGTTTAGTTCAATCGGAGGTGCCAACTTATCTATCTATGTAATTTCTCTGATAAGATTTTAATCTTTGAAAAACCTTGGCTTAAAGAAGGAATAATAAACATAGGTTTACTGAATATACCTTTCATTGAACAATCGAAGTTGAAATACATTTGTCAATCGTACATGTTTATCCCTCTTCTTTCATCTATCTTTATATATATATATATATATATATATATATATATATATTAGTGCATCAGTGTATGTTGTAAAGAAATCAATAAAGTACTCGATCGCAAAAATGTGAGAGCTAAATCTATACATTACATATTTAGTGACGTACCATAGTTTCATTGAGATAGTCTGACCGTTTTTTTTTGTCAAAAAGGTCGTTAGAGACCCATTCAAATCATCAGCATCTCACGAAATAAATAAAAAAACACGTTGAGTTCAGTAATTAAATAAATTATCTCAAGTGTATCGAAGAAAACTCGCTTGAAA
Source organism: Sepiola atlantica (assembly GCA_963556195.1). NCBI lineage: Eukaryota > Metazoa > Mollusca > Cephalopoda > Sepiida > Sepiolidae > Sepiola > Sepiola atlantica. The sequence continues at coordinate 186,368,319 of OY744522.1, forward strand.
ATATCTATGCGAACTTTAATTTACGACCTTTAAATATATATATATATATATATATATATATATATAAAAGTAAATTGAATAAATAAGGTCAAATGTGACTAAAAAAACCCACCTGGAAATATCTATGTGAACTTTAATTTCTGACCTGTAAAATAAAATATAAGCTCAATAACTTATTATTCAATAGGGTCGAACTATTATGTGATTGTAAACATATTTAAATCATTTTTCAGAGAGTAAGATTCGTATAGGACTCATTTACACATGTTTCGGCGTTTTATTTAAGGTTGGTGGATAGGCAGCCTTATTCCAGCATATACATACCTCATCGGAAATTTTGTATATACATATTTTAAAATAAGAAAATACACTTATACCAATTCATAGGTAAATATTTGTTTAGGCGAAACACGTGCTGAGAGAAAACGTTCTCTATGATAAACATCTCCAGGAAAAACTC
>OY744522.1:186371278-186376278 GCA_963556195.1 Sepiola atlantica
AGATTTCCTACCAATTTCCTGTCCGCTTACTAAGTTTAACATCTAGATATAATGTACTAAACCATATGTCTAGAATCTTTGTTTCTAATAGTAATAAATATCTATTTTGATTTTGATCTTAGAAAATGTCTAAAACTGAAGGCTTAAGCTTAAGGAGTCTTACAAATGAATTGAAATTCAGAGAATCGTGTTTAATTAATTTTAAAAGACTGTTGATCAAATTTAAAGCAACTCTGAAATATTTTCATTTAAAAACTGGATTTTTTGCCTATATTTTCCTTTATAAACCCATAAAAATACTCAACAGAGACTGACATTTAGGGAATTTTTATTAATTGGTGTCTAATACTTTTGTTAAAATTTCACAGAAATCGGAGGTATTTGAATTTTTCGAAAGTGATCCAAACTAATTATATCGAAACAGTGAAGGGGTAGGCCTTTACTAATTGTCGGGTTTGCTGGGGGTATTTACTTCTAGTGGGGACCAATGCAGCAAGTTCATCAGAGCATATTCTATGGAAGAACTTCTAAAACAGGGATGGAAAAATGCGATGATGGGACAGCGGCCGGAGCTTTGCCGACAGTGTGTGACCTATTAGATTAAAACCCTGTCTAAGAGCGAAAGACTAGTGACTGGTGCATCAGCCGAGATGTCACAACATTATTCTATGCATCGGCGAATCGTGGCTTTGTAGGTGTGAGATGTTTTCTAGCACGTTATAGGGAGCCAACTTTCTTTGCAGCAGCGTTATTATTATTATTATTATTATTATTATTATTATTTGTTTGTTATACCTCCTTGGGCATCTCCCCTTTAACTATCTCCTCAATTCAACTATTAAAAACAATTAAACTTATAGTAAAGTATCGATATCCAGATCAAATTCTGTTAAATATTTCATTTGACAACTCCCAAAAGTGCCCTTTCAATTTCGCCCTCCTACCACTTACTTTGAATGTATCCAACCTCATCTTAAACTGAATCACGCTAGTGCTGTTCTTAATCCGATCTGGCAACTTATTCCAAAAACATTACTCTGTGAGTAAAAAAATTAACTGGTTAACAGATCTAGTTTTTTAAAACTGCCTTGACAATAACCTTCCAGATCTAGGAGAAATACTAAAAATACTAAAAAAATGTCCACGATAGTTAGAAATGCCATTTATTATCTTGAAAGTCTCAATCATATCACCTCTCATTCTTCTCTCCAGCAAAGCAGTCAATCCCAATTTGTCCAATCTCTCCCTGTAACTTAACTCCTTTACTTTACGTATTAGTTTTGTCACCCTTCTTTGTACGCCTTCCAGTTTCAATATTACATTCCAATTTCCATGTCTAGTCACTGGAGCCCAGGACTGGGTTCAGTATTCCATATGAGGTCTTCTTAGAGCTTTATATATCCTTAATACAACATTTGTCCCCCTCAAAATAATGTTCCTAACCATCCACTCGATCATTCTATTTGCTCTCGATACAATGGTCAAAATATGATTATTTGGCATTTAATCTATTACCAAACCCCATTCCCAAATCTCACTCTTCATCTACTTTTTTGATTTCTCTGTTGTTTAGTACATATTCAACTCCAACATTCCTGGATCGTACATGTAGTACTTTACAGTTGTCTAGGTTAAATCCCAATTTCCAAATGTCTTCCCAATATGATAATTTATTTAGATCCATCCGTGTTATTTCCTTTGATAAAAGTCTCACACATAGTTTAACATAATCAGCAAACAATTCTATTTCTGAATGTATAGTATTAGGTAAGTCATTTATGAATATCAAAAACAACAAAGGACCCAATACTGAACCTTGTAGAACACCGGAGAGTATGTACTGTGATTCAGAATAATTGTTACCAACCTTTACCTTCATAGTTATATTCTTTTAAAAACTCCTTTACAGTATTTACCGTTTTGTCAGCAATACCAACATTTTTCATTTTCACTAGTAACTGATAATGAGATACCGTATCAAATGCCTTGCTAAAATCCAAATATATGATATTCGCACTATCCTCCTCCATCAAATATTCATTTATAATGCCAATACTTTCCAAAATATTAAATAATGTTGATTTACCATGGACAAAGCCATGCTGGTTACAATTTATATCATCTTTATAAAAGTTAATATATGGTTTCTAATTATTTTTTCAAATACCTTACACAAAATACATGTTAGAGAAACTGGTATTTAATTACTTTTTAAATGTATCGGACATTTTTTATGTAGCGGTATTGCTATAGCTGTTTACCAAATATATGGAATATTTTCATATTCCATACATATTCTAAAAAATAGAGGTTACCCACTATATAATGGTTATCTTTATCAATTGCTACGGCTGTAGAAAGACTGAATACAACTGTAGAGTGTTATACTACTCCTACATTCATGCAAACTCTGGAACTCTTTCTACCTACTGTGTCGTCCATACGCATTTTCCAATTGGCTATATAAATATGTGTCTGTAAAAGCGCCCCCCCCGTGTGTGCCATTGTATGTTTGTGCGCTTAGATAGATTCGTCGGTGGCCGCATAATTTGGTCAGTTGGCCAGCGATCACATTAAGTCCTTGACGCAAACAATGTCTCAGCTGGTGTTAAGTCTGAAGAAAATGTCTGTAAAGATTTCAATTCACGTCGCTTGTTTTGCGAGGACGACGCCGGGGTCGGGGAAACGATGCCAGCTCTATAATTAAACGCTTCTGACGTTGGCTTCGCACAGTTATCGAACTATACCAACCAATATAAATGTCATAGATGCAATATTACAAAGGATGACATAAGCAGGTGCGTTTTGTTGCAGAAGTGGGGGTGGCGGGAAGGTATTTTAGCGTTAAAACTTTACATGCTTTCCTCTGTAGTTTCTGAACTGCTGCCTATTGCTATAGTTCCATAGTTAAAGCGTTAGTCGAGAAGACCATTAATTGAACGTTCAAGTCTCGACTGATATGACGTATAGCCTCACCGCTAGGTTTCCCCAACACTGGACTGGTAAAGAAATGAATAATACATATCGGCCATGTTTTTCGTTCTTTATTTATTTACGCCATTCTCTTCCCTACGACCTCTTTTTCATAGAAGATACGTTGCTAGTCTCCCTCTGCTTTATCATTATCCTCACGGTAGGTACTCGACTGAGCTCCAATGTATGGTTGCTCCTTTTAAAACATTCACAGCAAGAGACCGTCTTTCTAATACAACGGAAAGTGACATTCATTTTTTCCTTCAGGCGACTAGTGTCAGTAGGAATTTCTCATGAACAAAACTTCTTTGTAAGGGCTTCCCGCCACTGGAACACATTACCGCGATATTGCTTCCTTGTTGATTACAACTTAGTCGTCTTTAAATTCGATGTTAACAACAAATCCTTGTCATAAGCCGCCCCATAAGTAATCAAACGCAGTTCATACCGTTGATCAATTTTAGTACTCCCATAGTATTCCTAATCTTCCGTCTGAGAACCACTCCGCCTCATTAACCCTTATCCTCGAATGGCTCCTGGCCTTGATCAGTGGTGACCAATGGTAAAATCTTACTCACTTCTTCCGCCGCAGTTATTCTTCGGTGTGGCTAGACATGGGGCGAGTGATTCAAGCTGAGATTCGAAACCCACCCGCTTGGTCAGTTGTCGAGCGATATTACACTTACGCTATCACGCTCGCCATGAAAGTAAAGAAAAATTATAATAAACGGCGAAATGGCTGGGAAAGATGTATTTCTGTGAGATGTTGGGATGGAACAGTATGTCCAAGAGTGTCCAAGCCAATTTTGGGCAGGGATGTTGAAAATGGTATCTAACGTAAAGATTAAAATAAATCTTTATTTAAAAAAAACTAGCGGAACATTTGAATGCTACAAAAAATGTCGCTGTTTTCTTAATCTAATAAAAGGGTTAACATGGCGTCGATTGTTATCCATTTAATTGGTTCCCACTGCAGAAAAATCAGACACAAGGCCGGATCACGAGGAAAACCCGCTGCTGCAAAAGAGCTCTTCAGTTGGCTACAAAGATACCGAGAACGAACACGTCGGCATTCTCCAGTAAGAGCACCTCTCCAATACTTCTCCTCATAAAGAAAGAGGTAAAGCCTGGGAGAGTACATATACTTCTTTCTGAGTAAGGAAGATGTGTCACAAGCTTAGTATGTAGAGGAAAAGGGATAGCGCTCTGGGAAGCGCACCTTGGTTCTACAAAAATAGCCATGAACAGACCCGTTGGCATTCCCTAACAGGGACGCCTCAGGCGATTGAAAATAAACTACACTCCTCTGAATGAGTGAAAGCAATGCTCTCGAGAGTGTAATTCATAGAACTGAGACAGACATCATACCTTACCCCGACACCAGAGAACCCGATGCTTTAAGTCAATCCTTGCTCTGTTGAGTTGGGCAACAAGGCGAACCTCCGTTAACAAGAAAAAAGTCGGCGAATCAGTCATTCTAAATGCTGGTAGACTGGCTCTTGTACTTCAGTTCATTGCTGATTGTTTTAGCTTTGCATTGTCGAGAAATGATATCTGTGTAGACAGGATATTTATAAGACATATAACAAAAGCTGATTTAGTCTAAATTAGAAAAGAAAAAAAACACAGATAAAAAAGATAAAAACAAACAGCATATGCCAGACATCCACCTACCCAGTTTTACTCAGTCGACTCCGTACCAAGATTTCGGCTATCCATTATCGATAGTATTGTCTTTCACTTTATAAAATTAGATTAAAAATCCTTTTTAGCTAACGTATAATTCGATGAGAGGAAAAAAGTAGTTGAAAAAGAAAACGTTTCTCGATATATATATATATATATATATGTGTGTGTGTGTGTGTGTGTGTTTGTTTCTTGTCATTTCTGTATTGTTTTAGGCTAATATATATGAGCATATATATGCGTGTGTATGTTTGTATACATTCACATAGAGAGCATATATATATATATTATACAGGGTGATTCATAAGTCACTTAGCTATTTAAATTGATTACCATATGAA
>OY744522.1:186381278-186483778 GCA_963556195.1 Sepiola atlantica
GATGTAGGGCCTTCCATTTGTTACTCTATCGATCCAGGGCTTAACAACAGTATCAAAGACTTCAATGTAAGCAGCAGAAGTGACTCTTAGTCCTTGCCGAAAGAAGTGTGGTGGCATCACATGTCCTTCGTTGCTAACAACCCCCAAAACCATAACAGTTGCAGGAAATTTTGTATGCATGACTGTTGGAACTTCGGAAGGGTCATTACACAGCCATCTGTCATTCCTTCTGTTTACCTTTTGATCTTGATCAAAGTTTTTCTCATCTGAGAAAAACCAAAGCATGCCTTGCTCAACAGGATGTTTCAGTTTGTTTAACAGCCTCTTGGACCTTATCAAACGATTCTCTTTGGTGGTCTCGGACATAAACTGGCCTCTCCTCATCACATAAGACTTGTAACGAAGATTTTCATGAACAGTCCTTCGAATTGTGGCTTCTGAAACATTCAGGTCTTTTGCGATGGACTTCATTGACTTTTGGGGGCTCTCATCAATAATATTCTGAACTTGATGAATAAATTCAGGTGTTCTAATCGTGTCTGACCGTTGGTCGTGCTTTTTACGTTTAGCAACCTGCTTACAATCACCATCATTTTCTTCTAACTCCCTACGAACTTTATAAACAAAAGAACGGGCGACTTTAAGAAATTGTGCGATTTGTAAATCGCTATGATCTGCCTTTATTGCGACAATTACAGCCTGTCTTTTCATTTGTTCCGTTACATTATTATCTGCCATTTTTCATTATCTGCAAAAAAAGAATAAAAATAATTAATATAACGTAACAATAACGACATTACGCGATGTTCTCATATACCTGACGCACCCTGTATATATACATATATATATATACACATATATATACACATATATATACATATATATATACACATATATATACACATATATATACATATATATATACACATATATATATATACATATATATACACATATATATACACACATATATACATATATACATATATACATAGATATATATAGATATATATATACATATATATAGATATATATACAAATATATATATACTAGCTGTACCCGGCCACGCGTTGCTGTGGCTGTTAGTTGAAATGAAGAGGTGGCCTTTTGGAGTTCATTTTGATCCAGTTCCTTAAGTTGCCATTTAATATGAATGGTTTAATTTTCCAATACTTGTGGATACACAATATTCTTAGTGGTTCCCGTTTCAGTGTAGATGAAGAGATTGTCCGGTTTTTAATGGTTCTGGTGGATCTGCCAGTTGAGGTAGTTTAATTTTCCCTGCGGCACAACACAATCCTTTAGTTTCTCCCTTAAATTTCAGAGCTTTGCAATAGGGACACACTTCAGTCATAGTGCCTATGTGAACATGGTGGCTTAAACTATAATCCTCATGAGGGTTGTAATGAAATGCTAGGCGATCCCAATCCAGGGATTGTTGAGCATGGAGCCTTGTTTGACGCCGATCTGCTAGTCTCAGCCTCTCGCGTTCGTTACGTTGTGAACGAAGCAGATCTGAAGATGCCTGACGGGATTGTTGTACCCGCAACCGTTCCTATTCAAGTCTGGCTGCACGTCGCTGTGCTGATTCATTCGCACGTACTTGAATCATCCTTTGTCTAGCTTGTTGGTTTGCAGATGCCAGTTGTTCATGAGTTTGATTTGCAAGTAATCGACGCCTTGTTTCTGCACGGCGAGTATGACGACCTAAGTTTGATCTTCGGAGAGGGGGGGCATGTTTGTTAGTTACATTTATACAGGTAAAATTTAATACGTAACAGTAGGAAAGAATAATTGTATAAAGGTAAATGGATTAAAAAAACAATCAATTATAACCCGCTTCAGGGTTGTCGAAGAAATGCATGGTTTTTTTTTTATAGATGAAGCATGTTAAAAGTAAGAAAATGAGGAAGAAGGCCGGTTTAAAAAACAACGAAGTAGATACGAAATGAAATTAAAGCACGTCTGTTAAGTATTAAATCGTACCTGAAGGATGGTTAAAGTCTAAAAAATGAGTAAATGCGAAATGAAATTAAAGCACGTGGGTCATGTATTAAATCCTACCTGTAAAAATGAAACAGTAGAAATGAATAATTTTATAAAGGTAACTGGTTTTAAAATAAACAATCAATTATAACGCGCGAATGCAAGTAGTGTTGTTTTTTTTTTTTTAGAGATGAAGCATGATTAAAGGGAAGAAAATGATGAAGGAAGCAGGTTTTAAAAACATCGAAGTAAAGAGGAAATGAAATTAACGCACGTTGAGTTTTTTTTTTTAGAGAGGTAACTGGTTTTAAAATAAACAATCAATTATAACGCGCGAGTAAGGGTTTTTTTTTTTTAGAGATGAAGCATGATTAAAGGGAAGAAAATGAGGAAGGAAGCAGGTTTTAAAAACATCGAAGTAGAGGGGAAATTAAATTAACGCACGTTTGTTAGGTAAGTATTAGTGTAAACGTTTGTTAGGTAAGTATTAGTGTAAACGTTTGTTTAGGGAAACAAACAACGAATAAGGAAAACACTTTTTACGTATGAAGTAGATACGTGACAGCGGGAGGAGGAAGGTCAATCCGGAAGTGAAGTTGGACATGCAGATTCGCAGAAACGGATTGTAAGCAACTTAGTAGGAACGAATTGTAATAAAAAGTGTTTTTTTATGTGTAAAGTAAAAATTATGTTAATAACATAAAAACATAGCTCGGATGTAAGGATTGGCTATAAAAAGATTTCAGTGGTAATGGTATAGTGGAAGTATATTTCCATGGGAAACGAACAAACCAACTTTACATTTTTATATATATAGATATATATACATATATACATATATATATAGATATATATACATATATATATATAGATATATATACGTATATATATATATATATACATATATATACATATATACATATATATAGATATATATACATATATATAGATATATATATATAGATATATATACATATATACATATATATATATAGATATATACATATATATATAGATATATGCATATATACATATACATATATATATAGATATACATATATATACATATATACACATATATACACATATATATATACATACATATACATATATACATATATATATACATATATACATATATATATATACATATATATACATATATATATATACATATATATACATAGACATATATATATATACATATACATATATATATATACATATACATATATATATACATATATACATATATACATATATTTACATATATATACAGATATATACAGATATATACATATATATATACATATATATATATATACATATATACATATATATATATATACATACATATATATATACATATATATATATATACATATATATATACATATATATATACATATACATATACATATATATATATATACATATACATATATATACATATACATATATATATATATATATACAGATACATATATATATATACAGATACATATATACATATATATATACATATATTTATACATATATACATATATATATATGTTTGCTTCATCGCTGCCTGAGGCCTTGCCGCTGGCTAGGGAGTCGATGGCTTTGCTGAGCTCTTCCATGGTGGGTGGGGTGTTCAGCTCGTCCATTCTGGGAAGTGATTTGGTTTTCGCGAGTGCTGAGTCAGTGGTCTCCTTCGAGTAAAGTTCCTGATAGTACTCAACCCACCTTTCCATCTGTTTGCATCGGTCAGTAATGACCAGGCCTTCAGTTTACTTGAGTGGGGCGGTCTTGATGAAGTTTGGACCGAAAGCCTTTTTCATCCCCTCATACATTCCGCGCACGTTTCCCAGATCGGCAGAAATCTGGATGTTCTGGCAGAGATGGAGCCAGTAATCATTTGCACAACGTCTGGCACTCCTCTGTGCATCGCTACGAGCAGTACGGAGTGCCGCAAACGTCTTAGTGGATGGATATCTCTTGTAGACGAGGAGGTCATCACGCTTTCCAGCTATGGCAGGTTTGACCTCAGCAGCTCCCGCCTCAAACTAGTCTTCTTGCCCCCTTTCTTTCCTGTCGAAAGTATTGAGAGCAGTCTGAAAAATAGCCTCTCGAATGTGGTTCCACCTCAGCATGACACTGTTTATTGGACAGTCTTCTAGGGCTTTGTCCATGACCCTGGCGAAGCGTTAACGCAGCTCAGGCATAGCAGTTCCGGCTGTATTGATGCGAGACAGGGGCTTCTGCATTGAACGGTGGGCACGTTTGGGGAGGAGGCGTATCTTGCTAGCGACCAGAGAATGGTTTGTGTCACAGTCGGCGCTGTGAAAACTGCGCGTAACCAGTACTTGATCTAGGAGCGATCTACGAGTAATGATGTAGTCTAGTTGATGCCTGTGGCGATACCTGGGATGTCTCCACGACACCCTGTGATGAGGCTTAGTCGGAAAGAAGGTATTGGTGACGAAGAGGTCACAGTAAGAGCAGAGCTCAAGGAGACGCTGGCCGTTTTCATTTAACTTGCCGACATCGAAGTGGCCCAAAGGACGGGGCCAAGAGGCGTAGTCTGCTCCAACCCGGGCGTTAAAGTCACCGAGTAGGAATATTTGCTCCTTTGCAGAGATCTGCTGTATCTTTGCCTCCAGTTCCTGGTAGAACAGGTCCTTTGCCTCTGTTGCAGAACAGAGTGTGGGGGCATAAATGGTAAGAATAGTCGCTGGTCCAGACGAAGTGTTGAGACGGAGGGAGAGGATTCTTGGTGTACCTGAGGAGGGTGCTTCTATGGCTTGTAGAAGGGAGTTCCGGACGGCAAATCCAACCCTGTAGAGTCGATGTTCATGTGGTTCCTGCCCCTGCCAGAAGAAAGTGTAGTCTCTCTCTTTTAGGCTATCATCGCCAGGGAGTCGTGTCTCCTGCATTCCTGCTATGTCTATGTTCAGTCTCTTTAGTTCCCCATTTATGATTGCTGTTTTCCTGGAGTCATCAATTTTTTGGAGGTCGTCAGATAGGCCAGGACACATTGTTCTGACGTTCCATGTTGCCAGTTTCAGCGCTGGTGGCTTTAGTTTTGGTTTCGTTGTTGCAAGGTTTCAATCCGTTTTTCGGCTTTTAGCCTACACTCCAGGCACCCACTGAAGTAGACAGACAGTGGCGGGCCAGCACCTTATTGACTGGGGGCTGCCCAGCTTAAGGCGGGCGGTAGCTGGCCAGATGGAATTCTAAGATTCCTCCCAACCGACAGAAGACAACCCAAGGCGTCCCAGCTGACGCCAATTTGCCAGGACTTTTTAACCGGTAACTGCTGTCTCCCCGTGTTGTGTTGCCGCAATGCGGCACTGGAGTGATCTCTCCAGGACGCGAGCCTGGGCAAAAGATACTGAGGACCTGGGAATGCCCAGTCGTCAGGACCCCCCCCCCCTCTCCAACCTTGCTGGCGGGATACAACGAAAAGGCGAGCCGATATAGTTGACGTCAGCTTGGCTGCAGGAGTTGTCGGGAGGTCTTGCAGTGCAGGGACCAGCCGCCTTCGGGGCTCCACTCCGGATTTTCTGTCGGGGTTTACTCCCTTAGCCTCACCCGTGTACCGGTGATCGACAAGGCAGTGGAGGTTTGAAATCAGGGTTTTCTATGTGACTGGTTACCGTTCGTAGATTATACAGGTTTGTTTCCGCATTCGAGAAGTTTTTATTATTATCATCATCATCATCATCATCGTCATCGTCATCGTCATCAATAATATTATTGTTATCATTATCATTGTTATCATTATTATTATTTTTATCATTATTGTTATTGTTATCATTATTATTATTGTTATCATTGTTGTTATTGTTATTATTGTTGTTATTGTTATTATTATTGTCATTATTGTTATTAATAGTGTTATTTTTATTATTAATATTGTTATTATTAATATTATTATTATTAATAAATTAAATAGTATAAAAGTATATACTAAGCGGTTCTATATCTTATAATAACTGGATATATTCTTTTATACATATCTGGTTGAACAGAAGTACCAACTTCTGTTTATTCCTTTTGTGATCCAATCTTTCTATTCGTCGGACGATAGATCTTGTACTATTAACCATGGAGTGTAGGAAATCTCCATATTTGTCGCAAACGTAGTAAGCCATTGTCGGTAGGATTATTTTTTATTAGTAAATTGCTAGACATTAATTAACAATAACTTCCCTAATTATATAGTAGATCAACAAATAAAAAACTCACTAACCGCCATAAATAAAAACACTAACAACAACATTACTACTAATAATATAAACGTGTACTATTGCAACCAGATGCACTCCAACTATAAAGTAGACGAAAAAAATCATTAAAAATATTATACATAAATATATATCCCCTGTAGATAACGACTTTAAAATTAGATTTATTATTTACTACAAAAGGTTTAAAACTAGCAATTTACTAATAAAAAATAATCCTACCGACAATGGCTTACTAAAAACCAGTAATGCCATATACGTGTTTAAATGTCCTATCGGAGAATGTGTCTCTGCCAACAGCACGTATATTGGCATGACTAGAACCAGTATTTCACGTCAATTAACTTGCCACCTGACCTCCCCTCAAAGCTCCATTTACAAACACCTTACAGCACATAACATCTCCAAAGATAATTTTAGAAATACTTTAACTGGTAGTACATCCATCCTTGCTGTGTCATTTTGCGGTATTCGCCTCCCCATAATGGAAGCATTGTTCATTCAATTAAAAAAGCCCAACATCAACCATGCTCGTTATGAGGGGTACGAAGGCGTGTTGAAATGCTATTGAATGTTTTTAATCATATGGAAACGTCTTCTTAATAAATTCACCAATTTTATTTTGCATCGATCAATCAGCCGCCTGAAGATGACCAATGATGGTCGAAAACGTTTGCGTCAAATATGGAGATTTCCTACACTCCATCTAATCTACGCACGATCTATCGTTCGACGAATGGAAAGATTGGATCACAAAAGGAATAAACAGAAGTTGGCACTCCTGTTCAATCATATATATATATATATATATATATATATATATATGTGAAAGAAGAGGGATAGACATGTACGAATGCCAAATCTATTTCAACTTCGATTGTTCAATGCAAGGTGTACGCGGTAAAAACATGTTTATTTTTCTTTCCTTGAGCCTACGATTGAACTAAACATCTTTCTATTCGATTTTCTTCATTCTTAAACATTTTCAAAGCTGCCTTCACGAAAACCCTTCTTTTCCATCTTTAAATCTTTTTTCTCTGGACACCTTAACAACAGACATTTACCAACTGGACAGACCCCATATATTTTTACACGCATATTCTCTCTCCATTACTTGATATTTTTTCAAATTTTAAATTTTGGCTTTTCCACTGCAAACTTATCTATGTATGTAATTCCTCTGTTGAGAAGATTTTAATCTTGTAAAAGCCTTGGCTTTAGCAAAAATAATAAACATGTTTTTACCGAGTACACCTTGCATTGAACAATTGAAGTTGAAATAAATTTGTCATTCGTACATGTTTATCCCTCTTCTTTCATCTATCTGTATAATTGCTCTATCTCGTATATTGAGCTTAAACCATTTCACTATAGGTTCTATCTACTAAAAGTATACTTTTAGTTTCATATTGTATATATATACATATATATATATATAATATATATATATATGTATATATATAATTTGAAAATATATTCATGGCCTTAAGCTACATGGAGCCGTCCATGTTTTATTCCTGCTGAAAATCATCAGGCTAAATGTGCTGATTTTTTGGTTAGCGATTGTTTTTATATCTATGTGTTTACTCGCCAACCTATCAGAGTCATTATTATTACTCTCTCATTAGCTAATGTTTTTATTGGCCAATGGCCGAACTTCTCTCAAACAAAAGCCTGCTTGCTTTCGTTTGACATTCTTTTTTAATAAAACACTAATTATATATATATATATATATTAATTAATTTATTTAATGTTATATTTATATTCATATAATGTTCTCGTAATAGTTTACGGTATTTAGGCTTTATATTTTAGTCTACAAGAAAATATAATGATTAGTGAGATGCAGAAAGGGAGAGAGTACGAATCTGAGAGGGGGGGGGAAGACACAATGGAGTGGGGAAAGAAAAGGGTATAGAAAAAAGAGCGAACGAGAGATGCTCTCTTTTCGTTTTCTAATAATAATGAAAGACTTACATTTTACAAGTTGTAGAAGTAAAAGTGAAAGAGAGTCAAATAAAGGGAGAGAGAGAGAGAGAGAGAGAGAGATGAATAGAGAAATTGAGATGTATTATGAAGAATAAATGGACGAAAAGTAAGATGTTCGATGCAAGAAATAGAGGAGGAGATGGAAAGAAATAGAGGTATGAACCTGCGAAAATAAGCGAGAGAGAGAGAGAGAGAGAGAGAGAGAGAGAGAGAGAGAGAGAGAGAGAGAGGGGGGGGGGAGGATGGAGGTTGTAGAGGTCAAAGAGAAACGAACATTATGTTAACGCTGGAAAAGCGTTTTTTTACACAGAGGAGCAAAAAAATATAACGATTGGTTGGTTCGAGTTTGGGTGGTGTTTTAGGCGCGAACTCGGCGGAAATGGCTTTTATCTCAAAGCCAAACGTGTCAGTCGCAAAACACGCAAGTTGCGCTGCAAACAAACACGCCTTGTTGTGACAGCATCAAACGGATGAACCAAGATGCGAAATCGGATACATAAAATATAAATAATTAAATAAATAAATAGAGCAGCATCATCGCAGACTCACATAAACACATATACACACGGACTTATCAAAACTAGTAACTGCGTACCGATTAACTGGCCTTGCTACCAGAGCAAAGTTAGACACAAGGTCAGTTTCTTATGTAGGGGAAATCCAGCTTTGACGAATGTAAAAATTGCCTTAGTCTCGATCGATTACATAATCTTTTGATTGGGAATAAAGAACAGATACTACATTTTCATCCTCGGCCGAAGTTTACAAATTGAGATTGAAGAAAATTAATAAATGAACTTCTATTTAAAATTCTAAAAAAAGACAAACTTTGAACTTTTAAAAGCATCAGATTAATAATTAAACGAATTAAACGCATTAAAAACAACTCTATGTAAAAATTTATTTGTCTGATGTAGAATATATTCTTAAATTCGAAGAAAAAATCGTTCAAGTTACGTAAACTTGTCTCTTGTAGCTGTTTCATGACATATCTCTTTTGTTTATATGTTCGCGCAATGTCTTGCGCTATGCTGAGTTGTGATTCGGCTTGGCGCATGCGCAGTGATGACCGAATTTATCTAACAGCGTAGCGTAGGTGAGAGATCACTTTTGCGCAAGGACAATTTCGATTCCTTGCTCAGCTCCAAATAAGATTTCGTACCGACAAGAAAATAATATGAAATTACAACATGGCCGCCAGCGATTCAGGCATTGCATTAAAGTTCGATTTTTAAGTCTTTGAAAAATATATTAGAATTGTATTTCGGGATAAAAAATACAATTTAAGACTAATGAATAAATTTTATCTAAAATGTGTTCGAAAATCAAACAAAATAAGTGAGATATTCAAATAATCCCCATAATACAATTGAACGCTGAACGGAAATGTCTATTTCGTCCATTCAGTTTTTAATTTTACCTATTTAGTAATTTGAAAAGTTTGTTTTTAAGTTTTAAATATCAAGGAGAATGTAATGTGTGGGTTTATTCCCCCAACATTTCTTAAAAAAACGGAGGAGGTAATTCAGGGTAGGGTTATCTTATGACAACAGAACCGATACTACACTTATAAATTCAGATTAAACGAGTTTTTTTCATTCAATTAAAAGTGCCTATTCACAAAAGAATCATTTTTTTTTAATTGCTCCTTGGCCTTTTGGTTAAGATCAAAGTGTAGTATCTGTTCTCTTTACATAAACGCCGGAAGTTTTCATATAATTATCTCCCTTGTAACTGAAATTTTAAAATGCTTTTAAAACGCTATCGTTTTTTATAAAATATCTTTAATTGATTAATCAATTGTATTAATAATAACAACAATAATAATAATATCGAAGAAAATATCATAAATCAAGGGAGGCGCGAGAGCGCTTTATCCCTTAATAGACTCCACGAATGGCCTATGCTGGAAATCTCATTTCTTTGATCAATCATAACTCAAAAACCAATACACCAAATTAGTTAAAACTTTGCACAAAATTTTTATTTGATAGGTTCTATAAGTGTGTAGAATTTCAGCATCATTATTAGTCAAGGCAACCCAGAGATCCAGAAAGTTCAATCATGAAATCATGTTATCTGTACATACGTACGTATGTGTCACCCTGTATCTCATCGACTATTTGATGGATTCAGCTGATTTTGGCAGAGATAGAGGTTCTAATGTCTAGTTGATGGCATTTTAATTTCAGTTTACCATATACCTTAGTTTTCCAAAAAATTCCAAAAAACCTTATGAGAAGGCATTGTATTGAGGCATAGCCTTTACAAAAGTAGGGACATTCCATGAGAAATGCCAGTATACTGAAATCATATGCCCTTAATAGGGTTAAGATGAAAATTCACATACACTAAATGTACAAAAGCAAGGAAATTCCCAAATGTTTACACTTTTATTGTCATTAAGGGTATGACTACATATCAACCAAACCATTTCATTATCACATCACTACAGTATAAATCTCTATGCATGAGTAGATGAAGTGTGTGAGGTGCGCTGAAGAAAAATTTCTACCAGTAAAATACATAGCCCTGTTGTGCTCGCATACCCTTAATGACAATAAAAGTGTAAAAATTTGGGAATTTCCTTGCTTTTGTACATTTAGTGTATATGAATTTTTATCTTAACCCTATTAAGGGCATATGATTTCAGTATACTGGCATTTTTCATGGAATTGACAATACCAATTATAAATGTATATTACAAAATATTAATTTATTAGAAACTTTAAAAGAAAATAAATATCCGAATGTGGGTTTTGTTTGACCAAGTTTAGAGATTACTATGTATACTGTATCATTATATTTGAGTGAGACTTAAAAGTTTTGATGTTAATATACTTAGGAAAGATTCGCATTTATTCATACAGGGTGACCCCCCCCCCCCAAAAAAAAACGGACCCCAAATCTAATTAGGCCCCGTTTCTTAGTGTTTCGTCCGAATGAAATGAATTTTGAGGCATAACTAGTTTATTATATTCACAACATCATATCAAAACATTAGGGTATTTTGCCTTTATTTCTCCGTTCTACAGCGTGTGTTTAAGATGGACTCCTTTTAGCTCCGTGCATTTCTTGAGGCGCAGAACGAAGTTGTCCATGACGTTCTTACAGACTGAATTGGGAATGGCTCTCATCTCCTCCCTGATGGCTTCCTTGAGTTCCGTGATGGTTCTGAGTTTCCTTGCGTACATTCTGTCCTTAAAATAGCCCCAAAGGAAATAATTTGGGGGGGGGGGCTTAGGACTGGGCTATGGGGTGGCCACTCAAAATTAGTCTTGAGACTGATCACTCGGCCTCCGAAGTTCTCTTTCAGCCAATCTCAGGACAGGTTTGAGGTGTGAGAACTTGCTCCGTCTTGCTGGAACCAGAACTTGCTCATGAGCGACGGGTAGAGGGTCTAGAGCTCACTCTTGAAGGTTTTTAGGACCTCCACATACCGCTCCTTGGTGACTGTCACTCCTGCGCCAGATTCTTCGATGAAGATTGGTCCGATGATGCCTCTGATCGAGATTGCAGCCCACATCGTGCAATTAGGAGAGTGCAGGGGCTTGGTGGCTACTTCATTGGGTCTGGAGGACCCCTAGAAGACATTTGTCTTGGAGTTAGCCTTTCTGTCAAGATGGAAGCGGGCTTCATCTGAGGTCCAAAGGAGGTTAAGGAAACCTGGTGTCTCCTCGATCTTATCGAGCATCTTTACTGCCATAGCGCTCATCTGCTTCTTGTCTGAGGCTGTAAGGGTCTGCAGCGTCTGTATTCTGTATGGGTAAGCCCTGATATTGTTCACCAGCACTCTCCTGCAATTCTCACGGGAGATACCGAGGGACTGACTTCGCTTACGCACAGAGCGTTTCGGACTCTCCTGGAGAGACTCTCTCACACTTTCGACCAGCTCGGCTGTCTGCTTCTTGGGACGTGCCGAGTGGCTTGGACGGTTCTCACTGGCAGCGTTGAAGTTCACCACGGTCCCATACTTCTCGAAGTGGTTCACCCAGTTCTGAATTCTGCTTTTGGATGGAGCCTTTTCACATCCGAACTGATGCATGAAACTGTCCTGGGTTTTCTTAAACGAGTCTGTCTTGTAGTAAAATTTAACACAGTCTATTCTTTGTCCCACCTCCCACTGAGGTCTTGGTGTACTCACGGTCGTTGATTCTGCCATGTCCTGTAAAATAAGAGCAATCGGTGAATAAATAAAGGAGATATAACATAAAGTGTACACAGGGCCCATTTTTTTTGAGTCACCCTGTATTTAGATTAGATTAGAATATTAGATTAGCTTCTTCTTCTTTCGTATGAATCAGATGATTCTTGTATTGGCATTAGTTTCCCTCCGATGTTTTTCTAGTTAGAAATCTTTCTGGAAAGACATCGGGTACTTACCGGAAGGACCACGAGAAGGTTGCCAACATCCCTAAGTGAAAGTGGAACTGTGGAACTGACTGGATTCGAACTTAGAACACCCAGGTCGTCAGTCCGTGTCGATATCCACTTAACCACCGTCATTAGATTAGCTAAATGCACTATTTTCTATTATTTTTCAATGTATTTATTACGTTTAAAAAATTGTGTCTGACGGACAGACGGACGGATAAAATCACTATTTATATAATAGCTATATAAAAATATTTTTGAAATATCTCAGTGCATCTTGTGTTTTTTACATTTTATTTGTATAAAATAGTGTCTACTGTATTCTGTATTTACATATACCAATCAAATATAAAGAAAGGTTACTTATTATAAAAGTTTACTACATGCTATTTTAAGTAAAAAAAAAAAAAAATTTGATACACATTTCTGTATAATTTTAAAAAGGATGTTGTGTATAAAAACAGATTCTTTCCTCATTTGTACCTTTTCATTCGGTTATTGGACCGGTCCGTTTGGCATTATTGTAAGAGTAGTCACTCATGGTAGAGACACCAGGGTTCAATCCTCGGTCGGAGTCATCCAAATATTAAAAACATGATACTTGATACCCGGTACTGATATCGATCCTGAACCAGTTTTCGACTCTGAAGCTTTCGGCTGTCCTACGCAAATGCGATTGTACCAGACGGCAATTTTGATACGGTGCTGCGTCCTATAATAATAATGTTTTGCTTGTTTTGTTTTTGTTGTTGTTAGGGTTAGGGGGTAGCGTTAGTTTTTAGGGGTTAGGGTTAAACATATTTATTTGATAACAGTAATTTCGCTCTGTTTTGCTTGTTTTATTTGTTTTGTTGTTTAAAAAATTTCTTGCAACTATAACTAAAAATTATAGGACGCAGCAACGTATCAAAATATAAAAAGAAATATTTATTTGATAACAGTAACTTCGCTATGTTTTGCTTGTTTTTTTTGTTGTTGTTTCTTTAAGAAAATTTCTTGAAAATATAACTTACAATCACAGGACGCAGCACCGTATCAAAATTGTCGTCTGGTACCATTCGGCTCGTCAACACTCGGGCTTTTGCGTAGGACAGCCGAACGCTTCCGAGTCGAACCTCACTGGTTCAGGATCGATATCAGTACCGATATCCCTTGCTAAACACTCATCATTATAAGGTGAGGATCAAGGGCAAGTGGAGTAATCTGGGGAAACGATTGGCGCCCTCTTTTACACCTTGAGGTGTTGAAGCTAATAAAAAGGGAGCCTTCGAGTCGCCCTCGACTATGGTCGACCACATTACCTTTTTAATTTGGTTATTGTTTATCTGGAAAACTTTCAAAACTATTTTTAATATCTTATATTATTCATACTTTGAAATTTTCATTTTTCTATTCATAAAAAAACCATCAAACCTATTAATTTGCTAACAGAACGCCTAATAAAAGTACAGAATAGTTAACACTCAAGAACTCGTAAAAAAACAACACATAATTTACATGAAACGAATCAAAGTGAAATTCTCTATTTAATCCGCCTGGTTTTAACGTGTAGAAACGATTTGTAAATATTTTTTACCGTTTAAAAACATCATACGAATCGTTTCCATACGTTAAAAATAGGCGTTTGGGCCATGTTTTGTTGGTTTTACTAGTTATCGAATGTTAACTATTCTGTACTTTTACCGTTTAAAAAAATTCTATAAATGGTTTCTACACAATAAAACTAGACGAGTTCGGTAGTGAATGTAATTCTAATGCGTTTTATATAAATTATTTAGTTTTAAGTGGGTTTACACATTCTCGCGTGTTAACTATTCTGTACGTTTATCTAACCCCCATAAATTGCGTGGAGAGGTCAAATAAGTGACCTAAAATTTGCAATTAAAAAAATATGCATATAAAAATTTATTACATAAATACTAAACATAAGAAATTTGTACAAATTCGGATAAGTGTATTATTTGAAGATTGCCTTCAAATAAAAACGGTCTATTTTCTTTAAAGGTCATGAAAGCATGGTCAAAGTTTTGGTTTTAGCTCGAGTTATAAACATTCAAATAAAAAGAAATCGTTTTTAGTCATTTCTTGCTAATTTCGTACATAAACTTGAAGAAAAAATCAACAGCGTTAATCATTTACGTTAATTTAAAAAGTAGAATTTGGTTTAACTTTTTCGTTAAAATAAACATTTGTTTTCATTTAGGTGTTTTACAACTTTTCTGAAAGGTACGTTGCGTTGAGCTGCGACAAAAATGGCAACACTTGTATTTCAATTAAAGAGTATACACTGTAAAAATAAACGAATAGTGTCCGCACTAATATTCATGTAAAATAACGTCTAAATCGGCGAAGTTTAAATAAAGAAATAAGAAAGAAAACGTCTCAACCTAGAAATTAAAAAAAAATGTTTTAAATGTATACAATCAGTATAGAAAGGAAAAAGAAATAAATAAACCGTCTCATTATGGGAATAGACTGAAGGATTTCTTTCCGAATATATTAAGATGGCGGAGGGAGTAGTCTAATTTGCTATTTGCTTTCTGACTACTCCTAATTACTTCAAATTGTTTCGTTTTTTTTTACTCTCTAACATTTCTGTGACGGCACGGATATATATGTATTTATGTGCAATTAAATACACATTGCTCTGTATTATAAAGTAGGAGGATACGTTTGTACTTTCCTTCCTTCGTTATCAGTAATACATAGATATGAAAATAAGTTAATACAACAGTCGCTATGACAATTACAACTGTAATATATTCCTCAAAGATTTTCATGTAAACTTATAGATATTATTTTTAATAGTCATCATTCCATGTACATCATTTTGAAGTTAAAAATTATAGCCACACATTTTTTCTTGTAATTTTACTTTTTTGCTATATATATATATATATATATATATATATATATATAAAATTAAAAAAAAATGTTCTTAAAAAGACTCGATGAATACTGATAAGGATCGAACGCATGACTTTTACATTACAATACGCTCAACAGATATTCCATATAATAGTGGTTTAGATTTAAATAAAATAATAAAAGTAAAACAAATAAAAGAAAATAATAAAATAATAAAAAAAAATAATAAAAAAAAAAAAATTAAAATACTTAATTGATTTTCGCGTGGTGTGTTTGTAGTAATGATGCATTCTGGGAGATATTTTTTGCATATATAATGCTTGAGCAAAGAACAGGAAAAATTTCCGCCATTTTCTTTTGCGTATTATCTTCGAGAGGTTTATGAAAAGTTTTCAGATATAAGATGCTATTTTCCCTCCAGATTGCGACGGATTTTCTTTACTCCAAAAGTTTCGGCTGCGATTGTCTTCATGGAAAAGGTAAGTTTGACTTTCTTTTTTTAAGGTGGAATGATATGACGAAGAACCATTTGTAAATTATTTTATCACAAAATGCACGGAACCCAGTTTGCTTAATCCGCGTTTTAAGATAACGGATGTGGGTTTTATCTATGTTAAATAAACATAGGATACTTCCCCCTTCTCTCCCGCGTAAAATAACAGATTGATTTTTAGAATTTTAACAATATATAGACTGATGAATTGGGGGCTAAAGCGTTAGCATTCCAAATAATTTGTTGAGTTGCATGCATAAACTTTTTGAGTACTGTTTCGTAATCGTCAAGCATAGATTTTACTAGCGGAGTTTTAGGACCCATTCTTAAGATGAGGAGGGAAGGGACTTCGGTAACATTCGGAACGGCGTACTTGCTTCATCTTTCTCGATTTCGTAGCATTCGTTGTACATACTTAACGCCTACGTCACGCCAGTAAAATCTATGGTTGACGTTTCCAAAAAAGAACCCATTTTTATAACAATGATGGTTACAGCGTATAATATCGCTTTAAAAAAAATCTTAGGGCAATGTTAACTGATTATAAAAATATAAATCGGTACGTAACGCATTTTTAAGAGTCATCCTTTGTTCCTTGGCGTCTGGGGAAACGATTCCCTTTATGGGTTTCAATTCCAACCTGGCCGCCGTACAAAATCTGACGAAACATATTTTGAATGATCTAATTAAACTTAACGAAAATAAGGATAAATAAACTGAATATATTTGGAGTTGATGAAATGCATTTTTCCCGGTCATTGATTAGCGACTTCGTTTTGGTTGTAAACCCTTAACCAATTCACGAAATCTCATAATATTTATCGTTTTCGTTACATATTTTTCATGTATTCGCTAAAGTTACCATTGTATAATCTGTTTTTCGTTCACGAACGCAGTAAAGATTTCTTCACAATATTCCATGTACATTTTAAGGGCATCTTTTACGAGACTCAGAGTAAAAACGCTAAAAAAACAAATATACAACAAATAAAAGTAACTGTAAGCTGTAAAAGTTAGTTTCAAACTTGCATGTGCTATTTGTTTGTATTTTAAACCCGTTTGAGGTGCTATTTATTAGAAATTTATGTTCGACAGACGGTTTTCGAAGAATTCAAAATGGCCGCTCTACGTAATAATAGAGGGACTGGCCGCTATTTTTCTTTGAGAAACTAGATGTTTTAAAAAACTAGAATTTTTTTTTTCAACATCTAATAAAAAGCCATTTATACTACGTAAAAATACAAACAAATTACATAGGTAAGTAGAAAAATGTCTATTCTAGACATAAGTCAACTTTACTTGTTGCAAATTTATGTTTTTAAACTCTTTCTCGTTCTTTTTTTGGACCCCGTTCGCGCCTCTGCTGAGCGTCGTAACATATACCCCATTTTAAAATTGCCCGGCTATGTTAGAATTTGGACCGATAAAGTCAAATCGCTTGCTGATCACCCATGGAATTTGTAAAATCTTCCGATACAAATGAAAGCGTATTTGATTATACGAGCCATTTTTGGACAGTAATGGTAGCTTACCACAAATACATCTGTTAGTGATAAAATTTCAACCCTAAAGCGAATTCTTCAAAGATTATTGGTAAGTAAAAAAAAAAAAAAAAAAAAAAAAAAAAAAATCAAGCGTTCTTACTTTTGAAAATATTTAGATTCGCAGTTTAGTTCTTGGATTTAAAAAAACAAAAAACAAAAACAAAAAAAACAGTGCACTGTTTCGGAAAAGGCTACCCATAAATCTACAGGCGTGACGTAGGAGAAAGACGAAGTAAGTTACGCCGTTTCGAATCTTACTGAAGCCCTTCTCCATGTTAAGAATGGCCTCTAATATTGCGTCCGTAAGTCTGTTTACGTAATCCGAAACAGTACCTTGTTCTAAAACGAAAGTACTGCTACGGATAACGTAAACATAGATTTACATGAGGAGTTTTAGAAGCCATTCTTAGGTAACATTCGGAACGGCGGAAGTTGCTTCGTCTTTCTCCGTTCACATTTGTCGTACACACATCACGCTTGCTTCGTATTTTTCTGTTCGATGTCGTAACATTCGTTCTACATACGTCACGCCAGTACATTTTTGTTGCTTTTTCCGAAACAATACCAAAAAAGATTCAACGCTATTACTAGAATAAACTTGAACCTTTCAAAACTAGATTACGATTTTTTTTATTTGGGTGCTTCTACAAAATTTGAACCGATCTAAAACGACTTTTGTCGAATTAAAACTTAAGTTACGATTAGTTTAGTGTTCGGTTCAAATTCTGTAGAAGTATCTTTAACTTGTATGGAAGTGAGGTTTTTATTCCAGGAATAAAATTGGCTCTTGAAATATGGTTTATCGATGCTCATTGATTGCAACTTTATTAAATGAACAAATTTCAAATATTTCATTTCTCTTTGAAATTATCCAACCGCTTCAAATATTCGAAATGATTTAAGTGCTTTGGCAGAAAATCTCTAGTCAGTCTCGGAAATGGCTAAAGCAGTTTGCGATTTGTAAGCCACTATTTTTTTTTCTTTTTAGGGGCTAAAGTTTTTCTAACCATAACACTTTTCATTGCTTAGTGACGTCTATTTACATTTATTTGTGCTTTTTCTGAATGGTTTGCAGTCGTGACGTAAGCAGAATGTTTAACTTGTTCCAAATTTAACTGAGTCAGAAGACAGTATACAAATAAAAAGGCGCGGTTACATTTCGACGGGCGACTATTTTTCAATGAATTAGAAACTTCAAATGTATTACCATTTTCCTATTTAAAAAAAATATTACTTATTCATTTATATTTTTTTATATTGTATTTTAAGGTGAACCTTGCATTTTTACATGCAACTATTGTGCCTTCTATAGAAGTTGGTGGAGACAATTTAGAAAATCTGGCCAATTTTCCAAATGTTACACATTTCAAGATTGTACCCGATTGTACAAGATTTTATCAGAAAAAAAAACAATCTTCACTTTCAGCTACATCGCTTCCTTCTACTTCTTTACCTTTTAATATTTCGTAAATATACCTTCGCCCAATTTCATTTTCCCTTTACAAGCCCCCAACCGTTTTTTTTTACTTTCTAAATGATTTCGCTTTTGCACCCCCCCCCAAAACAAATCCTTTGTTGCTGAATAAGAATCTTACGATCGCATGCGTGATATAGCTGTGACGTAAGCAGTTCCGACTACGAACGGACAAAGCCGAATAAAATATAAAAATATAGAAGGCGCTTACTTTTTTCTTACCAGACGACCTTTTTGAAATGATCAATTTCCAACTTTAATTCTGAAACTTTTCATTTTTAATTTGTGCATACCAGACGACATTTCTATTAAATTAGAAAAATCAATAATTGTAATTTTTGGTATACTTAACTTTTATTCTTTTTCAAAATACTTTTGCCATTGACTTTTTGCAATTTTGATTGCTTTCAAGATTCACCTTTCATTTTTGCATTCAACAATTTAGTATTCAGCAGAAGGTTGCATAACTTTTGGCAAAGGACATTTTCTGTACGAAATGCCCAGAAAATTATTCCTGTATATGGCAGATGGGGTCAAAGTCTATTGAGGGTTTAGCTTGGAGATGTCTGGCTGCTTCATTTGCTTTTATTTCGTAAATTTTCGGGTTAGGGTTAGTTAAGATGGGTTATCATTCAATTTCTAGGATTTACAGTTTAGGGGTTAGATGAAGGGTTAGGTAGGATGGGTTATCCCTCAATTTATAAGATTGACAGTTAAGCGGTTAGATGAAAGGTTAGTTAGGATGGGTTATCCCTCAATTTATAAGATTGACAGTTAAGCGGTTAGATGAAAGGTTAGTTAGGATGGGTTATCACTCAATTTATAAGATTGACAGTTAAGCGGTTAGATGAAAGGTTAGTTAGGATGGGTTATCCCTCAATTTATAAGATTGACAGTTAAGCGGTTAGATGAAAGGTTAGTTAGGATGGGTTATCCCTCAATTTATATGATTGACAGTTAAGCGGTTAGATGAAAGGTTAGTTAGGATGGGTTATCCCTCAATTTATAAGATTGACAGTTAAGCGGTTAGATGAAAGGTTAGTTAGGATGGGTTATCCCTCAATTTATAAGATTGACAGTTAAGCGGTTAGATGAAAGGTTAGTTAGGATGGGTTATCACTCAATTTATAAGATTGACAGTTAAGCGGTTAGATGAAAGGTTAGTTAGGATGGGTTATCACTCAATTTATAAGATTGACAGTTAAGCGGTTAGATGAAAGGTTAGTTAGGATGGGTTATCCCTCAATTTATATGATTGACAGTTAAGCGGTTAGATGAAAGGTTAGTTAGGATGGGTTATCCCTCAATTTATAAGATTGACAGTTAAGCGGTTAGATGAAAGGTTAGTTAGGATGGGTTATCCCTCAATTTATATGATTGACAGTTAAGCGGTTAGATGAAAGGTTAGTTAGGATGGGTTATCCCTCAATTTATAAGATTGACAGTTAAGCGGTTAGATGAAAGGTTAGTTAGGATGGGTTATCCCTCAATTTATAAGATTGACAGTTAAGCGGTTAGATGAAAGGTTAGTTAGGATGGGTTATCCCTCAATTTATAAGATTGACAGTTAAGCGGTTAGATGAAAGGTTAGTTAGAATGGGTTATCCCTCAATTTATATGATTGACAGTTAAGCGGTTAGATGAAAGGTTAGTTAGGATGGGTTATCCCTCAATTTATAAGATTGACAGTTAAGCGGTTAGATGAAAGGTTAGTTAGGATGGGTTATCACTCAATTTATAAGATTGACAGTTAAGCGGTTAGATGAAAGGTTAGTTAGGATGGGTTATCCCTCAATTTATAAGATTGACAGTTAAGCGGTTAGATGAAAGGTTAGTTAGGATGGGTTATCCCTCAATTTATATGATTGACAGTTAAGCGGTTAGATGAAAGGTTAGTTAGGATGGGTTATCCCTCAATTTATAAGATTGACAGTTAAGCGGTTAGATGAAAGGTTAGTTAGGATGGGTTATCCCTCAATTTATAAGATTGACAGTTAAGCGGTTAGATGAAAGGTTAGTTAGGATGGGTTATCCCTCAATTTATAAGATTGACAGTTAAGCGGTTAGATGAAAGGTTAGTTAGGATGGGTTATCACTCAATTTATAAGATTGACAGTTAAGCGGTTAGATGAAAGGTTAGTTAGGATGGGTTATCCCTCAATTTATAAGATTGACAGTTAAGCGGTTAGATGAAAGGTTAGTTAGGATGGGTTATCACTCAATTTATAAGATTGACAGTTAAGCGGTTAGATGAAAGGTTAGTTAGGATGGGTTATCACTCAATTTATAAGATTGACAGTTAAGCGGTTAGATGAAAGGTTAGTTAGGATGGGTTATCACTCAATTTATAAGATTGACAGTTAAGCGGTTAGATGAAAGGTTAGTTAGGATGGGTTATCACTCAATTTATAAGATTGACAGTTAAGCGGTTAGATGAAAGGTTAGTTAGGATGGGTTATCACTCAATTTGTAAGATTGACAGTTAAGCGGTTAGATGAAAGGTTAGTTAGGATGGGTTATCACTCAATTTCTAGGATTGACAGTTAAGGGGTTACAGTTAGTTATGATGGGGTATCACTCAATTTCTATGATTGACAATTAAGGGGGTAGCGTTAGTAAATATGGGTTATCACTCAACCAGGGGAATCACTCAACCAGGGGCTTTTACCCCGCCTAATAAACCGGTATCGTCCGGGCCTTTGAGTCTGGATTTACGCCAGTCTATTGGGGGTTGCCGGTCCTGTGCAGTTCTAGGAGGTGCACCCTTCCAGGCTTTGCCTCCCCTCTTTGGGGAGAAATAAGTTTATTGCTTACTGTCTGAAGCGCCTCTACCGGGGAATGCCGACGGGGCTGCCCAGGCAATTTTTAAATGACCAGAGTGCTCACCTCTCGAGCGCTGGCTTATCTAATCCCACTTTCCCGACCTTGTCACATCTTACCTTGTTGTAGGTAGATAAATAAATGGGTTATCACTCAATTTCAAGGATTGACAGTTTAGGGGTTAGGGTTAGTTAATAGGGGTTATCACTCAATTTCTAGGATGTACAGTTATGGGGTTAGATGAAGGGTTAGTTAAGATGTGTTATCACTCAATTTCTAGGATTGACTGTTAAACGGCATGTAAAAATGCCTAATAAATTTCAAGTTGACTAAGTTTTAAAGCGAGCTTGCATCATAAAAATTCTTAGCAACACGCGATTAGTCGATCATTTGTTAAATGAATTAATTTATCTTATACTTAAAAAGGGCAGGTGCATGTACTTGTCCGTTGCGGGTTGTGCTGTAAATTTTGTAATAAGTCTTTTAATAAAAAAAAAACTAATAGAAAGAAATTCATGTTTTTATGCAGAAATTGAACCGAGCCAAACCGACTTTAGCCGAACTAAACCTTAAACTTAGGTTAGGGTTAGTTTAAGGTTGTTTTAAAAAACACTTAGATTCAAATTTTGTAGAATTACAGAAAGTCATTAAGTAATATGAAGTGGAAAAGTTATTAGAATGAGCTGATTTTTGGTAATTTCTTAAATTTAACATTTGAAATTATTTTCAATATAACCTTTAGTTCAATTTGAAAGTAAATATAAAATAAGCAAATCCAACGACAACAAAAAAATGAAAATATACTTTTTAAAGTAAAATTATTTATTTATAAACTTTTCATTTAATTATAAAGGAATGCTTAGTATGATTGTTATATTAGACTAGGCCCCGATTAAAGTTGTGTAAAATATAACAATTTTTTCATGCTTCTGTATTATTGGGGCAGATGGAAATTTCTGTTGAAAGGGGAGATAATTCGAAGTGTTTTTTATTGTAACCATAACCCGTAAGGAAAATCCAGAGAATTAGTAAAAAAATAAATTTAAAAAAAAAAGAGTACTTATTCAGTTTACGGACCGCGCTGAAATAACGTTATAATTTAGAAAGCCATTAACATGGGTAGGTGGAAGGTTGATTAACTATTCTGTACGTTCATCTAACAATTTAATAATTTCCTGTACAGTTACAAGTTAGATTAATATAGGGCAATAGTGTACATATTACGACATGAAATTATAATTTAATAAAGTTTTTTAACAAACATCTTTATTTATACACTTTTTTCTGCCCATTTAAAAACACATTTTTGATAATAAATTTTAGATGTTTTCAAAAGGTTTTCTCGGTGAATTTTTATCTCATCAAATTAAACTCAGAAAAAAACAGAGCCATCAAAATCAAGGGTACTGTTATCTATCTTGAACCAGCTGTCGTGACGTTCGACTAGGAATCGTTCGGCTGTCCTACGCAAACGGCCGAGTGTTGACGAGCCGATTGCGATTAGCCAATCAGCGAGCAGCGACCAGCCGATAACTTTGTTACAAAAAAATATGTCGTATTAACAGTAATTTTGGTAAGTTTTTTGGGGGGGGTTTCTTCAAAAGAATTCCTTGTAAATAAAAATACAGTATTCATTTTATAGCAGTAACCTCGCTATGTTTTTTTTCCTGTTTCTTCCAAAAAATTCATGTAAATATGTTTAATTTTCTTTGTTTCTTTAAAACATTCCTAACCCTAACCCTAACCGTAACCCTAAAAAAAGACAAAAAAAAAACAAGCAAAACATTATCATAGGACGCAGCACCGTATCAAAAATGTCGGCTGCTCGCTGCTTCAGCTCGGCAACTCTCGGCCATTTGCGTAGAACAGCCGAACGCTTCCGAGTCGAACGTCACGACAGCTGGTTCAAGATAGATAAGAGCACCAATTAAGATTGTTCTCTTCGTTTCACCTATTTATCCATTTCCTCAAAATAAACCAATAAAAATATTCGTCGTTGCATGTAGGTAAATAACTAGAGCTAATATCAAGCCATATATATATATATATATATATATATATATGTGTGTGTACATTATAGGAAGTAAACTCATGCGAACTTTTGTTTGTGGAAAACCCAACGATATGCAAATCGAAACATAAACCCGTGGGAGAGAATAACAAAGGATTTGATTGGTTAACTAGCTAGACTAAACACCACGTGTATATATAAAAACACTCGGCAACACAAACTCCATGCATTTAAGCCTGACAATTCCCTACGGGGATACAACACGGATGCCTCCGTGTAGTATAATTGCTATAAATATATTTTCATAACTTACTATATATATATATATATATATATATATATATATATATATATATATAATAATTTTATAAATAAATATTAATTATTTAAATACCTAGAGACATCGATGTTTCATGCTAACGCAATCTTCAGTCTAGGAACAAATTCTCAACGGTCTGGATCAGAATAAGATACAGTTAATCTTTTTAAGAAGATCCCAATAACAAAAACGTAATTCAGTCGTGAGACTCTATACCTCTGCCTGCCTGAAAACGTAATAATTTTCATAGCGGTTGACATGGAAAAATCGATAGCTCAAAAGTATTTGATTATGCTGAAATTTAACATGCTAGTTTCGCATCAGATCTATACATGAAATTTAAAAGAATCAGAAGTTGAAATTCCGTCAAAATTGTGACCTTAGCCGAACATTTCAAGGTCAAAGTAATATAAACTGCTGGACTTGATTGTCTACAATATGGATCGAGCAGCAAGTCTCTACGATTAACAGAATCGAAGTTATTGCTAAAAGTGAATCTGACTTTTTTCCCTGACTTGACTTTTAATCTAGATATCCCAAAATTAAATCAGTTCTACGTCAGAGCATGTATGATATTTAAAAAAAAAAAAGATTGGGTTAGGGTTGGTTACGCGATATGGACTCGGGGCTTTACACAAGCAAAAAAGCTCGACCGAAAACTGAATTCCCAACTAAAAGGGCACAAGATTTCCTCTAATTAAAATTAGTTATATTTAAAAAAAAAAAACATAACGTACAACGGACATATGAGTTGAGATAAAACCACCTCATAAAATGTCGTAAAAGTGATTCCTAAATTCAATATTTTCCTCAGAACATAACTCAAGTATTTCTTTTATTCAATAAATTAATTTCACTTCATTCTTTTTTATATTTTCTAATGTATCTAATTTAATTTCTATGTCTATGCAACTTGAGAAACTTTAGAAGCTGTACATCTTCAATGTCTAAATCTGTTTCTGGTTAAAAAAGGATACTGGCCCACAACGCAGCTATCAAACGTAATACGGAAGTTACAATAAATATATGTTCGGAACATAAAAGAAACTAACTACTCTTTTAGTCATTTAAAACCATCAAAGTACTTGTATTTAGTCATGTGGTGAAAGAAATGCTCGCATTTATTTATCGTAAAATTGTGCATGCGGTTTCGTTTGCAGTATTAGTTTATTTCTTGATGTTCTACGATTACACGCAGCTAAAAGATTGGAGTCAAATCCGATGGTGGTATAATAAAGTTTTCCCAATAATATCGTTCAGTCTTGATTCGTACTTGTCATCCATGAACAACAAAGACAATGTTTAAATCCATTTATATTAAATTATAATAAGGGTTATTAACAGATTAAGTTAGTAAAAAATAAAAACAATATAAGTGCTAAACTTAGGTTCATTCGCACCTCTCTTAATAAAATCTAAATTGCAAATATACAAACACAATTAAAACAAAACCTTCATGCGCAAGATAGGAAATGCGCACGCATTCTCGAATGTTTCACAACTAATAAGAAAAAAAAACAGCGTTTTATTCAGAAAACGAATTTTCTCATTAGTAGCTCAGCAAGAGAGGAAAGAAAATCAACATAATTTGTGACATGCGACGACATTTTCTTGTTTATAACGTTGAGTCCCATTTTTTACCCGACACACCTAAGATAGAAAGCACAATACACGAACTCGTTTTGCGGAAATTTGTTTTTGTTTTTCACATTATTGAACATAAAAGATATAATAAAAACTGTAATACGAGTTTAAGAGCTGGATCGGGGATACACGAAGATCCTTCTTGATCCTTAGCATGTAGATCTCTTAGTGCAACATATATATTTAAATGAGTATTGATTTACTCCTCTCCAGGAGTTAGGCACAAGGCCAATTTTATCTTACTCCCACAAGTAAGATGTGACCCAAGGTCGGGTCAGGAAAGTGGGGTTTAAAAATTGCCTGGGCAACCCCGTCGGTATTCCCCGGTAGAGGCGCCTCAGGCAGTAAGCAATAAACTTACTCCTCCTCAAAGAGGGGAGGCAAAGCCTGGGGAGGTGGACCTTCCAGAACTGCACAGGACAGACCCATTGACCGGCGTAAATCAAGACCCGAAGGACAAGCCAACACCAGTATGAGGTGCAGTATCCATCGGAACAGATACTACACTTTGATCTTAGCCAAAAGGCCAAGAACATATGTGAATAAATGAGTAACCCCAAGACGAGTGATTTGAATACATCGTATAGCAAAACTTAATAATCATCCAATAATCCTACATAACAATTATTTACGAACACTTTTATAGTTACGTTAGGCCCAAATTGTTGCAAGATTATACGTGGATGGGTGAAAATAAAGTTAAAACGGCATTTTCTATGTTAGATAAGAATTAAGCTTAAGCAGAGAGGAAAATTCCGTTTTGATTTAGGAGTATGCGTCAACATATGACGTACCGGGCAGGAAGTCAGATGAGACGTGACGAAAAAGAAGAAAGAAAGATCTGCCTCTTTTGACTTGTGAGCTGATAGTGTTCCGACGTTGTTTTTAAGCTCTGTCTTTATTCGCCTCTCCCTCCGGGGAGGGGGAGACGGGAAGCTCAAATAATGATGCAGAATACTAAAACAACAACGATCATAAATCATTGATCTGCAATGTTGTTGTTGTTGGCTTTCCTCTCTTGAGTTACATTATTGCAGTAACAACGAGAGAGGAAGACACGGAAATTTCGGCATTAACATAACGATCAACTTTTACGGCTAGACGTCACTACCCAATGATCCGTGTCAACGAGAGACGAACTGCAGTTTTCTTTGACGAAGACACCGACGCCGACGGACAGTCAGTGGAGAACGCTGTTATAACATAACCTCTACTTAAAAAATATCCACTAAACATCCGACCAAACTAATTCTACAAAACCAACAGTGACAGTGGGATATAACTATAGAATATTAAAGTTTTAGTTCATTTATTGAATGATCCACGCAGGCTTCTATAATTCTCAGCCATCTTCACCTGTTTACATAGTCGGTCAATGTCATCTTCCGGGCGTAGTGCATTGTGCATGGGCTTCATAGTTTTGTAGTCAAAGTGCTTCGGTAATTTTGTCAAACGTATGAAGGGACTAAAATATTTTACTCTGTTATTTCTTTTTGTTTCTATGTGTGCTCTTATTCTTCTTGGGTATCCTCTTCAAATCTTATTCATTTTTTTGTACTCAATAGGAGTTCTCACACAGGTTATCAGTGATTGCTCACCGACAACTGATGGTATTCCCTGGAGTCTGAGTGACAACAAGTCTCCCCTGATTTTCAGTATTCTCCACCTCTTTTCGATAGCCACCGCAAATAACCTTACAGTATCGCGACAGCCGTTTACTATTGATTTCTCGCTGGTAAGGACCATTGGTCTTCTCTGGGATTTGGGTGGCAATAAGCCTCCCCAAGGTCCCAGCATTCTCTGCACTTTTCCAGTGGAGGTCTGGGTTGTGCTGTCTGTCCTCGGTGTTCTCATCGTCCTCGACCCTCTACAAATATTTTGTCTGGTGTCAGCCTAGTTCGGCACCATTTAAAAAAAAATTACTATTATTAGTAGTATTATTATTAGTAGTATTATTATTATTAGTAGTATTATTATTAGTAGTATTATTATTATTAGTATTATTAGAATACGTTCATGCTTTATTAGGGCATTATATATCTACAACCGTTTGGTTTTCATAGATATATGCGTGTCAGGTTTTTCTCTTTTCATTTTATCGCTGGAAGCTTTATTTGTCACTAAGATTTCGCCCCTCCCTTGAGAACGGTAGTAAAGTTCACCTATTTTGTACGATACAGAATCTAACTTTGCCAAACACGAACACTTTCAAAAGGCGTCTGTGCGGCTTTTACTTAACACATGCTATGACTGAGGAGGTGCTGCAGGTAAGAGGTGATTCTCAATGAAAATAGATGTACATTCTCACGCTTCTATTTCCGAAAAGCGGCATCTTATTTATTTATCTAGTCACGAGGTCATAGGCACAAGGCCAGTTTAATATACTAGAAACTAAGAAACGGACACTCTGTTGGTAACATAACCTACGTTTTCCCAGTCGACACTCTGATAAATGATGAGATCGACGGTCTAAATTATTTTTCCAAATTTTAATAAAATTAGTGTATAGGCGATAATATATATATATATATATATATATATATATATATATATATATATATATATATATTATATAAAAGGTTAATACACCAAAAGATATAAGAGGCAACTAATATCTTTAGTGAACATCCGGATAAAAATAAAGCTCAATATACTGGATAGAGCATTAATAGCAATAGATAAAGTGAAAGAATAGAATAAGGTGCGAATCAAATTTTATTATTTGCCTGAACATTGAACTGTAATAAAATTTGATTCGCACCTTTTTCTATTCTTTCACTTAATCTATTGCTATATATATCGAAGCAAGTTCTTTTATATTCCGAAAGCCAATATCTTATTTTTCTTACAGAACATTTTCAAAACAAATACAGTTTAGTGCAAATTATTTTACAAATCGTTTCAACCAACATTATTATGTCAATAATGGATCTATCCACCTCCAGCTGTTCTTAATTTTAAAAATTATACAACGTTGTGTTACATGATAGATGAACGTTCAAGATGAAAACTTTGAACTCACATTCGTCCCTCGGAAGTCGGCCAATTCAGAGTAGGCAACATGAATCACGTTATTAAAGAGATTCTAATTTGTTTTATTCTATGTTATTGTAGTAATTACTCATATATATATATATATTTATATATATATATGTATACTCTTTTTCATTTCCATATGTATATATATATATATATAAGATTATGATATTTGAACGTTTTAAAGTTTAAAGCAATTTAGTATTACGTAGTAATAGAAGAAAAAAGACGTATTAATACTTTTTTCGTTTTGAGCGATACAACACTTCCGGTCTCGTAAGACTCCATTTTGTTAGATTCTCGATTATTCTAGCATATTTACACATTTCGAACGTGTTTTTCTTCAGATGACATGCATAATACAAAATAGATTTTATTTCGAAAAGGTTCCTTATATAATGATTATATAAAAACAAAATACAACCATTTGTATCATCTATTCACAATTTTTATTGCATTCTGCTTACACCGTGGAACTCATTTACCGTCATCCCCCTCACAACGAGTAATCTTTTTTAGCAAAATCGTTGGGGGCCGTCAAAGTGTGAAAGCACAACTTCAGAGAAAATACATGGAAGAAGAAAAAAGGGTTGTCCAAAATATTCGAAATTAAATCATCACTTATGATTCTGATGCTTTTCTTTTCTATAGGGCTATTTTTATTTTTTGTGTACAGTAATTGATAATTTTTAGTAAAGAAACACATTCATACGTATATATTATATGTATGTGTGTATATGTATATATATATATATATTTTGTTTTTTTTCATTTTACTTTTATTTATACATGTGTGTGTTGCACATATTTACTTAAGTGTGATAATAGAAAAAGTTACCTATTTTATATAGTTCAGATTGATCCTAATAAGGATCCAATTCCAGCGCGAAACCTTTGTAATAGAGCTATAAATAATTTGACAAATCGGATATTTCATACTGAGATTTATTGTCGGTTTTTAAGCAAATAAAAGCTAACACGTGTTACTAGAATAAAAAAATATACTTGAAACAAATTCAAGTAAACGAAAAACTCAAATCGTCAGAGTATTAACAGATGAAACCCCGTACAGCGTCAAAGCGAAATCTTTTGAAAAGAATTCTTTAGTATCCATGAAAGAAATACAAAAAAAAACAACGAAACGGGAATTTACACATTTTAATAAGTTTTAAACCACTTAGATTCGAATGTTCAGAAATAATTCGCTTGCACATCGAAAACGGTCTACTAGTCATAAACGTAAAAGTAAAATCAATATTCAGCTAGTAAAACCGAGAAGAAATATCTAGAATAAACGCCTACATTTGCATTCGAAACTGATAGTTACTTCGATTCGACACATTTTCGAATCGCAAAGATATAAAAAACAAGAGCAGATAATTTGACAATTCAATTACTAACGGGAGAAATGAGGCAATCGTTGTTAAACATGGTTTTAAAAAAATGGAAAACTGCAAACCATTAATGTTAGTTTATATAGAATAAAATAGAAAATAAATAGCATAATATTAAGTAAATAAATACAAATACGTAGATGACTAAATAAAAACTATATAAATAAATATAAAGATTAAGATATTTTAATTAAAAAAAATGAAAATTTTAACTTAAAACAAATAAAAACAGTAAAACTAAGATATATAAACGAATAAAAGAATTGAATCAAAAATCACTAAATTATTAGATACCGATTAAGGAAATACATTATTAACCATTCTTATTTTTATATAACATGACTTTCTACTGAATCCAAATATTTCTGAAATATTAAAGGGCATATGAGGGTCTTACTATTTCATATATATCCATATGTAAATATATAATAAAAAAATATAGTCAGATACACGCATTCGTGCATATATATATATTTATATATATATATATAATCACACACGTACAGACACACACTTACATACATACATGTATGCATATATTCATCCATACTTATCTAAAACTAAATAAAAGTAAAACTGATGAATACAGTATAGCAGTAAACATATAGATAGATAGAAGAAAAAAGAGTGATAAATATGCGACGATTGTCCAAATTTATTTCAATTGTTCAATGCAAGGTGTATTCAGTAATAAACTAGTGTTTATTATTCTTTCCTTAAGCCAAGGCTTTTCAAAGATCGAAATCTTATCAGAGGAGAAATACAGATGGATAAGTTGGCTTTCGAAAAAAAATAAATTCAAATATTTGAAAAATATGAAAATTATTATTAACGGAATTTAAAAAAAAAAAACGAAATGAATGAAAAGAAAAATTCTGTGAAAAATATATGCAGATTGTCCGGGTGGTAAATTTCCGTTGAATAGAAGTCAGATGCTCTATCTCGTATATTGAGCTAATCCTCTTCACAATAGGTTCCATCTACTAAAAGTTTTTACTTTGGTTTATATTTGATCCTATATATATATATATATATATATATATATATAATCTAGGATAGGAATCCAATAAATTTCAACTGAGCTTATAAAAAGTGCTCAATATCAAATAGAGCTTATATATATATATATATATATATATATATATATATATATATGATTATTTTTATTTATCCAGACATGTACAAAATCTGCGACACTGGCACGTCGATGTTATCGATCAACACGTGTTAAAACAGATCTTATCAGGCAGAATTAAAATCCGATCCTCACCGCAGATCTTATTTAGGAAGAATGAAATGGGGATAAAAGAAATATCAAATTTGGAAGGTCACGTGGTTAGATTTGAGACCGTTGAGAATCAAATATGAAACGAAATAAAAAGTATGAATTCATTTAGAATAGAGAAAAAAAAAGAAGGAAGTGGATGGGAGAGAGGGGGAAGAGAATATATATATATATATATATATATATATATATATATATATATATATATATATAATATATATTAGTTATCCACATACAGACTGTTTCACT
Organism: Sepiola atlantica; assembly: GCA_963556195.1. NCBI lineage: Eukaryota > Metazoa > Mollusca > Cephalopoda > Sepiida > Sepiolidae > Sepiola > Sepiola atlantica. The sequence continues at coordinate 186,412,999 of OY744522.1, forward strand.
GCATCACAGCTCTTCAGTGCGGCTAGACCAGCTAGTGCCTCAAGCCGGGATTGAAACTCAACCGTCGAGCTGACAGTCGGCGCCTCTATTCCTGCGCTATCATACGATATTGATTGAATGTAAGCGATATCTCAATGTAAACATTGTCAAGTGCCGAGAGCTCGAATAAATATATATATATAAGCACTTGTACATATATAAAGGCCAAGATAGATGCGAATATGCTATACACCCATGAAGATGCAACAATACAGATATCTCTACCGATTCTAAATATACGGAAGGCATACTGAAACATACTTGCTAGATATACATGCCAATTGTACAGAACAATTCTTCTCAGCCTTTTGGCCAAGATGAAAGTGTAGTACCTGTTCCGATGAATGCTACAATCTGTAGAACGATACGGTCTTGGCATTCGGGCTATGATTACGCGAGTCTGCGGTATTGTCGTGTGCAGTTCTATGAGGTGTAAACTCTCAGGCTTTGCTTTCTCATCCTTTGAGAAGGAGTTAGTTTATTGCTTATCGCCTTAGCCGCGCCTACCGGGAAATGCCGACAATGCTGCCCAGGCATATTTGTAGGGCGCTGGCTTTTCAATCCCACTTTCAGACCTTGTCACATCTTACCGCTGTGGGAGGAAGATAAATACAATAAAAGAAAGTAGTATCCAAATTAATAAATGAAGAGAATACAATTGTTAAATAGTGCTGAGTTGTTAGACGTGAAACGCCGGAAAGCACCGACGACGATAAACTTTAAGCTCGGGTCCCAATCTAACAAAGTACCAAAAGAATATATAAATAACCGAAGAAATTAAAAACCGTTGTATATTTTAAGGTGATCTGAATTAATCTTTCTGAATTGACTACGTGTTCAATATAGAGAGTAATATTATCTCATTTCATCAAATGTAGCTTAAAAGAAAAGACGTTCGCCTTGAATTTCGGCTGCCTTATAGGAGTGACTAAAACTTTATTTCAAATGGGTGGCCAAATAATGTTTGTATAAATAAAAAATCTTTATACTTATATAATTGATTAGCTGCGATCCGTTTGCTCACTATCGCTATTTTTGACGGTTTGATTTCATTAAAAAATATAAAATACGATATATATAAGAAATTAACCTGGCATAGCTACACATAATACGTCTCTTTACTTCTATAGTATGGTTCTGAATCATGTAGAAATCCAGCGATATATTATTTTCATTACTAAAACTCTAACTGTAGAACTCGTGTATTATGTCCACTACAAAATAACTGCTTAACCAAATGAATCGTTTACTCAGCCACAATATTTTCCAAGGAAAACCCGAATAACAAAAAATACTAGGTAGAAATAACCTCCTAGGTATACCAACTATACCAGCACACTTAACAATAAAAAGCACAGATTCAAAACATCACTAGCGAAACATTAATGTTAACTCAAAGAAAACAGAGCCTCGACAATAATTAAGTGGAAAATATTACGATGGACCAGTACATGTAGATATTTAAACAATCCGTGTAGAATGAGAAGCTTTGCATTTAAAAGTTCAAAGATCCCCAAAACTTACTCAACTGTCGAAGTGAAATAGCACCCAACTGTAGACATAGAATATATTTAACTTTAGGATAACCAACTAAATAACAAATATATAAGCTAAACTAAATCAAAATCTACAGTAGCAACGAATAACAAGATAAAAAAATAACAAATATTTTAATCATGCACGTGTTAAAATAAGGTGATCTGTTAATTTGAGACACTTATAAAAGCGAATAGCAACACACAAACAAAATAAAAGAATAGTCGACCGGGCCTTTAGTTGAGATACTCAGCCATTGGCTAATGAAACCATAACCCGTTAGAGGGAAATGAAAAACGAATCTGATTGGTGTGTAAGCTAAGCAAAACGCTACCTGTTTTATATGGGGTTGAAATATGAACACTTCTGTCCTCATTGAAAGAAAACATGTGGCTAATAATTTAAACAAATCTGTTTCGACCGCCTTTCTGTCATTTACTTATTCCGTATTTATCTTCTTTCATCTTTACATATTTACTTATCTAGCAATATATATACTTATTCATTTATTATTTTTAATATTGGTCTCGTAGAATATATCAGTTTACTGTCTTTTTGTCATGGTGAAATCTTCATTGTTCTCTTTCCCTTAATTTTTTTCTCATTTCTTTCTTTGTTTTATGAAGTTGTTTACCTTTTTTCGACTCTATATGTCTTCCTCTTCCCCACTCTGGGTGCCTTCCTCTTCCCCACTCTGGGTGCCTTCCTCTTCCACACTCTGGGTGCCTTCCTCTTCCCCACTCTGGGGGCTTTCCTCTTCCCCACTCTGGGTGCCTTCCTCTTCCCCACTCTGGGTGCCTTCCTCTTCCCCACTCTGGGTGCCTTCCTCTTCCCCACTCTGGGTGCCTTTCTCTTCCACACTCTGGGTGCCTTTCTCTTCCACACTCTGGGTGCCTTTCTCTTCCACACTCTGGGTGCCTTCCTCTTCCACACTCTGGGTGCCTTCCTCTTCCCCACTCTGGGTGCCTTCCTCTTCCCCACTCTGGGTGCCTTCCTCTTCCCAACTCTGGGTGCCTTCTACTTTCCTTCCTGCTAGTTCTGTAAATAGATTTATACCACAGGTCTTCAGTTTACGAAAAATGTACCAAAGAAATGGATGGAGGACGAAGGTAACTTTGTTTTTTTTTTCAATACAAACTTTCTCACCTGAGAAGAATCTCTCCTATTCCCCTATATCATCCGTGTATTCGTCTTCAAGAAGACAGCCGGTATCTCGTGCAAGCCGAAGCTATCGCCACGAAATCTCACACTTATCTTCTCATCCGTCTGTGTTAAGGAACATTAGTTATTTCTTTACCTTATCTGTTTTTTTTACTTCTTACTTACACTATAGTATGGAGACCATTTAATTTTATCTTAAACGTTACTTGGGACTTGTCAATATATATTGTTTATTCTTACGGAATCTCATTAATATATATATATATATATATATATATATATGAGACAGATAAATTCTGTAGGAATAAATATATATTGACAAGTGACTATATATATAAATGTATATCATACTACGAAAAAGTTAACCATAAGGTAAGATTGTTTTAATCAGAAAAGTCAGTTTTGAAAGTCAATTTAATTTAAAAGAAAATAACAAATAATTTGTCTATGTCCTCTGTATTCCTATCCTTACCTTTACTCCCAGTCTTCTCTACGTTTTTTCGCTTAGTCACAGAAGCGAGTGATACACACTGTATAAAATAAGAGAAAATGAGCCAACAATATAGTTACATAGGGGTAGAGAGAAGAAATTAAAAAAAATGGTCACTTGATTAATCAATTTCAAATCATGACTAACTAAAACAATTTAAATGGGTTTGACTGGGAAGATAAAGAAATACTGATATATATATATATATATATATATATATATATATATTATAATTTTTTAGCTAGCTATTGAAAGGAATATACCCATTCACTTAATCACAAAAGTAAACAAAGCAGAAATTTTTAGTAATCTGAAGAATCGCTTATAGCGCGAAACTTATGGCCATTACTCATTAAAAAAATTTTTTTATTCGATTATATGTATTCTATGTATTTATCACTATTTAATTTTCAGTCTTTCATTTTTGTACTGTTATTCGTTTTGTACGATGCCTTAGTATGCCTCTCTATATATATCTCTATCTATCCATATATATATATATATCAATCAATACACTATCAGTACCATTCGTTTAAAGTTCAGAGGGACCCACCATTTTCTCTACGAAATGCCAACAAAGCTGAAGAAAGCCGAAGGTAAACGCCCTCTTGAAACCAACAGTACTGATGTTGTACTGACTGTATGTACAGAATAATAAATATTACTTCCTTAATTGTGATTTTCTCAATGAATTAAGCACTCTGCTGTGATGTTTCCTACCATCTTACAAAAGAAGATATATATATATATATATAATCATATATAATCCTTATCTTATCTTATCATCCCTTGCTCGCAATTTGAACCGACATTTTTTACATTCGCCAACAAACAGTTGGCGATCTCGTGTGCAAACCAAATCAGATCTCGTCACGAAATCTCGCAATTCACGCTCGCACGTCTGCGTTAAGAAGCGATATTTTCTGCAGGGCTCTTTTCTTCCTTTTATCATACGATAGACTGTTTTCTTAACAGAAATTCATCCTATAACAACACTATTATGCTTCTTCATACTAAATTCATAGAATATTCTGTGTTTTTTTGTGTTTTTTAAATCTCCGCTGTTTACTTTTTTCGTTACTAATTTAATCCTTGAAACACATTGCTCATAGCATTTACACGATTAATACAATATAAATATATATCACAGGTGTACATGCGAATCTGTTCAAACCGGTATTTTCCACGTAAGGTTATAGAAGGAATAAGTTTAGAGTAGTGGAAAATTCCATTTCAAGTAAAAGCGTTTAAAATCAAGTCGACGTGACAGGATATTGCCGGATTACAAGTGTTGCACCCGACTACGAGTGTATAAACTATTATAAACACGTATCGTCGTGAACACGGATTCATTTCGTCTTCTGATACACTCACTCGAGAACTAATGTTTATATAAAAGGTTTATTTTAAAAGTACACTCAAAGAAAAACATCAGAGACAACTTGAATACGTTTGTGTGTTACAGGCAGACAGAGAGGTGACAGACAGGCAGACAGAGAGGTGACACGCAGACAGAGGTGAGAGAGAGACAGACAGACAGAGATAAAGAGGTGAGAGAGACAGACAGACAGACAGAGGTGAGAGAGAGAAAGACACAGACAGCCAGAGAGGTGAGACAGACAGCCAGATAGGTGAGAGAACGACAGACAGACAGACAGACAGACAGCCAGCCAGAGAGGTGAGAGACACAGCCAGCCAGAGAGGTGAGAGACACAGCCAGCCAGAGAGGTGAGAGACACAGACAGACAGACAGCCAGAGAGGTGAGAGACACAGACAGACAGACAGACAGACAGCCAGCCAGAGAGGTGAGAGACAGACAGACAGCCAGCCAGCCAGAGAGGTGAGAGACAGACAGCCAGCCAGCCAGAGAGGTGAGAGACACAGATAGACAGCCAGCCAGCCGAGAGACACAGACAGACAGACAGCCAGCCAGCTGAGAGACACAGAGACAGACAGCCAGCCAGCCAGCCAGAGAGGTGAGAGACACACAGCCAGCCAGCCAGCCAGAGAGGTGAGAGACACACAGCCAGCCAGCCAGCCAGAGAGGTGAGAGACACACAGACAGCCAGCCAGCCAGAGAGGTGAGAGACACACAGACAGACAGCCAGCCAGAGAGGTGAGAGACACAGACAGACAGCCAGCCAGAGAGGTGAGAGACAGACAGACAGCCAGCCAGAGAGGTGAGAGACACAGACAGACAGCCAGAGAGGTGAGACACAGACAGACAGCCAGCCAGAGAGGTGAGAGACACAGACAGACACAGACAGACACAGACAGAGAGGTGAGAGACACAGACAGAGAGAGAGAGAGGTGAGAGAGAGACAGACAGACACAGAGAGAGGTGAGAGAGAGAGACAGACAGACACAGACAGACACAGAGAGAGGTGAGAGACAGACACAGACAGACACAGACAGACACAGAGAGAGAGAGAGAGGTGAGAGACAGACAGACAGACACAGAGAGAGAGAGAGAGGTGAGAGACAGACAGACAGACAGCGCGGTGACAGAGGAAAAAACTTGGTTCGCTACCGCTAGCTACACCGTGTGCTGGCCCATTGGAGGCAGCAGCATTGTTTCTTCCTTAAAATCGCACCAACTAATATCAACAGAAAAGCTCCGGACGTAAATTACGTGACTTCATCGGTGTGCCAGGATGACTTCTGATTTTTAAGATGTCACACGAAGCCTTTCATCCAAACACGGCACACGTTATGTAACAAAGGAAGTAACTAATGGTACGGAGAGAACGTTATATTTTTGAACAGCTGCTTTCTTCTGTGGGGGATGGTGTTGAAGATATATTGTATGTATATCTTGTAATGAAAAAATTTCAAAAGCATTGTTTAACTCCAATGGTTACGGCTGTCATCTAAGTAAATATAAGGGCAACAATCTGTGTATATGTATGCCTCGCCAAAACTTGAGAAATGCACGGTAAACATCCACAAAGTAGATATAATTTTAACCGACATAACCCCGGTAAAATAATATGGAAAAATTACAAAAAATTATTCATTTTTGAGAGATCAAATGGCCACTTTCTCGTTTAATGTGATCACAATTGTTAATGTTATCTTGCGAGCATGACGTCATAGTGATATGTACATTACGTCATAGTGATATGTACATTACGTCATAGTGATAGGTTATGGTAATTTTCCGCTGTCGTCGTTATTGTTTATTTTTATTAGTGTTCTTATCAAAGAGTGATAATAATTAATTAATAATCCATATCTTATAACAAAAGTGCTCGATACAAGAGATGCAGCAAGTGTGTTAAGTCAATATTACACTCTTATTTTATAGTATTGTATACAAAAAAGTATTCAGCGTTGTCCGGGAATAATAATAATAATAATACAGTAATACATATCTTATGGAAAAACTACTCGCTACAATAGATACAGCAAGTGTGTATATATGCGGCGTTTTCCGGGATAAACGCCTTTACTCTCTTATTTAAAGGTATTCGGGGTAGTCCGGGAATAATAATACATTAGTACATTTTCCAAAAGTGCTATATGCAATAGATAGAACAGTTGTGTTTACATGCGGCGTTGCCCGGGATAAACAACTTTACACTCTTATTTTAAAATATTATATACTAAAAGTGATAATCAAATATACATAGCTTAGCAAATTACTGCAGTTTCATGGTATCACTGACATGCATAAGTTATAATGCAATGTACATAGCTTAGCACATTACTGCAGCTCCATAGTATCACACACACACACACACACACACACACATCGCTCAGTCGGACTTTTTTTTCGACAATGGTAATTTGTTTTCAATAATTTGTTTAATGGTTAAATAGAAGATATCCACCTTGCCCATGGCCGTCCTATCTGTAAGCAGCAATTGCAAACAGGTGTTAATCAAACGAAACATCCTACATATTTTAAGGAGGATTTTCTTTTCGCAAATAATTTTTCAGTAACTTGTTTAATTGTAAAATAGAAGATATCCCCTTGCCACTCTATCTGAAATCAGAAATTGTAAACCGGTGTTAATCAAACAAAAAATCATATTTAAAAAAAAAGTCCGGGTCCGTAAACTGCAGACTTATCGTTTTCTCCCCTCGATGAGTCAATGGTAACTCCTTTTAGACTGCGTCAATTTTACTTTTGGACCCAATCCGAAGTGATTTTTTTTTTTGGCAGTAGATGGATTTTCCCCAATTAAAAACTGACGTTTTGTCTAACTCTGCGCTCGATTGAAATATAAGCCGATTGATCTCGGGCAGTTTTTAATTTTTCTTTTACGATTCTCAACTGTTAACTATTCAGCACTATTACTATGTTATTCTCATTTACTTACCTCCCCACGAGGGCAAAATTAGACCTTTAATTGGAGAAAATACATCTCCCTACAAAACGGAGCACTTTGGATTGATACAAAAAATTACAATTATCACAGCCTAGAAGGGTTTCTCCTTCACTGACCCAGTAGAGAAAAAAAGTACTTCTGCAGTTTACGAAACCGGGCTATTTTTTCAGATAGGATTTTAAAAGTAAATTCAATTTTTACAGTATTATTTGTTTATTAAATTGTTAGGTGAAAGTACAGAATAGTTTACGATTTTCTATGTTAAAATGGGTTTGTAAATATTATTTAAGCGCGGTTCGTAAAGTTTAAAAGTACCGAGAAAAGGTAGAAAAAGTCAAGTAGAGAAGATACTACACCTTAACGTTAATTCTATTTTGGGGTATCTTTTACGACGCTCAGCAGACTAAAAACGCTAAAAAAACAAATATAAAACAAATAAAAGTAACTATAGGCGATAAAAGTTATTTTCAAACTTACCTGTGGCATTTGTTTGTATTTTTAACCCGTTCGAAGTGGTATCTTTTAGAAATTAAATTATTCGTCATACCAACATCGCAAAATCCAAGATGGCGATCTAAGGGGGATATGTAAGAGAATAATGACCGGCCGCCATTTTCTTTTTGTGCAAAAAAAAGCAAGAATTTTTTTTACATCTAATAAAAACCCATGTATACTACATAAAAATACAAACAAATGTCATAGCTACGTAGGAAAATATCTATTATCGACGTAGGTCGCCTTTACTTGTTGCATATTTATGTTTTAAACACTTTCTCGTTCGTTTTTTTTTACCCCGTTCACGACTCTGTGGAGTAAAGTAAAAGATACCCCTATTTTGAATAGTAAAACATAAAACATAAAAAGTAAACAATATTTAAATCGAGACCAGAGTTAGTAATGTATGGAAATTCCATCAACGTTAATTTTATTTTGAAAAGTAACGAAATAATAATAAAAATAAACCCAAAAGAAAAATATTGTGTTTAAGGCAGGGGTTGAGGGGGGACATAAAAATAAGCACCGAATTGTATTTTTAAAATATTAAATGTACACAATTCTCTTCATTTTTAAATGGTTGTGATTGATAAATGCAGACGATTTTCTCATTCTTTTATATGTCTGCCGGGTCGCGGGTTCTGCTAGTTTTTATAAATTTTCTAACCGATGTTAAGGAGACGCCTGCAACAAAAAGAGAGACTTAAACGGAGACGTCACTATCTACCGAGCAACAACTTACACCTCAACAAAACAAGATCTAATACTGCGTATTACAAGACGCCGGTTAGCGATGTATTATTTCAGTCTAAAGTCTAAGAATTGCTCCACCCTCGTACTACATATTCGGATATAGTTTTTTTTTATATTGTATACGATGCTTTCTTAATTATATTTTACTATTATTTCTGAACACATCTTATACAATCTTAAAATGCACTTCGTTATTGCTGTTCTAAATCTGACCTTACAACTTGTTCAAAACATATGTTACGCAATTAGCTAAAGAATTGATCAATAGATTTAGTTTTGAAATCTGTCTTGACAATAACCTTCCGGATCGAGGGGAAGCATACGACAGATTTTTCCCTTCGTACATGGACATACACATACGTCCTTCGATTAGCGTTCATTTTATGTGCTGTGCCCCCGCAGACCCTCTTAATATTATCAAAATTTGCTGAAATGTTGGGAATAGACATAATTTATGGTTTAAATTTCATTTGAATCTAAAGGAGAACAGTTTTCACTGTGGGGTGCCCCCGGGACCCCCAGCGTTGAAGTGATATACTTCTTATATAGTATGACCTTCACTGAAAAGTCAGTAGTCCACATGCCAATTTTCAAGCGATTATGTCCAGCGATTTGGATGAACATAAGACACAAAGTTCAGGCGGACACACACACAAAGACATTTACTATTTTATATATAGATAATACAAAGTATCAAATTTCATTTTTTTTAAATTCCGAAACATTAATTTTCTAGGCTGAATGAAATATATAAGATCTGACAATGAGAGTGAAATTTGTTTTATAACCCTAACTGAATATCATTAATAAAAAAATGTCCACAAAAATCAGAATTATCCGATCCTAATGACATTTTCAGCGTTTATTAATAGAATAATATATATTAGAAGTTCATACCTTTTTTTAAAAGCATCCAAATAAATTTCAAAAACAAGGGGTAAGGTAAAACAAAATACCTTTTAAAGCATGTTAAGATGCGATGATGATTTTTCTTTTTTAATAAAACATCATCGCATCTTAACATGTTTTAAAAGGTATTTTGTTTTACCTTACCCCTTGTTTTTAAAATTTATTTGGATGCTTTAACCAAAGGTATGAACTTCTAATATATATACATATCCACGTGCTGGCGCGATTTCGTACCGAAAGTGAAAAAAAAAACCCCTTACCCCTTGTTTTTATAATAGATTAATGTTAATATTAAGTACTTTTTGAATATAAAACTTATACATTTTTAGCTCACTAAAATTACTTTGGACCCTCTTCAGTTTAACAACGAAATATGTATTATACTCAATCAATTCAGTGACCACCTTAACAAAGAGATAACATCCGGAAGATACAAATTGAGAATGTCTCGAGATCTTTAAATTCTAGTTAATGTTAGCATTTTTTTATTGACAACATTCAGGGTGTTTTATTTGAAACGGTAGTCAGTTTTAACTATGGAGATAAGACATTTACATTGAAGGCGTAGATAAAGTAATTTAGGTGGCCTACAAATTTAAGTTAAAAAAAAAATGTTATATTAAAATTCTCTTAATAATTAGTAAATATTGAATTTTATTAATATCATAATTTAATGGATTTTTTCAATGGATGTTTTTATTTAAAAAAAAAAAAAATATAAATGTATTTATTTATTTTCAATTTTCTTTCCGAGAGATATATAGTATTGATATATTTGCTATCTGTTTAAGCGACTCTATTCTTATTCGTAGTCATCTGGTGATATGGATTCGTAGACCAACTTTGACACATACACCGGAAACCGGGGTCATAAGGTAAACGAGTATAGACTCAAAATGCCAACTCAACCTGCATAGTGAAAAGCGGACGTGACGTCACATGGCCCGGAAAGAGGCAGTGAGAAAGGTAGGCAGAAGAGAAGGCAACGTCATCATCTTAATAAAGAATCCCTTCTTCAAATTTGAGAATGTTTTTTTTTCTTTGGTTGCTGCGAGATTTAAATTACATGCGAGAACTGCCCCTCCCCCTTAGATGACAGTGGATAAAATGCTTGTCATATGTCGAGCTGTCGACACGAGGTAGGATTTAATTGTGCTGTTATGATCTGTGATTTGCTTTCGATAACAAGGTATGTTTATGAACTATCCATGGATTTTATTTAATTGTGACTTAAGATATGTTGCACCTCCCCTCTGAGAGGAGGTATACGTAACGCTATGTAATTGATAAAATTATTGAGCTATAATTGAACAAGGAGTCATCAATATCACCACAGGCAACTGTTTGGTAATTTGTGTGTACAGTCATGTCTGTTTGGTGGTGGTGTAGGTTAATTAGAATAATAAAGTAGTTATGATTTGTGATTAGTGGACTGTCGTGTGGTGACAAGTCGTGTGAGAGGTTAGTACAACTAATGACTTCTGCCACTTGCGTTTTTATTTGGTAGGGCAGTTTTCTATGTAGACAATTCACGAGAAAGATAATCTTTACGTATTTAAGGTTTGGTCACGGGGGCAAAAACTCGATAAAGTAAGATTGACCTAGCCTAGGTGATATGCACTAAGGTTGCGTGATGCATTTTGCGAACACGACGGTCGACATCTCAAGTTTACATCTTTTGCAAGTAAAGCGAAAGAGACATAGTCAAGAATTTCTGAATTTTTTTATTCGATCTGTCATCGCCAGTAAGTATCTGGTCGGCGCAGATCACAACTGGCGAGGAGTTTTGTGTTCGTTTTATTTTCGTCATGAGTATCGGTAAGCCAGCCCAACAGGTAGGCGTTTTACACACATCACCTGGTTACCCATCTAAGTACGTGGTGACTATATAGAAGCAGTTGAAGACGAATCGAAAAAGACAGCTGCCACTATACTTTCTTCTATTCCTCAGTCGAGAGCATATACAACCTACTTGCACGTAGACCAAGAAAATTAAAAATCATAAAAATGTGTTAACCGGAACCACTCACCTGTCGTTCATATTAATGTCGTCGATGTTCGATCGAGGAAGGAAAATAAGTTTCACGCAATCCACAAATTCTTTTCGTTGTTGTATTGCTTTTTTTTTTACTCCAGGAGGAGATTCATAATTGTTATATAATACTTAAATAAAAAAGAATAGCATTGTCTGTTTATTTTCTATGTAAAAACAACGAACAATGACAAGATATTTGCTTGCTTATAAAGTTGTTCAGAACCGACAATCAGTAAAATCCCACCCTTTAACTATGGAGGTCCCCATATGACGAGATACTTACTACTCTAAAAGCTTCTTTCCTAGAACTGCTAGCCTTTGGGATTCCTTTCCTGCTCCTTGTTTCCCTTACTGATCCAACATGCAGAAATTAAATAGAAATGTGAACTCATTGCGCAATTCCCTATTAGGATGCCTCTGTAGGTATTATCCCTAATTCATAGTAGCCCCTTACGCGTTAATGGACATGTGCGTTGTTTGGGGTTAAAAATAGTAAAAAAAAAAAATTGAGTTGAGGATAACTGTTGCCTGCTTAAGCTCAGCGGACAATTACCAAAGACAGTCCCCCTTCTTCGAGGTAGGCAACGTCGTCACCTCCCCCAGTGTATCGTACCTTTTGAAAGGGAGTGATGTCTGAAACGCCTTCACCGGGTAATGTCGACGGGTTCATTCATGGTTATTTTGCACCCGTCCATAGTAGAGCTGGTATTGAAATTTTACTCTCCAAAATTCTTCGACTCCAACAAATGGCCGACGGCATCTCGTAGTAGAGGTCCTCTTATTGACACGTAGTAGCGACACTGTATAGTTAGTCTTTTTTGGTGGTGTCGAAGTCATGATGTGTGTAAAGTTGTTTTCGTTGTAACTGCCTCTCTCACTCTCTCTCTCTCTCGCACACTCTCTCTCTCTCTCTCTCGCACACTCTCTCTCTCTCTCTCGCACACTCTCTCTCTCGCACACTCTCTCTCTCTCTCTCGCACACTCTCTCTCTCTCTCTCGCACACTCTCTCTCTCTCGCACACTCTCTCTCTCTCTCGCACACTCTCTCTCTCTCTCGCACTCTCTCTCTCTCTCTCTCGCACTCTCTCTCTCTCTCTCTCGCACTCTCTCTCTCTCTCTCTCGCACTCTCTCTCTCGCACACTCTCTCTCTCTCTCTCACACTCTCTCTCTCTCGCACACTCTCTCTCTCTCTCTCACACTCTCTCTCTCTCGCACACTCTCTCTCTCTCTCACTCGCACACTCTCTCTCTCACTCGCACACTCTCTCTCTCTCACTCGCACACTCTCTCTCTCGCACACTCGCACACTCTCTCTCTCGCACACTCGCACTCTCTCTCTCGCACACTCGCACTCTCTCTCTTGCACACTCTCTCTCTCTTGCACACTCTCTCTCTCTTGCACACTCTCTCTCTCTCTCGCACTCTCATGCGCGCTCTCTTTCTCTCACGCGCTCTCTATCTCTCTCTCACGCGCTCTCTATCTCACTCTCACGCGCTCTCTATCTCACTCTCACGCGCTCTCTATCTCACTCTCACGCGCTCTCTATCTCACTCTCACGCGCTCTCTATCTCACTCTCACGCGCTCTCTATCTCACTCTCACGCGCTCTCTATCTCACTCTCACGCGCTCTCTATCTCACTCTCACGCGCTCTCTATCACACTCTCACGCGCTCTCTCTCTCTCACACTCTCGCGCGCTCTCTCTCTCTCACACTCTCGCGCTCTCTCTCTCTCTCTCACACTCTCGCGCGCTCTCTCTCTCTCTCACACTCTCACGCGCCTTCTCTCTCACACTCTTTTCTTAGCGTCACTTTCCTTGAACATGTTAACTTAATCCCTAGTCTTAACCTAGTAGAAAATTAATCGCAAAATGGTTAATATGCCGTGAAACAGACAGACCAAACTATGTAATCGTATAAAATAAGCCAAAAGCATTGATTATTGTCGAACTAAAATGAACCCCTTTTTGGGGACGAGTATTTCAGCTAGTGATAAGGAACGAATCAACCGAACTTGGTTCGTGAGAGGCAAATTTAGATTTAAAAGATTACACTCCTGATTTTTCGCATCATGATTCAGTTTGGTTTCAATCCACTTTGCCAGATCGAAAAACATCTGGTTGATTACTTTTTGTACCGAACCAGGCATGCGCATGTAGTTCAACATAAAATCGTGTATGGGTATATTAAGGTGTGTATTTATGTACAGGTGTACTTTTGTGGTTATATATGTATGTGTGTTTGTTAGTGCATGTTGGCGTTTTGGTAATGTTGAATTTATTGAAAATGTACAGTTGTATGAACTGTAACTAATGTAAACACTTTGTTAGACAATTTTTTTATCATCACTAAAACACTGGGGAATGTTTGGTTTTATGGATACCGTCATGGACTGTGGAATCGACTATAGCGAGTTAAACTTGTATCGGATATCTTACTTTTGATTATTCACTAATACCCTTCATATACGTATAACACTTTAACATGAAGCAATAGACGTAACTTCGTCACAGTTTTCTGACGAGAAGACTTGAAACAATAAGATAAATCTCAATAAGTGACTTTGTTGATCTAATTTATTTTCCTCGAAGCATTCTTGACACTACACTTTATCTTTTGTGTCCTCAGTCGGTGAAGTAGAAATCTTTCTAGACCGAGTCAATTTAAATGTTTGTCTCGATCCAGAGTGCCCTTTGTGAAGGGGCTGGATTTTCTAAACATTAAAAAAACGACCTTGTGTTTAACTTTGCCCTCGCCGGGAGTCAAGTAAATGGGGACGGACCATTTCTTATAAACGTCGGAACTCTGACCCTAGATCTATAAACTATCTTATCTCGCATGGTGCAACACTTTTTTGCTTAATTCAGATTATATTGCAATCATATGCAATGCTTTTGTATATACCTTGTAAAAAACTGATTTTTAAAAAATTCTTTTAAAGATTTTACACTAAGCCTAGTGTTAGGATCGAGGGTCGTGTTCAGTAAATCAAGCAATGTTGCATGCAAAAGACAGAGTAATAATTAATAAACAAAATGTAGTTCAAATAAGGTTTATTGAACGTGTGTGTACGTGGAATGAAGTGTGTGATGTATGCATGTGTGTCGATGGAAAAACAGTTCTTGAAAAAGGTATAAGAAGAAATGAATCCGGCGTGAGGAAAGACTTTGAAAGCCGTACACAAAGAAAATGAGTTGAGAACTCTTACCGTTGTTTGACCACGTGTGTGAGTAGTTGTTATGCCGATGTCATTTGAAGAGAAAAGCGTGAGACGAAGCGCTAGTATATTAGCGTCGTTCTGTCGACCAGAGAAGAGAGAGGGAGAGAGAGAGAGAGAGAGAGAGAGAGAGAGAGACGGAGCGCTGGTGCCAGTGTTGTTCTGCCGAGGCTGGTCGGTGAAGAAGAGATGGATTTTCCGTTTGCAACGGTTTTTATAGTCAGAAGGGCAGATAACTCTGGTGTCGCTTTACAGTGCCACCTGTTGGTGAAAAAGCAGCCCCTACCGGCAAACCGGTGTAGTTATGTTTTGAAAGGAGGAGGTAACTGCTACACTAGTCTGATACTAATATAGTTCATGAGTTTCTTTACTTTTTAAATTACATTGTAACTAAACTAATTCAACCCCTATGAAATTCATTAAAAAATTCTAAAGAAATCCGATAACAAGCTATCAGAAATTATCCTATTTGCAGCATACTTGCTTATTTGTATCCTCTGGGAAAAGTGCTAACCACTTTCTATCCTTTTGTCTCTTCCTAGAAATTGTAATTATCCGCTTATGTTACTCAAAGGAAAATGGACGTAAGTGTTTTATTAGTATTTAATAAACAAATAAAAAGCCAAAGTAGATAAATGCAAAATTATCCGAATTACAACCAGGATTGTTGGAAACAAGTGAAAATGCTTGGAACATGAGTTACGTAAGCGATATAAATAAATAGACGCGACAGAAAGTAAACAGTAAAACTGACTAGACAGTGAGAGACTGACAGACTAACGAATTTAAGCAGCCAGTTTGTAGTTCGCGTGTAGCAGCATACTCACAGTAACAGCTTAGATTAGTAATAATTGTTAACTGCACTTTGTTATCGTGATTCATTTTCATTAATAATAAAGAAAAACTCAAAAATAAGTATACGTGTTTTCATTTGTGTCTTGTATGAACTAACAACTAAAACAAAACTGTTAATCCTTCAGTGAAAGTATTGAAAGAACTGCAACCAAGCAAGCGTTGCGAACGAAACACAAACTGATGAAAGCTTCAATCTTTTAGATTTCGATCAATCATAATGGACTCAAGACGCTATGGTACGTATCGTCTCTTTTGGGCTCTGAATTCTATAACAATTTGTATTAAATGAATCTTATAAAATACATCGTTTAATATCTATATTGTCCAAAAATTAAGAAATCCAAAGATGAAACATCTGGTGATACCGGATCAGGCTGTCTGAAAATACTGGCTTCCTGACCAAAAATGCAGCACACATTGATGTTATTGTTTTTCCTTTCCCTTTGCAAAGCTCAATCATGTTCTGCAAAGCCACAAACAATTTTCTTCTACAAAACAACCAAACACTATACATAAATATTTGAAGATATATCGAACTTGAAGAATAACAACTTTTACCAAAATGACCAAATTTGGCATTAAATAACCTGAAAACAGTTGATATGCCGTAAAAGAAACAACCGAAGATGAAACGACAAATAAAACTATTAAAAGATTGTCAGCTAATTAAATACAATATTTTTACTCGTTTAAAATTTAGGAATTTAGCTTCTAAGGAATGTTTAGGCAATATGGCTGTCTTTTGGGGAAACCAACAAAACTGAGTAAACAGTTGGCAGGAGAACAACGCAGCGGTTCCTCGTAAAATTTAACCAGCAAGCATTCGTCTTGTTACCACCACAGCAAAGAACTTTGTTTTCTTGATTTGTGTGTCTACCATCAAACAGAATTTCCGTAAACAGTTTCTTTCCAAGAACCTCCCCTCTGTGGATTACGTTGCTACAAGATTACTTCCATGAGGGCTACAACGTGATCATCTTAATATCGAATGTAAAACATTTGAAGAGTTCGAGCGCAAAACGCGATAAATCCAATTCGTTTAAATTGAGACCGTAAACAATAAAAACACGAATATATTAAATCTAGACTTCGAATTAAAACTGATTTTAATTGAAATAAAAAATAAATTATTTCGGTATAATATTATGTAACCCATAATTTTGGGGTGTTGTTGAGTGCTGAAATGCAATACTTTTTGAATAGACAGTTTCGTGATTTTCAAAATGGCGTTCATCGCGTTTTGCATTTGTCAAAAACCGTTCTAGTAAGTCAACAATTAACCATAACCCTAACCCTTACTCTAAACCGTCCTCGTAAGTCATACAATTTAATTCTAATCATTATTTTAAACTCTATCATGATATTCTTAATAATTCGGTACTCGTGCAGTTTACCGACCAGGCGGAAATAAGGTAATAATTTAGAATCTCATTCTTAACATAAGTGTTGATTAACTTTACTTTCACCTAACAATTTAATAAACAAAATATACCGTAAAAATTGAATTTAAATTGAAAACACTATCAAAATAAAAGCCTGGTCCGTAAACTGCATAATCACTAATCATTCTACTGACAATCAATACATCTTAACTTTTATCCTTAAGTGGCTTTTACCCTCGATAATTGATGACTTATTAGTAAATTCAAACATTGAAGTTTCGAATATTTTGACATGGTATAATGCTGGTAGACTCTCATCGCCATTCTTTTCTTGTCTAGATTTGGAAGAGTAAATTAAAAATGAAAAAGAAATTGCTGCGTCGGTTCACACTGAATGAGAAACCATTCGTATCGAGACAACCCGTATGTCTGGTGGTCCGTCGATATCGATTACATGGGATGATTGATTCATTTTTTTGTTAATTCCGTTAAAATCGAAGAATGGATACGCGAAAATGGCCACTGTCTAGATAATTTCCGTCTGTGATCGGTCGGGTGTCAATACGCTTATAACCGGTCGATCGACAATTAATGACTTTTAACAATAGTTACTGAGGAAACATCTAACGAGAGGCCAGACACATCTGTACACTTCGTAACCGCTGTGGTCACGCTGGTCATAGCAATACAAGTTGAATATTGTTAAGTATTCTTACTCTTGGTTGTCTCACTTATTTTATTTAAACTCTCATAGTAATCATAAGATATATATGTTGCATATCCCCATAAAAATTCATACCTTCGTTTCTTCCTGGTTTGCTCTGTCGTCTAGTGGTTGAGTACTTTCTTCGCCTCTGCACTGTAGTGGCCATCTCAGTGTATTGTTTGTAACAGAAGACCTTTCTCATCCGCTTCATAAGACAACAATCTTTTCAATTTAATTAATTTTTATTCGGCGTCAGTTTCTATTGGCCGTGGGATGTTTTGCTATCGTTGAGAGAGAGAGAGAGGGAGACCTATGAATATCGTGGTTAATTCTTAGCTAGCTTATTGTCTAATCAGTCCTTTGTTATTTGAGGAGACAGTGGGGAGAAGGACATCTTGTACGCCAGTATTCTTTCTTAGGGAAAACATTTCCCGTTCTGACTTGGCTATATCTTAATTCCTTCGTCCGACTTCTACGCCTCCTAAGTCCGAACTAGTTTTTTAACTCCTTCTTTAATTCATGCCCAACGCTCCCACTGGCGTCCAAGTCGGAGGTTGCTAACATGCGTCTACACGCACCAAATTCTGGAAAGCAAGAGAGCGAATATCGTCACAACGGAAGTGACATCGAGACTTCCGCTGCTCCTGCTAACATCATCACCACGATCATCATAACCATCATTATTTAACATTCTCATAAAGGTTTTTATAATCTCACAAGTTACGTCCATCATTATATAACATATATATATATATATATATATAATTTAGTAATCCAGGTAAAGTAGACATCTACAGGATTAAAAATACACAGAATTTAAACCGGGCTTATAAAAAAGTGATCAATAGTTAATAGAGCTATTTATATTGTTATTTTTTATTCATACACACACGTACAAAAAGTCGCTACACTTGCATGTCGATATTATCGATCAATAATTATTAAAACTAAGCTCTCATTTTTCCGCCTGATGAGATCTTAGTTTCTATAACTATTGGTCGATAACATCGACATGCAATTGTAACGACTTTTTGTACATGTTTATTTGAATAAATATATATGTTTCTTTATGTACGTGAATAGAGCTCAGTAGCAAAGTATGAATTTATATTGATGACAATTAAGATACATAAGCGTCTGCGTTTCATCCATGTATGAACTTGTCTTGCACTTAGCCTGACGATTCGTTACGGGGATGAAATGCGGACGCCTCTGTAACTTGATTGCCATGAATATATTTTCATACCTTAATATAGTTTATATAGATACAGCGAAACAGTCTGTGTATGACTGTGTCCCTCTTCTTGGGTTAAGCATTGTCGTAAGTGATATTGCCAACTACTATTATCAGCAAGCTTATCCACAGAGATGCTTCTGTGGTTAGAAACTGGCAGATTCTTTCAACTAGGATTCGAAACGCGACTTCATTTTCAGTCAAGCATTGTAACGACTGAGCTATCAGGAAAAGTAAAGTGCTCATATATTTGCAATTATGAAGCGACCTGAGTACTTCATTCTTTTACGAATAGCTATGCATTTACGCTAAGTTGGATTTACCTCTTTATATGTAATGATATAAGAAAAGGAACCTCAAAATCTGAACAAAACGAATTACGACAGCAACTCTTGAAAAACCAAATAGGACCGATTTTCTTCAGGGTAAAGCTATATCAGCAATACATAATATTTTATATGTAGCTTAACATTTTACTGCAGTTTCATTGCATTACCGATCACCATTAATGTACCTGACTGATGTCAAACATCTGACTTTAGAGTACTTTTTTAATTTGATTTATTTTTAATAGATAGTACTACTTGTTATATTAGCACAAATAAAAAACCCTAACTCTAATAAGTAAGTTAAAAACCCTAGCCCTAATAAGTAAGTTAAAAACCCTAGCCCTAATAAGTAAGTTAAAAACCCTGCCCCTAATAAGTAAGTTAAAAACCCTGCCCCTAATAAGTAAGTTAAAACCCCTAGCCCTAATAAGTAAGTTAAAACCCCTAGCCCTAATAAGTAAGTTAAAACCCCTAGCCCTAATAAGTAAGTTAAAACCCCTAGCCCTAATAAGTAAGTTAAAACCCCTAGCCCTAATAAGTAAGTTAAAACCCCTAGCCCTAATAAGTAAGTTAAAACCCCTAGCCCTAATAAGTAAGTTAAAACCCCTAGCCCTAATAAGTAAGTTAAAACCCCTAGCCCTAATAAGTAAGTTAAAACCCCTAGCCCTAATAAGTAAGTTAAAACCCCTAGCCCTAATAAGTAAGTTAAAACCCCTAGCCCTAATAAGTAAGTTAAAACCCCTAGCCCTAATAAGTAAAAAACCCTAGCCCTAATAAGTAAAAAACCTTAGCCCTAATAAGTAAGTAAAAAACCCTAGCCCTAATAAGTAAGTAAAAAACCCTAGCCCTAATAAGTAAGTAAAAAACCCTAGCCCTAATAAGTAAGTAAAAAACCCTAGCCCTAATAAGTAAGTAAAAAACCCTAGCCCTAATAAGTAAGTAAAAAACCCTAGCCCTAATAAGTAAGTAAAAAACCCTAGCCCTAATAAGTAAGTAAAAAACCCTAGCCCTAATAAGTAAGTAAAAAACCCTAGCCCTAATAAGTAAGTAAAAAACCCTAGCCCTAATAAGTAAGTAAAAAACCCTAGCCCTAATAAGTAAGTAAAAAACCCTAGCCCTAATAAGTAAAAAACCCTAGCCCTAATAAGTAAGTAAAAAACCCTAGCCCTAATAAGTAAGTAAAAAAAAACCTAGCCTTAATAAGTAAGTTAAAAACCCTAACGAGCTAAAAACCCTAACGAGCTAAAAACCCTAACGAGTTAAAAATGCGCGCGAAATGTGACGTCACGTTAATAAATATCAATTCTAACAGTTATCTTTTCGAGAATGCTAGACATTACAGATGACTCATGTTAACTTCTGATGATTAGTAATGCCATGAAACTGCAGTAAAGTGTCAAGCTAAGTGCAGTTATTATTGATATAGCTATCTAAAAAGATTATTGTCTAATTTTTTTTTATCCAGATCTATTTTTTTCATTCTGATGTGTTTCGGTTTTCTCATGAAATAGTTTGTGTGAAAGTGTGTGTATGGTGCGTACGATAAAGCTAGTTTCCGTGTGTTTGAGATGTGGTTGTTTGCTGGCGAGAAAAATAAGAGGATTAGGATATGATAATCTCTTGTAGCGAAACCTTTCGCATCTTTGGTTGTCATATTCTAACAGTTGCAGACACAGACACGGTGTCTTTTCGTTGGTAATCTATGAAATTTATGAATGAGAAAACATCCTTATCAGTTTATATAGGTTAGATTAATCGGCTGAAGAAGTGTCGAAATGTTACTGTCCCTTCAACCTTCGAATCGTGATCAATAAATACAAGAACTTCAGCTTTCTAATATGCTCTCTGTCCACGCGATATACGTACGATACCAAAATAATTTGCACATTTATTTACAAAATTACATCTCATTAGATAAGTGGTTTTAATTTTATTATTACATTGCTTAAGCATATTTTCTGTATCGTGGATAGAAACTTAGAATTTTGGGTGAGAAATGTTTTGTCGACTATTTTTAGCCCAACTTTATTCCGGAAGATAAGATTCAGATCAACAACTCACTCTCTACACCCATGAACCCCGTAGCCAAGCAACAAAAAAAAAGGAATTAGTATTTCTCACGCCCTCCACCGACATCAATTTCATTACGAAATTAAATTCCACCATAGTGCATTTCAGTTCATTCGTACACAAGTCAACCATTTAATTTTGTATTAGATTTTACATTAAAACCAAAGCCGCCTCTAAATATACATGTAAAAAGCATTAGGGAAATAAATGTTCATGAACCAATCTTTAGTATTATAATGGATTTACGACATTAAACAAGTTTTTAGTGATATTTACGTTGGGTTTTCGTTTTTTATATACATATATTATGAAGGCTCATTCAAGAACGATTACTTACTAGAAATTAGTTCTATTAGCCAATTAAACAATGTTATGCAATTTTCAAATTTCATACTTAACTTCATACTTTACTTTTCCGGTTGCTGTTTAACATTACTATAGTTGGGACTGTGTTCCCGCCGGGAAACTATAAACAACAAATAATAAATTAGTTCAAGATTGAAAACATGAGTTCGTTGGGTTACTCTGAATACACGGCCAATATCGGTACGCAAATTCGCTATTCACATATATGCTTATAGCAGGCCCTTGCAAGCTCTACGAGTTCATAAACAAACAGGAACTACTACTTATATATAGTTATTGTTTTTTTTCACGAACTCGAAGAGTTTTTTGTAGATGAACTAAATAAATACGTTCTCTCTTGGGTTGAGCTCTCTGATAAGGGAGACAACTTCCCATCAACTTAAGATGCATAGTTCTTTGTAAAAGCGTCCAGGACTTGATATATATATATATATATATATATATATATATATATATATGTGTGTGTGTATATAATATATATGAAGAGTTCGAACGCAAAACGCGATAAATCAAATTCGTTTAAATTGAGACCGTGAACAATAAAAACTCGAATATATTAAATCTAGACTTCGAATAGAAGTAGATTTAAATTGAAATCAAAAGCAAATAATTTCGGTATCATACTATGGTACCCATAGTTTTGGGGTGTCGTCGAGTGTTGAGATGTAATATTTTTTGAAAATGGCGTTTATCGCGTTTTGCATTCGAACTCGTATATGTATATATATATATATATATATATATATATATAAATCATAATCACCATCAGGGTTTTGATCACTCCTGGAGGAGGAACCCGTCCCTGGTTTTCGACCATCTTATTGGTGATTTTCATTCAGAGGTTTTTGCCATAGTTGCCACACAAGAAACTGCGGGTTGGCGACGCTATTTGCCAATAGCTAAGTGTCCACATACCCATCTGGTACTGGGCAGGCTTAACGTGGCTTAACTTCAGTGATCTAACGGAAACCGGTGTGTCAAACTGATCATGCCGTATGTTTTGTATTTAAAAAAAAAAAAAAAATAAATAAATTAAAAAAAAAAAAAAAAAAAAATTTGAATTGGACAAGAAAAAATGGTGAAAATAATTAAAAAAAATATCTCATGCCTTTTTTATATGATCAGCGTGGAATAAATGGTGCAGGGGGAAGGGAAACACGCCAGTCTGTAATATGCCACAAGGGGTGGGAGATAACCCATGCCTTTTAAAAAAATTTACTAAAAAAAAAACCAAATACAATTCGAATAATTTGGATTACCCAGACCACCATTACAATCCCCTGAACATCCCGACCGTTATATAAGCAATTATACTTGCATATGGCTGAAGATAGTCGGTGACAGCTGAAAATGCATTCGAGTGTTTTAATCCGATGGAAACAACTAGAATGAAACTACGAAACAGCTGCCCATGGATAAACTATATATATATATACATAGTTTATATATATATATATATATATATATATGTAAAGGAGTAAGGCTACCAACATTTGTAGAATGTTTTTTTCAACATTTATTTATTATTTTGTTGTTTTTTTCAACATTTATTTATTATTTTACCATTTTATGATTTTATATATAACACGTTTCAAGCGGTGACCCGCTTTCATCAGATATGAAAATCCATTTGAAGAAATGTCTTTCGATTCGAGCAAATGTTGTTTTATTTGTTTTTGCGCATGCGTGGGTTTGCGGGTGTGTGGGTATCTTTGATTTTTATTTTTATTTTTTATTTGTCATTTTTCCTGTTTCTCTTGGTCAAGTGCGTGTTACCCATCCATGATCCATCGGTCATCCTAGCCTTCTAGGGTGCGGGAGATTTTCTTTTGAAATTTGATACTTTTTATTGCTTTTTGTCTCCAAAAGTTGAAGTGGTGTCTGCGCGCGTGTGTGTCCGTATGTGTGGTCTGATCTTGAGTCTTGTGAATAGGTGGGCGATACATACACACACACACACACAAACACGCACACACACACCCATGCGCGCGCACCCACAGGCGTGTGGTTATAGTGACAGAGAGGGGGATAAAGGTTGAATTATATACACATACATACATATACACACACACACATATATATATATATATACATATATATACACATACATACATACATACACACACACACATACATATACACACATATTTGCAAAAGATAAATTAATGCAAACGGTCCAAATAGATTTGAACTTGGTTTGGCCGATTTCATAGTTCGGTATTTTATGTGCAAATTTAATGTCTATTGTAAATGATTCATTTAACACAAGTTGCTATTTGACTCATAGCTGTGTAGAAGTGCGCAATAAGAAGTTATGTACTAATATTATCTTCCTTGAATAAGAATTTTCCAGTCTATAGATAACTATAAATAGTTATTTATGTTTGTACTTAACTAGAGGTGGATAAAGTGTGATCAAAGTGTGTGTTGTTAGAGTTATGATCTGTTTAATGTTGGATTAAATTTAAGTATGAAGTTTTTTTCTTGTGTTAGTAAGTAAGTGTAGTCTTGGCTTTGGAAAATTGGCATTATTTTGAATTTTCCTCCGCTGCATGAGTGCACATGTTGGGAGACGAATAATTTACGGTTTTCTTTGATTTTAATGTTGCTTTTATGTAAAGATACTCTATTATTAAATGTTTTCGTCGCACCTATATAAGCTTCATTACATGTTGTACATTCTAGCACATAGACAACGTTCCTGGAGGTGCAGTTAAGGTCTTTTTTTATTGTGAATGTTTGTGTTGGGTTTTTAAATGTGTATGAGTTCCCCTCCATTATTATGTCACAGACCCCACATCTTTCCTTGTTGCATTTTGTGACCCCTTGTATTGTGTGTTGGTTGAGTTTAGATGAGGTTAAAATTTGTTTGAGGTTTTTCGGTTGGCGTTTGCTTTTTATTATTTTTGTTGTTTTTAATATGTCGTTTAGTTTGTTGTTATGGTTGAGTAGGGTTAGGTTTCTTGTTATTTCTGTGAATAATTCTGGATTGTTTTTGTTGTGTGTAGAGATGTATGCCAATATTTGTTCTTTGTTTCGTTTTTTTTGGATTCGTAATTGTTCTAATGGAATGTTTTCTACTAGTTCTATACCTTTATGTATTATTTGTAGCGGGTATCCTCTTCTTTTTAAAGTTTTCCGTAGTTCCTCCAGTCGGACAATCCGGAGGTCTTTGTCACTGACTATAGTACAGATCCTGCGTGCTAGGGAGTAGGGTATAGATTTTAGGCAGCTTTTGGGGTGATGGCTTCTAAAATGGAGATATTGGTGGGTTTGTGGTAGATGTCTGTGATTATGTGAGTGTTTTTAATTTTAATCAATACATCTAAGAAGGGTAGTTCTGTTTGACTGTGTTCAATGGTGAATTTAATCTTGGGGTGTAGGTTCTGTAGTATGTTGTGTAATTTATTGATGTCCCCCCATGTGGGTTCCCAGAGGATAAAACAATCATCCAGGTATCTTTTCCAAGATTTTATGAAGAGAGTTTGAATATTCTGTCCATATATGTCTTCTATCTTTTCATATAAGATCTTCTCTAGGTAGGCTAGTGTTAGGGTGGCATATGTTGGTGCCATTTTGGTTCCCATTGCTGTACCTAGAATCTGGATGTAGTTTTTGTTATTAAACTCAAAGGAGTTGTTGTTGAGAATAATGTCTATGCTGTCGAGGATGAATTGTTTGGTGAATCTGTGGTGTAGTATTTGTGGGTGTTTGTCCATCCAGCTGCCTAAAATCTATACCCTACTCCCTAGCACGCAGGATCTGTACTATAGTCAGTGACAAAGACCTCCGGATTGTCCGACTGGAGGAACTACGGAAAACTTTAAAAAGAAGAGGATACCCGCTACAAATAATACATAAAGGTATAGAACTAGTAGAAAACATTCCATTAGAACAATTACGAATCCAAAAAAAACGAAACAAAGAACAAATATTGGCATACATCTCTACACACAACAAAAACAATCCAGAATTATTCACAGAAATAACAAGAAACCTAACCCTACTCAACCATAACAACAAACTAAACGACATATTAAAAACAACAAAAATAATAAAAAGCAAACGCCAACCGAAAAACCTCAAACAAATTTTAACCTCATCTAAACTCAACCAACACACAATACAAGGGGTCACAAAATGCAACAAGGAAAGATGTGGGGTCTGTGACATAATAATGGAGGGGAACTCATACACATTTAAAAACCCAACACAAACATTCACAATAAAAAAAGACCTTAACTGCACCTCCAGGAACGTTGTCTATGTGCTAGAATGTACAACATGTAATGAAGCTTATATAGGTGCGACGAAAACATTTAATAATAGAGTATCTTTACATAAAAGCAACATTAAAATCAAAGAAAACCGTAAATTATTCGTCTCCCAACATGTGCACTCATGCAGCGGAGGAAAATTCAAAATAATGCCAATTTTCCAAAGCCAAGACTACACTTACTTACTAACACAAGAAAAAAACTTCATACTTAAATTTAATCCAACATTAAACAGATCATAACTCTAACAACACACACTTTGATCACACTTTATCCACCTCTAGTTAAGTACAAACATAAATAACTATTTATAGTTATCTATAGACGGGAAAATTCTTATTCAAGGAAGATAATATTAGTACATAACTTCTTATTGCGCACTTCTACACAGCTATGAGTCAAATAGCAACTTGTGTTAAATGAATCATTTACAATAGACATTAAATTTGCACATAAAATACCGAACTATGAAATCGGCCAAACCAAGTTCAAATCTATTTGGACCGTTTGCATTAATTTATCTTTTGCAAATATGTGTGTATATGTATGTGTGTGTGTGTATGTATGTATGTATGTGTATATATATGTATATATATATATATATATATATATATATATGTGTGTGTGTGTGTATATGTATGTATGTATGTGTATATAATTCAACCTTTATCCCCCTCTCTGTCACTATAACCACACGCCTGTGGGTGCGCGCGCATGGGTGTGTGTGTGCGTGTTTGTGTGTGTGTGTGTGTATGTATCGCCCACCTATTCACAAGACTCAAGATCAGACCACACATACGGACACACACGCGCGCAGACACCACTTCAACTTTTGGAGACAAAAAGCAATAAAAAGTATCAAATTTCAAAAGAAAATCTCCCGCACCCTAGAAGGCTAGGATGACCGATGGATCATGGATGGGTAACACGCACTTGACCAAGAGAAACAGGAAAAATGACAAATAAAAAATAAAAATAAAAATCAAAGATACCCACACACCCGCAAACCCACGCATGCGCAAAAACAAATAAAACAACATTTGCTCGAATCGAAAGACATTTCTTCAAATGGATTTTCATATCTGATGAAAGCGGGCCACCGCTTGAAACGCGTTATATATAAAATCATAAAATGGTAAAATAATAAATAAATGTTGAAAAAAACAACAAAATAATAAATAAATGTTGAAAAAAACATTCTACAAATGTTGGTAGCCTTACTCCTTTACATATATACTTTTCTCTCGTTGGAACTGCACTAATACTGCACTACCCTCTTTTCTATATATATATATATATATATATATATATATATATATATATATATATATATATATATTCATGAATAAATAAATTATATTTTACCTGCATACGACGTTGTTTCGAGCTATCGGCTTTCATCAGTGTAGGGAAGTGAGTTTCAGATGGATACCTTTGTCTCTACACGCTTTCGTCTTATACTCTCGGCCATCGGAAATTGTCACGTGATATGGAGAAATACAGTTATATTCATGCCCATTGCGGCGAGCGGTACACATTAAGACAATCTTACAGGACTCAACGAACGAATCGGAGCCTCGCTTTGAAGCTTAGATGAGGGTCGATTTAAAAAAAAAATTTCTATATTGAATTCAATCTGTTGTAAAAGATCGAAATCCTTATGATCCATTCAGATGGATCCGAATGCATTTTAGTAACTTGCGTGCTGAAACAATACTATCGCTCAGGCGAAACTAAGCGAGAAACACGATTGTGCACTAATCAATGTTGATTAGTACAGTCTGTATATTACCCATCGATTTAATTCGCATAACTGAGCATTTTTAAAGCTTTTTAAATCTATCCTATCGCATGCGTTGGTATATTGTCTTACGTTGTACTTGTAAGGCACAGGTCAGCGCTTTTATCGGTATAACACTCTCACATTCGATAGCCTAATATGAGTGGACATGAATGAATGCCATTAGCAGCACGAGAACTTATGGAGATATGAAGTTGTGTATTGTAATGTTTACAGGCGCGGCCTGTGGAAGCAGCGTGCCGGGTTCGAGTTCTATCGCTAAGGCATCACATTTATTAATAACTTCAGGAACGTATAATGCATGTACTCTCGCCATTTCTGGATTAAATAGTAGGGGGCGACTGAAGCGCATCTATTTTAGGGGAATGAAACCTCCGAAATAACACTAGTTATTCTCTCCGCTTACCCCGGCATTGGTTCTGGTCGTGCTAAACTGCGTCACGGGACCCAATCAATACCGGCTCACAAAATGTGCGTCTGCGTATTGTTGAATTTTTGCTTCACTGTAGACACCTTCGTGCAGGTACCCTTAGAGGGATATTCGTTTTTTCACTAGACTGGATATATATATATATACGGGTGAGTTTAAAACATGAATAGTTTATAAACATGTAGCAAGGCTAGTTAAACGAATATCGGTACTTTTATAGAGAACGACCCGCGCTTGCGTGACTTCGCATCGTCAACGTTCGGACAGGTTACGGAAGCGCCCGAGAGTCGACGGGGGAAGGGGGGGCGAAGACCGCCAGACGAGAAATTCAAGATCACTTGCAAATAACAAAAGTTAAACAAAGAAAATGAAAGTAAAATACATATATAAACATAAAGAACGAACAAACCATAGCTGAACAAATGTTAGTAATTAGATGTTTAATTTTTTTTGTCAAAGAAACCATTGTTTAGCAAATGTTTTTGAATAAATGATTTTTTTGTGCAACGAAAAGTTTTTAATAACTTTTTTTTACTTTTTGATATTAAAATACATATATAAAAATAAAGAACGAACAAACCATAGCTGAACAACAATTAGTGGTTAGATGTTTAATTTTTTTTGTCAAAGAAACCATTGTTAAGCAAATTAAATGCTTTTTTTTTTTGTGCAACGAAAAGTTTTAAAAAACTTTTTTTACTTTTTGATATATAACAAACAACAAAACAAATTATTCATTTTCTTTTCAGTTTTTGGCACTGTCTTTTTACTATTTTTGTGGTTTCACATATTAGGACCGCCGCTAACCTTGACCCGGTCGTTAAGGTTAGAGGTTAGGGTAAAAGTTAGAGTGGGTCTTAATCGTTGAAAGTACCCTTTTTTTTTTTTTTACATTTTCTGGGTTTAGGCTTAGGGTTAGTTTCTTTTTCATTCAAAAGTTTCCAATGGTAATGATGCACAGAAAATAAAACTAGGCAACTTGTCCAGACGTTGTTTTTTTGTGTGCGCGTTCTGTTGCGCTGGGCGCAGACGACAAGGACGGCAAACAAGCAGTAGACCGTTGCTGACAGAACTCAATGAGTCCTTCGCGAGATTGAAAGCGCTGACACAAATCGAATAAATTCATTTTTTCATAAGTTATCTACTGCCTGCTGCAGCCTGATTAGTTTCGGCAAGTCTCGACCGCTTCTATAACCTGCCCGAACCTTGAGGAGGCGAACATATATATGGAGAATGACCCGCGTTTTCGTTTATTTATAAAGAAGTAATCTGCATACAGAAAAACGTTGACGATGACCTTGGGGGGGGGGGGGCAAAAGGCGTAGTATTAAGTTAAGGGAGAATGAGACTATGGGTCAAAAGAGAAGGAGGGGTTAGTAAAGAATGGTAGGAGGATAGGTGGGTAAATGGATGAAATGTTTGTGGCATAATTAAAACAATATAAATAAGTTTTAACAAATAAGTCAATCCACAAACTCTGAACGAATATATCATACACTGAACGAAGCAGTTGAAGCAAGAGTTGTGACCATTGATATATCAAAAGCATTTGACGATGTCTTGCATAAAGGTCTTCTCATGTAAATTATTCGTACGGTATTACTGGACGAATATTTAATATAATCAGATGTTTCTTAGCTAAAAGAAAAATCCAGGTTGTCCTCTGTAGCTGGACATTAATGCGAGTGTGCCTCAAGGGTCGGTCCCTGGACCTTTATTATTCGTGATATTCATAAACGACCTGGCCGATGCAATTGTGTCTGAGATGGGTATATGTACTGTTGACACCACGCTATATTGTAGATATGTTGGCAAAACGAACGGACACACATCCAAGGTGATTGTTAAATTTTGAGAAAATGACCTCAAGTCTGTAGTGGAATGGGGCGTAAATGGATGGTAACTTTTAATACTACTAAGTCAAAGCTCTTTTCCATCAACCACCGATTGCCATAGCTAATAGAACCCTACATGCAAGTGCATTATTCGAACTCCTCGGCCCAATATTCACAGGCAACATGAATTGAAACAAATACATAGACGAAATTGCCAAGGCTGCTGCAAGGTGGGGTTCCTCTAGCATGCTAGAAAACTTCTCAGACCTGCTAGTATCATATATCTCTAAAAATCCACCATTTTGCCCATGCATAGGGTATTATTGTCACATATAGGCAGGAGCATCAACCACTAGTCTCTCTCGCTTAGACAGGTTTCAAAAAAGAGTCTCTAATCTAATAGGTCCAACACTGTCAAGCATGCTCGAACCCCTGCCCAATCGCCGCAATGTTGCATCTTTGTGTTTGTTTTACAAGTACTCCAATGGAATGTGCTCCAATGAACTTGCTGCACTGGTTCCCTCCAAATGTAAATACCCCCGACCGACCCGACAAGCAGCCAAATTCGGCCCCTTCACTGTCAAAACGTCCCCAGATACCGAAAGGCTTTCTACTCCAATAGCTTCTTTCCTCGAACTGCTAGCTTCTGGAATTTTTCCCTTACTTCCTATATTCACTGACTGTATAAAAACGCAGTACCATATTTGGGGTGAATAAAAGTTAAAAAAAAAAACAACACAAAATAACAAAGAAAACAAACTGAGTGCGACAAACTTGGATAAACTCAACTTTAATATAATAGATACATCTTACATGAATGTATACATATATATAGAGAGAAATGAAATATACATATATATATATATATATATATATGAAAAATATTTGTTGTTTATCTACGGACGTATACGTTTCGTCTCTTTTCAATCGAGACTCTTCAGCGTAGAAGTATGACTATTCACTACCGGTCACACGGTTCGAAACCCTGGATTATAAGTATTTTTCAACTCCAATACAACGCGGCCAATATTTGAACAGCTGATAAACTGTGGTAGTTTAAACACATTTAAAGCGGCGATGACGACGTCCCAGCAGAGTGCTCGATTAATTGAGAATTAAAGTTCAAAATTAAAAATTAAGAGCGTAATATTTATTTATTTTGATACAGAAAAATTAGTACGGTACGAATGTTGCACTAATTTTTCTGTATCAAAATAAATTATGTATATATATATATATATATATATATATATATAAATTATTTGTTAAAATTATCTGCATCCATATACGTTTCATTCTTGCAGAACCATCTCTGCAGTAAGTGATAATTTTAGACGATCACAGGGCGCGAACTCGGTACAGTCAACCTACGCTCCGCACGTTTTTGCTGTATCCCTAAGGTCATCGAGAATTATCACGTGATACTAGAGAAATTACCTTCTATTTGTGCCTAAATACAGCGGGCAGTAAACAGCAGACAATTGAGAGGATTCGACGAACGTTATTGGCACCTTGCTTATAGCAAAGTGGCAGTCAGCTTTTAATATCTCCGAACAGTGCTTAACTTTAATTTCTTAAAGGGGCTTTATAATAATATTTATATATGTTCAACGATAACACATATTCAACGAAATAAAACGAATCCAGATATCTAATAGGATATCATATATATATATATATATATATATATATATATATGTATATATATATAATATTGATACCACCTCAGATATCTGAATTTGTTCATTTGTATTTTTTTTAACAAAAGACAATTACAAAATAATGCGCATATATTGCTCTACATACATTTATTTTATCCATCTATATCTAAACCTATGTTGGTCTATTTAAGGGAGCATAAATAACAGACAATCGAGAGGATTCAACGAACGTTATCGGAACCTTACTTATAGCTAAATCATGGCCGGCGGGACAGTTATAAAAGTGGGGGTGCTCTCCTAAAAAGTGGGGGGGGGGGCGGTTAAACACATGCATATATAACTTCATTATTGATGACCGTAAAGTGTGGGGGAGGAGTCAAAAATGGGGGGGGGGCGTCCATGTAAGTCACTCTGTTTTTAATATCTTCGAACAGTGCTCGACTTTAATTTATTAAAGGAGCCTTATAACAATATTTATAAATTTTCTGACGGAAACATATTCAACGAAACATAACGAATTCAGATATCTAATGTGATATCAATATTAATATAGCTGAATGAATATATATTGATATCACCTTATATATCTGAATTCGTTCATTTGTATTTATCACCAAAAGCAATAGCAAACAATATACGCATACATACATTTATTCTATCCATTTTTATATCTAAACCTATGTCGGCCTATCTAAGAGGGCACCTGAAAATGATTGTTTGTATATTTCATATATATCGGAGGCACCAAAAACTACACTCAGTGTCAATTCAGTATCACCAAACACTTGACAAAAATACATGAATTTACTAAAAGGCATATTTTCGATACATTTGTATACGCCCGTATAGATCTATCGATTTAACAATCTGTTTACATGGTCTTACATTGCATAAACTATTTTCTGGTAATTCAGTCATTTCTGTTAAACATATTTCTGTTTCAGATAATGAATATCATTGTGATGCCTTCATTATGGAATGTATATAGTACGCAGTTTTATATCATACTCAGAACTCAATCTATTTCACATGTATATGTCACCCGGAGATGTTCTACAAATATAAGACTCGATATATTAATTTGCGATCCAACATCTACCAGCGGTGCTTATTTAAGTGGATTCCTGATATTTCAAGTCAGGAAAAATCATCATGAAATCGGAAACTAAGGTCTTTAAAATAATTACATAAAACAAGTACGTATTTTTATAATTAACAAACTATTTATTTATGTCGAAGTAAACCAAAATTCTAATACATATATATATATATATATATATACAGGGTGTCTCAAAAAAATGTACTCACTCGTAGAATGACGAGAAAACTTTGCTTCATCGCTCCACACAATTTTGTGTGCAAACTCGACATCTTCTGCACATTTTGCCATTCTAAGAGTGAGTACATTGGCAAAATGTGCAGAAGATGTCGAGTTTGCACACAAAATTGTGTGGAGCGATGAAGCAAAGTTTTCTCGTCCTTCTACGAGTGAGTACATTTTTTTGAGACACCCTGTATATATATATATATATAACTAATGTAAAGCCAGTCTGTTTCTATTTTTCTGCATTGTCGCCGAGCGCAGCAAATCAACATTTAATTCTGTTTTGATATAAACACCCGGTTTTAATCCCAGTATATTCTGAAAAACCTGCCCTTTTGACCGAATCCTAAGAGTGTTCGCTAATGGATCAGAAGACCCGGGTTCAATTCTCAGTCGACTCCTACCAAAGATTTAAATAATGAAACTTGATGCCTCCTTTTTAAACACTCACCATTGATTCTCACATTTATAATGCTAAGTGGAGTAATTTTGAGAAAGTATTGGAACCCTCACAGACACATCAGTGTAGCTCATGCAAAGTGAGCCTTCGGGTCGCCCTCGGCTATATTTTACAGTTTTACTTTATATTTAAAAAAATCGATTTCGTCGATATTTACAGTTTGCTTAGTGATATTCAAATAATGGCGGAGTAATATTTATCCACGAAGATTTATCCTGAGAAATAGAAAACGTATTTAATAGCGAACATATTTGTCTGTTCACCGGTATTAATTCATATTTCAAGCAATTTGATTGATTAATCGACATAGATTTGGCTAATCTCTGCGTTCGTTCCAAAATGGGAAGAGAGAATAGAGAGTAGCGAAAATGTTTACAAGACATAGATAAAGTAGAGAACAAAATATGCAGCTCGAAGACGATCAAGCGTGAATAAAACATTTAACCAAACATTCACCTATAAACTGGAATTTTAAAGTTTATTAAAGTCCTTTAAAAAAAAAATTAAACCTTGAATGGCGTCTACTGTCCCTGTTCCCTTTTTAATAAGTGATTTAAGTAGAAGAGAAAATACGCTCGCTCGAAGGTTAATTCCTATTTTAGTCACCTAAATTATTATGAGTGGATTTAAGCCGGCTGATTAATTTTTTTCTCTTTCTTTTAAGTAGTTGGTTACTCCAGCAAATAAAAGGTTGAACTATTTCATCGATTTTATTAAACATATGTTTTTACGAAATATGTTGCGAAATATTTTATTATTGAATTATTTTTAATGAAATAGGCATTTCAGAATTGAATTGAAATATTACGGTATCGTTTGGTCAATTAGGGAAACGAAATGAGAAACAAAAATATCTTTGGGAATCGCCGGGTATAGACAGCTAGTATGTATATGTATTAGTATAAATGTTTATTTGTACAACTATTTTGGCTACCTATCTGCATACATGTTTCAGCTACAATCTTATTCAAGGGTAAGCATAATCAGACCGTTGACAAAGAAAATTCTGAAAAAACAAATGGATTTTTCACATATGTAGTCAAAATGTTTGTATTAATAAAACAATTATACTAAAATATAGCTCTACTTGTTATTGAGCACTATTACAGAAACATTATAGTTTCATAGTATTAACTCCAATGAACAAAAACACAATTAAATTACCCGCCATTATGACGCTTTTAAGTCATATCAAATTAATCAAAGTAGATTGATTGAGCATATCCAAAACTATCTAAGAAAGTCAGTAGATGTATAAACGTATATATATATAACACATAATAGTATATAAAAATACACACACGCACACACACATATATATATATATATATATATATATATATATATATATATATATATATATATATTTAAAAATGAAACTAAATATAAATAACAAGCCGCGCGTGCGTGGTCCCCCTCTGTATGTGGCGAGTGTAAAATGCAATAAATCTGGGCAATTTGGGGCATTTTTGACCCCCCCCTGGGGGCGCGAACCAGATTTTTTCTGACCTCAAGGATGCTCATTTTATATCCAGAACCATTGCCTCTACATATTGGCCAAGTTTCAGAAAAATTGAATGGATTGATTAAACGTTTTGGGAGAAAAGGGTCATTTTTTGCCATTTTGGGGGCTTTTGACCCCCTGGGGGTTAACCAGATTTTTTTCAAAAATCGGAGAATGTCACTTTCTAACCTGACCAAAGTTACAACTTCATGCAAAATTTCAGAGAAATTCAATGGATGGTTGCGGAGAAAAATCCGGACGGACGGACTGTTTCTAAATTCCCGAAACAGTTTCTCATGGTAAACAACTGATGATCCCTTAAATAATGTTAAGATTAGCGTAAATTCTTAGAACCAAACTAATATACTTACTGTAAAAAGTTAATTGACTAACAAGTAAATTATTTTTTTTTCTTGGGACTAAGTGTTTTTTTCTAGGGGGGGATCATATAGTTTTGATTGTTGAAAAACTCCCAAGACTATATATAGGTGTATGTATGTATGTATATAATATATATATATATATATATATATATATATATATATATATATAACTCTGTTTATGATGCCTACTTTTAATATTGCCTGAACATCGTGCTAGTTCTATACAGCGTCTCTACTAGACTGTAAGATATTACATTTCTGTGAATATCGCTTAATATACTTCACTTATACAAGAATGAATATTCTGAAATTCTCCGCCGGAAACCAGTGTCATATTTACTTAAACATATATAAATCTTTTTCTCTCGCTACGGGTGAATCAGCGCAGTGAAAAGGGAACAAAGTAATAGATACGAAGAGAGAGAAAGCGAGCGAGAGAAATATTCTGAATAAGTACAAAAATAAGCAGAAGATACACTAATCATTTAGACGAATAGGAGATTTGAACAGACTAGAATAAGGATAGGTTAGTGATGGAAATTGTATTTAGAATTCGACTTAAGCGGAAGAAGTATTGAACCAACGAAAGAACAGTATTAGTAAAAGATGAAGTGAGAGGAAAATGTGAACGGGTTTCAAATGATAACAAAATAAACTAAACTGATAAAGAAAGACCATCAATGAATGGAAAGAAAAATGTGTAATGTTCACATATTGAAAAATATAGAGCGGCATGAAGCTAAATAGAAATTCAAAATACAGCATCTTATATTAGGATGACGTAAGGCGAAGGAGCTAAGCGAATGACGTCAGTCATAACGACAGACAGGAACAATGAAAAAATATCACCAATGAATGAAGATTAAGGTCTAAATTAAAAAAAAAACATGTCGAATAAAACGCACAAAGCTGTTCAGATATTTAAAAAAAAACATTTTTTGTTATCATAGTTCACTCCAAACAAGACAGGCCGCCACTGTAGACGTCAGTTGGGAACTATGCAGCGAGATATCTGTTTACATTAGATTTTAATTTCTGCATGTGGGTACAGTCGGGAAAACAGGGAGCAGTGAAGGAGTTCCAGAGGCCAGCGACACGAGGAAAGAAGCTATTGGAGTTGAAGGCTCTCTGGTATATGTGAACCTCTAGTGAATGGATGGAATTTAACTGATTGTCGAGTTGGTCTAGTGCATTTACGTCAAGGGGGCACTAGAGAAGCAAGTTCATCAGAACACAGTCCATTTAAGTACTTGTAAAACAGGCATATAGATGCAACATTGCGACGACTGGACACGGTTGGAGCTTGGTGGATAGTGAGGGACCTATTGAGTTAGCGACTCTTTTTTTTTTGACCTTGTCTAAAAGGGAGAAACTAGTGGATAATGCACCAATTAACAGATATAAAAAGAAAGTTCCAAGGCGAACTCTAATAATTAAAGACAATCGGACAGAGCAGAGACACATGTTTAATTCGCCTTCAAACCGGCATCAAAGTTTAGTATGTTTGATTACAGTAGTGCATCCTCCCAAGCATTACCTTTAGAAACGTACGGATCGAGGGTTCCTCTTAGCCTTTAGCCAAGCAGACAAATCAAAATATTTCTTGCAGCTGGACTTGAAAGTTTCATTTTGTCGGTACTAGATTCCAACTATACACTGACCTTGTGTCTAATTTTTCCTTTATAGGAAGCAGTCTGGTGCTACTAGATACGGTTGTCTGAAGATACTGGCTTCTTGACCCAAAATGCAACAAACATTGATGTTTTTTTTCTTCCCCTTTACAAAACTAAATCATTTTCTGCAAAGCCAAAAACAAAAACTTTTTTTTTTACAAAACAACCAAACGAAACACTATGAATGAACTTGAAGCAGAAGACTTTTACCAAAATGACCGTATTCGGTATTAAATAACCTGAAAAGGTTTGATATGCCGTAAAACAAAACGCCCAAACTAAACCTGTTTAGGCAGGTAAACAAATCCAACCTTCGCGTAAGGATAAGTGCAGTATGATTAGTATCGAGACGTCATGTTTACAGATAACCTCCCCTTTTATGGGGTGTCGAATAATTTTTTTCCCTTTTAACTTCGGGTGCGGGAGGAGTTTATTGCTTGTAGATTTAGGCGCCCTCATCCACGATGGTATGCCGACGGGGCTGATAAGGTTATTTTGCAGCCAGACCAAAGTACTCATTTGGGGGGTAGAATAGATTCCAACTGTAAACAGATTGCATATATAAAAGTGTTAACTTTCCTTTGGCTCTAAAATAATTATCTATTTTTGTCGATTGTGAACATGAATTATCTCCCTTATATTTCAAAACGGCCGTATCTGATTGGGCAAGACATTCGTCCTCGATGAATCATCAGACACTTAATTTTGTAATGCTGGAAGTAAAAAAAAACAAAATTCGCCTTTTGATGTCACTGCAGCTCGGTCAATATCCTAAGTTCCTTAACATTTTGAATCAGACTATTTGAATCGGACGCATTCAGAAGGCCGTCTTGTTCAAGACACTTAATGTACACTTTTCATCAATAGTCGGTCTTTTATCAAGCTGCAAACACAATTAGTTATGCAAAATACATTTCTTGTATTATAATTTAATGCATATATTATTTATTACTGTATTGTGTGACTCCTTCTCTACACTATATTTTAACATTTTTACAAAGTTCGGCAAACAACCATATAATTCTTTGCCAGAATCACTTAATTTTATCTTGTGACCCGTAGGTAAATAAATCTGACCTTGTGGATAGGATCAAAGTGTAATATCGGTTTAATATCAAAAGGGTATCGTACCAGACATTACTTTCTTCATACAAATACTTTATTTTCTTTCATGTTTAATTCTCGGGGGCAGAATGGGTTTCTTACCTATCGGTCGAGGTGCTCCTATTTGTGAGGAATCGCCGAAAGGGCCGACAACGCTATTTTATGCAGCCGGGCAAACCATATTTTGTGGCAGGTAGAGAGACAAATACTTGCATACAGTATCCCATTCTTTCGAAGATGAATGTGTTTATCGTCTGGCGACATTGGCAATTTCATTTGTAACCGAGTGGGAGCAAGACGTTACTAGTATTTTATGAAGTCACCCAGAGAATTATTTTTGTGGAGTTAAATTTTCCAAATTAAAAACTCACCTTTGTCTAAGTAAATAAGAACAAAGAGTTGTAAAGATAAAAAAAGTCACTAAGAGAAAAAAAGTTAAAGCAGAAACAGAAAAACCAATTCTGTTAGGGTTAATAAAAAGCGAGGAAAGAAAAATGTGAACTAGTCGCGAATAATTACGAACGAGACGAAAGATGTAGATAGGAAAATGAATGAATGGAAGAACACAAAATATATTAAACTCAAAGCTGTTCAGATATTGAAAAGTATATATATATTATTTGTGTGTGATATGAAGAATAACAAATATGCACACAATACAGAAGACAAAATATACAATTGAATCAATTGGAGATTTACAAAGGACACAGTGAGATCAGCAGTTTATTTCAACCAATCAGAAAAACGATGATATTAACTGCCGAAAATCCGCGCGTACTTAAAAAACAAAATTACACAGCTTTCTCCCTGTTCGTTTTTTTTTCTTTCACATAGAACACAGGTGCGTATGACATATTCTGTTGAGGCCCCTGGGAAATAGCAAACGGATGATGACCAACTTTCACGAAATACTCGCTATAGTGACAGCATATACACACTGCCAAACGAAAGCATCTACACAAATCATGCACCTTCTCACTAACGAAACCGGAACTCTGATAAACACTTATTAACATGCCTATCCCATTTCCACACATCTAAACGTACAGCGCGCCAGCCGAAATTAACATGTGTACTCAATTTCTCCTTAAAGATAAAACCTTTAACCTAGACAGTTTTTGGATCTTGTAAACCCTCAATCTTTACAGAACTTTATTTTTGGTTGTCATAACATGTTGTCTATAAGAAATATTTCTACCACCAGTTTGTGTTCGTCACTTCTCTTCACTTCGTGTTCGCCACTTCCCATTACGTCGAGATGCTCTTACGCATTGTATCTTGCGCTCTGACGTTGTTTGTCTCCTACCCGACGATTTTTGTCTCCTACCTCTGACGTTTTTTGTCTCCTGCCCCTGACGCTGTCTGTCTCCGACCCCCTGACGCTGTCTGTCTCCGACCCCCTGACGCTGTCTGTCTCCGACCCCCTGACGCTGTCTGTCTCCGACCCCCTGACGCTGTCTGTCTCCGACCCCCTGACGCTGTCTGTCTCCGACCCGCTGACGCTGTCTGTCTCCGACCCGCTGACGCTGTCTGTCTCCGACCCGCTGACGCTGTCTGTCTCCGACCCGCTGACGCTGTCTGTCTCCGACCCCCTGACGCTGTCTGTCTCCGACCCCCTGACGCTGTCTGTCTCCGACCCCCTGACGCTGTCTGTCTCCGACCCCCTGACGCTGTCTGTCTCCGACCCCCTGACGCTGTCTGTCTCCGACCCCCTGACGCTGTCTGTCTCCGACCCCCTGACGCTGTCTGTCTCCGACCCCCTGACGCTGTCTGTCTCCGACCCCCTGACGCTGTCTGTCTCCGACCCCCTGACGCTGTCTGTCTCCGACCCCCTGACGCTGTCTGTCTCCGACCCCCTGACGCTGTCTGTCTCCGACCCCTCCCCCCCCATCCCCTGACGTTGTCTGTCTCCTGCCCCCCATTTCCTGACGTTGTCTGTCTCCTGCCCCCCATTTCCTGACGTTGTCTGTCTCCTGCCCCCCATTTCCTGACGTTGTCTGTCTCCTGCCCCCCATTCCCTGACGTTGTCTGTCTCCTGCCCCCCCCTCATCCCCTGACGTTGTCTGTCTCCTGCCCCCCCATCCCCTGCCGTTGCTCGCCTCGTAGCCCCTGCCGTTGCTCGCCTCGTAGCCCCTGCCGTTGCTCGCCTCGTAGCCCCTGCCGTTGCTCGCCTCGTAGCCCCTGCCGTTGCTCGCTTCGTAGCCCCTGCCGTTGCTCGCCTCGTGGCCCTCTCCCCACTGACTGTTTGTATCTTAACCCTCCCCCCACTGACTGTTTGTATCTTAACCCTCCCCCCACTGACTGTTTGTATCTTAACCCTCCCCCCACTGACTGTTTGTATCTTAACCCTCCCCCCACTGACTGTTTGTATCTTAACCCTCCCCCCACTGACTGTTTGTATCTTAACCCTCCCCCCACTGACTGTTTGTATCTTAACCCTCCCCCACTGACTGTTTGTATCTTAACCCTCCCCCCACTGATGTTTGTATCTTAACCCTCCCCCCCACTGACTGTTTGTATCTTAACCCTCCCCCCCACTGACTGTTTGTATCTTAACCCTCCCCCCACTGACTGTTTGTATCTTAACCCTCCCCCACTGACTGTTTGTATCTTAACCCTCTCCCCACTGACTGTTTGTATCTTAACCCTCTCCCCACTGACTGTTTGTATCTTAACCCTCCCCCCCACTGACTGTTTGTATCTTAACCCTCCCCCACTGACTGTTTGTATCTTAACCCTCCCCCACTGACTGTTTGTATCTTAACCCTCTCCCCACTGACTGTTTGTATCTTAACCCTCCCCCCACTGACTGTTTGTATCTTAACCCTCCCCCCACTGACTGTTTGTATCTTAACCCTCCCCCCACTGACTGTTTGTATCTTAACCCTCTCCCCACTGACTGTTTGTATCTTAACCCTCCCCCCACTGACTGTTTGTATCTTAACCCTCCCCCCACTGACTGTTTGTATCTTAACCCTCCCCCCACTGACTGTTTGTATCTTAACCCTCCCCCCACTGACTGTTTGTATCTTAACCCTCCCCCCACTGACTGTTTGTATCTTAACCCTCCCCCCACTGATGTTTGTATCTTAACCCTCCCTCCCAGCCACTTTGTTTGTATCTTAACCCTCCCTCCCAGCCACTTTGTTTGTATCTTAACCCTCCCTCCCAGCCACTTTGTTTGTATCTTAACCCTCCCTCCCAGCCACTTTGTTTGTATCTTAACACTCCCTCCCAGCCACTTTGTTTGTATCTTAACACTCCCTCCCAGCCACTTTGTTTGTATCTTAACACTCCCTCCCAGCCACTTTGTTTGTATCTTAACCCTCCCCCCAGTCACTTTGTTTGTATCTTTACCGTTTACTATATACGGAAAATAAATTTAAATGTACGAGCAAGTTTCATATGAAGATAAGTGAAAGATATACAGAATAGTATCGCATTGTCTAAGATAGATGGTGATCGATGTTTGTGTATTAGACATCAATTAATAAATATTCCAGCATTGTTTTTAGTCTTATTAATGCCGATTTTGAAACAAAATATAACTGTTATCATAGTATATTATTTCGACATGCATTTTGTCAAGTAGAATCGATTAGTTTTTTTCTTTACTTTTTATATATGAAGCATATTCTCAGCAATATAATATTCAATGAAAATATGCCGATAAACTTTACATCAATAGATATGTTTCTAACAGCTGTTGATCGATAACATCGACATGCTAATGTCACAGATTTTGTACATGTCTTTTGAATAAAAATATTCATATATATATATGACAGTGTGGACTATTTAGGTCA
This sequence comes from Sepiola atlantica, assembly GCA_963556195.1. Taxonomy (NCBI): domain Eukaryota; kingdom Metazoa; phylum Mollusca; class Cephalopoda; order Sepiida; family Sepiolidae; genus Sepiola; species Sepiola atlantica. The sequence continues at coordinate 186,455,168 of OY744522.1, forward strand.
TCAGTCGCCATAAAGATTTATACGTATCGCAATGTTAAAGATTCAATTAGTTTCCTCGATATATGTATTCATCGACAGTATCTATACTCTGAGAATGGAAATAAAGACAAATTCAATTGTTTCTAATTACGAAAGGCGAAGCAAATTTGAAAGAATTGAATTAACGAATAAATTAGCCATGTAAAAAGTGTGACACTCAACTTGTTCATCTTCGAGGTTCCAACTGCTTGAATTTGCGTAATTATTCATTTTTTTTAAAGACTGAACTAAGAGTGCAGTAGGTTAAACAAATTGAATACTGTACTTGAATATGCGTTGGGAGAAACTTGTTTCCATTGCTGTTATGTTACAAGGTGTGTTCAGTACATGACAGTGCTCTCTATTGAATCGATGCTTACCACATTCATATTTACTGTTGTAACTTTTTTTATTCCAGCGACCGCGTGTGTTTTATCAATAAACTCAACATTGTAATAGATTAAAGTAGATAGATTAACTAGTTTTTAGTAGCGGATAGTTGTTAGTTTGGATGTAATAGCAACGCTAAATAAAAGGGTTTAAAATTGGTTGGAGAGCTTTAAAATGGTAAGAACCCTGAGGAACGTGCGGACGGAAATAAGAGAAAAACGATAAGAAAACGACGTCATAAAGAAAAGGAAGAGTTTAAACAATTAAAATGAGAGTTCGACTGATGAAGCGACGCTCACAATTTAGGATGACCCACTGTAAGCTTTCTCCTTAATTCTTTGTAGCCCCGTACGCCAACAGTGACAACTTGCCTTGTTTAGGGTCAACTAAGTTAAAAACAACAACAAAATATAACAACAAAAAAACGTTTGTATCTAACATGGGCTAGTAGACAGAATGAAATAGAATTCCTTTTCACTCTCACTGCAAACTACAATACCCGGTGTACTTCGATAATTATATTTCAATTTTAATTCAAACATTAAATCTCCGTTTGTGCTTGACATACATAAAAATGAAATACAACGTTTTACTTTTTTATTAAGAAATTGAAAATTATAGAACTTATATATATATATATATATATACATAATTGTGTATATATATATATATATATATATATAATTATGTATGTGTGTATATATATATATATATATATATATATATATATATATATATATAAAACATCAAATCAGCCTACACTAATTAATTTGTTTCTGTACTAGGCATACCACATTCAGGGATGGCTTTTTCGACCATAACTAAAATTATCCGAAGTTATTATTTCAAATATAGAGATTCAGACTAGCATATATATATATATATATATGCTTCGGAAGTTTCTCAACCATTAAAACTAAAAAAAAACAAAAAAAAAATACAAAAAAACCCTTAAGTCCCAGGTCGTTCAGTGAAAAATCACTCATGTAAGTCAATTTAGTTTTTAAAGTTATTATATTAGTTTGCTTCTAACATTATTTAAGGGATCATCAGTTGTTTACCATGAAAAACTGTTTCGGGAATTTAAAAACAAGACAGTATTTAATTTCATGGCTTCCGAGCAGAGTTGATCAGACCCCACTTCCCTAAATATATATATATATATATATATATATATATATATATAACCAACGTTCTGCCCAAGGTTATGACTACCGAGGTAAGGTCGGCGTTAAAGACGTCAAATATTATCATAATTTTAGTCGCCTCTATCTCCCACATTTAAGAATTGGAGAATTTTAGGTGTCATTGATACATATACGTCATCAAAATATATGTACACTAATACGAGTCATAATACCTTCGTATAGTCACAACATCTTTCGTATCGTCTATACACACGCACAAACAGAACGTATACTTAAATTAAAAATCAAGGCAAGCTTAGATATACATACACACTCCTAGACATGGTTAAAATTAACGCAATCACATAACTGTATTTAAATTTTTCTTTAAACATGGTTCACCCCAAACAAAACAGGCCACCAAGGGGCTACTGAGAAAAAGGGTTAATTTTTTGGGGGTGGGGTGGGGGTGGGGAGCGTCAACCTAAATTGGGAGCTGTGCAGCGATATGTCTGTTTGCATTAGTTTTAAATTTTTGCATGTCAGTACCGTCAGGGAGCAGGGAGGGAGTTCCAGAGTCCAGCAGCACGAGGAAATAAGCTTTTGGAGTAGAAAGCCTTTCAGCATCTGGGGACCTCCACAGTGACTGGATGGGATTTAGCAGATTGTCGAGTTTCTTTAGTGAAATTACATCGTGGGGTTTAATAAATTATCCAATTAGAAAGTTCAACAAGTAATTACTAAACCTATTAACGGAATAGTTATTATTAAACTTATAGAATCGATGCTTAGGGCTCAACTGTACGACCAGTTGAGCAGCAAGATAAATCAGTGCCAAGCACATCAAAATGCCGGTTTATAATAAGGCTAGAATGTTCCATTATACCAATCGTTTTTTATTTACTTCACTCGTCTTTAGTGACGTCATCTATTATGCACGGCATTTTTTTTTTACGTCATTCACTGTCCACGGGTCCAAGCAAGCAAGCAGGAATTAAATCAATATTTTAGTTTTATACTTAGACGTCACGGTGGCTAAATGCTTCACGGCGCGGACTGAGGACCTGGGTGTACCGGGTTCGAATCCAGTTCGTTCCACATAAACACTTTAATCAAAATCCACACCTGACCTTGTGTCTAACCTCCTGGGGAGGAGGTAAATAAAATACTTAGACATAATTTCGGCATTAAATAACCTCAAAAAGGGTTGAGTTGTCGTAAAAAATACAGAGAAAAGCAACACAAAATAAACATCAGGACAATGAATAAACCACATCCCCGGGGGCCCCTTTGCACAAAACTAAGGTCAAGATGGGGACCAGTGTTTCTTTTTTATTTATCGAGACATCATCTCTAAAAGTCAATATTTATATCTAGTTCGTATTGAATCAATGCTTAGGGCTGAACTGTACGACCAGTTGAGCAACAAGATAAGTCAGTGTCAAGCACATCAAAATGCCGATTTATAATAAGGCTAGAATGTTCCATTATGCTCAGAAGGGCAAGTCCATTCTCTGTGTTCTGATTGGCTGAGATTCTTAAATGGCCATTCTAGTGTATAAATGTTCATTCATTCGAATAAGTATTCTAAGAGATGGATGCCAGTTGAGGCCTTTATGCCAGTAAGTGATTCTATCAAACTAAACCGGAAATCAAAGAGACAATGGTCAAAGTTCATATTATCAATAATTAGAGATCACACTAACTTCTGTATAACCATATTGTAAATACTACAAAAGGATAAATAGCTGTTATAGCCCATATTACAAACAATATAAAAAAAGATATATCAGTTACATGCATGAAAGGGCACATCGACACAAACATAATTTACTTATAAATTATAAATGCAGTGACTTTTTAAAATATTTATTTATTTATTTAGCGAATACAAAGTCCTTCAGCCACGCAGTAGCCTCCTGGTCTGCTGTGTGGAGGGTGGCTAATCCTCCTCTCAGTCGTTGGAGAGGGCAGACTTCAATGATGTGCTCCATTGTCTGCTCCTCTCCACAAGCACACAGTGGGGATGGGCTGCTGGCCGATCTGTGAAGGCTGGCCAAGCACGGGACATGTCCAGTCCTGAATCTATTGATGGTTGACCACTCTCTGCTTGGGAGGTCGGTGCTAGGCACTTGTTGGTTAGGGTCTGACACCAGGTGTTTATTAGTGACCTCCTTGGACGTCCATTCTTTTTTCTAGGCTGATTTAAATATTTAAAGTTATCTATTGATTAGTTTTTTTTATACTTACATTAATTATTCAATGTTCAATTAGTTGTATATTTAACAGTGAAAGTTTTAACTATTAGATAGTAGGCTTATTAAAGATTCCTTATGGGGTGTTATCGTAAATGCACTAGGTTGTAACTATATTAATCTAGGGTAAACTGTTTGAGGTGTCTCATCTAATACCTATTTCATCTCTTTGATTCAGTATTTTATTTCTATCAGGGAAGGTAATAATGACTAATTGTTTATTAAAACACGGAAAACATGTGGAGTTGTGTAGTATAGGAATTAAAACCTTTAGTATGCTCTATTTAAGTGCATATATTTTGTTCCTTTTTAGATACTATGTCTTTGGATAATGCGGTGGCTCTTTTCTTATGTTACTGAAAGACAATTAAAGTGCTTGTTCCACTAATGTAGAATTCTGTTTCGGACTTTGATAATTTTCTAAGAACACGATTCATAAATACACTATGCCTTCTGTTAAACATTTTTCTGGTAGTGGGCACTTAGTTTTATCGCTACAATTACTCATAATTACCGTTAGTAGTATTATTTATATTGCTGATTCTATTATTATTACTGGCTATTAATTATTTTTAATAATGACTCTTAATTATTTTTTCTAAGTTATTTGTACAGCTATATCTAAGTGTATTTTATTGATTATTTGGTGTTGATTGTTATTTGTAAGAAAATGTCGATTTAAAAGATTAAAAAAACATGTCCGATTTCTGATTTAACCAGCGAATTAAACCAGATAAATGGTATACCAAATTATTTAACGGTTTCTATTTTTTTCTTTGAATGCTCCTATTATTTCCATTATAATCAATTTTAGTATTCTGTAAAGCATTGTAAAGTGAAATAAGAAAATAAAGAAAATAAAGATATTGGTAAAAATAAACGTTGAGGGTACCAGAAAAGTTCGTAGAAACAGATTCGAAGTAAGGTAAAATTCGATCCTGTTTTAGGAATGAATATTGGCAGACAAAGTTGTGTAAAAATTGTGTTTGCATATCTGGAGATGACAAAAATCCTATGGGGAGAAGAAATCCGTTTGCACTTGTGAGTGGGCGGCGACCAGTAGATTACAGACAACCCGTCCAGTTGGAGAGAGTTACAGTATATAAAAGCTTAAGATACCAGCGGTGTAGCGAAAGCCATTTATAAAAGTTCTTCCTCAGCTTATGAGAAAGTTTTTTCTAGAGTTATTCACTCCAGAGCATTTCAATCAAAAAGAGCCAGCGGTGAAAAAAGTCAGCAGTGAATTAAAAAAAAATAAAATAGCAGTGGGAGAGGAAGTCAAGAATAGAATTTGAAACAAGATAAGCAGATGGCATTGTTATATGTAAGACTATTGTTATTAAAAAATATTTAGTGAAAGAATTATTGCTAATTCTATGGCTAATCGACATTTGAATATGTTTAATAATCGAAGGGGTGATTTGAGTTGGAATTAAATATAATTATCTCGCATATATGGTTTATATGTGTCCTGTTTAATTGTTTTTAATTCCTGCTGTGATCTCAACTTTAAGTCCTAAATTTTTCATAGTTTTGTATATAATTTAAAAAAAAATTATTTTGGCTTTGGAATTAGTAGCATTTTTTTACTATAACTAGTCAATCATTCTTATATAGTCTAATGTCTTTAATGTTAATCTAATAAAATTCAGTTAGTTTATATAAATTAAAATGTCTTACTAAATAAGACAACTGAGCAAAAATTCAGTGAGCCCATCGCCATATCGAAGAAATCATTGGAATCTTTTTTTCACCCATTGGCCATTAGTCTTACGACACTTATAGATAACATCTGTTATCAGCGATGAAATAATTATCTGTATAGAAAAGAATTCTAATATGTATTTTAAAAAATATAAAAGAATTATTTAATTGATATTTTATGTCTGAACTTTTAATTTACCTACGAATTACGTCCCTTTATTTCACAATTGGGGAAACTATCTACGTTTTGTATTTGTATTACTATTATTATGGATGTTATTGTCACAATGTTTCAGCCCATGTAACATTCGACCTTTAGGTGCGTCATGCCGAGCTCTGGGATCTATACAGAATTTTAAACGGAACTCTTTATTTAATTGGAATTCCGTACAGATTTATCAGTTCGAAAAGACGCACCTAAAGAATGTAGTAAGTTTTATCCGTGGATACGTTGTAAGAATAACATCCAAGATGAGAACAGAAGTCTGAACGAGTCAATGCAAAGCTTTCACAAAAATAAATGCGGCACTTTCTTCTTTTTTCGTTCGCGCTCACCTCCCAACGAATGTCCAAATCACGTTTTTTTTTCGTGCTGCTTGTAGTAACGACATCTCGCATATACAAATGAGCACGCCAAAGCCGCCCGCCGCTGTTTCCTCTTAAAAATAAATTAAAATCAACTTTTCGTGAATGGGCGTTTCCGGGTTCGCGCCCGCAGCTCTCCTCCACACAAGCAGCAAACCAACCGTCTTCTCTTCGACCGCCGCCGACAAGCGTCTTGGTCCACAGCAGTCGGCTGCCTCTCCTGCTCTGCAAATAATCTAAATACAAATTGTTTCTCAGCTAAAATATTCTAAACAAGATCTGCATTTCACTATCAAATACAGTAAACATCACGTGGACAGCGAGGAATGAGACCTTAGATTAGATGGTAAATGGACCATCAGTTATGAACTAAGTTATAGTAAAACATCTATGGAGTGGTAAAGAGATGAGCGGTGGTAAATGGACCATCAGTTATGAACTAAGTTATAGTAAAACATCTATGGAGTGGTAAAGAGATGAGCGGTGGTAAATGGACCATCAGTTATGAACCAAGTTATAGTAAAATATCTATGGAGTGGTAAAGAGATAAGCGGTGGTAAATGGACCATCAGTTATGAACTAAGTTATAGTAAAACATCTATGGAGTGGTAAAGAGATGAGCGGTGGTAAATGGACCATCAGTTATGAACTAAGTTATAGTAAAACATCTATGGAGTGGTAAAGAGATGAGCGGTGGTAAATGGACCATCAGTTATGAACTAAGTTATAGTAAATTATCTATGGAGTGGTAAAGAGATGAGCGGTGGTAAATGGACCATCAGTTATGAACTAAGTTATAGTAAAACATCTATGGAGTGGTAAAGAGATGAGCGGTGGTAAATGGACCATCAGTTATGAACTAAGTTATAGTAAAACATCTATGGAGTGGTAAAGAGATAAGCGGTGGTAAATGGACCATCAGTTATGAACTAAGTTATAGTAAAACATCTATGGAGTGGTAAAGAGATGAGCGGTGGTAAATGGACCATCAGTTATGAACTAAGTTATAGTAAAACATCTATGGAGTGGTAAAGAGATGAGCGGTGGTAAATGGACCATCAGTTATGAACTAAGTTATAGTAAAACATCTATGGAGTGGTAAAGAGATGAGCGGTGGTAAATGGACCATCAGTTATGAACCAAGTTATAGTAAAACATCTATGGAGTGGTAAAGAGATAAGCGGTGGTAAATGGACCATCAGTTATGAACTAAGTTATAGTAAAACATCTATGGAGTGGTAAAGAGATGAGCGGTGGTAAATGGACCATCAGTTATGAACTAAGTTATAGTAAAACCTCTATGGAGTGGTAAAGAGATGAGCGGTGGTAAATGGACCATCAGTTATGAACTAAGTTATAGTAAAACATCTATGGAGTGGTAAAGAGATGAGCGGTGGTAAATGGACCATCAGTTATGAACCAAGTTATAGTAAAACATCTATGGAGTGGTAAAGAGATAAGCGGTGGTAAATGGACCATCATTTATGAACTAAGTTATAGTAAAACATCTATGGAGTGGTAAAGAGATGAGCGGTGGTAAATGGACCATCAGTTATGAACTAAGTTATAGTAAAACATCTATGGAGTGGTAAAGAGATGAGCGGTGGTAAATGGACCATCAGTTATGAACCAAGTTATAGTAAAATATCTATGGAGTGGTAAAGAGATAAGCGGTGGTAAATGGACCATCAGTTATGAACTAAGTTATAGTAAAACATCTATGGAGTGGTAAAGAGATGAGCGGTGGTAAATGGACCATCAGTTTTTAACCAAGTTATAGTAAAACATCTATGGAGTGGTAAAGAGATGAGCGGTGGTAAATGGACCATCAGTTATGAACCAAGTTATAGTAAAACATCTATGGAGTGGTAAAGAGATGAGCGGTGGTAAATGGACCATCAGTTATGAACCAAGTTATAGTAAAACAGCTATGGAGTGGTAAAGAGATGAGCGGTGGTAAATGGACCATCAGTTATGAACAAAGTTATAGTAAAACATCTATGGAGTGGTAAAGAGATGAGCGGTGGTAAATGGACCATCAGTTATGAACAAAGTTATAGTAAAACATCTATGGAGTGGTAAAGAGATGAGCGGTGGTAAATGGACCATCAGTTATGAACAAAGTTATAGTAAAACATCTATGGAGTGGTAAAGAGATGAGCGGTGGTAAATGGACCATCAGTTATGAACAAAGTTATAGTAAAACATCTATGGAGTGGTAAAGAGATAAGCGGTGGTAAATGGACCATCAGTTATGAACTAAGTTATAGTAAAACATCTATGGAGTGGTAAAGAGATGAGCGGTGGTAAATGGACCATCAGTTATGAACCAAGTTATAGTAAAACATCTATGGAGTGGTAAAGAGATAAGCGGTGGTAAATGGACCATCAGTTATGAACTAAGTTATAGTAAAACATCTATGGAGTGGTAAAGAGATAAGCGGTGGTAAATGGACCATCAGTTATGAACTAAGTTATAGTAAAACATCTATGGAGTGGTAAAGAGATGAACAGGATTATAAAAATATGTTTTCATTGTTGAAGATGTCTTTATTGATTCATGACAAATGGGGATGAAATAAGATAAGAAATAATTAAATGATTTATTCGGACGAATAAAATGGCAATTCAATTTAAATGAAGTATAATTTATCGTTTTGTAGCGAGAGTGTCAGTGGTAGGAGGGGATTCCTTATACAAAAATACATTGGTATCCTTTAATAAATGCAAGGTAATCGGACCATACCCCAACGCAATGGAATGCATACTGCTATAGTAATCACTGTATAGACAGATACCGGTTATGGGTTTACAAAATGTTTAATTTTGTGGAATATGTTCCCTTTACGAGGTCTTAAAATAAGTGAAATCTCTTAACATTTTGATCGTTTGTACGATTTTATTTATTAATAATTTACTTTTCAATGAAAATACAGGTAAACTCTTATTTACTTGAGGGTATCGTACTTTTTACAGACCCCTGTATGATTATATATATATATATATATTTGTTACGACCTAACTGCGGGATGATCGGTACGGATTAGCAATCGGATCGTTACACATATATTCATTTTATTTAATGTCCGTTGGCACGTTCATCATCTTTGGTTAATCGTCGGATAAACCGGTGAAATTCGTCTGAGGGGAATTGAGATAACAAAGCAATACATGAAGAACACAGACACGAGTGAAATTAAAAGTCAATAAAGATTTTTATAAACAAATAGAAGATGACACAACGAGAAAGAGTGAGGGAGAAAGACGTGTATTTTTGAGAGTGTGTGCAGATGTATGCAACATGAAATTTCAGTTAAAATATATATATTTGTGTAAGAAAGGTACTGGCAAGAGATAGGCCAATACTTAGCTGTTTGTCCGAAGTATAATACGGATCAGAAGTCCACGCACATACAATAAAAATGATGACACGAAAATCAATAATCTCCTTGAATAGTAATCATTGGGAATAAGAATAAGATGGATTCAATTCGCGATAAGATTATCCTTTAAGTTCCTGGAATCGTAATCCTTGGGAGTAATAATGTTCTGGATTCAACCGGCGATACGATTGTCCTTTTCTCTGTCTGATTTACACAACCGTTCCGCTGCCTTTTTTCGCCCTCTCTGACGTATTTCTCAAATTCACCTCGTGTGTTTTGTTTTTCGCTCCCTTGCGACGTTCGCTGTCTGTTCCGTTTCCGGTCGCCTACGTCGCCTGTTCTTCATAACCCCGCCTCCCTCTCCCCCAGTCAAACGGCTGCTTGAATCGCACCACAAAATCTTAGAGATAGAGATAGACAGAGCCATAAAGAGAGTAAGCGCTTCGCCTGACTGCGACAGTCATTAAAGAGAGATAGAGATAGAGAACGTAAGTGTTATGTATTTTTATTGGTGATTGCAGCGTTCATTGTTTTTTGCTTACTATTATTTCGATTGTCTCACTTCCTAAGCGATTAAGATGCAGAAATTGCATTATTTGTCGCCCTTAACTTTATAAAACGTATTTTTTGTTAATATATATATATTTTTGTTTAATTTATACGTACATAAAAGTAATCCATGGGCGCGTTATATATATAGGAGTATATATATATATATATATATATATATATTGTATTTAAAAACGATTGTTTCTGCCTATTTCGTAAATATACATATACGTATGGTATAGAAAATGGATAAAACATTCACTAAGATACTTCAATGTTTTACACATCAGTCAGGTTGGAGAAACAATTTTATTTTTTTATACTCCTTTGTTCATTATAACTTCAATCAAAGGGATACATTCAGTTGAGTCTTTATTTTGCATTTAAGAGTTCATGAGACATTATGTCTACCATACTTGTTTTTCTTACATTAAAATGTTCATATTGAGCTACTATATAAATCTTCGTGCGAACTTTAAGAAATATTTCGCGTACAAAAAATCGTACAATACATTTCAGAGGAAAAACTTTTTAATCGATGAAACAGGCAGGTGGAAAAAAGAAAATTGCTAAAATTTTCTTTAAGGCCTTATCGTTTGACCCTCTAAGAGGAAACGTCAGAATGATGAATTCAAAATTAAGAATATCGAATGAGATAAGAGGGGAAAATTGTTCAAGTTGGAGAAAACGATTGAGAGAGAAAAAAGAAAACGTAAATCTCTCAACGTTATGGTGGATTTGAATCATTAAAGATCTGCAACTGATGCTTCAAAATCTTTTGTCTACACAGGCTAGGTCGAGAATTGTTAATAACTAACGCCTCAATAATGTCGAGATGGTAGTTCGACCTGGCACTGTGTAAAACAGAACAACCCATCGGAATAATTGTCAGAACAACTATTTGTACCAACCAGGTGATTACCGATGGCTGATTCCTGTGTTTGAAAGTTCCCTGATGATCTCGAAACCTTGTGTGAACGAATATCCCGTGGTATGTGTTGGGATATTCTAATTTCTAATCTTTAGGATGTCATATATATATATATATATATATATGAAAAAGGAAAGCCAAAAACTTATGTATTTATCAACGTTTCGTCGTTATTGAAAGACTTCCTTAGGATGAACAAAACAATGTAGAAAAATCATAAAGAATATTAATTTTGATTTGTCAGAAAGTGTCCAGACTTCGGCAAGGTTGTTGATGCAAACAAACAGAAAGAAAATTATAATTTTTGTTATAGCGTTATCAGCCGTTGTCTGTCTACTTCAAAAGATATATATATATATATATATATATATATACACACATATATACCTTTTTTGCCTTCAATATCGTAAATATGCCTGATTCAAATTCGTTGGCATTTCCTTCCCCCACACGAAAAGAACTGAAAAACATTAAAGTAAAAAAACAATTAAAAGCAATGCGTTATGAGCAACTAAAAACAAATGCACACAAAACACAAGAAAACACATTCTATTCGCCGTGCGGAAATCTTAAGTATTGACAAAACATGGGGAAAGGAAGGAAAACGAAGTCGAAAATAAATAAGGAAAATATAAGAGCACATAAATTATTGACAGTAAAATAGAAAAGAATAAATAATATGAATGGAAAAATAATGAAGAAACAAAATTAAGAAAAACTGGCTTAAAAATACTAAATACGAATTAATTATTTTGATTATTTGAACACCTATTCTCACCTTGGATGTAATATTCACAACGTTTCGGCCGAGGTAACCTCCGATGTTCCTCAGGTGCATCTTTTCGAATTTTAAACATAATACTTGAACAAATGTTTATGTCGAACGCGAGAACTCATATAATTTCAAACTGAACCCGTTATTTTATCTACTGGGACAGATTGTTCTTGTTCTGTCAGCATGACCACGAAAATTATTAATTTTATGTATATATTACACTGTGATAAGGATTGAAAGTTCAACCTTCAGACGACCTGCTAATAAGTGATAGTTAACCAACGTCATTATCTGTTACGCCACATGGCAATGCTCACAATTCTCGTAGGAATTCTGGAGTCTGTGAACCTAAATTTTTAGGAACATGTAGAATTACTACTACTTATTATTATTATTACTTATTATCATTACCTCTTATTATTACTTATTACTTATTATTATTATTAGTATTACTTATTATTATTATTACTTATTATTATTACTTATTATTATTATTAACTATTATTATTATTACTTATTATTATTACTGCGATTCTAATCTGTGTAGTTATTGGTTTCATATTGTATTTAATTCTAGACGAGGTCTACTTAGGAGGTCATTGTCTGGAAAAAATACAAGGACGGGCAACAAAGTGATAGGATAATAGTATACGGGAGAACCAAGAAAATGGGAGTTCTAAAAATAGAATATGGGAGTAGGTACTCTTATAGACAACGCACCGTGTTTCCGTGACTTCGCGTTGTCAACATTCGAGCAGGTTTCGAAAGCGCCCGAGAGTTGACAACGCGAAAACTGCCAAACGATAAATTGAAGACTAGGAGACGATAAATTCAGACGAAGAAAATCAAAGTAAAATACATATATGAAAATAAAGAACTAACAAACCATAGCTAAACAACTGTTATTAATTAGATGTTTATATTTTTGCCAAAGGAACCATTGTTAATCAAATGTTTTTAAATAAAATGTTTTTTGTGCATCGAAAAGTTTCCAAATTTTTTTTATAGTATAAACAACGAAACCACTGTTTTTAGCCAATTTCTTGTTTTTTTAAATTTTTTAATTTTTTTCAATGTTATTTTCTTTTAACATTTTCTGGTTTAAGCTTAGGGTTATTCTTTCGCGAGATGTGGCCGTTACAGATAGAACTCAATGAATCCTTCGGGAGATTCAACGCGCTGACACAGATTGTAAAATTCATTATTTAACGCGCTGCAGATCGTAAAAATTAATTCATTACAAAAGTTATCGCCTGCTTGCTTGGAACCTGATCGTCTAATTCCTGCTGTAACCTGATTGGTTAATAGTTTCGTCAACTCTCGGGCGCTTCCGAGACCTGCCCGAACGTCGAAGACACTAAGTCACGAAAAAGCGGTGCGTTCTCTATAAGAGTACCTGAGAGTATAGTATTTCAATATTTTATATCCCAATTTAAACGTTTTTATAACGACACACGTATTGAAGTCTCTTTTCAAATACGCGGTCGCCATATTGGATAGTTTTGTTATAGTGAAAAAAAAACAGTCAGAATATAAAGGGAGAATAGACGATAAAGAAACTGCTATAATAAATGAACGGTTGAATTTATATATGTTTACTATTGGGGTCACCATCTATCAAGGCTTATAGTAACTCGAGGATAAGGGTTAATAAGACGGAACTCATAGCTAGCCAAAAGATGAAGAACGCTATGAGAGTACCAACAATTATCAATGGTATGCACTGCGTTTAATTGTTTATGGGGCAGTCCATGTCAAGAATTTGTTGACGTTGGATTTGAAGAGAAGCAAGTTGTAATCAGCAAAGAAAGCATTCCCGCAGTAATGTGTTCCATAGACGCGTACATTTCGTCTATTACTAAGCAGAGATAAAGAAATAACTTTTCCTTGTAGTAGAAAGACGACTTCTTGCTGCGAAATGTCTTACAAGGAGGAACCAAAAGCTTGAGCTCAGTCGAGTATATTTATTACTCAGGGGAAAGGTGTGCCAAAGATAAAAATAAGAGGGACATGAAACATAATACATAAAAAGTAGTTTAAATGAAATACACATGGATTGCCAGGGCAAACACATTGTAGAGAATTCATGGGATATGTAAAGTGAATAATACTTTAATACAACCTGGAAATTATTTTGCTAACGAATCATGCGACCAGTAGATGATCTGTCTGGGAGGTCCATTTAAAGTGCAACTAGAAGCGAAGTCTGACGACACGGCGTTAATACTAGGAAAACCCATGTAAAAACGTAGTTTTGGAGTAAATCACGTCCACTCAGCTCGCGTCTACAGTCAAGGAAGAGAACAAGCCTCGTTCTCGAATCTGTACGTCATAAGTGGAGAAGTCATGCTGTCGTTGCGTAGTATAATTAAGAGAAACATACCTGAATGTTCTAACTTGGAATATACTTAACCGACAGGAGAAATAGGTGGAAAAAAATAAAAAATAAAATAAAAAAGGAAACTGGAAGAATAGGGTAAAGGTGTTATTTTAAAACCTGAAAATGCCGAAGAAAAATAGATGAAACTAACTTGACCCTGTAGTTAAAAAAACAAAAACAATTGGGCACAATAAACAACTAAATCAGAAAGAAATGCTTACCCGGAGTATTCGGACTACTATTCTCATCTTGGTTGTTACAGTCACAATATTTATGTCGATGTGACCACCGATCTACAATTGCACCTATCGACCTTCTAACTAAATGATTAGGTTCAAAATGTTATCTAGGTTCCCAAGTTGGTAAAGGAGGTCTCCAAGTTCGAAAATATGTACTTGAAAAAGTTTGGAGGTTCCATCAGCCGAAACGTTGTAAATATGACCAAGATGAGAATAGTAGTCCGGATAATCCACGTAAGTATTATCACTGTTCATCTTAAAAATTCCGAAAAAAGAACTCATTATATTGTTGATAGATGCTGATCTTACGTTTCTTAGAACATTCTTAGAGATTGTTGTTGATAATATCCTTTATTTAAAATGCAAACATCTATGGCTATTCATACGAGACACACATAAAAGCCGACGGAAAGACGGATTTATCTTTATTCAAGCCATAGAGATAAAAAGAAATTATGACTTTGTACAGATACAATAAGAGTTCTTTTCTACGGTAAAGCCAGCAATAAAGCCATTAAAAATGTTTTAACATCAGTAACATACACTTGAAAGTTGACTCTAAAAATGGAATTCGTTAACATATACAGTTTAGCTAGAAGTATACGTAATCCGTTGAGTCACAAATGGAAGACGTCTATCTAGTCTGTTTGTAAGGTCGTTGGAACAATGGTTGGATCATTCTACCGGCCCAGAAAGTAGTTGACGCCAGATGCAAACCTATATAAGAGTTAGATACGTCCTAATATAGAATACTGATGCCACATCTGGGGAGAGGCCGCTCAGATAACTCTTTCCTACCTTAACAGCGTACAAAGAGGACGATGAAATCTAATGGGGTGATTTCTTTTCTTCTATATAACCCCTTTCTCACAGAAGAGATGTTGTCAGTTTCTCTCTACTCTCTCGTTATTTCCATGAAAGTTGCTTCATTCATCTCCAGTCTTTGGTTTTTCCTGATAAAACCTTCATAGCACAGACTCGTTTTACTGTCACCATGAAATAATACTTTCCTTTCTTCCTTCCCTGTGCCTAGTGTAAGGCTGAATTTTTAAATGGACAGATCTTCATTGCAAGGGCTTTTTACCGTTGTAACCCATTACCGCGACACTGCTTCCATTCTACCGTCCTATAAAGTACCTAACTCCAAATGTAATTTTCTACCTATGTAAGAGTCAGAAACGCCATAAGATGGAATAATGATGCCAATTTTGGAGTGGCCGCACAAAGAACTTATGTGAACCCGGGGCAGAGATAGGTACGTATATAGTATGCGCACCGGGGCGGACCCGTGCGTATATAGTATGCGTACCGGGGCGGACCCGTGCGTATATAGTATGCGTACCGGGGCGGACCCGTGCGTATATAGTATGCGCACCGGGGCGGAGACAGGTGCGTATATAGTATGCGCACCGGGGCGGGGACAGGTGCGTATATAGTATGTGCACCGGGGCGGGGACAGGTGCGTATATAGTATGTGCACCGGGAAAGAGACAGGTGCGTATATAGTATGCGCACCGGGAAGGGGACAGGTGCGTATATAGTATACGCACTGGGAAAGAGACAGGTGCGTATATAGTATACGCACCGGGAAAGAGACAGGTGCATATGTAGTATGCGCACCGGGAAAGAGACAGGTGCGTATGTAGTATGCGCACCGGGAAAGAGACAGGTGCGTATGTAGTATGCGCACCGGGAAAGAGACAGGTGCGTATATAGTATGCGCACCGGGAAAGAGACAGGTGCGTATATAGTATGCGCACCGGGAAAGAGACAGGTGTGTATATAGTATGCGCAGACAGAGGTGGTACTTTTAATAGAAATATGTCAACGGAACAGGAGGGGTTGCGTAGAGATATACTTTCGCCAAAGGCAACAGGGAGAAGGTGGCAACGGGGAGAGGGGGCGGTGAAATAGGGCGACCAGGGAAGAGAGAGTCCCAGGCAACGCCGGGTACTCCTGTTAGTGTGTGTATATATATATATATATATATATATATATATATATACATACATAACTCATTATCTCTTCTATCGTTATTTCCATGAAAGGTGCTCAACTGAGCTCCGATCCTTAAACATTCACAGCAAGAACTCGTCTTATTGCTACAATGAAACACTTTCCCGTCCACCTCCATGCGTCTGGCGTCATGTGGAATTTTCATTGAGATAGATTCTTTGTAAGGGCTTCCTGCATATGTAACACATCCTGCCGAACTGCTTCCCTGCTGGTTACAACTTGCTCGTCTTCAAATCCAATGTCAACAAATTTTGTCCTAAACCGCCCAAAAGTAATCAAACACACTTCATACGATTAGTCAATGTTAATACTCCCATAGTGTTCACCATTCTTTCGGATGACATAATTTTAATCTCATTAACCCTGATCCTCGAAGGGCTCTTGACCTTTATAAATTGTAACTCTATGGTAAAAAAAAATATTTACTGTTATGTATTCGATTTCAATTTAATCAGAAAATTCATAAATGAAGATGGACCGAAACCGGTTTGAAGATGTACTAAACGAATCTAAAAACAAAACGTTAAAAATGGAGGAAAAAAATTGCTTTTTCTTTCTTTACTGAAAGATTCTATAAAGTCCTTTTCCTTTTGTTTTTTTTAGAAAAAACAAAAAATTAAACACTGAAAATAAATCTCTTGGCCTATTGTTTCGCATTAATAAACAAAATCAAAACCCTTCCCCAACCGCAATTACTCGGTACCATTTTTCGTGGTCAAAGGTCATCAGTTCATTATTTTCATCGAGTAATTATGTACTCATTAACACTAATTACGCAGCTAATTACGATTTGGTAATTCAAATAATATGACGTTACTTAAAAGTGATAATTCTGATAAATGTCGCTATCATTGTTGATGAATTCTGAAATAACAAAGGTCTTATAATAATGATATTTAACCATGTTTGCGAAGTCTGGCATGAGGCTATGTATGAACAGAAACATTTATATACGATACAAATTGTGTGTTTTATGGTAGGAAAAGTCTATATTTTTAGAAAAATAGTAGTCATCAGTGTTATACATCGGCGTGGAATAGAACGAGAATTGTAGATCTCGCGCGATCCTGACGCCACAGACGAAAGGTAAGATGTGTTGTTACATGGGAAATAGACAAACAATACCCTGGTTCATGCGATGCAATTTTTTTTAGAATTAAGAGAAAACAAAACAAAAAAAAACATCCGGAACCATATAACTTTGTTGTTGTGTTCACAACACCAACAGCTGTCCATACATGTGAGCCTTTTGTGAAGTTACACGGATATAATAAAAAAAATAATCAAACGAGAAAATCTAATGTAAAATAATAAGTATTTAATAACGAAATCCAATTAAAATCCATTATAGTAAGAAATAATGAGAGGTCAACAATAATTGGTTACTCATCAGTTCGGCGTCTACTTATTGGCTATGGTTACACTTCAAAGAGCATTGGTGACCAATATATTGCTTATTCTTTTTCCTATCTAGAGCATGCTATGGTTTAATAGAAATGGTTATTGACAACACAAAGTTTGTATTCATGGTAGTAAAAGTTGATATTTACACTTAGGAAAATGATAGTCATCACTGATAGATATTGAGATAGAATAGGATATTAGATATTGAGATGGAATAGATATTGAGATGGAATAGATATTGAGATGGAATAGATATCGAGATGGAATAGATATGCGATATTACATACTGAGATGGAATAGATATGGGATATTAGATGTTAGGATGATGGAATAGATATGGGATATTAGATGTTAGGATGATGGAATAGATCTGGGATATTAGATGTTGAGATGGAATAGATATGGGATATTAGATGTTGAGATAGAATAGATGTTGAGATGGAATAGATATTAGATGTTGAGATGGAATAGATGTTAGATGTTGAGATGGAATAGATGTTAGATGTTGAGAAGGAATAGATGTTAGATGTTGAGAAGGAATAGATGTTAGATGTTGAGAAGGAATAGATGTTAGATGTTGGAGATGGAATAGATATGGGATATCAGATGCTGAGATGGAATAGATATCAGATGCTGAGATGGAATAGATATCAGATGCTGAGATGGAATAGATATCAGATGCTGAGATGGAATAGATATCAGATGCTGAGATGGAATAGATATCAGATGCTGAGATGGAATAGATATCAGATGCTGAGATGGAATAGATATTTGATGTTGAGATGGAATAGATATTTGATGTTGAGATGGAATAGATATTTGATGTTGAGATGGAATAGATATTTGATGTTGAGATGGAATAGATATTTGATGTTGAGATGGAATAGATATTTGATGTTGAGATGGAATAGATATTTGATGTTGAGATGGAATAGATATTTGATGTTGAGATGGAATAGATATTTGATGTTGAGATGGAATAGATATTTGATGTTGAGATGGAATAGATATTTGATGTTGAGATGGAATAGATATTAGATTGTGAGAAAGAATTGTAGATATCGTGTGACGAGAAGTGAGACTGACTCTCATCGTCTATACGTAATAAATGATATCTGTATTAAGTCATGAAGTCTCGCCAGGGTCGGTTATGTCACATGAGGAAATAGCTATACATCCATCGGTCCATGCAATGTATTTACAGAATGCGGAAAAACATTCGGAATTAGATTGGTAAATTATATTTTTGGGACCCCTTTGTATATGATCATATAATAACAGTCGTCTGGTGAAACTGTATTCGCAATTACCCATTTCCTATTTCGATTCAACGTTGCAGATTTCGATAAAAGTTCAATTCTTTTCTATTTCTACAGGATATCAATTCCATATATGCCACCGGTTATATGGAATATGATTGCCGCTTAGCTGAGAAACATTTTAAAGGTATATTTCTTGCTAACAAGGTTAAGAAATTAGATAAATATTATTTGTTAACTTATTACTTTTCGAATTACATTCGTCCTTTTTCAGATCTTTAGTAAGGTAGCAAGATTTAACGAGATATAAGTAGGCAAGGAAACTCTAAAGATAAAATAAAAAAATCTCTTCTGCTCTCTCTCTCTCTCTCTCATATATATATATATATATATATATATATATATATATATATATATATATAAGTGAACTAAAAGCGAACTTTAAGGAAAGGTAAAACTTATTGTGAAAAGTATACAGCTCAATATACAGGATAGAGCAGATATGTAGAAGGATGAAAAGGAATTAGAAAAGCAAAAGTCCGATCTTTTTTCAATTCAGTTGCTCAGAGCAAGGTATATATCACAAAAAGGCAATTTATTCAAATTAACGTGCCTTTTAACGACCTACCTACCTACAAATCACTTTCTCCGTTGAACTTTGACACCGGACTTTTTTGCAATCGGACATTCGCTTGCATTTGGGCAGAGTTTTGCCTTGTTTTTTTCCCCACAATTTTTATTTTACTTTTTCAAATTTTAAATCTTGGCCTTTGCCAACTTATTTATCCCAGGGATTTCCTCTGATAAGATTTTGATCTTTGAAAAGCCTGGCTTAAGGAAAAATTTAATTTGAATAAATTGCCTTTTTGCAGAATATACCTTGCTCTGAGCAACTGAATTGAAAAAAGATCTGCCTTTTGCTTTTCTAATTCCTTTTAAACCCTCTCTCTATATATATATCATTCGTTTTTTTGGCTAAGAAGGATGTGTAGTATCTGTTCCGATGGATACTACACCCTATAGACAAGTATCGTCTTGGCCTTCGGGGCTTGATTTCCGCCGGTCTATGGGTTTGTCCTGTGCAGTTCTAGGAGGTCCACCCTCCAAGGCTTTGCCTCCCCTCTTTGGGGAGGAGTAAGTTTATTGCTTACTGCCTTACCGGGGAATGCCGACGAGGCATATTTTGTAGGCCAGAGTGCTCACCTTCTCGGGCGCTAGCTTTTCAAATCCCACTATCCCGACCTTGTGTCACATCTTACCTTGTGGGAGGAAGATAAATAAATACACACACACATTTTCTCTCCAACTACGGGTTAAAGTACAGCGTATGAAAATATTCACTTTTATTTATGTTGGATTATTCTAATTTTTTTATTCTTTTCTTTCTTAATTACCTGCCACTCTTAATAAACAGTGAAAGAGAGACAGACAGAGTCAATGGCAGATGTATAAAATAAGAGTTGGGGGGAGCAGTATGTAGTAAGAGGGTGAAAATTATATATAGAAAATTAGTAAGGGATGATTCACTTGATGAGTAAATTGCAAATGACGGCTTATTATAACAGTTCAAAAAGTTTTTCTTCAAACATAACTTAATCTCGAAAGTGAGGAATTTTTTGTCATGTATTTTGTGATCAAAATATAGCGAAAAAAAACCTTAGGGAAGAAAACGTTAATTAACTCAGATTAATTTTATATTAGGAATTAGATTGCTAAATTATATTGTTTGAACACATGTTGTATATTATTATATATTAATAGTAGTCTGGCGTAACTGTATGTCCAATTACCCATTTCCTATTTCGATTCAACGTTGCAGATTTAGATAAAAGTTCAATTTTGCTCTATTTCTACCGGATATCAATTCCATATTAGCCACCGGCTATATGGAATCTGATTGTTGTTTACCCGAGAGACATTTTGGATGTATATTTCTTGCTAACAAGATACGGAAATAAATTAGATAAATATTGTTGAACTTAAAGCTTTTAGGATACAATTTGTCCTTTTTGAGATTTTTAGTAAGGTAGCAAGATTTAACGAGATATAAGTAAGGAAACTCTAAAAATAAAGACAACATAAAACATAGCCTCTTTTTGCTCACTATATATATATTATATATATATATATACATATATATTTTCCATGAAAAATGCCAGTATACTGAAATCATATGCCCCTAATAGGGTTAAGATGTAAATTCATATACACTAAATATACAAAAGCAAGAAAATTCCCAAATTTCTAAACTTTTATTGTCCTTAAGGGTATGACTACATATCAACCAAACCATTTCATTATCACATCACTACAGTATAAATCTCTATGCATGAGTGGATGAAGTGTGTGAGGTGCGCTGAAGAATAATTCCTACCAGTTGTGGTCGCATACCCTTAATGACAATAAACGTGTACACATTTGGGAATTTCCTTGCTTTTGTACATTTAGTGTATATGAAATTTCATCTTAACCCTATTAAGGGCATATGATTTCAGTATACTGGCATCTTTCATGGAATGTCACTACTTTTGTAAAGGCTATGCCTCAATACAATGCCTTGTTATAACTGATATAGTTGGTAGTTTGACTAATCAATGTTTCTTCCAATATTCACAGGTAAATATTTAAAAAAAATTATGAGTGTATATTTACTCATGATACAATTCAAACTAGAACAATTTTTTTCAAACTTTACCATGTATGCATTGCAAACAATAAATGGTGATTCAATCATTTTACGGTCAGTGTGTTTGAAAATTGACAAGGACACAATGCAAAAATATTTAATTTGAATTAAATAAATCAATCAAACATTTTTGGAGCAGAGAGAAATATAATAAAGTTATTCACAATAGTAAACAATAAAATATTCAGTGTACAAAGGAAAAAAAATACAACCTCTATCTGTGCCATAACACAGCTAAATTAATCAAATAGCTGATGGGATATAGAAGAAAGTGTATGTAGACTAGTCATTTTTAAAGGTTTGTTGAGAATTTTTGAGAAACTACGGTATATTGGTAAACTTAAATTTGAAAGACATCAACTAGAGCCCAGAGTCTCTATATCTGACAAAAATAAGCTGAACCCATCAAAAAGTTGATGAGATACAGAATAAACTGTATGTAGACTAGTAATTGTTTTAGGGTTTTTTTGGAATTTTCTGGAAAACTAAGGTATATGGTAAACTGAAATTAAAATGCCTTCGACTAGACCCTAGAACATCTATCTCTGACAAAAATCAGCTGAATCCAGCAAATAGTTGATGAGATACAGGGTGGTACGTATGTACGTACGTACACAGCTAACATGATTTCATGATTGAACTTTCTGGATCTCTGGGTTGCCTTGACTAATGATGCTGAAATTCTACACACTTATAGAACCTATCAAATAAAAATTTTGTGCAGAGTTTTAACTAATTTGGTTTATTGGTTTTGAGTTGTGATTTCCAGCATAGGCTATTCGTTAGGCCTATTAAGGGATAGAGCGCTCTCGCGCCTCCCTTGATAATGTATATAGGATCTACGGAAAATCATCAGCGCAAAAGTTGCAAAAGAAGTATAATGATAGTAGTTGAATAGAAAAAATGCGTATTAAGAAAAAATAAACGTGTAACTTACAATTTTGAGTCGAATTTATTGTGCGATTTTAGAAGCAAAGTAAAGTACATCCCAATTTCAGTGTGTTGTTTATTAAGTATAGTCATTAGGAAATTTTCGAAAACCATTCCCTTCATCAAGCCTTCTATGAGGTGTGAACAGAGTTCTTGCAAATGGCGAACTAAACTTGATATTGTTTTTTTGTTATTTCGCAAACCCACCCACCTCTCAAGGTCATATATTGGGACTCTAATCTCTCTCTCTCTCTCTCTCTCTCTCTCTCTCTATTTATTTATTTATTTATTTATTTATTTATTTATTTATACTCTCCAACTACGGTTTAAAGTACTACCTGTGGTAATATTCGCTTTTATTTATAATGTACTATTCTAATCTGTTTGTTCGTTCCTTTCTTTACTGACTGCCGTTCTTAATAAAGAGAACGCGGTAGAAAGAAAAAGTAAATGACAGTCGTATAGAATAAGAGCGGGAAGCAAGCAGTAAATAGTAAGAGGATACAAATGATATATAGAAACTATAGATGGATCACTTAATGAGTAAATTGCAAATGACGGCTTATTAAAACAGTTAAAATAAGATTTTTTCAAACATAACTTAATCTCAAAAGTGAAAAATTCTTTTTCATATACTTTGATCAAAATATAGCGGATAAAAACCTTAGGGAACAAAACTTTGATTAACTCACATTAATAGTATAACCAATCATTATAAATTTGAGTACAGATAAACTTTTAGGCGTACGCGTTGTTAATGTAGACTATATTTAGTTTTAATTCATTTTTTGCAAAGAGGTTAGGAAGTTTTGTTTTTTTTGAAAATTCAGATATCTCCAATTTTACTGAATTTTTCACTATCAATAAATACATATTCCTCAAATTTTAATTTGTTTGGAGTATTTCTAAAGGCTTTCAGGGGATTTATATAGAAATAACTAACCATTCAAAAATTGAATAATTTTGATTTGCATGGAATTTAATCCATAGATATTCGACAAAAAATTAAGCTTTATTGAATTTCAATTTTTTAAGATCTAATTATAAGATCTTATGCACCAAATTTGAACAATTTTTGTAAAATAAAAATGTTGAATACATTTTGCTCAAAATTCTATCTGTCTATTACCGGTTTCGTTCGGATCAACGAACATCTTCTGAAAAAAAAGATTTTAAATGTATTTGATAACGGTAAAAACAGAAAAAAGAAAAACGCACAGAGAAAACGTCATTGGCGCGCATTTAACTATTTGAAAAGGGAAAGAATAATAAAACGCGTGTGCGGAAAGACTTTAGAAAATAAAAGAGATAAATAAATGTGGGGGGGGAGAAAAATATGGATGAAGTGTAGTAAAAAAAAAAGAAACAGTTTCTTAAACCAGGATCGCAATGGCGCCATAGATTGCAGTGTTTCAGTGCGGTTTTTGGCAGATGTTTGCTTCAGGAATAGGAATCGAGTATATATATCATATTTAGAAAGTACCAATAAAATGCAATTGCAGAAAACATTAAAAAAAATAAAGGAATCGAGTCTGAGGTTTATCTTAGATAGAGATGAGATAAGTATTATAGTGCTTTCGATGCATTTGCGACGTGCGAGACAGTATTCGGTCTTGAGGAGGGTGCAGTTTTTTAAGTAAAAATTGTGGGTAAAAGTGCTTCCTTGTAAGACAAGTGCGTTAGTGAGATTGTTGTATTTCAGGTCATGTTTGTGTTGATAAATGCGTGATTTTATATTTCTGGCAGTTTCACCAATATAAAACATCGACATTCGGCACATTTAATTTTGTAAATATCGGCCAGGGAACAAGTGTCCTCAGGAGGTAGTTGGTGACGGGGTTTGGTGTTGAGTATATATTTATTATGTATGTATGTATGTTTATATATATATATATATATATATATATATAAGGATTAATACTACAAGCATTTGTAAAAAGTCTTTTTCAACATTTCTTTATTATTTTGTTATTTTATCATTTTATATAACTCATTTCAAGCGGTGGTCTGCTCTCACCAGATATGTAAATCAATTTGAAGAAATGTCTTTCGATTTGAAAATGCATTTACATATCTGATGAGAGCGGACCACCGCTTGAAACGCGTTATATAAAATGATAAAATAACAAAATAATAAATAAATGTTAAATCTTTTTTACAAATGTTGGTAGCCTTACTCCTTTTACATAAATCCTTTTCTCTCGTTGGAACTGCACTAATACTGTACTACCCTCTTTTCTATATATATATATGTATATATATATATACATACACACATATATATCTGCTCTATATAAAGTGTGGTATGTTTATTTAGGTATATTTGTATGTACAAGGTTTACTCTTAAGCGAATAAACCTATCATTGTACATATTAAATCACAATTGCTATAGCTAATATGGGCTATATTTAGTTCAATTTAGTTTCATATAAAGAGATCAAAGATAGAGGAACCCCTTTTTGACAATTCACATACCTCTGATTTTAGTGTAGTTTAAACAATAGGTATTCGACATCAATTAATAAATATTCACACAGTGCGATTGAAGTATTTAAAATGGGTTATTAGGAGTCATACTATGGGCACAACTTTCTAATCGAAAATTCAATTATTTTATGTTTGCATCACATTTTATATAAGAGACACGAATTAAGAAATATTTTCCGAATTCGAATTTCTTTTTAAGACACCTTAAGCTTAAATTTTAGACATTTTATAAAATCAAAATTATGTAATGGATTTTGATAAAAATTGGTACAACAGTTCTCGGCGTACAGTTTAGTAGAGTTATATCTCGATTTTAATCTTCGCAATGAGATATAGAAGTGGTGCATTGTTAGTTATACCTACCCGTCTTGATATATATTCAACGGAACGGCCGTAGCCGAATCGACGGATTAGTGTTTATTTGATTTATTTATTTTTTAAACATGGTTCACCCCAAACAAGGCAGGCCGCCCCTGTAGATGTAAGGGTCCACCGAGAAAAAAGAAAAGGGGAGAAGGTTGGGGGGGATCAACCTAAATTAAGATCTGCGCAGCGAGATGTCTGTTTACATTAGTTTTAAATTTCTGCATATCTGTACTGTCGGGGAAACAGGGGGCAGGGAGGGAGTTCCAGAGGCTATCAGCACGAGGAAAGAAGCTATTTGAGTAGAAGGCTCTGCGGCATCTGGAGACCTCCACAGTGAATGAATGGGATTTACTTGATTGTTGAGTTTGTCTAGTGAATTTACGTCGAGTAGCCAATTCATCGGAGTGTTGTTTCTAATATAAACAAGACAACTATCGGTGCTTGTACAGAGAAGTGTACATATGAAATCACGCTGAAAATCACAGTTCCAATTTAATTAACCGGAAAACTCTTTGAAATATTTATGTATCAAGCAAAAATAGGTTTGTACACTAACAAATGGCAAAAAACTAGCGAGTAGAATTATGATAAAAAATAAAAATCCGTTATATTGTTTAATAGGGTTCGGCCATTGATTCGAGCAAAAAACACGAAATTTAGGGGATATAACTCAATCTGTCATATTAACACGTAATAAATCAATTGCATTCACCTAAACATGATGAAACTGATTTTACTTTTTAATAAAAATTCTACTCGGTCATTTTTCCTACTTTTTGGTGAGGATACTTATTTAAATCTGATGCGTAATATGTAATACTGTTTTTTTTTTGTGGTATTGATAATTTAATATGGACGCTTCTCTGTACAAGCATCCAACTATATTTTTTAAGTGAATTATAAGAGTTACAGTTAAGAAAAGAATCAATAATTATAAAAGAAACCGGAATTTGATTTCACTTCACAATGTTTACAAAACGTATGTTTTTCTTAGAGAAACCTCTATTTAAAGACGTATAATTATTAGCGTCTATTTGTTTGCCAAGTGATACTAAACCAAGCATCAACAGCAGTTAACTTGAAGTATTTGCATGGTTTGTAAATAAGATAACTGTTTTATGAAGTGATTTTTTTGGGGGGGGGAATAAAATATCAGATTTTATTCTAGATGTAAACCTAACGGAAACTAGTTAGTCGATGGAAAGTGACACTAAACATCAAGTCCTTTTTTTTTTTTTTTTTTTTTTCGAACGAAGAAATGAAATGGCATGTGGATTCCATGAAGCATTTCATAAATGTTCAATATGCAACCCGTCGGAGGCAGGACAATGTTTTCAGATGTTGTTGATATTCCAGGTATGTCTGCTATGTACACACAGCCTTCCTCTTTGAACTTTTTGTGCCATATCAAAATCGGCATTATCGTAGGTGACAAAACTCTGACCAAAAGAACGCTGTTCGACTGTTTGGACATACTCCAACCCATAAACGCTTTTACCCTTTCAGTAAGTAGTATTTCTATACCTCTGATATTTACTTACTACCAACAACAGCAAGATATAGAACAAGGCCAGATACTTGGGAAAACCAGCTTCCGCTAGAGGGCACTCTGGTCGGGTGTAAAAATAGCCGAGAACATTATGAATGATTAATTCATACTTTAAAGATGTAAATCTATAAAAACATATTGAAATAAAAAGCCTTAATGTCCATCATTAGTCATGTAAAACCTAAATGTCCATTATTGTTACCAGCAAAAATATGCGAACGGAGGAAGCATATTTTTGCTAGTTGTTTTATTTAATTGCTCAGTAAAATGTTTTTTTTTTTCTTTACAAAAAAAAAAAAAAACCCCACCCCACCCTTTATTTTAATAAATAAAACACGGAATAATAAAACATAGTTTTTAAACAAAATTTACCATTTACGGCGTGAGATGTAAAACAAAGATCGAGGAAAATATTTTAAATACATCCGGAAATTTGAAAGAAAAAACATGAGTTTATACTTGCGAATATTAATTTATTAGAAGCTTTAAAATGAATTAATTATGTAAGTTTAAAAGACGCGTGATGTTTGGGGAAATTTTGGAATGAGTATATATAGGAGCTGGTAAGTAGATATAAAAAGAGCGATAAAAACTAATAATATAGTTTAATACAATTAATAGAACTAATAGTATAGTTTTGTGCGCCAGACACATAGACAACATGTCTATTAGTAATAGAAGTACAATTTATATAAGTAATTATAGTTTCGGCTTCAGACAAACAGATACCAAATCTCCATCAGTAATAGATTGTCAATATTATGTTCGTTACTTGTATATGTCTTCCTATTTGTTTCAGAAATGATTCAATGTCAAAATTCTTGCCGGACATGTTAGAATAATATTTTTAAAACAAATAAAAACAATGAATCTTTTTATCACTTAGGTTGCCAGAATGATGCCAAGGCGAACCTCGGCTGGTATGGAAACCTGTACAAAGGCATCAAACATTCAACATAAAATGCTGACCTGTTCAAACGGAAACTATTAATATTTGAAGTCCGTTTAACAGGAACTCGCAAAGTTATTATAATGTAAAATACTCTATTTTTTTTTTTGTTGAAACGCTGTGTATGTATTGTTTTAATAGTACTTTGAGTAACTTTTATATTATACTTGTGTACTTGTTTGTATGTATCATGCGTACTTGTGAGAGCGCACGCGTTTATACATAAATGAATCATCGTATTTTTGTGACGCAAATGTACCGGCCTATCTGTATGCAAAAATGGCGCGAAAAACCGGGTCACGGCAAGATGACGTATAAACGTCCGGAAATAGCGTCGTCTATAAAGATAGGATAGTGAAGATGTCCAGTTTTTACGCCCGTCGATCGTTGTGGCTTCATTTTCTGTCGTGCGAGATAATTTCGCGAAGCCCCTGTACACTAAAAAATCCATACTCGCAGTCGCTGAGCAGAATATCGGTCTTCTTGAGATAAGAGATCGGTAACGCTCTATCGATGGTGGACGTCGAAGATATGGGAAGAGAGACGTTTGGTTTTATTGCTGACTCAGTGGGGAGAGAAAGCTTGCGTCTAATCTCGAAAATATCCGTTTTATATCCCCTACATACCG
>OY744522.1:186491278-186533778 GCA_963556195.1 Sepiola atlantica
TATATATGAAAAATGAAATTATTGACGTCATTCTACGATTTTATATAAATATTAGTGCGAACACTGGCGAAACATCATTTTTACAGTAAGATGTACACTAGCTTGCATAGTGGTTTTACTTATTGTACGTACGTTATCACAATTCACACCCATATAAAAATGAGATCGCCATAGTTAATTACAAATTATCTAGTTCAGGTAATTACAAAAAATTAAGCGTTTACCCATTTCAAAATGTATTGTCACTAAATCGAAAAAAAGATTCACAAATTATTTATTTTAAGATGTGAAATGTTAAAATAAATTAACATAAACGTTAAAATGTCGGTCGCCTAAAATTTTGATGCGAAATGTTCTTAGCGTGATAAAATAGGATTGTTTTTTTTTCTGTGATAATTTTTGTCAAGTAACAAAAAAAAAACAGCTCATTTTTCGAAAGGAGGAAGCCGATTCTTTGTTAACAAAGAATCGGATATAAAATAGAATATTTGCCAAAGTTTAGACATTTTGTTAAGGGAAGCTACTTGGAATATAAACTTGAAGTTCAACTCTTTTATCAGCGAAATAAAATTAATTTTAAACTGGTAGAACTTGTTTGTCGATCAGAAATATCTATTACTATTATGTCTGTCTCTAAACTATGGTATGTATGGAGAATATCGCGTAGTATTTTCTCCCATAGAATTTTGATGGATACGTTTGGAACGGTAGCCTCCCTTTTTATTTCGATAAACAATAACATCTTTTCATTTTCGAGGTGAATCATATTTTGAATCCCATTAAACTTCAAGGCTATGTATATTCATAAACAAGTATTTCAGACATATGTCGGCGAGTTTAAATGCTCAACCATCCTTTTTTATGGCAACTGTTATTAGGTAGGTGTTTTCTTTATAGCCATAGTTTTTCATTCTACAATAACCCGTCCCCCGGCGTTGCACGGGAGAAAGTACTACCTATTGCATGACGTCAAATATAAAAAAAAGGAAATGACCTATTTTTTCTTTCCTCCCCCCCCCGTCTATTGTGTTGGCGAATGTTTTAAATTAAAAAAAAAAAAAAAGTGGTAGAGTAGAATGGGATCGAACGCTAAAACAGGTGATTATGAATCCTGCCTTCTTACCGACTGCACCACGGATTGGGTTAAAATAAATGTGAAAATAGGTCAATTAACTTAATAATAAATAAGAACCGGTGTTTTGTGGAAATTAAACTGTGTGTATTAGTTCCCGGTATCGATGAGTAGAGTGACAGTACAGAATTGTTAGAGAGAAAAGATTTTGCTACCACCTATATGGAGTTGGTTTTTCGGAGAGTCGTGGATGACGGGCCAAATGTAATATTTAGTGTAAACTGGGAAAAAAGAATAACAAATGTACTAAAACACGCTCGAGTGAATAAGTGTAATATAATGGTGAGTTTATTAGCCGGTGATGCATGTGGTTATTTTCCTATTCTCCGAGAAGGTACAGGGGAAAAATCGTCTCTACTTTATATATATATATATATATATATATATATATATATATATATATATTACTGCGCAACGTCCGTCAAAGATAACTGAAAACGTTATGCTTCGCCATTGCCTCTGATGAATTGGCTGCTCTGGTGCCCCCTCGACGTAAGTTCACTAGACCAACTCGACAAGCGACTAAATCCCATCCATTTACTGTGGAGGTCCCTAGATGCCGGGGAGCTTTCTACTCAAATAGCTTCTTTCCTCGTGCTGCTGACTTCTGGAACTCCCTCATTGTTTCCCCGACGGTACTGACATGAAGAAATTAAAAACTAATGTAAACAGACATCTCGCTGCGCAGATCCCAATTTAGGTTGCCCCCTCCCCAACTTCTCTCTTTTCTTTCTTCTCAACAGTCCCCTACGTCTACAGTGGCGGCCTGCCTTGTTTGGGGTGAACTATCTTCAAAAATTTAAAAAAATTGTACGCACTCGCTATTTATCAAGATATATTACTATAATGCCCACGTAAAATCATAGAATTACGTTAGTAATTTAATTCTTCATATATAAATGATCATTTGTAACCTAAAAATGGTAGTGGCAAACTTATTTCCGAATTACATTTCAGGCAGCGATGGAAGTCTAAGATGACTGCCTGACTTGCTATTTACTTTCGCACTTGACATCGTTTCGTTCTAGGAATCGAATAAGCACGCATATTACTAGTTTCTAATAATATATATATATATATATATATATATATATATATATGTATATATATATATGAGGCCTGTCTAAAAAGTATCCGACCGTAGACCAGAAAAATATTTCAAATACGCGAGCGGGTTTGGACCCTAACCCCATTCAAAGCAGGCCCCTTGTGCTTGCACACACTTAGTCGACGGATCCATCCACTGCCGGAAACACTTCTGAAGCCCCTGCCAGAACGCTGGTCACTCTCCGCTGATGTGCGGCAATTTTTGAATCGGTTGAACCACACCTTAATCTGTGTTACACATCGCATCTTCTCCAAACACCTGCTGGATCTAATGCGACGGTGGAGATGAACACCATTCCAAAAGAATACTTCCAGATGTGTTTCCGGCAGTGGATGGATCGGTGGGCTTAGTGTGTGCAAGCACAATGGGCCTACTTTGAAGAGGATTAGGGTCCTAACCCCGTCACGTATTTGAAATATTGTTTCTGGCTTAAGGTCGGATATCTTGTAGACAGACATCGCTGTGTATATAATATGTATATTTATTTCTGTATAGATTAGAAAACAATTTGGATTAAATTCAACAAAAAGTTTAGAAAATATGTGGAAAATGTGATTAACTGCATGACACAATGATGCTGATGGACGTCGTTAAGGAGTCTTGCAGGTATTCGTACGACTTCCCTCCCCTCTCATTAGCAATTCTTCTACTGATAACACTGCCCACAATACAATATCAATGGAAATCATGTACATGACTAACATTTATTGTTTTAGGTGTTTAAGCAGATTAGGAAATAAATACATAACATTTTATTCCTTTACTCAATTCCGTTTTTTTTTTGGGGGGGCAGCAATGTTGTATCTGTTATGTTGTCATGATACCATCTTTCCAGGCATTGCCTTATCTTTTTTAGTGGAGGGGCAGTGTAGTATATATTCGTTCGTTATATCCGTTCCCAAACATTACCGCCTCCTTTTTTGGTGGGAGGTTTATAATGTAGTATTTTTTCTGTGGTCATATCATCTTCCCAGGCATTACCTCTTTTTTAAAGGAGGGCGTAGTCTAGTATCTATTTTGTTCTCATGAGATACTCCTCCTATGCAGTACCCCCTATTTTGAAGTGGATCAGTATAGTATATGTTTGTTCGTCATGATACAATCTTTACAGACAACCAAAGATATTCGACCGGATGAAGCATATATTGGCTAGTATCTATAACAGCCGTGAAATAAGAACCATGCCTCAAACTTATAAGATTAAGGCAAATGATTCCATATCGATTGTAATAGTTTTGTAAAGTCGAAGAGATAGAAAGCCCCCAAACATAATAACAATTGAACGCCCTATCTTGCAGCTGCCGGTTATTTTGCGTGAAATGCCATTCCAATAGCAATATCGATCTTTCGATTATGTGTTCAGAGAAGGAGGGGGGTATTTACAATGGTCTTATGGGCGCGTCTTCGTTAGAATGTAGGTTCGCGTGTTGATAACGGTGTTCGAACTCGCTTTCAAAAATAGCGTCTAAACGAATCTATGTCAACACAGGTGCGGACACGCAAGCGTTTCAGTTTGAAACTTTGGAATCTCGCTCTCTTAAATAGAGATTTAAGTGTATATCTCTCTATATATGTATTATATAAATTTCGTTAAGTGCACACGAAAGTGTAGTAGCTCAATAGTGTACACTACAACTAGAGCTCTTAATTTAATAACATGTAATTAGTTATTTCGAAAACATTCCATATTCCATCCAAAACACTTACATATAGATTTTCATGATATACAAAATATCATAGACCCTCATTAAAAAGCTTCAGTGTATATTTACTACACTTTCTGGGGCATTTTCGAGAGTGTCTAGTGTGTATATTTTCGAAATGGGCAGAAAAATTATCTGATAATAAAATATGTTGAACCATTTTCACTACCAGTAAGAAAAATACACATACACATAAGTAAATATTATTTTCTAGTCACATCATCCGTATTTGACATTCTTGGAGCTTTTCTTTATTTTAAATAAAGAAACAGTCGAACTATGTTTGATCTACGCGGAGTTTTTATCGTATCGATTTTAAGTTTAAGTAGGGTATATAGACAAAATATTTTCGTGTGATCTTGAGAAAAGGCGCTCGCTTTCAGTTTCAATATGTTAATATTTCATGGTTGGAATCAAGCACTAGATATTTGTTTTTTGCTATAGGGTTTCAGTTATTTGGTAGCCGATATCAATTATCATAAACTTTAATAATGCATCATAATTTTATTATGATTAGAAGTAAAAATAATATTTCATTTGAACTGACGTTCAGAAAAGTTTCGAGAGACCCGGCTGTGACGGGTACTTAAGCTAGTATATAATATATATATATATATATATATGTTTAATGAAAATCAAGTGGCAAAACATAATACCAGAACCAGAAGTTTTAGCCCGATCAAACATCCTGTCAGCATACACCGTGCTACACCAGTGACAGGTTCAAGACTTCCAAAACAGCTCCTTTACAGTGAGCTGGTCAAAGGTTAAAAAAAAACCGTAGAACAGCGGAAACGGTTCAGGGACAACTTGAAGCTGCCCCACAAACAGTTCGGTGTGCATTCCGACTTGTGATGTTTCTGGCGTGCTGCAAGTCACTAAGTAGTCACGATTGCCGAATCTGCATGCATTGAGGTACGCAAGAGGAAACGTGCTATTCGAAAAGAAAGAGCAGTTAGCACCTCTGCTACAGAATCATGCCACAGGCGGAAGATAATTCAGAGCTCTGATCAGACTGACGAACCATCTACGGACCCACAAAACAACTACATGATCATTGTCATCTTCGTAAGCGATGCACGAATGGATATATATATATATAAAATATGAAACTAAACGTATACTTTTAGAAGATAGAACCTATAGTGAGATTGTTTAAGCTCGATATACGAGATAGAGAAAGTATAAAGATAGAGGAAAGAAGAGTACACGTTGCATTGAACAATCGAAGTTGAAATAAATGTGTCATTCGTACATCTTTATCTCTCTTGTTTCATCTATCTTTATATATATATATATATATATATATATATATATATATATATATATATATATATATATATATTACTTTTCAGCTGTTTGTCGTGCCCATAAACCGAAAATACGCTTACATAAATCGTTGTGGTAAGAAAGTGTTACTTTTATGAAGTTGAATCCACAGGAGATGTATTAAAACGATCTAAATTAATTTTATTTTTTAATAAATTAAGACCAAACCCAAAATTAGTTATTTTGCCTCGCTATCTCTTTTTCTTTCCATCTAATGCTAAGGGTTAAATATATATTCCAAAATTTAATCGGTTTTAAGTTAGACCATGACCAGTATACTGACCTAGTTTGGTGATGATTGGTCAAGCGATGCTTTCATTTAAGCAGAGCCGAACAAAATACGTTTATCTTTTGTTTTGCTCTGCTTAAATATAAGATGGCGTTAGTTTGTTCACCATCAACGTTCTGGTTCTCACTTGGCCCTAATTGAAATGAATGGCTCTAGTCTTGAAGAAGCTTCCTGCTTTGAAATGCTTCTGAGACTGACCTTCACTCCAGACCTGAAATGAAAGACTTACATCACATCCGTTACCAAAGTCGCTGGAAAAATGGTAGGATCTTTCTACCGTTCCAGACACTCTTACATTTCTAACGCAATACTCTACCTGTATAAGAGCCACATACGTGTTAAGATGGAGTACTGTTGCTACATCTGGCGAGGCGCTGCTCAAAGAAACCTTTCCTACCTTGACAGAGTACAAAACCGACTTCGAAATCTAGTGGGCGATACCCTCTTCTTCTCCCTACTTCCTCTTTCTCACAGAATAGACGTTGCTATTCTTTCTCGACTCTATCCTTATTTTTATGGCAGGTGCATGATTGAACTTCAATCTATGTAAAACATTTACAACAAAAACTTGACTAACTCAAACCACTGTCAATAATTTACCATTCTCTCTCTGTATCTCAAACAAATATAAACTTCCACGAGCTTAGTTTTTTCTTAGAACTACCCGTCTGTAGAACATGGTACAACGGGTTTGTTTCCCGGCTGACTACAACATTGCAGTCTTCAAGTCCAATATAAACAAATTATTGTTGAGACGCCCTCTTAAATAATTAATTCTCACCAGTTACAACCATCGTTACTAATCCGCTCGATGTTTCAGCGTCCACCTGTAAAACTCAAACCTTATCCTAGAGTGTGTTTTAAGCCTTGATAAACGGTTAGTCGTTTGTAAAAAAAAAACATACGTTGTTTGTCTGAATAGATGATGAAACGTCCGTAAAAATGAACCTATTTACTGGTAAAAAATATACTCGCTGGAATCTGCATTCCATTGTCTATTAACGTATAGGGATATTTGTGTTAGTCTGTCACAAGTTGTTCATTCGGCATCAGAAATAGATGCAAATTATGTTTTTCTTTTAAATGCCCAATATTTAATGGTCCTTTTAAAAGAAAATTGAGAATTATAATCGGAGTTTTTTGTTTGTGTATCTGTCATTGGATACGCCATTTTTTTTATTGGATACTTCATGATCTTTTTAAAAAGGAAGACGATGTATGCAACTGTTGGTTGAAGATATTGTCAGAATGCCATAAGTATGAAACCATAAAGAATGATTTATTCGAATCTGAGCATAAACGTATGTACAGAAGAATTTTTTGTTGAGTTTTTATGGTATTAATTTAACGCACAAATTCATAACTTAATCGTCCCTACGTTTTAGAACCGTATTCGTTTGATGGTCCCCTTTGGGTTCGGAGAAAAGGACAAAGGTGTCACGAAGCCAGATCAGGAGGATAGGGAGGTTGTTTCAGGTATGATGTTCATTGTATTCGTTGCTGAGTATTCATCGTATGTTCCTCTGTGCTAATTGCTGAACGATCTGGAAAAGAACTGTATCTCGGAGCACATTTATGCAATTGCAATGACTGCAGAAAGCTAACAGACATATAGGCATAACGGCATAAAACCCGAGAACTGCCACTTCCGGCTAATAATGTGTTCAGCAGAAAGCGGTAGAGTGCAAAAATCAGTCTTCTGTGTATTTTACACATACAAAATTTAATGTCAACCTAAATTGTGACAAGCGGGTATTTTTATTTTAAATTTTGAGTTTTATTTTTGATACAAATTTATTTATTATAATTGAAATGTTCATTTTTTTTACAAATACTCAAAGGAAATATGTTTAACAAAGACACCATGTTAAGAATGACTTTCTAATTAATAACGTTACTATTTAGAAAGCCATTCTTAAGATGGGAAAGGTTTTTTGTTAATTATTCTGTACTTTCACATAACAATTTAATAAGCATAAGAAAATGTGTTTTTTTTTGCCCCTAAATAAAATAGTTAACAAAGCCCATAGCGAGAAGGTAATATAGCGGGGACTTTTTTTGTACTTCACCGCTTTCTGAAGTGGTAATTTCCGGGCGTAATAGCGTTATATGCAATCAACATATCATGCTAGATAATAACACAACCATTTATCCCTCTTTTGTTCATAGATCACAGCGATTCACTTGCCTCCCCACGAAGGCAGAACTAGACACAAGGTGTTTTCATAATGCAGTGAACATCCATCTCTCCAAAAATGGACACTCTGGATTTGCAAAATAATAAAAATTGTCTCAGTATAGAAAAATTCCTCTTTTATTGACCGACGACAGAAAAGCTGAAGCGTAGTACCAGAACAGATACTGCACTTTGCTCGTTGCCAAAAGGTCAATGCTGCCCTGTTAGGTTTCAAAGAAACCTCATTTATGAGTCTGTGTCTGTATGCTGGTGTGGTTATATGTAATGTTATGTACATTTATTTCTGCTTCTATACCTGTGTTTATGCAACAGTAAATGTGAATCATTCGACAGTGATTTCAGAAATCGATTTATCGATCTTTGTTTTTCTTATTCGCCTTTGCTTTTTAATCAATTATCAAAATAATATCCGATAATTATGACAAGTATACAAAACAACAACGTGTGATGTTGATCAATGTTTCAGATTCCATTATGTGTTGAAGGTAAATTAAGATGGGCCGCCCTATCAACCCCACACCACCCGCTAATGAATGCATGTCCTTCGAAACAAGTTATCCATTATTTCATCATGATACGAATATAATTACGTTACGAAAGCCGTACTTATGTAGAAGCGACACAAAATATGCACTTATCGTGGAATAACGAGTTCTCTTTAATTTATTTAACCTTGAAGGAATTTTCATATATTAAGAAACATATGCTAATTCGACACGTGTCCAAATGTGAAATCGAATGCTTACGATGAAAGCGGAGTGATCATTTTTCTGTTACGAACATGCACAGTATGGAACGCCTCTGTAAAATATAAAAATGGAAATCACCTGACCCAGAAAAATAATACAAAAAAAGAGAAAAAAAGCAAGACCGTTATCAAGTTTCATTTGAAGGGCGAGATACAACCAATAAGTGCAACCGGTCTTTTGTCTGAGATCAAAGTGTAGTATCTGTTCCGATGGATACTACACTCCGTAGACCGGTACCGTCTTAGCCTTCGAGTTTTGATTCCACCGGTCTGAGGGATTGTCATGTGCAGTTCTAGGAGGTTCACCTTCCCAGGCTTTGTCTTCTCACCCTTTGAGCAGGGGTTAGTTTATTACTAATCGCCTGAGGCACCCCATACTGGGGAATGCCGACGGGGCTGCCCAGGCATTTTTTTGTAGGCCAGAGTGATCTTCCTCTAGGGTGCTGGCTTTTCAATCCCACTTTCCGACCTTGTGTCACATCTTACCTCTATGGGAGGAGGGAGATAAATATATAAAAAAAACAAAAAAAACAAGAAAAGTGCAATAAAGGTATCGCTTTAGTCAACATCAATTATATTTAAAAATATATTTATTTACAGGGAAAAATATAGAGGTATAAAATAAAGAACAGAATCTAAACCAGAATACAAAGTACGGAGCAAAAACAGATTCTGAAAAACTATTTTATTTACCTCCTCCTCCTCTAGGAGGTTAGACACAAGGTCAAGTGTAGGTTTTGATGAAAGTGTTTCTGTGGAACGAACTGGATTCGAAACCGGCAAACCCAGGTGCCGAGTCCACGTCGTTAACCAATTAGCTACAGTACAATTCCCTAGATTCTGAAAAAGTATACTCATTGGCTTGCAAGCGTAAAAGATAATTGTGTAAGTCAATGTTTTTACGCATAAATATTCAAAGATTAAGGATTTTGAGTTAGTGTTATATTAATGATAGCAGAGTATCGTATGAAATGCACGGATGGCAGTTCAACTATAAGGCTTTAGTAACGGTCGCAACTCTGAAAGAGTGTAAATTCTTTTTCTTGTTAGTTTTTTTTCTTTTTGCAAAGCAGAGATAAAGAAATTGTATTGCTCTATATAGCAGGCGCCGGATATTATAAAAATTTAAAAAAAACAAAAAAAAACTTACCGCTGAATACTTTTTGGGTGAATTGGACGGCCCTGATTAAAAATAGATATGGGATTAAATCCAATCCATTTTGGGGAAACGGAAAAAAAATCACATTCTAAAAGAAATTCGCGTTTCACATGTTATTGTACTGTTGCTTACTTTCGTTCTTTATGTCAGTAAATCAGTTTTCGTTTTTAATGTTAACACCTTTATTTCGTGGTTTATTTAATCATATCTTTTACGCACGTTTTTATGCTAAAATTATTGTTCAGAATCTAGTACTAATCAAAACATGAAATAAATCGGTAAATTTTTCATTCGTTTGGTTATAAATAAAAACCAAAATCAAACTAAAAATACGTATTTTTTCGAAATATATACGCGCACAAGACAGTTCAGTATTAAAAAGATATTAAAAGCAGAGAGATCATGACGTCGAGGTCAATATGACTGTTTCTGTTATGAAGAATATTTTCAAGGGAGGTAACTTTATTTTTTATGGGGTTTGTCATTTAGTTCACGGCTAAATCTCTAAATAGTTTTTTTTTTTACTTAATGACATTTTATTCTTAAAATATTATTTTCCGTATGTTAACGTTGAACCTCATCTGTATATAATGTTATATAGATCCTTAAAAAACTGGTATGATCATATTCAAATATGTTTATCAGTTTTTCCCTTTCTTTCACGGTTTCGGCTTTTTAAATATTTTATTGATCTTGAAACGATGCGTCGACATCTTTTCTTTATTCTTATAGTTTATATCATTTTTTTTTACGATCACATTTTTATTAAACATACAGCCCTCCAAATGATACTTAGGGAATCTTGAATAAAATTTACAATCTTTTCAGGAATTAAACCATATTTCGTAGAACAGAACTTTATTCTATGCTTGATTTGAGGTTTCGCTCATGAATCTCCAAAAGTTTTCTTTCTATAGCCGTTCAATGATAAGACGTGCAAAAATGCCTTCACCTGGCGTCTGATGGTCTTCTTACGTTTAGGAATACTTTGAGGATTATTCTAAGAGACAGTATATTTGAGATACCCCCACAAATAAAAATGTTGGAGTTACAGCCCGGTGAATTTGAAGCCGATTAAGGAGGAGCACATTGCCCCATATAATTGAACGTCGATAAAATAAAGACGGTTTTATATTCATAACTTGGTGGACAGATCATGTATTTTATAAACGTCCTCTCCAGGAGGTTAGACACAAAGGTCAGGTGTGGGTTTTGATGAAAGTGTTTCTGTGGAACGAACTGGATTCGAACCCGGCACACCCAGGTCCTCAGTCTGCGTCGTTAACCACATAGACACCGCGCAATTCAGGTATACACTGAAGCTTTTGTCCCAAATATGGTTGGATAACAAAAACGTTTGTGAATTTTATTAACGATTCCATGAATTGCAGTTTTTGGGGAAGGGATAGCCACCCTGTACTTTTCATATGTTCATTATTATACCCGCAATCATATTTATTTGCAATTTATTCTAGTTAACATTATTAGTTGGAATTGGTATTCATCAGGCAATAATTTATTCATTATTAATAGTTATACTTTCCTTTGCTACATTATATCATTCTTTTTAAACATTGTTTTTAACTTCATCATAGACACCTTGACGATAAAATAACTAGCAGACGCCATTAAATAGAAAGCCGACGCCTTTGGCAGAGTATAATAGTTAATGTCACGTGAATGTGTGTTGTCCAATGGGACTACCGGAAACCACCTAAAATGGAGAACACTTAGCATTCGCTGTTAAGCTAAATGTCTCCACATATACAAACGCACCGTGGGAAATAGACGAAGAGATACTACTTAAATAAACACGTGTAGGAGAGTTTAAATTACCTTCTAGACTTCATGCTCGATTGTCTTCGGTATCTTAGTAAAAAGGGTTTGTCTGAGGATACTTCACCTTACTAGTAAACTCTGACTACATTTTCAAAATAACATAATATTAGAAGCCCAAATAAGATCTCCTCGGTGTGGCTATAAACTCGCTCATACGAGGAATGGTTCTCCTTTTCCAAGTAATGCTATCTCAAGTAACATCACTTAACTGGATACTCCACCAGACTAGATGAATTCTTGTCTTTGAATCCGATAAGACCAAGATACCAAAAGAAAGATATACTATAGCATAATCAACTGGTCAATTGCGGAGAGGAAATTAATGTTCTTAATTTCTTTACTAACTCAACGTTTGGCAAGTAAGGGAGAAGATTAATGGAATATACGAATATCTATGTATCTCATATAGAGATCAAATGCTAGCCCCAGGAAGGACCCCCTTGATTTCTGAGAACTTCGACTGAAGTAAAATAAAACAAATGTGTCAGGACAATCTAGCATGAGGATACTTCCTCCAAGTGAATATTAACCAAATATTCAAAATAACATAGTATTCGCAGCACAAATAATATCCCCTCAGTATGGCTTAGACGATCAATGGTGCACCTTTTCCAAGTGAGGTTGCCTCTAGTAAAAACACTAAGCTGGATACTCAACAAGACTGGAGGAATTCTTGTCCTGAACTCCGATATAACTAAGAGACCACAATAAATATATAATATAACACAGTTAACTGCTCAATTAAGGAGATGAACTTTTAACTTATTTGTGAACTCAACGTTTGATATGTAATAGTCGAATATCTATGTATCTCATATAGATATTAAATATTAGCCACAAGAAGAGGCCCCTTGATTTCTGAAAATCTCGACTGAAGTAAAATGAAACAAATAGAATATATATCCATATATATATATATATTTACTTTTATTCTTTATTTTTCTTATCTTTCTGTTTTTGCTGGAGATAGGGCATCTTACCGGATGACAGACATTCACCGGCTATTTCAGACACTCAAGCCTAGAGATCCTTTTAAGATTCTAACCGTCCCTTTAAGTGCAGTTGTTTTTATTTTTCTTGCACTCTGTCCACCGGGTATACTCGCCAGATAGCTCTTGAAATTCTTCATTAGTCCTGTTGCTCCTATAATTACTGGTATGATGGAGATTTTCCTAAGATTCAAGTTTCTTTTCATGTCGTACATACAACCTTGGTATTTCGTAATCTTTTCCCTTTCAACTCTGTTTAATCCTGCATCATTAGAGACACTGACTTCAACTAGGGTTGCTACTTTCTCCATTTTGTCCCATATTACGATGTCAGGTTTAACAGCTCCGTTTTCTAGATATGTAGCTGTAGGGATTGCATAGTCATAGTGGATGGTGTATAAATTATTTCCAACTGTTCTTTCTGGTATATGCTCCCAGGACTTGCTGCCTGCTACACTGGGTATTCAACTTTTTACAAATAGTCTGGTGAAGATATTTACACACTCCGTTGTGTCGCATTGTATAATAGCCATTCTCCAAGAGAACCATACAACTGGATGTCATGTGGCTCAAACTCTCTACTTCTATGTGGCAGAACCTGCACTTGTTATTGTTGCTGAGACCACTCATCTTTTTAAAGGCATTGGTCATCAAGCCTTGATCTTAGGCAACCATCATAGTTGAGAGATCCTCTTTTCAGTCAGTCTACAGAGCCTTCCTTATCTATATATTCCTGGGATAATTCACCTAGGAAATACTTAAAACGTTGTTGGTTGGCCCATTCTTCTAGTTTCGTGAAATGGAAGCGCTTGCTGTATTTCTGACGGCTTTTGCGAGCTATTTCTGTGGCAGGATTGCTGTCTGTTTCTGCCTCATTTGTAAGACAGTCCTGTACAAAATGTTTGACCAGTTTTGTGATAGAGGTTGTTGTGCTTGCTCTGGTTTCTTGATGTTGGCATACCATCATAAGGTTTGGATTCTGGGAGCTCATCAGATATTGGCCGGTGCTCGATGTTGATGGTCTATTTCTGAGAGACCCATACCCCCTGTTCCTCTTGGGAGATACAGCGTTGGTAGACACTGGTTTATGTACATTATCAACATGTTTCTCGTTTTAGTGTCTAATATATTAATGTCCTTTTGTGGCCAATCAATCATTCCAAAGCTGTATGTTATCACTGGCATAGCTAATTGGTTAATAGCAGTTAGTTTGTTTTTGTTTGTTAGCTGTGTTTTGCAAATTTTTCTAACACGGCATATATATGCGCTGTCAATTTTTTCTCTCATCTTGGCATGTTGAATTGAATCGTTTTCTTCTATGCCAAGGTATTTGTATTGTTCCCGTTCTTCAAGGTCTTTAATGTCAGTATCTTCATCAAGCTGTATGTTTTCCGTTTGGATCTTCTTCCCAGCTCTAAGGGAGAACTTGGCACATTTGTCCAGGCCGAACTTCATTCCAATATCTTCGGAGAAGGTATGTACAACCTGTACGAGTCGGCTTAAGTCGGCATCTGAACTAGCATACAGCTTGAGGTCATCCATGAAGAGCAGGTGGTTGACTCTTTTGTTTAGATCTTGTTTGCGGCCCTGGCTAAGATTGTAGGCACTTTGGGGTTTGTTTAGTAATTTGCTTAGTGGATCGATTGCCAGGCAAAAGAGTAGAGGAGATAAGCTATCTCCTTGGAAGATTCCTCTTCGGATCTTGACGTCAGGGATTGTTATTGTTTCATTAGTGTGTCTTAATGCCATAGTTGTTTTCCATTTATTTGTACTGCCATGGTTTTCTAGATGACCGGATGGATATTATATAGATCAAGGCAGCACAGGAGCCATGCGTGGGGTACACTATCGTATGCCTTTTGGTAATCAATCCCAGCCATGCTTAGATTTATCTGCCTCTTCCTACAGTCCTCAATGATATTCTTATTGATCAACAATTGGTCCTTGTTGCCTAAACACTTCCTGCTACACCCTGCTTGTTCTTTTTCCAGGTATGCTCCAGAAGAGGTGTTCGTAGATGCTGTCTGCAACCAGGCCAGTGAAGAGTTTGTAGATTGTAGTGAGGCAGCAGATCGGTATACATTTTGTAGGGTTTTGTGTCTCACTCGTTTTGGGTATGAGGGTCGTATCACCTTTTACTAGCTATGCTGGTGTGACCTTCTCACCCTTCAAAAGTCTGGTGAAGCAGCTACTATAATGGCTATGAAGTGCTGTTAATTTTTTCAGCCAGAAATGGGGTTTATTGTCTATGCCAGTTTTTTTTTTGTGATTCTGAAATTTATTCAACTTTCGTTTTTGTATTCCAGACGTTATCTCTGGCTCTGGCATTTTTGGCTTGCTTTTATTACTTCAAGCTATATCTGAAATCCACTTGGCTTCTTGGTTGCATAGTTCCTCATTTTAAAACAAAGGCCTGCAGTAGCTTTCTAGCTCCTTCTCTTCCGGTGGCTTTTCCACCGTTATATTCTCTCCAACCAAATTTCGGTAAAATAGTCTTGCATTCTTTTTGGAACTTGTTAACTTTCTGCCTGTGCTTGTTATCTTTTTCTTGAATTCTCTTGACAAGTGCTGGGATTTTGCCTTCAAGTTCCTTTGCAATGGTTTCAATTTCTTCTACATTTTTTTGTATTTAAAACTTAGTCTGCAGATGGTGTTTCTCAGCCGTCCCCGCACTGTAGGAGCAGCAAGAAATTGTTTAATTTGAGACACTTCCTT
The DNA here is from genome assembly GCA_963556195.1 of Sepiola atlantica. Taxonomy (NCBI): domain Eukaryota; kingdom Metazoa; phylum Mollusca; class Cephalopoda; order Sepiida; family Sepiolidae; genus Sepiola; species Sepiola atlantica. The sequence goes on from OY744522.1 coordinate 186,506,487, forward strand.
TCTGCAAAGATTAAGTTTTTTCTGGAGCTTCAGTTTCCACGGTGGTGTTGAGACTCGTGCTTCGGACTCCCATTGCTTTTTGAATTGAGGGAGTGTTTTTCTAACAATTTATGTCATTTGATTTAGTTCCGTGATGGATATGTTGGATGAAACAAGTCTTTAGAGAGCGATGTTTACGTTTTGTATTACTGCCTTGGTAGCTCTTGAGGCATGGGTTTTGGGCAGTTAAGGTCTTTTCATCCAGCCTCATCATCTGGACGTCCTCAATTGTATTCCCAAGCTCTTCTTCCAATGCCAATTGCTCATCATCTGGTTCTAGTACTTTCTGAGGTAATGATGGGGATTTAGGTGCTACCAGTGGTCTCGATGATAGTGGTGAAAAAGAACTTAGGTTCTGATTCTAAATAGACAGCTGATGGTGGTGGTATACTTGTCGGGGAGCCCCTTGCTAAAGGAGATTCTGGTGTTGATGTGGCTTTATGGTGGGTTGTCATGGACATAGATATTTTGACAGCTTCATTCATGGGTGAATGGTAATGTGGTTTCTGCTGTACCTGTGGTGTGGTGTTTTGGACGATGATGGGTATTGTCGGAATTTTGATGAGGCTTTCAAGTGCTATCTCTGATGCCATATTTTCCAGCTCAGCTTTATTGAACAGGCTCATGCTGTTATATCTTTGGCAAGTTATTTTTGTGGTGAAACATTTTTCTTGTCCGGACAGAAGTGGAATAATATTTCCCTCCAGGTCTCTGTTCTCTTTTTTTGTTTGGTATATTATTCTTGAGCATATTTCATAACCCATAACAGTGCCCACTTTTCTTCCCTCTCCCATCTAGACTCTTGTCTCCGTCTAGTTCCTTCTTCCCTGATAGGAAGGAAGTCTTCTTCAGCCTCTCTTATGGCTGCATTTTTATAAGGGTGACCTCTTCTTCTGTTATATATATTCCCATCTGGGAAACAAGCGATCGTAGGCGGGCAACCGGTGTATTTTTTTTCTTCAGGGAGGTTAGCTTATTGGATCTTATCAGCTATACTCTTATAAATATACATGTGTGTTTGTGTGTATTGAGGCAGCATTCTTTCATTAAAGCTAACATATAAACCATAACAATTCTTCATCTTGATTATATCATTTTTTCTTCAATATTTCTCGTGTTTTCGTATAAAAAATCCTCAAATGTTCCATAGGTACCACTAGCACTTTTGATTCTTCGTCAGTGGCAAAAACAATTTTTTTAAAAGCTGGTAAAAAAGAATAAAAAACAGCCGAAAACGCGATGTGTGAACTCATAGAAGCCAAAAGAACAAACCGTTCCAGAATAACGTTTACAATTTAAATTTCATGACGCCAGAATTAGCGTCACATGGTAAATTGCATTAACGTTAAACATGTTAAAAGGTTACTTGTTTCATACGTAATGTTATTTATTGTAGATTGCTAGGATTTAATAAATATAGTTTCATGTAATTTTAATATATTTAAATTAGATTCAGAATGTGATATGTTTTTGTTATTAACTAAAATTTGTCTTACATCAGAAAGAGATAATTTATTTTTGAATGTTGTAAATTGAGCTATATATATATATATATATATATATATTACTGAAAACACTTGTATGAATTAGTATATCTAGATTATATGGGTATCAGTTTAAAATAGGTTGAGAGATGCATTCCCTTATGTCTATAAGATGTGTTGTCTTCGGTCTGTAACTCTTAAGTTTGACAGAACATTATCTTAGTCTGTCACTCTTAAGCTTGGGGCTTAAATAGAAATATCATCGCTAAATACACATTGATGGAAACATATTTATAATATTTGTGTATATTATTTGGAGAGCAATTTTATTCCGACGTTAAATTGTATGTTAGGAAGGTCTTTGAGTTTCTCTATTATTCTTGGGTTTGGGGTGTCGTTATTTTCAGTAATGACTCTCGTAAGTCGTATATTTTTTTTTGGCATAAATAGTCTATATGATGAGCTTCTCTTCATTCAACCTGGCGACACAACGATTTGCGAAAATGGTTTACATTTTCAACATGCAACTGAAATCTGATGTTCATTGTTTGATTTGCGTGGATAGCTCTTCCCATATAGTCTTGGATTCTTTGTTGACGAGAATATCAACAAGGATAAGGAGGTTATTAATTCAAATCTGAATTGCAGAGATACCATGCAATAGACTCTATCGTTATTCCTACCATAGAAACCTGCGTCTGTTAGGCGCCTCAGAGCATTTCACTTATATACTGACCGTCACGGTTATTCATAAGATGCGCCCATTACATCTACGAGTTCAGAGATAAAAATGCTGTTTACACATAAAACATGACAGAAAATTCTTGACCGACAGAGCCGCTTATAGAGATGATTGGACGCACCTCACAATAACGGATATTCTTTAAAATGCATCTATTCAAGCTGTGCGTTAATAGATGAAAATACTATTTCAAACAAGCGTGACACACAAACAGACAGAGCCGCTTTTGGAAATATAAGGACACATCTAAGAATGTTATTTCAAACTTAAGCTTGACCAACCGAAGTCGACGGACAGACTCTCATATAGAAATGCTTGGATACATCTAATTTAAAATGCGCACGTATATAGGTGAAATCGGTGATACAGGGAGCAGGAAAGAAATTCCAAAAGCAATCGGTTCAAGGTAAGATGTTTATCAGTATAAACTGCTCTAGAATCTAAGGACGTCTATAATGAAGGGGTGGAATTTTGCTATTCGTATGGTTGATAATACGAGAGCTAAGTTAGACACGATGTTGGCTTTTAATATTGGGGAAACCACAACTACCCCAAGAAAGATAATCTAGATTGGACAAAAATAAACATCTCCTTAGTCTAGGAGTTTCTCCTCCTCTGGCTGAAACCAACGTATACTACTGTTCTATAGTAGCCGTGTTAATAGAAAAGTTATTAGGTCGAGGGTCGGATGGAGCCATTGAACGGAAGTTAAGCAAACGATCTTATTTCTCGGGCAGGGGCTCACTTCTGCCCTCTTAGCCAGCGAGGTTTGAACGATGGAAAGATGTGCTTGCGCGCCGTCTTTAAAACTGGGTGACTACAGGCGAAAGATGGTCTGATTTAATGCGATCTATCTGACCTCTCTATCTGACCTCTCTATCTGACCTCTCTATCTGACCTCTCTGTCTGACCTCTCTGTCTGACCTCTCTGTCTGACCTCTCTGTCTGACCTCTCTGTCTGACCTCTCTGTCTGACCTCTCTGTCTGACCTCTCTGTCTGACCTCTCTGTCTGACCTCTCTGTCTGACCTCTCTGTCTGACCTCTCTGTCTGACCTCTCTGTCTGACCTCTCTGTCTCATGAGCCGGCGAAGGTTCTATTCTATCCTTCTAAATAAACATTTTTATTAACTAACCAACAAGTGTCGGCGTGGTTTTGTATCAATTGACGAAAAGGCAACCTGGGATCACGAACATAATAGTTCAGGCGGTGGTGGCGGCAGGACGATCAGCCTGCGTTTTTACATCTCAAGTTCAGAGCGATGACTGGCTGCGAAGGAGCGATCAACTCGCATACGTAAAGGACTTTATACACACATCAGAAAGGGTGTATATAATACTACACCTTGTTACTATCCAGAAGGTCGTATATCCATGAGTCTTAGTCACCATTTGAGGATCTATTATACTTAAATTATATTTAATCAGATTGACGCAATAATTTTATCTATGCTAAATGATAAGCAGCCCGAGGGAGAAATTTGGATCAGCATATCTTAACTTTAATATTGAAGACCACAAACAGATAACACAACAGTAAAGCATTGGTTGTTAGAATATTGATTAGGTTACTCTAATGGGCAGGGAGATCGAGGTTCAAGTCTCGGTCGAGTCATATACAAAGACTCAAAAAGGGTACTTGATGTCTCAGCATATTAAGATGAGGATCGAGAATAAGTAGAGCAATTCTTGCGAAAGTAGTAGCACCTTACCCCACATGTGTTTAATAGCCAAAGAAAAGGGAGCCTTCGAGTCGCCCTCAACTATTGTCCATCACAATTTATTATATAGAGAGTAGATCTATTTATGTTCTGTATTTGAACATAAATAACTTTGTGTTTAATCTAGTTATGCATGATCCTTTTGATTTGTTTAGATTTACTTCAAACTAACCCTAATCCTAAGACATTTGTCTAACCATAAAGGTGTTCAATTAATTTATTATAAATTATAACTTAACGATTTTGTTTTGCTTCTGGAGTATCGCACCAAGTGGTTTACAATTTTGAATAGAGAAACATAATTACGTCACTGTAGTCATATCATGAAGTAGAGATCCTTAAATAAGGGTCCTGAATATGAACTTAACATGCATTTGGTGGTGAAGCCCTAATTTAGGAGATTTGGGTAGCGTGGAGTTGTAGCATACCAAGATTGTTCTTCGATCACAGACTGCAACAATAATCTCTGATCAGTATTTTTTCTGGAGTCCTATTCTGTTGATACGTCGAAAATTGCTCTGTGAATATTTCGTCTCTCAACCTCTTTCTCTTTTTTTTCCTGAGCTGTAAGAATCTGATGATAAATCGAGGATACGTCTTCAACGATCAGTCCAACAGAGGGTGTGCCGTTGTTTTTTCTTTTAGCCCTGACGTGTCAGGCTGAGATATTTGTTCTGCGTAGGCCTCCGAGGTGCACCCTCACAAGCGTTACTTTATCTTTTTGAGAAGAGGGTTGGTTTATGGTCAATCTTCTGAGACGCCCTTACCGGGTAATGCCGACGGGGCTATTTAGTCAATTTGGGCGGGGCCAGAGTGCGTTAACTCGTGTATATTGGCCTACAATCCCTTATCTTCCGCCTGTAACCTTTAATAATTGGAGGATTAACAAAACAACAAATGAGCCATTTTTTTTTACTCGGATTTAGTTTATTTTTCCCCAATAAGTTATAATAATGTAGATCTATATGGACAGTAATTTATCGACCACACCCCGTAGGGATGGTCGACCTGAAATAAAACGTCTTCACGTTGACATTGTAAACCCGAAAACGAAATCGGAATTGATCTCGCTTCTCTGCCACGTACTTTCTCTTATGACGTAATATCCGTTGACGTCATCATACTCTAGACTCTTTACTACAAATGGAATGTTCCACTGTTCTAACCTTATGCTTACTCTAGCCTCGTGTGTAAAAATACTGTTTCTAACATTATTTTTACACACCCGTCTCATATCTTGCTATGAGATTACCATTCTAGGTTAACAGGGACTCAAAACTTTTTCAAGATACGTAAAGTACCTGATAAAAAGTGGAACATTTTAGTACCCTAGGGAACAGTACCATGCATTATATTTATGTGGCTAAAGGCTGAACCCCATTTGATATTCTGAACATATGCCCCCATTTTATATATGCATTTTTGGGCATGTTATCAGATGTCAAATAAAGAAAACACCCAAAAGTGGCCCATTTCACACCGGTTTATGCTATATAAAATTTTACATGTGGAAGTAAATAAAAAAATGTTTAACTAAATGATATGTTTGCATTGTTTTCATTACATGATGTGAAGAATTACTTTTTCTTTAAATAAGTAAAAAATATAGTTGAGAAACTTAGTAAAGAATAGATGAAGTTGAATTAAAAAATATATTTTAATATGCATGTTGTTTCGTCATGAAAGATTTAATCATCTCTCTCTAAAACTATCTCTATCTCTCTCTACCCCTATCTCTCTCTATATCTCTCTATCCCCCTATCTCTCTATCCCCCTATCTCTCTATCCCCCTATCTCTCTATCCCCCTATCTCTCACTACCCCTATCTCTCACTACCCCTATCTCTCACTACCCCTATCTCTCACTACCCCTATCTCTCACTACCCCTATCTCTCACTACCCCTATCTCTCACTACCCCTATCTCTCACTACCCCTATCTCTCACTACCCCTATCTCTCACTACCCCTATCTCTCACTACCCCTATCTCTCACTACCCCTATCTCTCACTACCCCTATCTCTCACTACCCCTATCTCTCACTACCCCTATCTCTCACTACCCCTATCTCTCTCTACCCCTATCTCTCTCTACCCCTATCTCTCTCTACCCCTATCTCTCTCTACCCCTATCTCTCTCTACCCCTATCTCTCTCTACCCCTATCTCTCTCTACCCCTATCTCTCTCTACCCCTATCTCTCTCTACCCCTATCTCTCTCTACCCCTATCTCTCTCTACCCCTATCTCTCTCTACCCCTATCTCTCTCTACCCCTATCTCTCTCTACCCCTATCTCTCTCTACCCCTATCTCTCTCTACCCCTATCTCTTTCTACCCCTATCTCTCTCTACCCCTATCTCTCTCTACCCCTATCTCTCTCTACCCCTATCTCTCTCTACCCCTATCTCTCTCTACCCCTATCTCTCTCTACCCCTATCTCTCTCTACCCCTATCTCTCTCTACCCCTATCTCTCTCTACCCCTATCTCTCTCTACCCCTATCTCTCTCTACCCCTATCTCTCTCTACCCCTATCTCTCTCTACCCCTATCTCTCTCTACCCCTATCTCTCTCTACCCCTATCTCTCTCTACCCCTATCTCTCTCTACCCCTATCTCTCTCTACCCCTATCTCTCTCTACCCCTATCTCTCTCTACCCCTATCTCTCTCTACCCCTATCTCTCTCTACCCCTATCTCTCTCTACCCCTATCTCTCTCTACCCCTATCTCTCTCTACCCCTATCTCTCTCTACCCCTATCTCTCTCTACCCCTATCTCTCTCTACCCCTATCTCTCTCTACCCCTATCTCTCTCTACCCCTGTCTCTCTCTACCCCTGTCTCTCTCTACCCCTGTCTCTCTCTACCCCTGTCTCTCTCTACCCCTATCTCTCTCTACCCCGGTCTCTCTCTACCCCTGTCTCTCTCTACCCCTGTCTCTCTCTACCCCTGTCTCTCTCTACCCCTGTCTCTCTCTACCCCTGTCTCTCTCTACCCCTGTCTCTCTCTACCGCTGTCTCTCTCTACCGCTGTCTCTCTCTACCCCTGTCTCTCTCTACCCCTGTCTCTCTCTACCCCTGTCTCTCTCTACCCCTGTCTCTCTCTACCCCTGTCTCTCTCTTCCCCTGTCTCTCTCTACCCCTGTCTCTCTCTACCCCTGTCTCTCTCTACCCCTGTCTCTCTCTACCCCTGTCTCTCTCTACCCCTGTCTCTCTCTACCCCTGTCTCTCTCTACCCCTGTCTCTCTCTACCCCTGTCTCTCTCTACCCCTGTCTCTCTCTACCCCTGTCTCTCTCTACCCCTGTCTCTCTCTACTCCTGTCTCTCTCTACTCCTGTCTCTCTCTACTCCTGTCTCTCTCTACTCCTGTCTCTCTCTACTCCTGTCTCTCTCTACTCCTGTCTCTCTCTACTCCTGTCTCTCTCTACTCCTGTCTCTCTCTATCTCTCTCTATCTCTCTCTATCTCTCTCTATCTCTCTCTATCTCTCTCTATCTCTCTCTATCTCTCTCTATCTATCTCTCTCTATCTATCTCTTTCTATCTATCTCTCTATCTCTCTATCTCTCTATCTCTCTATCTCTCTATCTCTCTATCTCTATCTCTACCCCTATCTCTATCTCTCTCTACCCCTATCTCTATCTCTCTCTACCCTTATCTCCATCTCTCTCTACCCTTATCTCCATCTCTCTCTACCCTTATCTCCATCTCTCTCTACTCCTATCTCCATCTCTCTCTACCCCTATCTCCATCTCTCTCTACCCCTATCTCCATCTCTCTCTACCCCTATCTCCATCTCTCTCTACCCCTATCTCCATCTCTCTCTACCCCTATCTCCATCTCTCTCTACCCCTATCTCCATCTCTCTCTACCCCTATCTCCATCTCTCTCTACCCCTATCTCCATCTCTCTCTACCCCTATCTCTATCTCTCTCTACCCCTATCTCTATCTCTCTCTACCCCTATCTCTATCTCTCTCTACCCCTATCTCTATCTCTCTCTACCCCTATCTCTATCTCTCTCTACCCCTATCTCTATCTCTCTCTACCCCTATCTCTCTCTACCCCTATCTCTCTCTACCCCTATCTCTCTCTACCCCTATCTCTCTCTACCCCTATCTCTCTCTACCCCTATCTCTCTCTACCCCTATCTCTCTCTACCCCTATCTCTATCTCTCTCTACCCCTATCTCTATCTCTCTCTACCCCTATCTCTATCTCTCTCTACCCCTATCTCTATCTCTCTCTACCCCTATCTCTATCTCTCTCTACCCCTATCTCTCTCTCTCTACCCCTATCTCTATCTCTCTCTACCCCTATCTCTCTCTACCCCTATCTCTCTATCTCTCTCTACCCCTATCTCTCTATCTCTCTCTACCCCTATCTCTCTCTACCCCTATCTCTCTCTACCCCTATCTCTCTCTACCCCTATCTCTCTCTACCCCTATCTCTCTCTACCCCTATCTCTCTCTACCCCTATCTCTCTCTACCCCTATCTCTCTCTACCCCTATCTCTCTCTACCCCTATCTCTCTCTAACCCTATCCCTCTCTAACCCTATCTCTCTCTACCCCTATCTCTCTCTACCCCTATCTTACTCTATATATCTCTATATATCTTACTCTATATATCTCTATATATCTATCTCTATATATCTCTATATATCTATCTCTATATATCTCTATATATCTATCTCTATATATCTCTATATATCTATCTCTATATATCTCTATATATCTATCTCTCTATATATCTCTATATATCTCTCTATTTCTCTCTATCTCTGATTGGATCGATGATGCAATTATGTGTCATTATCAAATGTGCACGGTTATATCTGTTTCAATCGATAACGTCACAAAAGGATGACGCCATATGCTCTGCAACAGGTTAAGCAATATGCACAGCGTTTTAATAGTATATAGATAAGCTAGCAAAAGAGAAATTAAAAAATGCTTAATTACATAGAAGGATCTTCAGTTTTAAAAAGCGAGTGCTAACAACGTTATTTATTTTAATGGCTGTATAACCTTCGGAATGTGTCCATTTTTGTGACTATAAATTACCAAGAAAATGTAGGAGGCGGTAAAATAGACAAGTAAATGTGAATTATAATCCAGATTCAACAAGACAAATCTAAATGGAACGACATCGTCGATAGATTAATACATTAAACCGCCCAGTTCAAATAAACAAAATGGAGGGAAATAAATAAATGCTCACTTTCAGATTGATGCGTCCGCAATTTTTATCTTGATTAGAAGGAATAATTTATTTCGGTTTTACGATATAAAAACGATGTCGTCCAAAACAGATTATCGTATTTCGTTCGCAGTATATGTATATATATATATATATATATATATATATATATATATATATATATATATATATATATGTATATATAAGAAAGAGGCAAAATGCCTTCAAAAACCATGTGTTTGTTGCAGATATTTTTATTAAAATCAAAATATATATTTTTTTCATCTTGACTTTTTTCTAATTTCGCTCGGTATCACAAGCTTCATCAGGGATTTAAACAAATAAAAGGTATGGACCTTATTTTTTTCCATAACAATCCTTCCTGGTCTTTTAGAAGTGACGTCAGATGTTGTGTGAACTAACGGTGTAAGTGTCTCTTTTAAATTTAACTTAAATCGCGCATGGTCGCTGGTAGGTATGAATTTGGGAAAGTTCATTTATATATATATATATATATATATATATATATTAGTCTAAAGAAGCTTCGAGTCATTTTAAACGATGAAAATAATGCAGTTTAAATATCCAGGGATACTTACTAAATCCAATATATCGCAGACTTAGCACTTGCATAAACTCACTTACCACAGGAAAATTCACAAATAAAAAAAAAGGGATTCAAGTATCTAACAGTGAAAGAAAAACAGGGGACCTTAACGTGAGCGTGAAATATTAAACGGGGGATCATCACCTGTTTACCATGTAACTGTTTCGGAGATTAAAAAAAACAGAACAGTTATAAAATTCATGGCTCTTCAGTGGTACTGATCAAATGATCACTTCCCCAATAATCAAATGTAGAATTAATTCAGCTTTAATTTCACTAATACATACATAAATAAAAATAATACATTACCCTTAAGACTACAGTGTGATATGGTAATTTTCATATCAAATAATAATAATAATTATAATAATAATACTATCTAAACACAACACCCAAGAACGATTCTGCGATGTGGTAGCAATAAGGTTTTATTCTCGCATAAAATCATCAGGCTAAACGTGTGGATTTGTTTGCGATTGCTATTATTACTAAGTAGTATCTATCCTAGCTACATAACAAATCTGATTCGTTATTATTGCTCCCTTTTAGGCTAGTATTTTCATTTTCCAATAGCTGAGCTCCTCTCAAACAAGCCCTGACTTCCCTTTATTTGATAATCGTTTTGGTGCATTCCTATTTTTAAGTGGGCCAAATGTATAGGTGACCCTATTCTAACAGGTGGACTAAAATAATTTCTATTTTCTATTTATTATCCTTCGCTATTTTAGATTTATATAGTGTAATTTTAAAATTTAATTTAAAGTAAAAATATTTTTGTTATGAAAATAACTAAATTATATATATATATATATATATATATATATATATATATGCAATGCTTATTTCGATAGTCGAATACTTTACGACAGCTTCCTTTAAATAGGATTAATCTTTCGTTGATTTACCGAGTTGTTGACAACGGCCGGGTGGGTGAAGACGTTTGAATTTGAGTTTGAAATATTACTAAGGGGTCAAGTTCGACGACCGGTGTGAATAATTCTTCTCTACGTTGACGATTTCCGTAAGGATGAAACGTATACGTACGTAGATAATATATATATATATATATATATATATATATATATATATATATATTGTTACGAACGGTGTCCCGATCGATTTATCACATCACAGGGGAATTATGCGATATAAATGGAACACACAATGATTCCGTTTATAAAAAAAATTAAAATGTTTTCTCAGGTTCGAATATTTACGGAATTGAAAACAAGTTTAAATAATAAACACAACGAATTATTAAATACATATAACATGTATTAAAATGAATAATGAAATTATTATCATGGGATAAATGGAGCTTAAATATAGCCAATACAAATAAAACAAACGAATGATTGTGCAATAAAATAACTCACTTATCTGTTTTTACTTTGAATTTGACTCCTCCCCCTTTGTTTATTTTTGTTTTATGACTGTCCGTTTTATCTCATTTCATAAAGGTCGCTTGTGCTTTCGCATTTATCTTGCACCTCCGACATCTTCCATAGAAGAAGGTCTTTTGATGTGTGGAACGTATCTCGCTGAGTTTCTCTCTATCTGAGATGTTTAGCCGCTCCTTGATATGTGTCATTAGATCATCGACTTTGCATGTGTTTCCCTCGCATCCTTTTTTCGGCCTTGTTGCCATTTGACTGGGAGCTAACCAATTTCGCATGCATTTTCAGTTCGTTGATGTATTGCTTTCAACGACTAGACCTTATGGGAAGACATTTTCAGTTTTACACATTACTCGGAGTTTTCTTTAGATACTAACGAATTTCTCGTTTTTTTTTCTCCGCGTCTTCATTCGTCCGTTAAATTTTTGTTCTGTCTATTCCACACGCTGCCGTGCGCGTATTTTTAAATTGCCCAGTTTCTCGCACGCATATCTATTATTACGGTGGGAAGCAGGTTGCGCTGCAGCTGATAATATATCACTGTTAAATTAATTTAGGATCAAGCATTTCTTGTTTTGTTTATTTTTAATATCTTTCTCTAAAATATTAGCGTTTCTTTTTAACGTTTTATTTTATTCTCTAAAATGCGCTAACATGTAACATGTTTCCTTCCTCTTATCTAATTTCCTTTCTGGTACCTAAGGTACTTAAGCTTTATTTTTTATTTATTTATTTTTTAATGCAACTTTAATTCCTATATAATTTTATTGCTAGCTACCATATTGCAGAACGGTTCTTGGATGTAGTGTTTAGATAGTATTATAATGGTTATTATTTTTATCATTATTATTGTTATAATTAATGTTATTTGATATGCAAATTATCATATCATACAGTAGTCTTAAGCGTAATATATTATGATTATTATTATTATTTTATTATTATAATTATTTATTTATGTATATATTAGTGAAATTTTAAGCTGAATTATTTCGACACTTGATTATTGGGGAAATGGTAGTTTAATTAGTACCATTGGAAAGCCATGAATATTATAACTGTCCTGTTTTCAAATCTCCGAAACAGTTACATGGTAAACAGCTGATGATCCCCGTGTTAATATTAATCACTTAAGGTCTCCTGTTTTTGTTTCACTCTTAGATACTTACCCCCCCCCCTTTATTTTTTTATTTACTTATTTATTTATTAACTTTACAACGAATGTTAAGTCTGCAATATCTTGGATTTAGTTAGTTTCTCTGGGAATTTAAACTGCATTTTACTATTTTTTTTTTGTTTAAAATGACTCAAAGCTTCTTTAGACTATATATATATATATATATATATATATATATATATATATATGATTCGGCGTAAATAACTTCGTTTTTTGAACGGTGAGTTTTTATTAAGCATTTTTTAAATTGTAATGCATCATATTTCCCAATCTACTGTAATAATTTTGTTCAGTAAAATTTAAAAAAAATATATTTAAAAGGCGTTACTTACCCGCATTTTATAGGCATTACAAAAATATGAATGAAAAATGACGTCACTTATGCTGCACCCTTTATACGTATTGTTAATATAATTAGCAAATATGTTGCCTTCGGTGGCAAATGTTTGCTCGTCTGATGGAATCGTATCATGACGAATGAATATATACTAGACTACGCCAAAAAGGAGGAATAAATGTCTGCGAAGATATCATGACAACGAGAACAAATACAACACTCCAGATAAAAAGGAGAAGGTAATGCATGGAAAAACGGTATCATGAAGAATGAGCATATACTACACTATCCCATAAAGAATAAGGTAATTTCTTTAGAGGATGGTCTCGTGACAACAATCCCACTACACTTCAACTGAATTTAGCATTCAGACACAGTAAATTAGTCTGAAATAGTAATACTAACTGAATTAAGCCTTAAGTTATAGTACGATAGTAAATTAATACAAGTAATAGTACAGTTTCGGCATTAGAAAGATATCAAATCTCCATTAATAATACATTGTACTTAATCTAAGTTAATCCACCTTTGTTTAACTATAGTACCTTTCCTATATATTTATTCACACGTTGCATAATCACGCTGCCACACTGGTTTCCGTTAGATCACCGAAGTTAAGGAACATTTAGCCTGGTTAGTACTAAATGGGTGACCATTTAGAAACATCAGGCGCTGTATGTGGCCTGGAGAGGATATGGGCACTACCGGGTTCTATCATGCCCACATAAAAGTTAGGACAGATAGAGTATCTATCTGATTCCCCGAGGACGTCCCCGGAGGTTGTGGGAATTAAAAAAAAAATGCCAAAATATTCCTTAGATTGGGGATCGAGTTATGTTAATCAAACTTAAATTTAAATTGTTCTAATGATGGGTAATTTGCAATTAACTCACCAAATTTCGTGTCTGTGTGTCACGCTCTTCCTGTATATTGTCTGACCGCTACTCCTTAATTTTAAACGGTGTCTTTTACTCTCGCGTTTGTCACACTGTGTTTAGTAACAGTAAAAAGTAATAAAAAAACCTAATACTAGAGTTCTATAAACACAGAAATATCGTTACAGCTAGTTGTACTACTTTGCCTGTATTTGACCAGGGAAACAGAAAAAGAAAGACCCATTTTAAATTTTGTTCTTTTTATTTTGCAAATAAAACTGGCTTTGCAAACTTATTTTTCCCGCCTCAAACAAATAAACTTATCTCTATCATTTGGATATTTCCGTTCGCCAGCGGCTGGATTAATGACAAATATACAAATCAAAGTAACAAAAATCCTCAAATCTTAGAAAAAAATCACAAAAACCGTAAAAAAAATTTCAAAAAGAGTTGGAAAAAGAGGCGAAACAAAGATGAAAAACTTCCAGATAAGTATTAGCTAATATATTATACAATGTGGAATACATATGTTCAAGCTAAAAGAAATTACATCGTAAAGATAAAGTTTCACAGAAATTAGTCATGATATTTATTTTGAACTTAATTATATAAATATTTGGAATAATGATAAGTAAGGAAATTTACATCTTTGAGGCACGCATAAAAAGTATTAAAGTGAAATATTTTTGAAAATCGCATCGTGCAATTTAAGATTGTCTCATATAAAAAAATAATTAAATAAATGACTTTTTCATTTAAATTGGATGATGTGTTGCTTTTCAAAACTTTTTCACTTAAATACATTTTCATGCGTGCCTCGAAGATGTTGACAATTTCCTTATTCAAAAAGCGCCAATCTGCGCATAACATCGACCGGAGTCTACTTATCCTAACGTCTTTTAGAACTTTAGAGCTCTTCTGCCTTTACCGTTATTCGACCCTTCGGGTTAATACCATCAAAATGAGGAAGAAGAAAAAAATTATAAGACCGTCTCGCCTGACAAAGTTGTTCTAAAACGAAAGTTTGCAAAAAAAAAGAATTAAATAAATGATTTTTTTCATTTAAATTGCACGATGTGTTGATTTTCAAAAATATTTCACTTACATATAATAGTATGTGCTAATGGGCGAAGAAACCGGAGTTTAATTCTCGGTCGAGTCATACCAATATCTCACAAATGATTCTTCATGTCTCTTAGGTAAACACTCAGAATAAAAAGGTGGCGGATCAAGGTTAAGTGGAGTAATCCTAGGAAAGGGGTGGCGCCCTCCCCTACACCTCAGTGTAGTAGCTAATAAAGAGTGAACCTTCGGCTCGTCCTCGACTACGGTCGATCATTTTACTTTTCTATAAAAATGTTCTAAACAAAACTATGATTCAAAATCAATTTACATGTTTACATCTTGTAGAATAACAGATTCGTTTTTTTTTGTCTATTCGAGGAATTAAATAGAAGCTTTTAATTGTAATGTATGTATATTTTCTCTAATACCAGAGCGCTTGATTCGTAGCTTTCAATACATAACGATTAGTTGGTAAATTGTAACCTTATTCTATCACGCTGTCAACGGTAAAACATTTTTTTCATGAAATTACGAGGTTTCACTCTACTATATGAATTTAACATAACATCATCGTTCAATTCTTAACTACATAGTCTAGTGTAACATAGTCATGTAGTTTCATTCGTTACCAAACGTTCTTATAACCGTTTTCCACTTCCTTTATAGCCAGTACTCTTTTTCGCGTATTTTACTTCATAACGTTTTCGTGGGTGCGAGTTTCATAGTGAGCGTTCGATCGTTCGTTCTTTTAACGTACGTAAATGTCCTTTCTTTTCAACGTGTATAAAAGTTCCTTTTAATACAAGAGGACATTTCCTTTTATTTTTTTTCGTTGTGGTCGTCACATAGATTTATGCTTCGTTTTCGTCTTACGTTGTGCCGTGGATTTTTTTACTTAGTTGCGTTGGTATCTTATTTCTCTCTTGGCCCGCGATCATCATAATAGTGTATCTGTGGATGAACATTTTATATGACAAAGGTATTCGGAAAACATATTTCTTGAGAGAAGTTCAGATGTTTTATTCATCTTTGTTGTAATGCATGAGAGAGAAATTGCTGTTTTCTAGCTTAATTTATCTATTCCTCTAAGTTTTTGACTTAGCTAATTCCTCACAATTCCTGACTTGGGCGAATGGGGGAGAAAATTGGTTCATTCTCGTCTCATTCGAGACTTAACTTAAGCGTTCACACCATTTTGGGGGACGCTCGTCTCGCGTCAAACCCATGAACGAACTGATCAAAACTATGGTTTTCTCTCGGTCAAAAACGTGACGGCTCTTTGTATTTGACCATTACTGACCCTAATCTCTGGGCTCCTGATTACAAGTTCAATTTGTCTATTCTGACTCGTGAAAAATAGACTTATTTATCCAAACTTTGTCAGCTTCGCTTTGCACTTAATTCTAAATTTCACCTAATTCACACTAGCTAACATACACCTTTTAAAAAATAGGGCCCCTCGTGATGTAACACTAGGACAGAACGAGTCACCATTTATTTGTATTTCCATAATGGCGTCTATTCAAGAGATATAGAAAAATGATTGCTCCTTCTGTCCTACACTATGTGGTCAAGTACTGGGTGATCAATTACCTTTTTTGTCAGGAAGAGGGTATCATATGTTGTGTGTATAGTAAAATGAAACCAAACCCTAAAGGTCCTGGGTATGACCATTAAAAGACATCCAGTGGTGAGACCTTCATTTGGGAGCTGTGGGGAATGTAGAGTTGCCATTGTTCCCAGGTCCACTCTGGCCCGGAGTGGTAGTACCTGTAAGGGTATGGGTCAAATAGAACCTACTGACGCTACCAAATCGGGCTGTCTGAAGTTGACTTCCTGAATCAAAATCCACCAAACATTGATGTTTTATTGTTTCGTTTTTACTAAACTTAACCATGTTCTGAAAAATAAAATAAAAACTCTTTCCTTCCTCCCATTTTGCCTCAAACTCCCTTTTCTCTCCTTTCCCTTCTCCCCTCTCTCTCCCTCCCCTTTTCACTCAAACAAACACCATGAATAAACGTTTGAAGATATAAAGAACTTGAAGCATAAAAGTTATCAAAATGACCAGATTCGCCATTAAATAACTCGAAAAGGATTGATGTGCCGTAAAACAGAACAATCAAACCAAACCAAACCAAACTCTAAATCATTTTATCAATGTTTTTAATGTTTGTTATTTCCAGTGTTGACGTGTAATCGCACGATAACAAGAATATAATTTAATTTATTTTTTCTCGTTGACAGCATAGGGGCAAAGGGTAACGTTTAACCTATTAGTCTCCATTAATGTTATGTAGTGTTTCTGCTTTAGATTAAGCAATTAAAAAAGTTTCTTCTTACCACGTCACTATTTGATTTAGAGATTGATTTTATTATCTACTAGCTAAAGTACACGTCTACGCTGGGTTTCTCAACTTTTTAAAGATTAAAATTTAAGAAAATCTATTAAATATTATCTATTTAAAATCTTCAGGTTGACTGTGATCGATTTCAGCTAGGAAAGATATAGCTAATAAAAAAAAGAAGAATTTTCTAGTGTGAGATTCGAACTCACGATGCCATAAAATATTGAAAATGAAGGCAAACCGATTTAACAAAAATATTTTGTCTTTTAACCGGCTTAATTGATTTCGGCGTAGAAATATTTCTACCCCCCCCCCATAGATCTAAAATAGTTCGATTGTCTAGAAAAACTACAGACATATAAAATAAAATCTTATTAAAGTAACAATATTAGTGAACATTTGTAAAATATTTTTTGTCCATTTTTTGATAAACAATGATAAATGCTTTCTCTTCAAAGTAAACAATACATCAAATACGTACGACGATTTGATGTGCAAAGTAGTTGTTCGGTTGACTAAAATAGAACTGTAAAAATGTCGGAACATTTGCTTCTAAGTTTATTTTACGTACTTTTATATTGAATAATGAGTCTTTTTAAAAATGTATAAGAACTTCTTGCATTGACAAAGACATCGGATCGAAGGTAATGATTCCGAATCTACGGTTAGTTTGGCTCTTAGATAATCCGTTTGACTGATGACACGACATATATACAGGCATTTTTTCTTTACATATACAGGGTGATACATAAGTAACTTAGCTATTTATTTTTGAAATTCTAAAGTTAAAAAATACGGTAATACAAAACAGAAAGTTTATTCAACAAATTCATTTATGGGAGTTTACAATTACAGCAAATTTTCAAAATTTCCGCCTTCGTTCTGCATGCATAGCTCCATTCTTTTTTGCAAGGAATTTACGACTGATTGTAGCATATTTGATTGATTAAGTAAAAAAAACTCAGCAGTGATTTTTGATTTGAGGTCGTCATTGCCGTTTAACAAGTATGGGAGATTCATCAAATTTGGCCATATGAATGACAATAAAAATTCGCTCTTCGATTGTAAATGACATACTGCCTGAAAAAAGCACATATGATGATTTACACAAATTTAAATTAATAAAAATAAATATATATAGAAACAAATATATAAACGAACAAATTTAAAATAACAAATAGCAGTAATTAGTAAGATAACAATTATCAAAAGTTCATAGTATGTTTATGCTTCATATGGTAATCATTTTAAATAGCTAAGTGACTTAAGAATCACCCTATATAAATATATATATATATATATATATATATATATATATATATATATATATATATATTACTAAAAAAAATACCCGACCTGGAACGGGTAAAATGAATTTTTAGAACGAAACAATTTTGCACCACTTTAATGCGCCTTTAAGAAGATTAAAATTAAGATACAATGCTACTAACCCTTATGTCTATAATCCTTATTCCAATTGTAATCAAAATCTACTTCGGTATTTGGATCCTCAAAAAATGTTTAAAATTAAAACCTGTAGCTGAAGTGGTCTTAAGAAAAAATCGAAATTTAGGGAATTTTGCTTAAACAAATGTGTAATGACTCTCAACCAAATTTAATGCATGCCTGAAATATTTTTATTTTCAGATGGAAGGGGGTTATCCATATTATGCCCCATACTCTTTTTAAAATACTTTAAATAAACTGAAATTGGGGGATAGTTATTAATTGATGTCTAGTTCCTATTGTTAAAATTTCACAAAAAATCGGATGTATATGAATTTTCACGAAGTATTTCCACCCCCTATTCGCCACCTTTTGCACGGAACAAAATTAAACTAAATATAGCCAACATCACCAACTTTTACACCTAGAAGCTATGTCAGAAAATTCATAATCACTTAATAAGTTTAGGAGTGAATCTTATACATAGAAATATATAAACATATACACATACCTGACTTTATATACACTCACCGCTTAAATGTTAAAATAAATACAAAATAAATGTGTCCGTTACTCACCGTGTTGCCGCGAATATATCTTCCAAAATTACTGATTGGTTTATTAGTTTAGGAGTTTATCCTGTAAAACGAAATATGTATGTGTATGTATATATGTCTGTATATGTATGTATGTATGTATATGTATGTATGTATGTATATATATATATATATATATATATATATATATTCTTTTTAAAGTTTGTAATAAAAATAAAAGTACTTACCGGTCTATCTAAACTCATACAGAAAAATATTACTTGATAGAATAGCAAATTAATTACAAGTTTAAGGTAGAATATAAATATAGAAGCGTTCACGTGGCGATTCTCGTCAAGTAATGCCTATTACCTGCGAATTTTTTCCAAACACTTTGAAGTATAGCCAAAAGATAAGCGATGCTCAAAAGATCAACGAATGCTAGTAACTTACGAGTCCGTAACATGAAGAGTCAAACGTCCAATTCCAAGCCCAAGTATTGACCATCATATTTCTAACTAGTGACCGATTGTCCGTAAGTAAAGAAAAATATGTTGCAAAACAAATGCAGAGAGCATCAGTGTGATATTCTGTCTACAAGAAGCCCACTGTGGACCTAAATATATCTACTCTCGTGTGGAAAGAATAGCTACCATTATAGGGAGACCACGTGAAAGTCATGGAAGCATCGTTCTTGCCGGAAATGGGACAATTATCGAATCAACATTAAAGAACAAGTAAAATAACATC
The DNA here is from genome assembly GCA_963556195.1 of Sepiola atlantica. NCBI lineage: Eukaryota > Metazoa > Mollusca > Cephalopoda > Sepiida > Sepiolidae > Sepiola > Sepiola atlantica. The sequence continues at coordinate 186,526,198 of OY744522.1, forward strand.
GAAGTTCTAACCGCTGAGCTCAGTCTACAAACCATCTGCCACACCACTTGTGATGCCAGAAATACCACTTTCTGGAAAACCAAAGATTTATAGAGGCGATCTAAGTGGGGAGTTGGAGAGCAACATTTAAATTTTAGGTACGGTCGGAGGGGGGGGGCAGGTAGGAAATTCTAAAGGAAAGCGGTCCGAGGGAAGAAGCTATTAGAGTAAAAAATAGTCCGGCATCTACAGTTTGGGGGTGGGATTTTGCTACTAGTCGGGGGGATCGGAGATATTTTTGTTGATTAGGTACAAGTGCAGTGAGTTGGTTGGAGCAGAGTTCGTGGAAGTACTTGTAAAGCAAGCAAAGGAATGCAATACTGTGGCGATGTGACACATAATGGAGTTGGTAGACAGTGCGGGACTTATTAGGTTAGCTAATCTTTTTTGCATCTTTCCCAAGAGGGAAAGGCTACTGGATGGTGTACCAGCCAAGATGTGGCCACAATACTTCTATGCATGGCCAAATAGTGGCTTCATAGAGATATAGGATAATGGTTGATGTCAGAAGTTTTCTAGTCCATTAGACAAAGCCTACCTTCTTTGCAGCAGTTTTGGCAGCATCTTCTATCTCCTCTTTTCAAATTCATCTTGCTTGAGAATGTAAAGCCGATGAGTTTGAACGTTAATTTCGCGCTGAAAACAAAATATGAAATACAGCATTTCTCTTCCCTTTTATATGTCTTACGTCATAATAAAATAGTTTTAATCTTACGAAGAAATACAGAATGTTTACAAACACACGATCCCTATTATATTAGCGGAAAAATATAAAACGTACTTTACGTTATGCATAGAAATAGTTTATGCGAGTATTTATGTTTCCTGTTCCGTGAATGTCTGTGTTTATATCAGGGAACAACAATAGGCATCAAATGATTAATAAAACGATGATTTTGGGACTGAGACAAACTATTGATTTGTTTTCCAGAGAAGTACTTTTGGCGCGCGTTGAATTGACGAATTAGACAAAAAAGTTCAAAGGGTTAATTCGATTCTCTGAAAACCAGCTCTGAAAATGCGGAATGTTATTTTTCGAAATTTCCCCACAGGATGAGAAATGGTTGACGCTATTAATGCAGCATGGAAGACGCCATTATCTACATTTCCTAATTGTGCTAAATGTCTGTAATTGTTCTTGCGTCTTTTATCATCGGGAACCCACAAATGATCGCTAATAGAACTCCCTCTGGGGTACGTACAATCTGAATGCTGTGATAATTTGGTTAATCAATTATTTGGGGGATAGTTAAATTCGCAATGCCATATATATATATATATATATATATATATATATATATATATATATATTAGTTACAGTTCATGGGCGTTTGTTAACGAGCTCCTCGTAGGATTTTGGAAAGAGACAACGTAACCATATATTTTCTGAAACTATATTATATGATTCGAGTTATTTCGATAAATATATTTAACTTCAATCAAGTCAATTTTTTTTTGTTTTTGAATACCAGTCGAGCATAACATTTTGTAATTGTTCTTGCAACTTTTATTATTGTGAACCCACAAATGATCGCTAATAGAACTCCCTCTCGAGTACGTACAACTCGAATGCTGTAATAATTTGGTTAATAAATTAAGGGGGTAGTTAAATTCGCAATGCGATATATATATATAATATATATATATATATATAAGATAGATGAAAGAGGGATAAACATGTACGAATGACAAATTTATTTGAACTTCGATTGTTCAATGTAAGGTATACTCGGTAATAAATTATGTTCATTATTATTTCCTTAAGCCAAGGCTTTTCAAAGATCAAAATCTTATCAGAAGAATTACATAGATAGATAAGTTGGCATAAATATATATATATATTAGTTGTAGTTCATGTGCGTTTGTTTACGAAATCCTCATGGGATTTTGGAAATAGACCACTTAACCGTATATTTTCTCAAACTATATGATCCGAGTTATTTAGATAAATATATTTAACTTCGATCAAATCGAGTAAAAGTTTTTTTTAATATCAGTCGATAAGTATCTGCAAATCAATAACATAATCCTCACAGTCTTTGGGAAGTGGGGACACACAGGGCAGTCTTCATTATTTAACATTCCTAGTTACCGGAATTAATGCATGTCGATTAATATATATATATAAAATTAAGATTGTACCTCGTGAATCTGAGAATTGGATCAAAAGAAAAGTTCCTGCATGGTCACTCGCTACGGACAATACGCATCGTAACCTATAAGAATATCCAACAACAGAAGCTGAGACTATCCCAAACTTTCACTGACAGGAAACTAGTCTGTCACCGGTTATGATTCCAGTAATGTATTTCTACATTTGGGTGCAGTGTTGGCTTACAACACCTGTTATTCCCAAATAATTGCTCATCTAAGTATTTACCAAGCTCAACATCGATGATATGACAGTATCTAGTCGTAATAAATAGTTGCCACACCTGGGCTGGTGCATCAACCACTAACCCCTCTCTGTTGAACAAAGTGCAATATAAAATTTCTAACCTTATAGGTCCCATACTAACTGCCAAGCTCTAGTCTGTCTCATCGCGCATAGTTGCACCCCTGTGCTTGTTTTATAAGTACTTCGACGGAATGTGCTCCAGTGAACTTATTTCACTTGTACCACCTAAACGGAAATGACCCCGGCCTACCCGACTAGCTCCTAAAACCCACCCGCTCACAATAGTGGTCCCCAGATACTGGACAAATGTTCTACTCTGGTAGATTCTTTCCTCGGACTGTTTAGCATTGAAATTCCCTTCAGCCTCTCTAACAACCAACATACAGTAATTTAAATGTAATGTGAACAAACATCTACCTGTTCAACTTTTCACCTATGTTGCACCAATAGATTTGGCCTCTACCCGGGTAGCTCCTTACACTTTACTGTAATATGCCTTGTTTAAGGTGAACAAATGTTTCAAATGTACATTATAAAGATCAGACGGGACTTGAACCATGTACACCTGATTCTATATGTGGCAAGTGTGTACACCAAATGAATACACACTCTCGAGTAGTGTGTAACACACATATCTGTTTTGGTTTCATTTAAATAGTATAACATTCAGTTATTGTAAGATATTTATATAAACGTAAAATAAACGATTGCTGTCCTGATGGTTAACATTGAAGTACTTTGTTTTCATTACAAATTTAACTACGATATAGTTTTTTTTTTATTCAGCTTAGATAAGGCGTTAATCCCTGCCACTTGTTTAGTAATAATTCATTTTGTTACTTGGTGGAAACTCATTAAAAAATAGATTAGGCTGATAAAGACACATCGACTGATTGATTGCAACAACACACATGTATACTTGTTTTAAATCGAGATTTGTGTTAGAAGTAAACTACTTTAGAGTGATATATACACCTGTATTGCAATTTACATCTGATGAATCTACTTTTTTTAATGCCAGCTACACCTCATATGAACATAAACACGGTACAGGAGCGAGTAAAACATTTTTCTGAATTCGTTTCGAAAGAATCTGTGATAAGAGTCTGGAATACTAAACCTAACGTTAAAAAAGAGACGGTCACTTCAGCAAATTATTTAACGAGAAGTCGCACAAAGCTCAGTAATCAATTCCGGGTAGACATCAAGCAAACGTAGAACCGAATCCGTTATTTTTGCTCACTTGGTGTATCTGTGTAACTATAATTGCGTGCACGTGTTTGTGCCCAATTACGAAATAATACAATTATTTGTATCTGTGTATATGTATGTAATAAATAAATATATATATATATATATATATATATATATATATATATATATATATATTAGTCTAAAGAAGCTTTGAGGCATTAAAAAAAAAAAAAAATGAAAATATGTAAAATGCAGTTTAAATTCCCAGACAAACTAACTAAATCCAAGATATTGCAGACTTAACATTCGTTAGAAAATTAATAAATGAAAAAATATAAGTAAAAAAAAAAAAAGAAAAAAAAAGGGGTGGTGGTTAATTATCTGAGAGTGAAACAAAAACAGGAGACCTTAAGCATCTAATATTAACACGGGGATCATCAGCTGTTTACCATGTAACTTTTTCGGAGATTTAAAAACAGGACAGTTATAATATTCATGGCTCTCCAATGGTACTGATTATACGACCATTTCCCCAATAATCAAGTGTCGAAATAATTCAGCTTAAAATATCACTAATATATACATAAATAAATAATATATATATATATATATATATATATAATATATATGCGTGTGCGAAGTATGCAGGTGAGTAGATTTTGATTAATCTCCCATTTCTGTCTCCAAACATTATCGCATGTTCGACAGACATATAAATATTACAGAGCGTCATCGAAAACGATGTTCTGTTAAAATACATTGCCTTACGATACGTCACAAAGTGAAAATTGAAGTATAAAAAATAATCAATGTATTTTACACTTGTCATATGTAGATACTTCATTTGTTACTCATATCATGTATCTTGAAATAGCCTTAATAAAGTTTTAGGTTAAATATCAATTCATACAGGAATCTCTGTTAACTTATGTTCCATTTAGATTGTCTTTGCTCTATACTTTATTCTCATTTATGTCACTTAAAAAACATACACACACACATATATATATATATATATATATATATATATATATATTTTCTTGAATGTGAGATGATATATATAATTATTTCCACAATCAGACAACGCCGCAGCCCACAACCTATGAAAGAAACAAACCGGAAGTCCTAGACTCGAGTTTCGCCCTCCTTTGGGCTAATCAGTAGAACACATCCGAACTCAGGATTCGAAACCCGAGTCGCTAGCATGGTAAACGAGTACTCTGCCACTGAGCTACCTCGCCACATACAAGAATGTCTATTAATTTACACAGATTAAGCGAACCGCGGCGATGACCGACTGTGGAATTTACCTACTCTTTTCAACAAGGGGTGTAGTCATCCAACTACTATGAACCTAGGCCGATGTCTCACAAGTAGGATTTTATACTCGCTAGGACGATGTCATCCAACAAGCTAACCAAGCGAGCAAATAAATATTAGATTTCTTGAATGTGAGATGATATATATAATTATTTCCACAATCAGACATAGTCGGTCATCGCCGCGGTTCGCTTAATCTGTGTAAATTAATAGACATTCTTGTATGTGGCGAGGTAGCTCAGTGGCAGAGTACTCGCTTACCATGCAAGCGACTCGGGTTTCGAATCCTGAGTTCGGATGTGTTCTACTGATGAGACCAAAGGAGGGCGAAACTCGAGTCTAGGACTTCCGGTTTGTTTCTTTCATAGGTTGTGGGCTGCGGCGTTGTCTGATTGTGGAAATAATTATATATATATATATATATATATATATATATTATTGTTTATTATCTATGTACGTGAACGTTTCGTCCCTTTTCAATCAGGACTCTTCAGCATAGAGATATGACTATTCACTACCGGTCACACATTTCGAAACCCTGGATTACAAGTATTTTTCAACCCAAATCCAACGTCGCTAACCGATCGGCCAATTCTGAATAGCTTATAAACAATGATAATTTTAACACATTTAAAGCGGCGAGACGTACAGGCATTCTACTTCTATAAAGGAAGGAATGATGCATATAAAGCAAGTGACGTCGTGCTGTGTTAGTACTACCATTTAGAGTGCTCTATTTTTTTACGAGGAGCTTCAAATATATATTGTGTGCCCTATACAAATTATAGTAATATTGTATACCAATTTAAATGCCAATGTGATGCTGGCTATATAGAGCGCACTTCCTTGCATTTTCAGACCCGCATAAACCAGCACGTTCCATCAAAAATACGTCAGGGAAGGGTAGGATCCTTGTGTTACCCCTCCTCTAATTCTTTGGACCCTGCTATTGGCCAGCATTTGGTTGAAAACCCAAATTGTGCCAGTAGCTATAAAATAGACCGTTTTGAGGTCTTGCATAGAGCAGATTCCAATAACCATTTGAAAATATTGGAATCTGTCTCTAACGCTATTCGCAAACCTTCCTTGTGCCCGCAGAAGTAATTTGTCAGATCGCTAAATCTCTTTTGGGAACTTTAAACCCTCTCCCTTCTTTTTTTTCTTTCCCTAACGTAGTGCCTTTTAGTCGTTTTTTTTTTAACGAAATCATTAAATTCACTTCTTTTAATCGCTCCATCGTTAATTTTGGCACATTCAATTCCCTGTTTGCTCTTTCTTTCGATGATATTATTGATTAAAAACTATCGATTTTCTCCTAACGAGATGATAGTCGAAAGGGCCTTTGAGAGATGTCCGCGCATCCGTTTTAAATGCATTTATAAGTTTTGTACCTCAAAACATACATATATACAGGGTGGGCAAAAATAAGGGTCCTATTTTTAAAAATTCATAACTTTTTTATTTATTAATTTTTTATTATTTTTTTTTTTAGAATAAGTAAAGGACCCCTTCCGAAGCAAGCATGATCCGTATTAGCCCTAAGGAACGTACCCTCATTTAGAAAACATTATTTTTGCTTAAAAAACTCAAAACAGTGTAAAAAACAATACTTTAGTTTTTGTAAGTTTTAAGAAGTGTTTTTCGGCTAAAATTTGTTTTGTTTATTTCAAAAAATCTCGGAAGGGTCAGTCTACACACACATAAAGTTTGGTGAGTTTAACTTTTATTTTGTGGAAGTTATTCAAATTCAAGTTATTCAAATTTAAAGATAGGACCCTTATTTTGGCCCACCCTGTATATATATATATATATATATATATATAAGAAGATTGTCTATCGACCCTTTCTGGGGAAGAAATCGACAGAATATATTTAACCTTAGCCCACGATAAAAGCGACTAGATAACAATAACACCGCCATTGAAAGGATTATCCTACTTTTTAATCAGCGCTGATTGAATATAAACATAGAAGAAAATTTAAACTCTTTAACATTTCCGCTTTTATCAATCTTATACGCGTTCTTTTTTTTCGAATCTGAAACTGAGATGAAAAAGCGAACAAGAAAATCGATTAGCGAAAATTGTTGCAATAAAAATATAAAAAACATCAGATAAAAATATGTAAATCTTCAATTAAATGAAAAAGAGTCAGTTATTTCCTCGACTGTGAAGAACAATAATATTTTTAGTAGAGCTGAATCCCCCCCCCAAAAAATATATATATATATATATATATTTTTTAGTTGATCAATAGATTTTTTTTTTGTTCTGAAAGTCTATAAAATCGTTTGGTAAATACAAATTAAGGAATGGCCTTTTCACTTCCGTTATGACCTACATCCCTCGGTCCTTTTTAAGTGTGGGCCCATTTAAAACATTGTCTACTTATCTACGAGATAATGCTAAACCACATACGGACACTCACTTACCCTCATATTCGGTCGCATGTATTTATATCAAGGAATGGTCGTCATAATTGTATTAGACTCCCAACATTTGAAAATAGAAGAAAATCGATTATTTCAAGACAACCTTAAAAGGGTGCTTAGCTTCATTAAATAAAATAAACAAAAATGATAAACCCATAAGTAATCTCTTATGTTCCGTACTTTCTTGTACTTAATAAAT
>OY744522.1:186546278-186553778 GCA_963556195.1 Sepiola atlantica
AACTTATTTGGGCTTCGATTATGTTATTTTGAATATTTGGTCAGGCTTTACTTGTAGGAAGAAGTATACCTAGGTCATGGTGTCCTGACAACCTCAGTACAAAAATACCTTATACACTCAAGGCATTCAGATTTTGTCCAGTAGAAAGTCAAATTCTCTATTCTATTTTGGTTCATTTTATTGCAGTCGAACTTCTCAGAAATCGAGAGGCCCTTCCTGGGATAACACTTGCTCTCTCTATATATATCTAGTTCTTCTAATATGTTCTTAAAGTTATCCTTTATTTCTGAAACGTTGAGTTAATAAAGAACTTAAAAACTTTAATTTTCCTCTCCCTAATTGACCAGTAAACAATGTTATAGTATATCTTTCTTGTGGTCTGTTAGTCTGACCTGATTCCAGGACAAGAATTCATCTAGTCTGGTGGAGTATCCAGTAAAGTGCTGTTACTTGAGGTAACATTACAAGGCGAAGGTGCACCATTAATAGTATGAGCAAGTGTATAGCCGTGTCGAGACCTTATTTGTGCTGTGAATGTTATTTTGAATATTTAGTCAGGGGTTACTTGTGAGGAGAAGTATCCTCATGCCAGGTTGTTCTGACAAATCCTTGTACATAGAGACTGAAGACACTCGAGGATGGTGTCTAGTAGGTGATTCAAACTCCCCCGTAGGTAATTCAAACTCCCCCGTATTTATCTGAGTGTCCAAGTATGTGTATCTCAATATATCATTTCTGGTTTTGAGTCTCGTATTCGTCTGGTTATCAATTAAACTTGTAAGTGAATATCCCCATCGAAGCCGTGGATCCGATATCAAAAGGCCAGCATCGCCATTACGAAACATGTAACAAATAGTCTCCATCCGCATCAATAAACTGCTCGCTTTCAAAAAGCCTCCGCCGAAAAAACATCATTTTCATTGCTTTAGTTTTATCTTTTCTTGTAAGAAATGACTAACACGTCAACTTGAATTGTATAATACGATGGGGTGTTCTTGATCCTAGACTGCAATAAACATATCTGGTCGATATTCCGTTCCGAGCCTGTTCTGTTCACATGTCACTAACTGCTCTGTGGCTATTTCGTCTATCTGCTTCTTTTTCCCCTTTCTTGTAAGAATGTGAGGAATTTGAAAGCAACAAATAAGCCATTATTTGCTTCTCGAGTTTATTTTTATTTTACCCAACACTTCACAGTAATGTACATCTAGATAGACTGTAGTTTCTCTTCGTATGAACGGTGTACCTCGAAAAAAAGGTCTAACCCTGACGTCGTAAACCCAACAGAAAGCAGAATTGATCTCGTTTCTCGGCCACGTACTATCCCTCATGACGCAATATCCGGTGACGTAATAATAACTCTAGTCTGTTAACTTCTAGTTGAATTTTCCACTACTCTAAACATTATGCCTACTCTAGCCTCGTGTAGACAACTGCTGTTTTCAACACTATTTTACTCGCTAATCTTCTTACAACAGATTATATAGTTGTACAAGCTTCGCTGTCGTATATGCAGTGCTCTACAACTTTTCTTGAACATTACCTCCAGTTTATGAAGATCTTCCTTTTTATTAATCTAATCCCCAAGACAAAAAGTTGAACGGATTCTATGTACATCAGCTGAAAATAATCTAGTTTTAATGATAATTTTTCATAACATCTATGTAATAACTATGTGACTTCAGAGAAAAAATACATGTATTCGTTGAATTAATTTGATCATAAAAAGCATTCGCGAAAACCCCTTTTCCCAAAACCTTTGCAAAAGGGTTTAGGAAAACATTTTTTATAAATAAACCACAGGTAATATAAATTGTTATTTTGATGATAATGCCAATTCAAGCTGTGCGTTTCAGAGATCACACACACACATTAATTACCTACTAGACACTATCCAGAGTCTCTTCGGTCTATCTGTACAAGGGGTTGTAATGACAAGCTGACATGAGGATACTTCACTCTACAAGTAAACAATGACCAAATATTCAAAATTATATTATTCGCAGCACACATATTATCCCCTCAGCACGACTACACACTTGCTCATATGAAGAAATGGTGCACCTTCTCCTAGTGATGTCACCTCAAGTAACAACACATAGCTGGATACTTCACCAGACTAGATAAATTCTTGTCCTCGAAATCCCGGTAAGCTCAAGAGACCGCAAGAAAGATATACTACAACATAATTACCTGGCCAATTTTGGAGAGGAAAATTAATGTTCTTAACTTCTTTACTAACTCAGAGTTTGAGAAATAAGAGAACTTTATAGAATATTCGGATATCTATGGATATCATATAGAAATCAAGTATTAGTCCCAGGTACGGGCCCTTTGATTTCGAAGAACTCTGACTGAAGTAAAATGAAACAAAGATATATATATATATATATATATATATATATATACAATATGATATGTATAAAGCTTCTTTGTTGATGCTATAACTTATGCGGATAATATTACTAAACAAGCGATTAATTAGTCCACGGGGCTGGAACTAAGCAAATAACACCAAAGTGAAAAATTAGACTTGTTTACTGCAAACCGTGCGGAATAAAGAAGTATTCAGTAATATATTCCATGCAAACAATAATACAAGCAAGAAAGCAGCTTAATACATGATATACTATAGAGTGTCGGAAATAAATTTCCAATATTAAACCCCCCACACACACACATGCATTTGTATATATATATATATATATATATATATATATATATATATATATATATATATATATATATATATCCGTTTCGTGTCTTTTGATTAACCGCTGCTGATAACGCTAAAACCAAAATCATTATTTTCATTCTCTGCTTGTTCACGTCAAAAATCATGCCGAAGTCTGGACACTTTCTGACAAATTAATTCAATATTCTGTATGATTTTTCTGCACTCTGTTCTTCATCCTGAGGAAGTCGTTCAATAAAGACGAAACGTCGATAAATACATAAATAACATTGTTTTTGGCTTTCCTCTTTTTCGTTTTACATATACATATATTATATATACTAGCAAATATATGCTCCCTCCGGTCGCATATTTTTGCTAGGCCGCCGCGTCAGAAATTAACGCTGACGTGTAAACTGATGTAGCCTCAGTCATATTTCTTGGGTGGTTATACGTTAGTATTCTTTATTTATGACCAAGTATATTTGTAGATGTAAGTAAAGAAAAAAGAAATTTCGACCCCACCTCGATTTTTGTGTTACCCTTCTCCATAAGTAGAAATAAAACAATAAAAAAATCTGTATTCTTTTACTGTAGGATATGTGCTTACCTTGACGATGACCCAAACACAAACCCTAACCCCCACTTTGACCGTGACCCTAACCCAAACGATGGAGTCAAAGTTAGCGCGGGTCCTAAAGTGTGAAAGCACCAAAAAATCAAATATAATGAACATGGTTACTTATGTAAGTGGTCTCGGAAAGAAAGTTTACCTAATTAAATTTGTTAGAATGTGTGTGTGTGTCTGTGTGTGTTAAAATGTGTGTGTTTTTTTAGTAGTAATTTTTAAATAGCTTTTTATTTAAATTAAACAATTTAATTCAATAAAATTGTTAAATTCAATAATTTAAAAAAATAAATACAGCGAACAGTATTTTTCGAATCGGAAGAAAAGTGTTTATAAAAATGAAACAATATAAAAATCCGTACTCTTTTATGTGTATGTGTGTGTACGTGTGTGTTTTTAATGCTCTTTTTTAATTAAACAATGTTTCTAAAATCAGTTATATCATTTTTTGTTGACATATAATAAATAAAACATGGAATGATAAGAACAGTTTGTGAATTAAAGCTTAGCAGCGTAAGTTAAAGTAACATCAGCGTTTGTTTACATTTTAAATAACGCGCTTGTATTGCGTCCAAACTGAGTTAACGGAGGGAGAATGTTACAATGGATTTACGTTCTGTACGCTGTTTTATCAATTGGACGTAGATGAAATGACTACGTAACTCATTATTTTTTAAATCAATTATTATTTTAATTAAACAGTTTGATTCAATAATTATAATTTATAAGTAAGATTATTAGCTAGCAGTACCTAAACACCAGCTGAATAAGCTTCAAGAAATACGGCAAAAAACTTTTACTTGCAGATAAGCACTCTTTCTCTATCAGCAATACAAATGCATTTGCCCGTAACGACGCACGAAATTGTACGGAAAGTTTTTTAAATTTTTTTATTTTATTTGGCCTTATATATATATATATATATATATATATATATATATATATATATGTATATATATATATATATGAAGCATGTGTGCACCTCTTTTATACACCTAGGATTTTAAAAAATAGCCTTCCAAATCATCACACACATAACATCAGCAAACAAAAAACACGCATGACATAATTTTGATCACCTCTGAAAAAGTAATTTTATTTCGAAAAAAAGATTAAAGTTAAAATATATAAATAAAAAATATTGCATTAATATTTCAAACTAATCAAGGATTCTACAGGAAACACATACCTATTTGTATACATATCATTTTCCGACAATATATAATGTTATGTGTTTTTTTTTTTAAATTCTGCACGAATCTCATTTTTCACTTTGTTGATTTTAAAAATGTATTTCCAACCCCACGGACGAGGCAACCGCTTGTTCAGTAATATTATTGCCAGAAATAACATAAAAGCAGCAAATATATAACATATTATGCATGTAACTACACCGTTGTCATAAGCTCGTCACTAAAGGTTTACGTAAGCATCAAAGTTGACCTCACCAGACGTATATATTGATCTTAAATTAAAAACAGTCGCTCACATGTTAAATATTTATTTACTAAATGTAATTGGGTGACAAATCTATGTAAACAGTGTATTAATATTTTGCTCTTTAAATTGATTGGGAGCTCAACACGATTTCAACCAATTTCAACCACGCACAAACATTCGTTATTTTTTTCGTTTATATTTTTGTTTTGATATTTCCCCATTTTTTTTCTGGTATCGCTTAAATGCCATAAAGTTAGTGTGGCCATTTTAAATCTTTTTATACATTTAATGTTTTTTTCGCTACAATACATTTGATGTGTGTACATAATGGCTCTTAATTTAAATTTTATCAGAATTTCCTTTGAAGAAGTTCCATAATTATACAAAACCAGGTTGCGTGGCTAATACTTATCCCCCTCTCTCCCCTCTCTCTTCCTCTCTGCCCCCTCGCTCGCTCGTTCTCTCTCTCTCGGTATATATCTATAGATAATATTAAACAAACCGCGCGTGCGTGGTCCCCTTTTGTATGTGCCTCGATGTAGCTAGTGTAAAATGCAATTTGGACAATTTGGGGCATTTTTAACCCCCTTTTGACGCACTGGGGGTGCGAACCAAAATTGTTCTGAGGTCAAGGATGCTCATTTTATATCCAGAACAATTGCCTCTACATTTTGGCCAAGTTTCAGAAAAATTGAATGGATGGATCAAACGTTATGGGAGAAAAGGGTCATTGTTTGCCTCTTTAAGTGCTTTTGACCCCTGTGGGCGCGAACCAGATTTATTCCAAGGTCAGCGATACTTATTTTCTATGAGGAACAATTGCCTCCACATTTTGGCAAAGTTTCAGAGAAACTGAATAGATGGATGAAAGGTTATGGGGCAATAAAATGTCATTTTTTTGCCATTTCGGTGTCCTTTGACCCCCTGGGGGGCTAACCACGTATTTTCTCAAAAATCGGAGAATGTCACTTTCTAACCTGACCAAAGTTACAACTTCATGCCAAATTTCAGAGAGATTCAATGAAAGGTTGCGGAGAAAAATCCGGACTGACGGACATGCCTCAAAACATAAGTCCCCCGATTTTATAAATCGGGGGACCAATAAAATATAATCGATTTATCGTTTAATGATAATCTATTGTGATAATATAAAGTTCAATATATTGAATAGAGCAATCAATTCAATAGATGAAAAGATGAGAATAAAAAAAATTATATTGATACAATATTAATTAAAACATCAGAAGTTCAAAGAAAGGAGGTTCATATCCTTAATCCATATCTTTACAAGGACACACTCTTTTCATCAGGTTATATAGTTGTATGTGTAATATATATATATATATATATATATATATATATATATATATATATATATATTAAATAAATAAACCAGTCCACCACTCTCATTCCATTCATTACTGTCACATCCTCTGCCTAAGCCCCGCAAGCCCACCAACAGCTAATCTTAAAACAAATAGCCATTTTCACCATCGCCTACACTCACTCGGCACCGGCCCGAAAATATCAGTTATTAAATCCATATTTGTAACCAATCAAAACACTAATCTGCCAGGGAATTAGAAAGTTTGGTAATGCATACTTTGCTATACATCGAATTCTGACTGATAAACTTCGTGCTAGATCCTTTGAATTGGATACTTTTACCCTCGGACTTCTACACACACAGGATACACGAACTCAACTGACCAGCGTCCAATAATCAGCTTAATATTTGATCTCCTAAATAATTTGAGTATTTATTTTCGAACATTTATTTCCACTATAGCAGCTGTTTTATTTTTTGAAAGTGACTACCCTAACTTTGCGTTTCTTCTAAACTTAAAGTTACTTATCTCTTGTTTTTTGTGTATAATTTTTTCAAAGTTAAATATTGGCGATAATATTTAGTTACATTACCGGTTTATCATCCTCTGATGAAAAAAGTCGTTGAAAATCTATGGATTAAGGATATGAGATTCCTTGCTTTGAACATGTAATGTTTAAATAAATACTGTATCTATGCATGTTTTTAATCTCATCTTGCATATATATATATATATATATATAAGCCTGACCCACTCAATCATATTAACATTTAGGGTTGCGGATAATGTTAGACTGCTTGTAACAAGTGATTTCTATTATAAGTATTATGGGGTAGGTTTGCGTTGAATCATGTACAACTTAAATGTAATGCTAGGGCGTTAAAGTTATACATAGCTTTATAAGGGGAAGCAGATGGACCAATTGAAATAGTAACCATGAAGCGTAGTTAAAGGTGAGATAAATGGAATCTACGAGGAAGATATTGTCGGTAGAGAGAGGCATATACGGGGTCGATATAATGGATACAAGGGAGATAAAAATAAAAAGCATAAAAAAGCAATGGAAGAGTGTATGCGAAGGTTGGCAAATAGAAGAACAAAAAAGAAGAAGGTAAAATGAAGCAAAGGAAATAGGAGTTATAGTGTTGAGTAGGAATAATGGTATTGAAGTTAGAGCGGTTAAGGATCGGTGGGGTTTGGGAAGAGTAATGTTAGTTCTCAATTTACTATAAGTGCTATGGGTTGATATACTTATTAGGTGTACTGGGGAGGATATGTTATGTTATTGGGATGGTTATTTGTAAAGTTAGAGAAGTTAATTATATAGGGAGCAGGAAGGGAGTTCGAATGGCCGGTAGTAGATATATATATATAGAGAGAGTAATATATATATATATATAATATATATATATATATATATATATATTATT
>OY744522.1:186556740-186599240 GCA_963556195.1 Sepiola atlantica
ATATATATATATATATATATATATATATATATATATATATTTTGATTTTGATTTTATACGGACATAAAAGTAATTCATGGACACGTGTTTCTGGCTCACAGACGTCATCAGCATGGCTAACTTACACAGTGATCGAACCTTCAATATGGATGTCTATAATCCAGCGTTCTCCACTGGACCAAGACGCTATGTATAGTAATATAAATAAATTATATATATATATATATA
Organism: Sepiola atlantica; assembly: GCA_963556195.1. Lineage (NCBI taxonomy): Eukaryota > Metazoa > Mollusca > Cephalopoda > Sepiida > Sepiolidae > Sepiola > Sepiola atlantica. Next base: position 186,556,969 of record OY744522.1, read on the forward strand.
TAGATATAGAGATATAGAGATATAGAGATAGATATAGAGAGATAGATATAGAGAGATAGATATAGAGAGATAGATATAGATATAGATATAGATATAGATATAGATATAGATATAGATATAGATATATATAGAGATAGAGATATAGATATATATAGAGATAGAGATATAGATATATATAGAGATAGAGATATATATAGATATATATATAGATATATATATAGATATATATATAGATATATAGATAGATAGATATAGATAGATATAGATATATATATATATATGTGTGTGTGAAAAGATGACAGACGGAAAACAAGTCAAAGTGCAGGAGAAAAACAAAAACAAGAGATTTTTTGACCGGTTTCGTTCGTGGAGAACGTCTACAGAAAATGAAGAATACCGAAATAATTTTATTTTATATTGAAGGCACACACATGGGATGAGGGATAAAATGATCTGATTGGATCATATGAGAAGGCATTACGTGATACATTCTTCTAAGGCGTACTTATACCTAAATGCCTCAGATTCCTAAACAATTCATCTTACCAAATCCAAAACTAAACTCCCCCTCCCCACCACTCAAATTATCCAACTATGCCATCTAATAACACAACAATGCCACTTCATCTTTAAAAATATTCTATACAACAAAAATTCGGTCTACCCATGGGCTCCCCCCTCAGTGGAGTCCTCGCCTGTCTATTCCTAGAATTCATAGAGAACGGTCCATTCAAATCTATTCTACCCAAGAACTCCCACTACTTTAAGTACATAGACGACACACTCCTTATTTACCCACATCACATTAATCTCCCCGACATAGTCGAAAAACTCAATGAAATAGAACACACCATTTCTTTCACTTTCGAACCAGAAAACAACCACATCCTTAACTTCCTTGACACCCCTAATGGCCTTGACTTCTCAGTGTTTAGGAAAACTACTAACAAAAATGACCTCATACATTTTTACTTTGACCACAACAAAAATATCAAATCCGGAATGATCATAGGATCGTTTCTCAGAACTCTAAGAATTTGCAGCCCCGCCCATCTCCACAATGAAGAATCCTATATTAAAAAAACCTACCAAGCTCTAAAATACCCTCATCCCTTAAACTTAACGCAAAACAAAAAGCTTCCAACATCCACAAAAAAAGACCGACCCCACAAAAATATCTCCCCACAAAATAACAGAAGTAAACAAATCTTACTTAGTTCTCCCTAATAACCCCATATCATTCTCCCTACAGAAACAACTCACACTCGACATAAAAGTAGTAACATCCACCTCAAAAAGTATTAAAGACCTAGTTAATACGAAACCCCGTTCCCAACAACCCCCAAAGACACCTCTCACTCTGCTGGCATCTACAAGATAAAATGCGCCGTATGTCCGATGTTCTACATTGGGGAAACATCCTGAAACCTGATATCTCGCATTTACGAACACAAGCGGGACCTCAAACATGACATTTCCACTAATGCTCTAGTTATACACATTAATACTCTCTTCGACAATTTAAACCTTTCAGACTGCACTCTCCTCAAGAACGAACACTCTCTCTCTCACGTCGCAAATGCATTGAAAGCGCGACTATTCTCCTTTCATCACCTTCAAACTTCAACTGAAGGCACGGATCCTATACCCTAAGCAGACACTTATCTAAAGCTGCACTAAAACAATGCAATATGTTACACTACTGCGCCCCTGACTAAGTATATATATATATATATATATATATATATATATATATATATATATTGGAAAATGTGTTTTGTATGTGTATGGATATATACACACATGTGTGTATATGCTTACATATACACATGTGCGTGTGTGTGTTTATATGTTTTTATGTTTGTGATTATTACAAGCTCTCATTTATAATCTAACCTTTTTAATACACCTCTTTAACTTAACCCTTATTTTTCTATTTTTAAAACCCATTTATATTTTTGTTTTTCTCCTAACCTTTAACTTGTCTTTACCTTTTGTTTAATTTTTTCACATTTTTTTCCACCTCAGCTTTTCATTTTCATGAATTGCTCTTTAAAAACCTATTGTTGACAAATTAGCTGACCACTCCCTGTTTATTTCTTATTAATCTTTAGGTGCTAACTTCCAGTGTATCAATTTCATTCCCACCCTTTTTGTTCACCGTAGTTAGATTCTCTGCTGCCATTACCCCCCCCCCCCCTACCGCCTTAGAAGAATGTATCACCTACTTAGCATGTCCCAACATCACTTAATGTATTCTCATATGATCCAATCAGATCATCTGGGGGCCTCTACAGTGAATGGATCAGATTTAGCTGATTGTCGAGTTAGTCGAATGTATTTACGTCGAGGGGGCAACAGAGCAGCAAGTTCATCGGAGCGCAAGCCATTGAAGTACTTGTAAAACAAGTACAAGGATGCAATATTGCGGCGATGAGACAGCGGCTGGAACCAGATGGATAGTGAGGGGCTTTTTAAATTAGCGACTCTTTTTTGGACCTTGTCTAAGAAGGAGAGACTAGTAGATGATACACCAGCCCAGATGTGACAACAATACTCCATGCATGGGTGAGTCGTGGCTTTGTAGAGATATAGGATACTGTCAGGTGTGAGAAGTTTATTAGTACGGTAGAGGGATCCCATTTTCTTTCCAGCAGCCTGGGCAATGTCTTCTAGGTATTTGTTCTAATTCATGTTACCTGTGAATGTGAGGCATAAAATTAACCTTTAAACTAATTAACCGATCATAATGAAGTTTGTAATAGCTACTCATTGTAAAGGATCTAAATACGGGTTATAATTCGTTTAGCTAAGTTTAGTTCAGTTCAAAGAACTAAAAAGGGGGTGGAAGCCCTTAGTAAATATTTACTTCCAATGTGAAATTGAAACAAAGTCTTAAAATATAAATATTCCGCAAATCACAGTTTATTTTGAGTATATCAAAGTGGTTTTAGGGGGATAATATGCGCCCAACTTCCTATTTAAAAATTAAAATATATCAGATTTGCATTAACTTTGATCTATAGTTACTCGACAACATTTAAGAAAGATTCCTTGAATTAAACATTTCTTAAGACGCCTTAAGATACACTTAAGTTTTCTCGAGTCAAAATCATGAAGGGTTTTTAGAATCAAAATTAGAATATAACATCTAGATAGGTTTACACTATTGTCTTGATTATTATCTTATTAGGGGACATGCATTTTACTTTAAGATGTTACTGCAGTTTCACGGTATAACCGATCATCAGACTGTAGCTGCCATTATTCATAAAAACTACAGAAAAAGAGGGGAGTATTTGGCGTATTCCTTTTAATTGTGTATATAATATTTGTTCACTATTCAACTAATGGGCAATTCTTTTTTATGCTACAGTTTCTTTTTTATCACAGAAGCTATGCAACAAGTTAAACTGTACACGAGTATTTTTGTTTATTTAATCTGATCTTAATAACAAAGCAAGTGTTTTGCTTTTGTGTCTGCATTAATCTATACATTCTTCTTGTTTATTTAATAAACTTTTTTTTTATTTCCGAAAATTAATAAATTAATCATATGTAAATGTGTCAAGGATTTTCTTCCGTTTGTCGATTTTTTCTTCGTCTATGAAAGTGTCATGTTTTCCAAAGCATCGAGTAAGTAAACATGGCACAAACGTAAAAGTGTGAAACTAAATCAACAAATACGTGTATGAAAACGTTGTTCCGGAGATTTTTTTTCCCAATATTGCACATTTTATTCGGGGAATGATGATTCAAAAATCTATAAAAGATCAAATAAAGAATAAGATAGGCATTTTAATGTTGCATATCATGGTGGAAATACTAAAAGTAATAACAGAAAATATTGCATATTTCTTAACTCTCTCCACATAGGTACGGTTAATTCCAATGTATATATGTAATTAAATGCATTTACGTTTCGGAGTCTTTGAGACGAGGATTGGTGATTTGTATTATTTGGATTAAAAGTAATAATATATAGTAATAAGTAGTTGGAATAGACATCTAAAATGAGAATAAGTTTAAAGTCCCTAAAATTAATACTAGAAATAGTATTTTCTAATACTAGAAATAGTATTTTCTAATACTAGAAATAGTATTTTCTAAAATCTAAATCTAAAAATCTAAATTAAAAAATCTAAAATGAGATAAATAAAAATCTAAATTAAAAAATCTTAATGTAAATAAATATTTAAATCTTAAAATCAAAAATGAGAATAAGTTTAAAGTCCCAAAAATTAATACTAGAAATAGTATTTTCTAATACTAGAAATAGTATTTTCTAATACTAGAAATAGTATTTTCTAAAATCTAAATCTAAATTAAAAAATCTAAAATAAGATAAATAAAAATCTAAATTAAAAAATCAAAAATGAGAATAAGTTTAAAGTCCCTAAAATTAATACTAGAAATAATATTTTCTAATACTAGAATTAGTATTTTCAAAAATCTATAAAAAACAAATAAACAGTAAAACGGGCATTTTAATATTGCATATCATGGTGGAAATACTAAAAGTAATAAAAAATAACATTGCATATTTCTTAACTCTCTCCACACAGGTACGGTTAATTACAATGTATATATGTAATAATATGCATTTACGTTTCGGAGTCTTTGAGACGAATATTGATAATTTGTATTATTTGGATCAAAAGTAATAATATATAGTTATAAGCAGTTGGAATAGACCTCTAAAATGAGAATAGGTTTAAGGTCCCTAAAATTAATACTAGAAATATCTGTGGGGCAACTGATATAAAAGTGCCAAGTTATAATCAGTTTTAAGTAAACGTTTTCTACAAGTTCATTAAATATTGTCTGTCTATGCGCGAAACAATCGTCAAGTTCTACTGAAGAAAAGACGAATAAAGACTTTATAACATTGTTTACTTATATAGATATGAGATCATCTAAAATTCGGTAACTGCTGAAGACTTTTGCTTTCTTTAAGAAAAACATTGTTTATAAGTTGAATATATATATATATATATATATATATCAATAGATAAAGTGAAAGAATAAATTTAGGTACGAATCAAATTTTATTATAGTTCAATGTTCAGGCAAAGTTCTTTAAAAGTCCTTAACTCATGAGTTTTCAAAGAAAATCTTCTCCTCAGAGGACCATTACCGCAATTACATTACTGAAGGTAATAAAAATTAAACTTTCAAAAAATATAAAAATATATATATAGACAAATACATAAAGGTATATAAAACATCAAATATATCGGCACAAAACATACTATTTAGTAAAACTATACAATTCATCCAAGTCAACAAGTCTTAAATAGCTCAAGGCAAGACATCCAAGATGTTGATTAAAGAATAATCCAAGTCAGGCAGGAAGTTAGTTTGTTATCGATGCAGTAGATAACAGTGAAAATTGTATTTAAGGTGTATGCAAATTATATATATATATATATATATATATATATATATATATATATATATATATAGGAGCCGTAGAAAGTAAATATGCATGCTCATCACTTGTTCCTTTTCATTAATTTCTCTGCCTCTTAAACGAGCTGCCAGGTCAGACAAATCCTTTTATCTAAGAACAAAGCTACAACACTGAACATCAATGCCTACCGCTGAGGTCTTCAACCTCCATATACAAGGTTATTACTTGTTTCAAAAACATAGATACGACCGAAAATGCTGTTCGACATTTTGTCGAGATCGGACATCGTAATTCTAGAATATATAAAATTGTTTCCTTTGTATCAAAATTGCCATGATTGCAATCCATATAACAATACGTTAAGAAATTACATGTTCGTACGTATATTATATATAACCTTAAACACACATTTAACAAAATCAGATCGACCGACCAGCATTGTGATTAATTTTATATTGCCAAGATAAACACTTCCAACTTAACTATTTAAAAATAAATTCTTCCAAGATCAAATTGTCGTCACGTTGAATAAAACAGTACAATTTTACATAAATACAATTCAAAAAGTGACATACATTTTATTGATTTGAAGAATATTTAGCGATAATTATACGGCATAATTACGTTGGCCCACCGGGTCCTGTTAGATCATCGAAGATTATCACTACAAAATTAGTGACGCTGTATGTCATCGACCCCCAACGGTTTACTTCGTAAAGAGAAGGACATTATATTAAGTCTCATTTGTTATTGACGGCTACAGTGGTTGGTGATAAGAAGATAAACAAAACAATTCGAAAGGGAACGGTTGAAAACTATATGTAGGCATGTTGCTGTGGTAATTTCTCTCTTAAATGATTTCATCTTTGATTTAGTAATTGTTTAATATTTAAAAAGGATACTGATGCTTTTGTTCATGTCGTTTTCAAAGTAGAAGTCTGATTTGAAGATAAAACCTTGCAAAAACTTTAGACCAAAATTCAAGATGGATGAGAAAGTGGTCTTGATTGGAAAATATTAACTAAAAAAATACTTTTTTTCCCTAAAGATGGATGACAAACTTGTCTTGATAGGAAAATAAGTAATAAAAGACAAATGTCTTCCCTAAAGTTTATAATCTTTTTGCACAATAACAAATCTGTATAACATAAAACGTTTAGATATTTAATCATAGGTCAGTTTGTGAACAATTATTTTTATTTTGTAATATATGTACAAAGAAGTAGAAAATGGCATCTGGCAATCAATCCTTAAGTATAATAAACATTATGACAACTAGTAAACGCACATATTTTATATTAAATTCCGGGATGTATATGGCTAGATTAAAGTTCACCCATTTTTTTTTCTAATATAATATACACAAAAAAAATGTTATACGTGTTAATTAACATGACTTATTATATATGATGAACAAAAATGAGCTCCGACGATGTAGAACTGGAACCTGATTGACTTTACATAGGCTAATCTGAATGTTTAAATTATAAATATGTATACAGCTTTGTTCATCACTTTTGGAAGAAAATTGGTTTTAAAATAATGTTATTATATTTGAATATATAATATTGAACGTATATAAAATTGAACGTTTACACCTATGAAAACAATTTGTTAAAAATAAAATATTATCCTTTTTTGTATGAAAATAATATTTTGCCAAAAAGTTTTATTAAAAATTACAAAACGGTTCAGAAAAAAAGACAACGATTAAAACATTAAATTAAAGAATTTTATTTCGAAAGAAGCAAAAAAAAATTAAAACAAAGCGAAATGTTTATTTATTTCTAAATAGTTTGTTACTTTTATTACACTTACAAAATGTATTATTTATTCATTTATCGCTTTTAAATATGTGTGGTGCTAGAGAAAAAAAGGCAACGATTAAAACATTAAATTAAAGTTGAATTTAGAACACTTTAAAAAGAATTTTATTTCGAAAGAAGCAATAATAAAAATGTAAACAAAGCGAAATGTTTATATATTTATTTCCAAATAGTTTTTCACTTTTATTACACTAACAAAATTCATTTATTTATTGATTCATTTATATATTTGTCGCTTTTATTTAAAAAAATATTTATCGTTTGTTGTTAATATAGTTATTTTATAACTGCATGTTTGTCCGCTAAATTCATAATTACAATTGCCTGACTATATAAATTTAAATAGTATTTTTCATATTTCTTCACAAATAAGTTACAGTGTAGTATCTGTTCTGATACTGCACTTTATCTTTTCTGTCCCCTGTCAGTGAAAGAGAAATCCTTCTAGATTGAGATATTTGAAATTGTTGTCCCAATTAAGTGGGGCACCTTTTTGGTAGCTAGATTACCCCACATTAAAACTGACCTTGTGTCTAACTCTGCCCTCGTGAAGACGCAGTAAATATGACTACACGTAATTACATACATCGTAACGAACAATATTTTCTAAAAAACAAATAGGTTGATATTGTAACTTATAAAAGTATAATCGGCTTTGCTTGACTTTGCATGTTTTTAATAGCTTTTGTAAATAAAATTATTTTTAGATTGTTCAAAATCACAATTAATCAAAAATTAATTTTAGTCTCTAAAATCCATGAAACATCATGTGTATTTGCTTTACTGCGAGAACAACACCTAACTTAACTTTTCTTTAATTAATTCTTATTTTCTTTTTAATTAATATTGTATAAGTTCAGTTTTAGTCGAAATCAGATAGTGTTTCTTTTTTATTGCAATTTTTAACGTTTTTCTAATACTTTTTTCAAAAGCACCCGTTCCTTATCGACAGGCTGATCCATTCGACATGTTTTGCTAGCACCAAAATGTATGACGTCATTTTCGATCGAACAGGCTTTCTTAACGAAGGTTGTGTCCTGGGGACCGCATGTGAATTTGTATTCCCCATAAACTTGCACTTTCAGTGGAAGGCGGAATTCCCAACGTTGGACGAATACCACAAAAAAGTGGTATTACCGGTTATTCGAACTAACAATTATTTTTACGGTAAGAAAACGGATAATATTGTTTTCAAAAAAAATTAATTGTTAGTTTTAAATGAATAAATATAAATATTCGTTTTATTTAGTTAAAGAATAAATATTGACAATTAATTTTACGGAAGAAAAAAAAAAGTATTTATTTTTATATTAAACCTGGCTGCCATTTATTATTTCAAAATTAATATTAACATACTTATTCATGTAAAAAGCACTGTGGAATTTCCACGAGATCTCGCTAATCTATATAATAATGCTATTTAGACGATTTTATGTTCGTACGTACGTTATCACCATGCGACTCATTTTTAAAAGATGGGATCATCGAAGATGCAATGCAAAAAAATTAAAAAAGAAAATAAATTTCGTTGAGTGAAAATCTTGCTAAGATACAATTTCTTGGCCTTCAGGCTAAGATCAAAATGTTATATCTGTTCTGTCCAAAGATTATACAATATCGCGGGGTTTGCAATGAAACGGACGTCCATAGGATGGAAATATGTAACAAACCTCGTACAAGGGTTTTAGAAATAGACCCTCATAAACGGATATATTCTGAAAGTATATAAACCGAAATTTACACTTGAGATAAGTATGTTTCAGTATGAACAAAGGTGTTAGAATAATATTGTAGGGTCACCGTTCGTGCATGAAGGTCACAGAATGCACAGCCGTAATATACAACAGATTAAGGATACAATTAGGGAATTTCCTAGGGCCACAGCTAATATATTGTATTATATTTCGATTAATTAAGTTTAGTGTAAGCTGATATTATTTTCTTACTAAACTATTAAAAGTAACTCCCTATTATTACAAACTCGTAATTTATCACGGAAATATAATTCTCGCAAGAAATGAATATACGAAATTGTAAAGCATAAGGCTTTATTGAGAATTCAAGATGGATATCAGCATACGCTAGCAACTTCTCAAGCCGCATGGAAACTGCATCAAATGATTTCACAAGTATCTCATTTTTACTGATGCGTCACCAACTATCAAGGCTGAAGTCCACTCGAAGATTAGAGTTGGAGATGAGTTTAATGATCATGAATAATAGAAGCGGTTTGAAACTTTCCACATACCATCAACTCAAAACAGCTAAACAAGAAACAAAAAATCTCATCTTCATCAGAAATGTCGCTTAAGGAAATTAAATAATAAAGAACAAATCATGAGCGAAAGTTACGTATGTTCTTTAGTACTCGCATTCGATGAGCGATGTTTTTGACAAAGAGGACATAATTGCTGTTTTAGTTCGGTTTTTGTTTTGGATGGGTAGGATATGATTTTCAATCCTCTCATAGTATTTATCTCCATTCAACTAATATAAACGGATCTTATGAAACCAGTTCATGCGATCCCTAGACATTTGAGAAGCTGGTGGCGAATGCTGGCGCCATATTAAATTCTATATAAAACCATGCTGTATATAGCATTTTCATTACTTATATATATTTTATTTCAGTAATAAATTACAAAGCACTTGAAAATAAGATGTCCAAATCACTGTTACACACACACACACACACACACACACACACACACACACACACACACACACACACACACACACACATATATTAGGATTCATTCCTAATTAACCGATCATTATGAATGTTGGAACACAGCTCCTAAGTGTAATGGTTAGTAATGTGTGCTATATTTAGTTTATTTTGTTTTATGTAAAGAGGGCAAAGAAGGGGTGAATACCCCTCCTTAAATTTCAGATCTCTAATTTTTATGAAAATTTTCAAAAGCTATTATACATAAATTAATACACAATCTCCAACTTTCAGTTTTTACTGGAGTATAGTATTTTAAGGGTCATAATATTGGCACAATTTCCCATTTTTAAATTAAAATATTTCCGATTTGCATTAAACTTGATCAATAGTAATTAGACACCATTCAAGAAAAAAACTTTCTGAATTTCAATTTCTTAACATCTCTTAAGCTTAAGCCATAATCTCATGACGTATTCTAGAATCAAATTCATGTATATCTCTCTCTATATAATAATCCTAGAGACGTTTTTTCCTCGTCTCTACATCTCATCACTGTAGCTAGATCTAGCGAGATTAGGAACCAGGACTCTTGCGACTGGGTCTAGCACCCTAGCAATAGTGGGTGAAATTGTATCGCTTGATAAATGTTGTTATTCATTTATATTTTTTATTTACGATACTCATTATTGAAAGTATTCAATTATCTTACAGAAGAGCATTGTCTTAATGTTAAGCGCAAATCATAATCTTCTTCACATAAGTGCTCGCCCTATAGCGAAGCTTATATGAGAAAGTGGACCTTGGGTTTACTTTGGGCAGTCTCGTAACTCTTGCACCCTTATTTTTTCCTTTTGTCCTCACATTTATATGTGCGATGTTTCTGATAAAGGGGGAAGAATTGCTGTTTTCTGGGTAGGAACTTGTCCATCTAGCACTTATCATTGGATCTTTTTGACCTTGAAGTAGTTGTTTTTAGCTTCTTACATCAAATGGCTTTATGCCTTGTCTGGTGCGATTTTCATATATATTATATTATTTGTAGCTCCTAGGAAAAAAATCTAGATGGGCACTGTAAGTGTAATATCTACACAACATGACGTCGCTAGCTATAAATGCATCGTTCCTTTCATTAAGGTGAACGCTCTTATGACGTCAAGCCGCCGAATAAAATGTTAAAATTATCAATTGTTACCGAGTGGTCCTAGATGTCGGGATTTGAGTTGTAAAATACTCGTAGTCCGGGGTTTCGAATCGCATGACCAGTAGTGAATAGTTATATCTCTATGCTGATGAGTCTCGATTATAAAAGACGACCCGTATACGTACATAGATAATAAACAAAAACAAATATATATATATATATATATATATATATAACTATAGTCATCCAGAGACACGTGTTTCGTCGTCTCTACGACTAGTCACTATTGCTAGCATGAATACCCGCAATTGAATGAAGAACCGATGTCCATCTGTGTATGTGTCGCATATAAGCATGTAAGACAATATATTGCAAACTATCCTTATGTAATAAAATGCCTTCACCTAGTGGAGAGACACCACAGCCTACGGACGAGTGCCAGTTTTGTGCAAAGCAAACGACATTATAAAAACGAAACTAGATTGACATTTCACACAGATTTTTCTGAGATTCCCTTCAGCTCTGGAGTTTCGGTCGTTTTGATGGATTGCACACCTTTAGAAAGTGTTCCCTTGATGATCTCCGATCGCTTGCGGAAACGAAAAAGATCACACGGAACAAGATCGGTGGAATAGATTTAAATATACTGAAGGTATGATAGATAAGACAAGCTATTTATCCCTCTTTTGTTCATAGGCTCAGCCCCGTTACATTTTCTATCGATCTATCTATCTATATAATATTTATAAACAAATATTAAATTATTAATACCTACAGACGCTAGCGTTTTAAGCTTTTATCTCTCGTCAGTCCAGGAAAGTAACCATTTCAGAAGGTCGGGAGGCGCTGGACCCGGTTCACAGAGTAAGCCTAGAACCTGCAAACAGTCACCATATCCACTCGGCCACCGGAAACTGTAACAAGGGAAATTAAGATTATATATGTACCTAGAAGCGGGCACAGATAGAAGACTAGTCGAGAGTGTTCGACGAACGTATTCGGAACTTTGCATTAGAGCTTTTTGACAGTCTATTTTTAACATCCCCGAGAGTGATCAACTTTAATTTCTTAAAGGGGCTTAGTATAATATTTATAAATAAATATTAAATTAGTAATACCTACAGACGCTAGCGTTTCAAGCTTATTGCTCTCATCAGTGCAGGAAAGATACATTTCAGACGGTCTCTCTCTCTCTATCTCTATTATATATATATATATATATATATATATATATATATATATATATTAGCAGAGCTACCAGGTGTTGCCCAGGTTAGAGTGTGGGATAGCATCATATGCAACATCATGGTAAGGAGAGTTTACTTTAACAGCAACCTTGATGTTGTCAGCTAGATGTCTTACTCTCCGAGCTATTCAGATATATGCAAACACTCTTAAACTAACGCTAATAAATAGATTAATTACATTGTGTAACATGTTTGAAGATTGTCATTAGCTTCTTTAAGACGCAAAAATAATTCTATTATGTTCACATGCAAATTGTGTATGTGAATACAATTATATTGAAAGTAAACTTCCTAGTATATCTTCGTTTTTAGAGATAGGTATGCACAGGCACTGAGGTGTTCTCCATGAGTATATGTATATATAATTTCATTTGAATCAAAAGGAAAACAGTTGTGCCCTCGGTAACCATGTTAATATGATCAAAATTTGCTGAAATTTTGGGAATAAATAACATTTAGGTCATTTACCTATGGTTTGAATTTCATTTGAATCTAAGGGAAAACAGTTTTCAATGGGGGTGTTTCCCCCTTTCCGGAGCCTTCAGCGTTGAAGTGATATATTTATTATATAGCCTATGACCTTCACTGAGAGAGCTGTAGTCCACATGCCAATTTTCAAGCAATTCTGTCCAGCGGTTTGGGTGAACATAAGACTAGGCGGTCACACACAGAGATAGTTACTATTTTATATATATATATATATATATATATATATATATATATATATATATATCAAATTAGTTGAAAAGACCCGGCGTTACCCGGGAATCTTTATTTTCTTTACTTTTTACAAAATTGACCAAACGATACCGTAATATTTTAAACATCCAATTTCTTATAAATTCAATAATAAAATAAAAAGGTCTTTAAAATTTAATTCCACCATCCGCGTCTCATTTGATAAACGCGCAAGTTTTAAAAAAGATTTGATAAATATTTTTTGTTGGGGGGGGGGGGAAATCGTCTTATACACACCCACGCACTTAAAATGAACGAAAGAAAAAAATATTAATTAATCAAGCCAAAACGCACATTCAATAATATAGTTCACTGGAAATGGAATTAATATTCAACGGTTTATTTTTAAAATAACTATGAGAAATCCTCGTATATTGAAAGTTTATAAAGTTACTTACATCCAATAATTTTATAAATAGATTTAAAAAAAAAATAATTACAGTGAGTGTTGCCATTTTTCGAACGAGAGAGCGAAAATAAACTGTCACTGCTGAAACGGAAATTGTCGGCCATTTATGTTTGCTCTCACCATGGCCTTAGATCGTTTATTCAAATGGAGAGTATTGATTTACTCCTCTTCAGGAGTTAGGCACAAGGCCAGTTTTTATCTTACTCCCACAAGTAAAATGTGACCCATGGTCGAGTCGGGAAAGTGGGGTTTAAAAATTGCCTGGGCAGCCTCGTCGGCATTCCCCGGTAGGGGCGCCTCAGGCAGTAAGCAATAAACTTACTCCTCCCCAAAGAGTGGAAACGAAGCCTGGGAGGGTGGACCTCCTAGAACTGCACAGGACAGACCCATAGACCGGCGTAAATCATGTCCAAAAGGCCAAGAAGAAAGAGTAGACGCCATAGAAGAAAAAAAACGATGGGAGACCCATCAAAAATGTATTTAATAAACTTTATACATTACACACCCAGCTAGAAAATTAGAGTTGTGTATTTTTGAATATTTATTTTAAAAAAAAAACACTAAGTAGCACATTTTTAGTTAACAAATATTTGATAGATCCTCCATGATCCTTTCGTATTAAAGCTATTTGTTTGTCAGCTTCCTAAATTCTGACTGCATTCCAGTGTTACATTTTGCTTGCAAATTTACTATCAACAAATGTTCTTTGAATTCTGCTTCCCAAGATCTGAATCGGGTTAATATCATCACTTTGTGCGGACCTGAACACTGTCTGAAAAGAATTATGATTCCACTACTCTGTGGTTAATTTTTAGTGTGAGATGAAACAAAATATTTTGCCGGGAACCACTTTTGAACTGTTGGAATTGAGCATTTTCTAAAATACAGATGTATTCGTTTAGTTTTGATTCTCTTTTCACGCAAAATAAACTCTCCAATATAAAGTGATGAAAACGCACCCCTAAATCATAATTCCCCCAAGACAATCAACTCTGAATCTTTCACCTGATCATCGAAGACACCGACATATCCGATCAAATAACTCTCTAAAACAATTTTGAGAAAGAATCATATTCCATGATATTCTTTTGTGATAACAAATACTTTTTATGCACATCATCTTCATATATTGTTTTTCTTTCAATCTCCTGTCTATTGTTCTTCATGAAAGAGGCTTATCGTCAGCGGTTTGGAACTCATTGGCCACATTTGTAACGAAGAAGAGCTAACATTTTCAGCCTTGAGTCATTGGCCACATTTGTAACGATAGCTTTCCTGTAAGGAACAGCTAACATTTTCAGCCTTGAGTCATTGGCCACATTTGTAACGATAGATTTCCTGTAAGGAACAGCTAACATTTTCAGCCTTGAGTCATTGGCCACATTTGTAACGATAGATTTCCTGTAAGGAACAGCTAACATTTTCAGCCTTGAGTCATTGGCCACATTTGTAACGATAGATTTCCTGTAAGGAACAGCTAACATTTTCAGCCTTGAGTCATTGGCCACATTTGTAACGATAGATTTCCTGTAAGGAACAGCTAACATTTTCAGCCTTGAGTCAGCTTGTTGATGATTTGGAACGGTCTTAGCCTGTCTTCTTTTCCAGACTATTTGTTTGTTCATATAGTTTACCAATTCTTTTCATTGTGGTAAATTTGTGCTACCAGACCAGGCTGTCTAAAGATATCGGTTTCCTGACTTAAAATGCACCAAACATTGATGTTATTGTTTTGTGTTTTCCTTTACCTTTGCAAAACTCAATCATGTTCTGCAAAGCTAAAAACAAAAACAATTGTTCTTTAAAAAAACAATTAAACCAATCAGCATCAATAAATGTTTGAATATATTAAGAACTTGAAGCATAAAAACATTTACCAAAATGACCGCATTCGGTATAAAATAACCCGAAAAGAGTTGATGTGCCGTAAAACAAAACGACTAAAATCATTATGAAATAGGATAGATCAACTTTTCACTGTTCAAGATCGTAAGAGTTTCTTTATTCTCTAAGCCTCTCTTTTTAATCTTTGATTCTGGTCTTCGCAATTTTACCCAAATGCTTATACTTTTCTTTGCTGATATTTTATATTTCAGTGACTAAACTGGAAAAAGTTACGTTAAAACACAATAATAACGAAATTATTGAAAAATTAGCCAGGCTCATTTTTCTTTGTTCGGGATATTATTTAATGTTTAATTAGGGCTTGATCGCCTTCAATCTAGTACCGGTAAGATATAATAAGGGAACATATATATCGAATGGGTTTTCTCGTAAGAAAACTTTTGCATTCTGTTTGAAATTCAACATTTTTACTCTTGAATTCCACTTTTTTTTTTGCTTATGATTTGAATGTTTTCCTATTTTATAATTTGCAACGATAAGAACAACTTTTAGTGGCAAACGTTCAAATCTTTCTCCGATGATGTTACCTCAAGTAACAACACTTAGTTGGATACTCCACCAAACTAAATGAAATTTCGTCCTGGAATCCGGTGGAACCAAGAGACCACAAGAAAGATATACTATAACATAGTTAACTGGTCAATTGAGGAGAGGAAAATTAATGTTCTGAACATTTTTATTAACCCAACATTTGACAGGTAAAGGAGGACTTTAATTGAATATCTATGTATCTTATATAGATAGCAAGTGTTAACCCTAGGAAGAGAACCCCTTGATTTATGAGAACTTCGACTGAAGTAAAATGTAACAAAATACGCACACAGTGAAGTATCCTCATGTCAGGTGATACTGACAAACCCTTGTACAAAGGTTTGGCAGTATCACCTGGCATGGTATATATGTATACACACATATATATATATATACACACACACATACATACACACACACACACACACACACACACACACACATATATATATATATAATGTGTGCACGCACACGCGCGTGCTATATACGCATATAAAACATAGATATATAATCATGCATATACAAACAGGTACATATACACGAAGAAACGCATAATTGCTACATACAGTAGCTTGTATTTCCAAATGGTCACCCATTTAGTACTGACGAGGCTAAACGCAGCTTAACATCGGTGATCTAACGGGAACCAGTGTGTCAACGTGATTATGGCGTAAACATCATAACATAGTTAATAGCGTTGTAAATTATTTTTGTATTCCGAAACAATTTTTGTTTTAACTACGTATTGGCGATAAAAAAACAATTTAATTTGTAATATACATAAAAAAATACGCTTAAAAATACGTTTAAAAACTCCTTAGTATTAGTGCTAAGTGCAATCAACAAAAAACAATTACAATACACATCACACATTTCATATTAAAATATCTATTTTTCAAGCCGTCTTTCTTTTTGGATTGCATATAAATGTCCAAATTTGTGATTTTGCATGGACAGAATTCAGGTCCAATATTATATATATATAATAAAATATTAATTATTTATTACCTAGGTACATTGATGTTTCATGCTAACGCAATCTTCAGTGTAGGAAGTTAATTTCCGACGGTCGGTGGGCTCGAACTCCGATCACAAATCGCTACTGATTCGTAGTCAAAAGCGTTACCCCGTTGGCCACCACAAATTAGCTAATAATTAAGAAGGCATTTAACTTTGTAAATACCGAGTCGGTGGGTATTTTTACAACGAGCAGCGAAAGTTGTCGGAGAGTCAGACAGATACTCGATTCGTCCTTGGTTATCAGTGTACCTGGTGGAAACGGTTTTTACCTGTGAACATATATCCTTCATCATTTTTCAGGAAAAATAAAACTTTGTAAAATAGCTTTAGTCACGCACTATAGAGCTATAACGTACTTTATGAAATCCTACATTTTAAAAACTTTAAATGTGGGATGATAACTAGCACACACGCACACACATACTGTTCAGGAGACCGAAGAATTTTACATACGTACACATCTATGCACGCATATTTACACGTGGCATACAACCATATCTACAGATACAAACCGTGATTTACATATCTATGAGTTCGTACGGAAACAAAAATCGATACGAATACACATGTGAGCAAATACGTCTCTAAAGTTTACAGAAACAATTTCTATTTAATGAAAAATAAATACTTATAAATTAAACATCTCACGATTCAAAGGTAAAGAAAGACACAACTTGTATCATGATTAAATATTTTAAAAGCATTCAAGTCACATCACATTGTGCTGGTTTTACATGTACTTTCACGGAATGTGCTCCAATGAACTTAGTGCACTTGTTGCTCAACCAAAATACCCCCACTCACCCAGTTAGAAGTTAAATCCACCCCCTCACTGTTGGTGTCCGAAGATGTTGAAAGATTTTACACTTTAATAGCATCATTCCTATGAGGACTTACGTTAGGAACTCCCTCCCTGTTTTTTCTACTGTACAAACGTACAGGAAATTAATAGTATTGTGAACAGACATTTTGCTGCCCAACAACCAACCCATGTTGCCTGTAAAATATGGATTATATTATAAACACCCCTTAAGTCTCAGTGGCAATGTGCCTTCTGTGGGGGCGAACAAAAGTAAAACGCCCCCCCCCTACACACACACACATATATATATATATATATATGTATAATCAACGATCATCTGTACTTCCATATACAATTAATACTTTATGCAAACCCATAAAACAAAATTATTGTTTGTTCTTGCACAATGCAAACTTGTAACCTACGTAAGGCACTTGCACTGGTATGCTTGCGTTTTAACGAGTTTACCAGTATTAACGTCAATTTGAATTGTTAACAGGATGGATTACCCAACAGAAATATATATATATATATATATATATATATATATATATTGGTATATGTTATATTGAAATCATTTAAATAATTTTGGCTATGAACTCTCGCTTTATACATCCTGCCGTGAACCGCTAACTTTATGGCTAGTACCTGATAACCGCACACGTTGAACATTTAAATATTTTAGTGTTTTTACAACTTAATGATATATATATATATATATATATATATATATATATATAGTATGTTTTTGGGTTGATATATTTGATGTTATGTATTTTTATGTATTTGTGTATATATTTTTATATATTTTCAAAGTTTAATTTTATTACCTGTAGTAGTATAACTGCGGTAATGGTCCTTTGAAGAGAAAAATTATTTTGAAAACTCATGAGCTAAGGATATTAAGATACTTTGCTTGAACTTTGAATTCTAATAAAATTTGATTGACACCTTATTTTATTACTTCATTTTATATTATCATAGTAATGCTCTATCCAGTATATTGAGCTTCAGTTTTATCCGGATGTTTCACTAATTATAAGATATTAGTTGACGCTTATCTTTTGTTGGATTGCTTCATATATATATATATATATATATATATATATATATATATATATATATATATGATTCGCTAGTGCTCGATACTAGCATATTTAATAGTAGAGCAGATATAAGTTAGTTAGCTTTTCAACGTCATGACAAAATAACTTCAGGCTTTGTAAAAATTAGACATATTTCAGATAAGCAAGAACAGGTTATGACTTCAGATATACGTGTTAATTGTGAAAAGTCGAAATTGGGCAGGCGCAAATCATAGTGTTCTAGAGAGGAATATACATATATATATATATTATATATAGCTAGTAAACTAGACCCAAGAGAGATAGAAAAGAGAGGGATAGAGAAGTATACTAACGCTTTTTTGTAAAAATTTTAACAATAGGTGTTACACATTATTGGCTACGTGTGCGTACATGTTTCAGCTGCGACTTTATTTTATCATAATTAACTGCAAGCACTTCAAAGGACATACATTGAGAATGTTTTGAACAACCAGTATTTTATTTAGCTCGTCTCCAGGATGTTAGACACAAGGTCAGGTTTGGTAAAAGTGTTTCTGTGGAACGAACTGGATTCGAACCCGGCACAACCAGGTCTACAGTCCACGTCGTTAACCACTTAGCCACCGTGTTGTTTTAAACAACCAATATTAGTTGCCCACAAAAAGTGAAAAAAACAAACAAACTCATTTCTCTCTCACCTATATTCTTTATATTTTATATATATATTCATAATTTAATTTATTTTTATTTATTCTTTTTTCTTTATTTTTTCTTCTATATTTTTCGTATGTTTTTATATTTTTAATATTTTACATTTTTGATTAAAGAAGTTTTAACAATACTTAATTAACATGTTTAATTATAATGATTCATTTTTTATATTTTAAAAATAGTAATGATAACTTTTATTTATTTTTTATAATTTAAAAATATTAATGATAACTTTTTAATCTCAAAGTTTACTCACTGTTACAAGTATATTTGCTATTTTTTGTGCTTTGATTTCAGAGTCTAAATTATCTTTTAATTTCAAAAGTATGTCTCAGTAGTATACGTGT
Organism: Sepiola atlantica; assembly: GCA_963556195.1. Taxonomy (NCBI): domain Eukaryota; kingdom Metazoa; phylum Mollusca; class Cephalopoda; order Sepiida; family Sepiolidae; genus Sepiola; species Sepiola atlantica. The sequence goes on from OY744522.1 coordinate 186,576,797, forward strand.
TAAAGATCTATGAACAAGGTATATTACAGTATGTATGTGCAGAAAAATGTATGTATATATGTGTATAAGTGGATGCTGTGTAGAGGTGTATATATTTGTATGCACGAGTTATATGTAAAAGTGTGCTTATATATATATATATATATATATATATATATATATACACGTACACACGACTAAGAAGAATATAATTGTTTTACGATACTAGTATTTTATTCAATTTAATTGGAACTCTGATAAATATATATATATATATATATATATATATATATTTTTTAAATATTTTATTTAACTTTGTTTACCCCAAACAAGGCGAATTGCCACTGTAGACGTAAGGGCTACTGAGAATTAGGGTTACAGTTTAGGGGGTATTTGCTTAATTGGTAGCTGTACAGCGAGATGCTTGTTCACATGAGTTTTACATTTCTGCATGACGGTACAGTCGGGAGAACAGGGAGGGAGTTCCAAAGACCGGTAGCTATAGAAAAGAAGTAATTGAAAAAGAAGGCTTTCCGGCATCTGGAGACCTCCACAGTGAATGGATGGAATCTAGCTGATAGTCGGGTTGGTCGAATGTATTTGAAGAGGAAACCAGAGTAGCAAGTTCATTGGAGCACATTCCATTTAAATACTTGTAAAACAAGCACAAGGATGCAACATTACGGCGATAGGACAGGGAATAGAGCTTATAAGATTGTGAGGGACCTATTAGATTAGCGACTCTTTTTTTTGGACCTTGTCTAAAAAGGAAATACAAGTAGATGTGGCAACAATACTCCATGCATGGGCGGATGGTGGCTTTGTAGAGATATATGATACTGTCAGGTGTGAAAAGTTTTCTTACACGGTAGAGGGAGCCCAGCAACTTTGGCAATGTTTTTGCAATTTATGCTACCTGTTACTGTTAGGCCGATGAGTTTTAACGTTGGACTCTCAGGTAGGGTGTAATTTGCCATGGCAATCGGTGGTTCAAGAGGTTGTTTGTAGTTTTTGAAGGAAAATAACTTTGTCTTAGCAGCATTAAAAGTTACCAACCATTTATTACCCCATTCCACTACAGACGGGTGGTCACTTTCCAAGGAGTCAGCCATTGCCTCGGATATTTGCGCGTCCGTTTTACCCACATGGCGAGAATAGAGCGTGGTGTCGTCAGCAAATATACATAGCTCAGACAAAATGTCATCAGGGAGGTCGTTTATGAAAATTAGAAACAACGATCCAAGGATAGATCCCTGGGGTATACCTGCATGTATGTCATGTTGTTTGGATGAACGGCCATCGAGGACAACCTGGATTTATCTTTTGGTTAGGAAGGATCTAATTATATTAAATATTTGTCCAGTAATATCAGAAATTATTTTTTATGAGAATCCCTTTACTGCAGACCTTGTCAAATGTATTTGATATATCAAGTGCTACTGCCCTAGCTTCACCTGCCTTGTCCAGTGTATGGCATATACATTCTAAGTTAACCATTAGGATATCCGCAGTAGACCGTGCTTATCTAAATCCACACTGATGGTCAGAAAGAAGTTTAGCATTAACGATGTGCGGGACTATCGCTTGGTTGATTAAGTATTCAAAGATTTTCGCGAAGAGCGGGAGTAGACTGATAAAACGATAATTCTGAGGGTCAGTTCTATCCAGAATTCTTGAAGATTGATATCATATAGTCAAATTTCTAACAATAAGGGAAGTAAAATTCGGCAAGGCATTTGTTGTAGAGTTTGGAGATTCCATGTTTAAATTTATCTCTATTTATGCAATTTCTTTCAACCGTTAACATATATTTTACCCGTTGTTTTCGGATAAAACATAATGTATATGTGCGGATTTTTTAGGTGCACGTGTGCTGAACATTACACCCGTATATGTGTCGGTGAATTTAATACCCGTATGTATTTATAAATACACCTAATCTCAGCCTTATTTTCTTTTTCTTATATTCTGATACTTGCATAATTTTTAACTTAATCTCAAAATTAGCTTTCGATATCAATCGAGGCCAATTAAAGCGACTGCATCGTTGGTATTGACAATAATCGCCACCGATTCACTCAAAAAGCGTGTATGTCCTAAACTGCACCCAAACTGTCCACATTTAACTCCCACCCCTAACTTAACCTTAATAACCCAAAAATCGCAAACGTCAAACACTCTCATTCGAGCGGTGTAGACAGTAACAGTAACACTCGTTTTTGACTACCACCGGAAAATATACTGTAAGCAAATATCTGCGCATTGCAGTTTGGAAACTACTAACCAATTGAATTACATAATAAAACGTATGTAAAAGGGTATTCTAAGGATATAAGGACTAACGCCTCGGAGGTATGACGACATCCTTTTCCCAATAAAATGTGGGTTAAAATCAATTTATTCATTTCATCCAACCAATTCACCCAGGAAAATATATCGGATCTTCGAAGCACAGACTGTTTACTTCAACTTTCTTTTAAATAACGCATAACCGTCAGACTAAATTTATAACTTTTCCTGATATAATTCACCCTCCTACATCTAATGTCATTCCAGTTGGACTTATTGGTGCAAACGCCAAATTTGGTGGAAGACCACGATGAGAGATGGAGGATAATTATTTCCTCTAGAGCATGTTCTCTCCTACTGAAGAACCAGCAGAATTAATAAGACATTCTTTTTTTTTTCTCATCACTCTTATCTCACATGTACTCATGCACTTGCCTGTGCACGGATGTTTGTATAGTCCCAATCATACTCCCATTCTATTACATCCCTTTATTTCCTAGTCACAGTTGACCCCTCCCCATATAATAATTTTTTTCTCCCTCTAAAATTAACCGTTATCAATACCTCCCCATCTGCCCTCCCCCTCCCCTAATCATCTCCCTGCGAGATGTTTTCTTAAAAAACCTATAGAAAATGAGCCTTGACAATATTCAACTTTGGTTCGAAACTTGTATATGCTTCCATCTTATTTTTATTTATAGTTCTAAGTTCTTAATTCATACTATTATTATTGATTATTTCTTTTATATTTATCCTATATTCTCATTGTGTATTTCTAAATTTTATTATCATCTCCTTATTAGGAACTCTGTTATTTATCCTTATCTTTATTTTTTATTTTTAATTATACCTTCATTATTTCTAATTTTGCCTTAATTCTAAATTATTAGTAAACTATTTTATTTTATTTCTTTATTTTTATGTACTTATTTATATTTTTATTAATTTTATGAATTTTATGAATTTTTTGAATATATTCTTTATATGTATATATATATTTTTTTTATTTCCCTATATTTCTATTAGTATACTTAATTTTATTTCTTATTTCTTATCATATTTTATTTTTTTATTTATTTTTTGTTTATTTTAATTTATTTTTATCATTTATTGTTTTATTAATATTATTTTTTTACTTTATTTTAATTTACTCTACTATACTTCCTTTTATTTATTTTTTTAATATATCTTTTATTTTTATTTATTTATAATTTTATTTTTATCATTTTTTATAGTTTTTCCTTTATTTTTTATTGTATATATTATTTTGTATTTTTATTTTTATCTCTTATCCTTTTTTTCCTTTATATATTCTATTATTATTTTTATATTTTATATTATATTTTACTTTATTTCATACCTTATTTTATTTTCATTTTATCTTTATAATTTTAATAATGTTTATAATGTCTCTTTATCATTATTATTATTATCGGTTTATCTTCATATTTTTATTTTATATTTGTAACTTATTCTTTTTTCTAATATTTGTCCCTGCGTCCCCTCCTGTCAATAGATGTTCTTCTAAGAGGAACTTGTTATTTTCTTCCTTGAATTTTCTGTAAGATATGCTGCTAAAGGCGCTGATGAAGACACGTTCTGGAGTGGCTTTGTAAAAAAAAAATTTAATTGAAAAATTAAAAAAAAATTAAATGTATTTCCAGAATGTTTTGGAAACGACCGTACGCCATACTAGATTTGTTGTTCTAATTCTTTGAACAATTGGAATGTTCTGATACATTAAATCATCATATGTATATATGTATGTATATATATATATATATATATATATATATATATATATATAATTCTAAGCATGTTAACATTTAGATGATCTTTCGGATAATCCTTCGCGTATTTGTGTCGGATGTAGGCTCCGTAGGTGTTTTTTGTACCAGTTTTTACGAGTACTTTCGACTAACCATCTCAATCGTTTTCAGGCAGAGGGTTGGACTTGCTTATTCACTTCTGCTTTGTTCGAACTGTGCGGCATTTTATAACTTTTTAAAAGTACGTGTGGGTAATGAGATTCCGTATTTTAAACATGATGACGTGTTAGGCGCGTGGCTAATTAGAATTTACAATATTTAAAAAAATTATACGTAGAATGTTTTATTTTTGTTGGCTAAGGATATTTGTCAGCGATTTGCGAATTTAGGCAATTCAAAATATTTTAACTCAATTCGTAATTAATGTTTATTGTGGGGCGTCTGGTCTTTATGTACAAGACCTCTAGGATTTTATATCTTACGTTTTAATCGTAAAGTACAATTTCTGTGCTATTTATCCAAAGGTGTCTAAATTACAAATGGGGTCAGTCATGTTACTTCGAATGCTGGCAGATTGAACTGGAGTCGGAATGGTGTATTGCGCGTTGTAGATGTGATTGTATGTATATATGTATATAAGGAATTATGAAAAAAATGTTTTTATTGTTTTATTTTGTTTCTAATTCGTTGACGTATATAATACAAAATGTTTTAAAAAATGTTTTTAATATATATATATATATATATATATATATATATATATCATTTTAATATGTATCTTTGCTATATGTTTTCAAAATATACATTTGTGTAAATATATGTATGTGTTGGCGTGTGTTTGTGATTTTATATGTATGTGTGTATTCTATTGATATTTTTATGTGGACAAGTGTGTGCGGTCTTACAAGCGGTCGGAGGCATTGGACTAGCGATGGTGTCTAAAACATCTACCATGATGAAGAACACTCGAAGATCTGATGAAAAGAAAACAAGTCTATCACGAAAATTAATACGTGTGTGTATTTGTGTGAGTGTATGAATATGTATGTGTATACACACATGTGTAATAATGCATGTGTACGTAATAATGACGTTATATATATATATATATATATATATATATATATTAATACTAAATTAAAGATGAGCGATGTATCGTGTAATAATAATCTAACGTGATAATATAAAGCTCAATATACTGAATAGAGAAACGTATTCAATAGATGAAAGATGAGAATAAAAAAATTATATAAGCGCAATAATTATTAAAACATCAGGAGTTCAAAGCAAGGAGTTTTATTTCCTTAATCCATGGATTTTCAAAGACAAACTCTTTTCATCAGAGGATAAACACCAGTAATGTAACTGTAAATATTATCGGCAACATTTAACTTATATATATTGTGTATAAATTTTTCTATATATATATATATATATATATATATATATATATATATATAATTCTCTTCGGGAGTATATATGCTTCGCTGCCTTCACTATTTCCTCCCTTCCTTCAACCAAAATGCTATGCGAGAATGTAATTCAGTCATTTTTCCAGTATACTTAATCCGGCTTGAAGATTTTATACGCGGAATAAAGTCGCAACTGAAGCATTTACACACATGTATCTAATGTGTATATTAATGAGACACATTTATACTATAATACAGCTCTACCTGTTAGTGAACACCATTGGATTAATATCAAGGAAACCACCATACAAGTAATGAAAAAAAGTTATATGTAACAAAAACATCCGTTTTATACAACAGCGTGGATATATATATATATATATATATATATATATATATATATATATATATATATATATATATATATATATATATAATCGTTGAATATGACAGACAACTTATGTCTGGATATCTTTGTGAGGATACTTTCCAATACCAAAATAAAGTTTGTTTGTTTTTTTCGGTGGACAATTTGCCGATGATTGTTGGTGTCCCAAGTACTTTCGAGCCCATCCGGATCCATCTTCAGAGGAATCATGTAAAGCTCAGGGAGTTTATATCAATAGGGAGTTTTGGCGGGAAGTTAGTATAATATTAATACGGAACAAAAGTTGACATTATAAATATTTTAGGATTTTATCGCTTGTGACAAATTTGATTCTGTAAATGGCTGGCTTTCTCATGTTGATGTATAGGGCTTCTATTATATAGAGTTTTTGTTTATAAGTGGTATGTTCTAAAATTGTGGTGCATTCTGCTAAGAGTTTTCGAAATTGGGGGCGGGGCAGAAATGCTGGAATATATATATATATATATACATATATATATAGTCTAAAGAAGCTTTTAGTTATTTTAAACAAAAAGACAAAAAAAAAGAAGGAAACTGCAGTTTAAATTCCCACAGAAACTAACTAAATCCAAAATAGTGTAGACTTTACATTCGTTGGAAAATTCATAAATAAATAAAATATATAATAGTAAGTAAATAAAATAAAAAGGGGGATTAAGTATCTAACAGTGAAACAAAAACAGGAGACCTTAACGTAAGCATCTAATATTAACACGGGGATCATCAGCTGTTTACCATGTAACTGTTTCGGAGATTTAAAAACAGGACAGTTATATGCATGGCTCTCCAATGGTACAGATCAAACTACCATTTCCCCAATCAAGTGTCGAAATAATTCAGCTTAAAATGTTGCTTATATATAAATAAATAATAATAATCAAAATAATAATATACTACCCTTAAGACTACCGTGCGATATGGTAATTTGCATATCAAATAAAATTCTTTATAACAATAGTAATACTAGTAATACTGGTAATAATAATAATAATAATAATAATAACAATAACAATAATAAAATGCTATCTAAACACTACACGCAAGAACCATTCTGCGATATGGTAGCTAGAAATAAAATTATATATGAATTAAAGTTGCATTTAAAAAAAAAAAAGCTTTAGTACCTTAGGTATCAGAAAGAATCGATATTTGTTTTTATCAACATATGTATGCGTTTCATCCTTACGGGAATCGTCAGTGTAGAACATAATTATTAACACCGGTCGCCGTAATCGACCCCCGGAACAAGAGTTATAATTTAAACTCAAATTCCAACGTCTTAGCCGACATGGCCGTTGTCAAAAACTCGGTAAATCAGCGAGAGATTAATCTTATTTAAAGGTAGCCGTCGTAAAGTGTTCAACTATTGGAAAGCACATTTCATTGAAGCCGCAATGACGGCTGTGTTAATATTACTCGCTACATAGTCCAGCCTATATTTGGGGGTTGCAAATAATAATAATAATATATATTTATTTCTATCTACATACGTATACGTTTCACTTTTACGGGAATTGTCAGTGTTTAATATATATATATATATATATATGTATTGATTTTTTACTTACATAAATGTAATCCATGGGCACGTGTTTCTTGCTCACAGTCGTCATCAGCATGGCTAACTTAGACAAGGATCGAACCTTGAATGTCTATAATCCAACATCTTACCATTGGACCATCACGACTTGTCAAGGAATATCTACGATTTTTATAACCTAAATATTTAATGTATTTTAATGTAATTATTTTATTTGTAATTGCAGCGTTCGTTGTTTTTGTGCTTACTACTATTTCTATTGTTTCACTTCCTAAGTGATTAATGTTCGATCCTTGTCTAAAGTAGCCATGCTGATGACGGGTGCTAGCCAGAAACACGTGCCCATCGATTACTTTCTATTTACGTATAAAATTAATTAAAATATATATATATATATATATATTATCGAAAAATACGTTCCATAAAGTTATGGGCGACTAATAATGCAATTTTCTGCATCTTAATCACTTAGGAAGTGAAACAATCGAAATATTAGTAAGCAAAAAAAAACGAACGCTGCAGTTACAAATAAAAAATAATGAAATATTTAAGCGATAAAAGTCGTACATATTTCGAGACTTTGACCAATGCTAAGATGTAGGTACGTGCAAAAATGGCACCGGCTTGTACTGACTCTCGTTCTTAAGTGTCTTTTCTTGATTTTTAAAAGTAGTTTTTGTTTAACTGTTGATTGTTTTTGAAATATAAAAGCATTAAGTTAATATCTAAAAGGAAACAAATGTATATTTACGTGTGAAAAATGATTATAATGGAAAATGTTATCCAAACAGCGAAAAATCGGTTAAAAGTGAAGATTTAATCAAACATGTTTAAAAATTGCTTGAAAAGTAAATATCAGTTTTCTTGAACTGTTTCAATAATAATTATTAAAGTCTTAAGAGAGTGAATTATAAAATAATTTACGTATTTTTTTTACTAAAAATAACTTAATTATCAAAAAAGTAAAAGGTAGCAAAACATGTCTGAAGCCAGTCTTGTAAATGTAAACAGACCCTACAGCTACAAAATCTCAAAGTATGGAAGGCTGAAACTGCGTCAATTTTATTAATTAATTTTACATGATGATAGATTAAAATCTTGAACAATTACATTCCTTGATTTATTCTTAAAGTATTAATGAAATTTTAAATTAAATTACAATTCTTAAAGAATAAACAACTAATTTATTGTTACGACCCATGTAAGAATTTCTTACATATGTCGTAACGATAAATTACATTAATTCTTTTAAAATAAAGGCAAGAGTATTTTTTTAATTTTAAGTGTGAAAAAGTAAATTAAAGTCAATGACTACACTGACAATTTTCATTGAAAAAGAAAGTTAAAACATTAAAAAAATATTTCTTAAATAAATAGAATTCAATTTTTATATATGTCATATTTGAATTCTATTTGTTTATTAATAAATAATTGTTTTCAACTTTTTAAATGATATAAATTTAATGAAGAAATAACAACAAATACAAACTTACGTTTTATCTTTCCAAATAATTTACGAAATTGTGAAATTAACGGAACTGTTGAATCTCTGAAAATAATATTTTGAAAACGGTGTGGAGGAGTGGTTGGTGAGCTAATCCCGCCAGTTTATTACAGAACTGGCATACTATACGTCCCCAAGTCAATCGTTAGTAGAAATTATCCAATTTTTAAAATTCTTTTTTTGTTACGTTCCTGAGTCTCAACTTTTTCAATTTCTGGTTTATTTTCAAGATTATTAAAAAAAAAATTGCGCTGATGACACGTTCATGTATAAAAAGGAAATATAATTATGTAGCATTTTAAATTTTATCAGAAACTCTAATCATTTAAATAATATTAAATATTTTTTGCAATTATTTTTTTTTGTGGAAATATTGATTAAACAATGCTTTATTCAATGATAACATTGCCAATTCAAAAAATGAATTTTTCTTCGAGTTATAGTGATTTTATTAAAACAGAATTTAGGGGCCTTTTTCGTAATATATACGAAATAATTTTAAAAAAAATTATTTTAAACATCTACAGTTCTTTATTTTCTATTTTTTTAAATTCATGCATTCTTTTCTTAATGCATAAAAATATAAGTTTAGTAAACGTGTATTTTGTTTTAAAAGATAATACATTTTTGAAAAGATTTTAAAAAATAGTTTCATTATATCACGTGATCGTTGATTATTAAATACTGAAAATTCCATTAAAATTGGTTGATTTCCTGAATTTTGGTGAATTTTTAAGTGAAGGGAGGGTCAAAATGTTTTTACATTTTGGGAATCTGCAATGTATTTTTCACGTACGTAGTAAGATGCTGGACTATAGACATCAATATGGAAGGTCTGATCCTTTTCTAACTTCGCAATGCTGATGACGGCTGTGAGCCAGAAACACGTGTCCATGGATTTCTTTTATGTATGTATTAAATTAGTAAAAATATACATATTAACGAAAAATACGTCCTATAAAGTTAAGGGCGGCGAAAATGCAATTTTCTGCATGTTAATCACTTAGGAAGTAAAACAATCGAAATAGTAGTAAGAAAAAAAACAAAGAATGCTGCAATCACCAATAAAAGTAATTACATTTAAATACATTATATATATATATATATATATATATATATATATATATATATATATGTGCAATGTCTTCAAAGCCATATATCCTACCCTTTAAGTATTTTCGATAGATCTATCGTGTTCCGTAGTTTCCTTCTGAAATATTTTTAGAAAATCCAGCTAATACTGATAACAGCGCGCGGCGTAAATGGGGCTCTACATGCGACGTAAATCTGTCTTAAAGGAAGTTAGAATGCAAACTGCAGCGAGTCAGCGAGAGAAAAGAGCGGAGATGAGTGAGAGAAGACCCCTGCGTGATTACGCATATACCGTGCTCTGGTTTTATAGACATTCCGATTAGGAAATCGCAAAGATTCATTGACGATTTGGAAGCCATTTCTACCCGTATTCAAATGTGCATTCTCTAATGAACGCTATAGGATTCCATGGCTCAGATTGGCAGCAGATGAGCGTCAAATTGTCTCCTGAAATAGTCTGAGTTCCATAGGAATTAGATTGACATATGTCTATGAGTCTTCATAAATGGTTCTCCTCATTTTTGATGTCTTCAATGGTTCTTATGTATGTTTGTACATATATATATATATATATATATATATATATATATATATCCATCACTCTATATAAAAGCAATGTGTATTAGTATGTATGTGTGTGTGTATATATATATCCATCCGTCCCGTCACACTAAAGTTGGCAAGTATAAATCTGCCGAACGAGTTAATTTCAAGTATTTAGAGAAAGTGATGAAGCAAATCAGATAGACCCTGACTTTAATCAATTTCCACAGGGATACGTTTTTTTTTCTGTTTTCGTTCTGGTTTCTTTACCGATTTATACGTTATTCTTTCGTTTTATAAGTGTTCCCGTTTCATGTTTACTTTTAAATTCCGTGGAGACAGAATGCATGAAAAAGACAAAGAAAAACAATTAAGAACCGAAAGAAAAAATAAACCGAGAGATTTACCGGATATGTCCTCTACGATCAGTTCGAATGACGGTGTAACCGTTGTGGCATCTTCTGTACCTATTCTGTCGGGCTGAGATATGATTGTGTGCATTTCTAGGATGCTCTCCCAGGCTTTACCTTCTCGCGCTTTGAAAAAGGTTAATTTATCGCTAATCGCTTTAGAGTCTTTTCGCGGGGAATGCTGACGGACTGCCCAGACATTTTTTGTAGGCCAGAGTGTTTACTCTCTTGGGCGCTGGGTTTTCAATCTCAACTTCTCAACCGTGTGTCACAGCTTCCCACAGTGGGGAAAACGATTAAAAAACGAACGTTTTCAGACAAAGTAAGATCTTAAATTTATAGAATAACGGAAAAATAAGAAAGAAGACGCGTAACGATGTTTTTAGAATGTGCGTAACTACTTGAAAAATATGTGGTGCGCGCGAAAAAGACACGAAGAAAAAGAAAGATGCAAACATAGATGAAATGCAGTAAAATATAATTCTTTCTCATGAATTTTTATTTCAAAAATTTTCACCGGAGATCGTCAAAAAAGAAATATTTTCGTTTTCCCTTTCTCTTTTTTTAGCTTTGTAGCGTCGCAAATTGTTTATATGTATGTGCATATGCATCTGTGTGTCAAAGTTAGCATGTGTTTATGTGCTTACACATATATGTATAAATATCAAATGCGGACACTCTATCCAGGTCTGACTTTGTTTTCTCGCACTCCTACCCCTCCCCGTTCTTGCTCTTATCACCTCCCACACCTTCCTAAAACACGACCCAGACAATCCTTGGCCTCCCGTCTTTTTCTTCTCAAGGCTAAATTAAAAAAGATTCAACATGAATATCGCTTATTACTTTCCGCTTCATAATTTAAATTAGTTCTAGCTGAGACTACCTTCGCCTCCCATTTTTTTACGCATTTATTGAAACACTTCTCTTACTTCCTAATGAACCTATACTTTAACCGTTACTCACCACTGCCACCATCTATTTGTATCTCATTTGTTCGAGGTATATTGCCTTTTTTTAGTGATTTTTGGTTAAGGAGAAAGAGCCGAGTCTAAGGTTTACGTTAGACAAAAGAAAGGATTCAAGCATGTCTGATGCATTTGCGGCGTGAGAAAGATAATTCAGTCTTACGAAGGTCAAAACTGCAGGGAAAAAGTGTTCCTATGTATGAATAGTGAGATTGCTGCGTTTAAGGTCATGTTTATGTTCGTAAATACGGGATTTGATATTTCTCTCTGTCTCGTCGATATAAAACATCGGACACGAAGCACATTTGATTTTATAGATTCCGGCTAGAGAAGAAACAATCTAACACTACCAATATTTCTCGTCACAGCAACGCCACCAGCACATATAACACTGACAAGGTTGATTAAAAAAATAAAAAGAAAGAATCTCATACAGTTCAAACATTTCAGCTTCTTCCGATTATATTAGAGAATGAAACGGAAGGAGGGAGGCAATAAATACAATTAAAGTAATATGCTATTATGAGCATCGTAAAAATACACTGATCGTCATACAATCCCGAGCAACGTTGGTTCTTCGTACTAGTTATGTTATGTATAGAGAGATTGAGAAATGCAGACGAAAACCCACGCAGATTGCTATCTATTAAATAGAAAGAATCGTGTGTAAACTATTTGCATATATACATCTACAAAACAAATAGCTGACGCTATTAAGAGTTGAATATCACGTCATGATTATCTAGGAATTTCTTTAGCGTTGAAAGAGTAAAATAAAGAAAGGCTTATTCTTGCTGGACGAACCAAACCCAACCGTTGTTAATTCAAATTAAGAACAATTCTGGGTACTTCTGCAGTTTACGAACCGTGCTAAAATAACGTTATTACGTAAAACACATTCTTAACATGGGGACGGATGACAGTTAACTTGTCTGTACTTTCGCCTTAAAATTTAATAAACAAAAGATACCGTAAAAATTGAATTTGACTTGAAAATCCCATCTAGAATAATAGCACGGTCCATAAACTGCAGAAATACCCTATTCTTAGATAATTTTCAAATTGCCAGCGTGATTTTATATTCAGGTTATTATGTCATACGTCGGCACTGTGAGGTGAAACTTATATAATTTCAGCTTGCTTTTAACTACTTATTTCAATACGTTATTTTATTTAGTCTGCTTGACCCTCTTCCCTATAAAATTATATTTTCTTTGATTACGTCACAATACACGTGATTCCTACTTCCGGTTCATTGTTAACACGTTCGTCACCCCTCATCTTATAATCTCGAAAGTCAAATACTTCTCCCGTCCTTGAATACTTCCAAAGACGTTCAATATATTAGCAAAGAAGAATTAGCAGAAATTCGCAGCTATATCACATTAAGTACTTGAAATCCAAGAACTATATATCAAAATGACTAACTTAATTCGGCATTACGCCCCCCAAACTGTTGATATACCACAAAAAACAACTTAACCCAAAGTAAAACATGAGGCCAGAGACTGGTAAGTGAACTGAAAATGATTAATGTTTTCTTTTCCAAAACTAAAATTGTATTTCTATGAGAAAACATTTTTTTTTTTAATTCTATGACAAAAATAATCACATTAGAAATGATGCACGAGTATTTTCTGTTTCTTGTAAGCATTATTTCCAATTGATTTTATTTAAATTATTCAAATTCCAGCACAAATATTCTAAGAATCACCAGATTATTTATTCGTAACTTCTTCAAAACTTTATATAAAAAGAAAATAATGAAAAATAGGATGAAATGATAATGGTATTAAAATTTACAACCGTCATGGCAGCAACGTACGTTACAAAACAGCGAAAGTGGCCTTCCAGCAGTGACGTACGGAAGGAAGTACGTGGTGAAAAGTAAACTCTCTTGAGGTTTGTTTGGTGTAAGGGGAAAACGTGTTTCGAAGACCTTCTTTCCTTTTTACTATGGGTTATTAAATGCCTATACTTTGAAATAAAAGTACACTGGAAATATTGTTAAACCCAAAGCGCTACTGTGTGTTATTTTACGAAAGAAAGATTACAACTACAGCTCCGTAGAGACAGGCGACCTCTACACACAGTTTCTACTACGATGAAGATAATATTCACTTCTATACTCCCTGCTACTACAATCAACACCAGATGGCACATATTGGGAACACCCATCATTGGATGGAGAACGTTAATCGAATATGTTAGTCTCATGTTTTTAATTATCAACAAATTACATGACTGCTACGAAAAAATATCAGAATTATTCTATTTTAATGAGGTCTTCGGTACTTTAGATTTGAGTGAGTTTTAAAATGGATGGACTAATAAAACCAAAATTATCTAATAGATATATATCTCGCCGTCTGAAACAAAAATGCTGTTTCGTAATGAGAATAATAGTATATATGTCTCTATCTTTATAAACTGACATATGTTTGTATGTACAGGATTCTCCCCATGACTAATTATTATGAATTTCAAATTAAAGTTGCTAGGCGAAAGGGGTCCAAATGTGGGTCATATTTACTTTGCTTTATTTTATGCCCAGGGGGTCAAATTCAGATACCGTCGATTTGAGTAAAATTTAAACAATGTATTAGATATCTGTTAAAAAAATTCTCAAATTACAGTTTCTTTGGAGTATTTTAAAAGGGGTTTAGGGTCATATTATGGACAGATTTTCAAATTCAACTATTTCAGATTTCCATTGAATTGGATATATAGCCATCAGGTCCCAATGAAGCAAAATTCGCTTGATTTCAAATTCTTCTTACACTCCCTTAAGCTTACCGTTAGAATTAAGACATTTTCTAGAATCAAAATCATGTAATACATTTTGATAAGAATAAGGATTCTAGACATATTTCGTATAATTATACTTTAGTTTTAATCTTCGTAATGGGGACATGGAACTAACGCAAAACTTTTCTGTCCGGGGAATTTTGCCCGTCCTGGAACATGTATTATTCATAGTGTGTGTATATATATATATATATATATATATATATATATATATATTATCCGTACGACTACAACCCTCTTCCGACGCCTTACGCATCACTTAAATGATACTAGTGCCATCCAGCGACATATTACCACACACAAAAACAAAATCAACCGAACTAAGACAAATATTAACAACTAACACTAACATCATACATAAAAACAACTGCACTCACCGACTAAAACTCTTCGAAGCCCTACACGTAAAACATTACAACCCACAATTAATAAAATAGAATTCACCACTGGTACTAACGCCCGATCAGTCTATAATAATAATTTTAATAAATAAATACGTCTCTTAGTAACGATAAGAGACAGCCTCCTGAAGAGAGTCGAGAGACCGAAAGCGCTAGAGGAATGGCCCACGACACAACGCTGGGTGCCATACTCCACCGGTTAACACCCGAAAACCGACGCGTCGAGAAATTGACAAGAAAGATAGTGAACAGAGAGAGAGCTTCGTGGTCTTCAATGAAGCTTGCATAAAAAATCACTTGCTGCCGAATTATATATATATATATATATATATATATATATATATATATGTATATATATATATATAAACTTCTTTTGTAATATAGCAGGAAAAATCCCAGCAGAGTGCTCGATTATTTGAGAATTAAAATTAAGAGCGTAATATTCATTTATTTTTTTGGTACCGAAAAATTAGTAAAAAATTAGTACCGTCGGTTTCAAACACAGAAGGACTTAACCATCCGGCTCTCTTCAGCTTAAGTCTTTCTGTGCTTGAAACCGACGATATTAATGTTGTACTAATTTTTTCTGTACCCCCCCCCCCCAAAAAAAAAAAAAAAAAAAATATATATATAGATTTTTTTGTTGATGATTTTATTCCATTACTTGCGACAAAACATATTCTGTTTCGTTAACACTTGCAAATAGCGTCAACATCGTCAGGCGACAAATGGAATCATTTTGTCGCCTGACGATGTTGACGCTATTTGCAAGTGTTAACGAAACAGAATGTTTTGTCGCAAGTAATGGAATAAAATCATCAACAAAAAATATATTTTGCTCTGAATTTTCATTGAGCACTCTCATAAACCCGGTTTCAACTTCCTTCGGATTCATACCCCCTGGATATTGGTAACAAGTTAATTATATATATATATATAGATATAGATTTTGAAGGATACTCGTGATTTTCGGAGATGCATATACACGGATAATAAGGATAGAACAAAGTCTCATTTTTCTCCTTATGTATTTTAAAAGAAATAATTTTGAGTGTAACAGAAACTTCTTTATGCCAACATTACTGTTACAACGTGACTACCAAGACACTTATACTAAGCGAGAGCCGAAATTGTACCTTTCTCGCGAAAGTGCTATGCAATTTTGTTCATATTTCCCACATATTCCTTCTTTTAAGAAACATTAACTATATATCATTTCTGATGGTGCTTGTCGTGTTCTAGGACCATATTAAGCGGGTTCCCACCTGAATCCTTTAAAATAATGATTTTGGTGGGAGTATGAACCACCTCTACCCGAATCATCGATGGTTTTCACACAAATCAGTTATGATATTGCTTTTCGAACACCTATAGCCCGTTATTATTATATTAGATTTGCACACATTTACATATTTTTGTTATGTAAGTGATTGGGTATATACATAATTGATAACAAATTTATAAAAGCTATTAGAGAAGTTATATAATTTCTGATTGAATAACAGCATTAATATTTTTAAAAAAGTCACAGGTGCATAGTCCTATTAAAATATGATTTCTGATCGATCTATATAATAGTTTTCGATATTCGTGGAGATATGAGCAAATAATAAAAAAAATGTTTACGTTTAACATTATTTTTGCATGGTCATAGTGTTATATATGTTGTCTTTATGTTGATACGATGAAAATGTGACTCGCCGGGTCACCCACTGAGTTCTGGCTAAGCTGTTTGAATCTGGAAAAAATGTTTGCAAAGCTAGTTAAAAGTTAACAGATACAATCTAAAATTAGTCTTTCTATACGCTATTGACATCCTTCTCTCTTCCACTCCAGCTATGGATTAAATAGTATTACTATTTTGCTTATAATTTACTATTCTAATCTTCTGTGTTATAGTTAGTTTGATTACCTTTGACACTTTATATATAACTAGCGGAACCCGTCGCCCGGCGTTGCACGAGAGAAAGTACTGCCTATTGCATAGCAAAAGAAACGGACTATTGTTCCCCCCCCCCTCTACCGTGTTGGTGAATGTTTTAAATGAAAAAAAAAGAAACAGAAAAAATGGTAGAGTAGAATGGGATCGAACGCTGAAACTGGCGATCATGAAACCTCCCTTTTTGACCACTGCGCCAAAGTTTCGACTTAAAACTACGTGTGAAAATAGGCTAATTAAGCTTGTTTATTGGCAGCTTCTTTTACACGGTGTAGGTCATTTATTTAGCCAAGTTTTCTATAATATGCGTGTTAAAAGTGTATGATTTGAAAATGTAAATGTATCGGGTCTACCAGTATCTTGGCGGCTATTGAATGAAATAGGAAGTCGATTTGATGAAGAAATTGTAGCCGCCATGTTTAATGAATAAATGTTGCAGGAACTGTGTTCATTAATTTCATTTGCTTAATTCCGGAATGAATATAAATGTAGAGAGTAGAATTAGATAGAACGTAATCTGATATTCGCGGAATATCATCGGAGTGAGCGGGAGCGATCATTAAGTCTTTGCGTATTGCTTTATATTATGTAGTAAATAAATACCAGGAAAATAATAAATAAGGACGGACTGTTTTGTGAAAAGTAAACTGTGTTTATTAGTTCCCGGTGTCGATGAGTAGAGTGGCAGTACATAATTGTTAGGGAGAAAAGCTTTTGCTACCACCTATATGGAGTTGGTGTGTTGGAGAGTCGGAGATGGCGAGGCAAATGTAATATTTAGTGTTAGGCAGGAAAAAATAATGAGAAATTTACTGAAACATGCTCGAGTGAATAAGAGTAATATAGAGGTGAGTTTAGTAGTCTGTGATGCATGTGGTTATTTTCCTATTCTCCGAGAAGGTACAGGGGAAAATCGTCTCTACTTTATATATTAGATATATAGTGTGAGAGAGAGATAGCCGTGAGTGAGTGAGAGAGAGAGAGATAGCCGCGAGTGAGTGAGAGAGAGAGATAGCCGCGAGTGAGTGAGAGAGAGAGATAGCCGCGAGTGAGTGAGAGAGAGAGATAGCCGCGAGTGAGTGAGAGAGAGAGATAGCCGCGAGTGAGAGAGAGAGAGATAGCCGCGAGTGAGAGAGAGAGAGATAGCCGCGAGTGAGAGAGAGAGAGATAGCCGCGAGTGAGAGTGAGAGAGAGAGAGAGAGATAGCCGCGAGTGAGAGAGAGAGAGAGAGAGATAGCCGCGAGAGAGAGAGAGAGAGAGAGATAGCCGCGAGAGAGAGAGAGAGAGAGAGAGATAGCCGCGAGAGAGAGAGATAGCCGCGAGAGAGAGAGAGAGAGAGATAGCCGCGAGAGAGAGAGAGATAGCCGCGAGAGAGAGAGAGAGAGATAGCCGCGAGAGAGAGAGAGAGAGATAGCCGCGAGTGAGAGAGAGAGAGAGCCGCGAGTGAAGGAGAGAGAGATAGCCGCGAATGAGAGAGTGAGAGAGAGAGATAGCCGCGAGTGAAGGAGAGAGAGATAGCCGCGAGTGAGATTGAGAGAGATATAGCCGCGAGTGAGTGAGTGAGAGAGAGATAGAGAGATAGCCGAGAGAGAGAGAGAGAGAGAGCTACCGTATAATAAAAAAGCAAGGGATCAAACAACATCAAGTCAAAATAATAGACAGAACCTCGTAAGAGATGAATCAAGTGGTTAATACATTGAAAATTACGCCTAATTAGATCAATTAAAATTGATTTAAAAAAAACATAACTCAATCCCAAAACCAATGAATATATTAACATGCGTTCTGTGCGATTTAAATATATAGGAAAAACTTTAGAGAAACACATATTGATTAACTCGGCTTTAGCATTGCTGTGTTGGGATACCGGACTCCCCTCAGTCACGAAATAAGTGAACTAGTCTGGACAATGACTACGAATAGTAGTATGGGGACTCGGTTATATTCTGTTAAATCCTATTGGATTACTTGTAGTTACTATTTTTGTACAAGATATATACGTTGGCATAAACCGTATCATTTTAGGACCTTTAAGTCCCGGTCACACGATACGACTAGGCTGCTACTACTCTCCACTTCTGCAGTAGCGCCGAGCAAAGTCGCCTCGTGTGACCGGGGCTTTACACTTAGTGTTATTTTGTTATTTATAACTACTTACCAAATCATATCAATTATTATAATACATGCTATATTAGTTTTGCATGTTTACCAGGACTTTTCACAAGTCATTACCACTGATTTCTTCACTGGCTAAAAACAGACGATTTTCCCTGAAGCCTGAGTGACAATAAGTATTCCCAGAATATTATTACTTATTATATATTATTTCTGGTTCAGAAGCCAACGTTCAGAAATACTGTAGATTGGATGCACTTCTACAACCATGTATACATATTTTAAAGACCAAGAATCATCCACGCCAACAAATCCACTAACGATTTATTAATAGTTGACGTAGATGCATTGAGCAGTGAAGAATAACAAAAATCTGTTCAACGCTAAGATTAAAGCGAAAACATCACACAGTTCCTGCAAGGATGATTACACCATTCCTCAATAGGAAAAATACGAAAAAAAGTTAAGTGACTGCAGAGACCGAATATGACATCCGTTCACACAGTCTGACGTTGTTAATTTACAAAAGAACATAAAACCAGTTATTAAAAATGCTTTTATCTGATGAAAGGAAATTTAACCTGGACGGCCCACGTGGTTTTATGTTATTCCACCTGGACACTTTGAGGTGGAAGTCTAATGATATTGGCTTATGTTTCAGAGAAGTTAAAAAAAAACTTGAATTAAAATATTTTAGGGAAGCATACACGCTCAATGCTATATTAATATTTGGTCGGGCGACGCTTAAAGAAAATGGAGAATTGTGTAAGGAAAACCAGATATTTCAGCAGGACAATGCTCCAATTATTAGTTACCATATCGATGATATAAATAAAAAAAAACGGTATTATTCAGCAGCAAACAAAGAGGACCCGGATGAAGACTGACATCTAATAGAAAGGAATAAGAGAATTGTTAAGACTGGAAGAGAGTCGAACACACGTATTAAGATGGACTCTTAAATTAGAATAAGAAATAGTTGGCCTCGCCCCCTCCACAATGTATCGC
Organism: Sepiola atlantica; assembly: GCA_963556195.1. Lineage (NCBI taxonomy): Eukaryota > Metazoa > Mollusca > Cephalopoda > Sepiida > Sepiolidae > Sepiola > Sepiola atlantica. The sequence continues at coordinate 186,596,980 of OY744522.1, forward strand.
CTGTATGCGGTGACCAGATAATATATACATATATGAAAAAGACAAAAGGAAAAACAATTAAACACAGGAACAAATAATCGAAACAAGATATTTAACGGTTTCGTTCGGATAAACGAATGTGTTTAGATCCGAACGAAACCGGTAAATCTCTAATTTTGATGATTTTTTCTCTGTTTAATTGTTGTTCTTGTCTAGTGATCAATCATTTTTAATTATTTTCATTCATTTCGAAATCCGGTTGAGTTTTATGCAGCCCGTAAAAAAATGTTTCAAATGATTCTGATATTTCAGCTTTTACGGTAAAAGTCTCTAGCTGATCAAGTAATGATCATTATCAAACATAAATAGGCAGACATCTCTTTCATCGAGCACACAATGTATATAACATTGACAATATATTTTATATAGAAATTAGAAACCAAATACGGTTTTATTCTAATGTCATCCACCCCTGAGTGCTTACAGGCAATGACAAAGGCGGAGCGAAAATTCGCCGTTATGGAAAAAAACTGTTCCGCTGGGTCTCTGGAATTACACTGCTCGATCACATCTGTAATGGAGGCATCCGAAGACACGACGGCATCGCACCGATCAAAGGCTAGATGGGAGAATGGTGGCTCAGATGGTTTGAACATGTGCTGAGTGCCGACGTCGACACCGTCGCGAACTTGCTTTTACATTAGTAGTCGCCGGGAGGACGGTCGATGGTGAGATGGGGAGACGCCCTGCACAATGTCTGTAAAACAAGCCTTCATCCGGACCAAGCATGTGATCCCCCCCCCCCCAAGTGGAGACAGACATCCATTATTACAGACCCTACAGTAGCCCGGGATAAACGCAAAATAAAAAGAATTCATCAAATTATAGAAATCGTTTAATTAATTAAAATTAATAATATATATTAATTAAAATTAATATATATTAATAATTTAAATAGTTTTTTTTATTATTTCGATCATTCGAACTACTAATCTAATCTTTGTTGCTATATTACAACGTTTCGGCCGATGTAACCTCTAACCTTTTTTTCAGATGGATCTTTTATAATTGGGAAAACATTTTAGTTCAACTTAGGAATATTTATCCCGAACCTGGATGGAATTTCTAACTGAAATCTTTAATCTTTTTCCCACTGAATTTAGCCTTTTCCTTAGTTCTGCCACTTAGTAAGTTATATATATATATATATATATATATATATATATATATATATATATATATATATTATTTGGTAATTTGCAAAGGGAATCAGGATTTTATCCGTGGTTGAGTCATACCAAAGTCTTTTAAAAAAATGGTACTTGATGCGTCCTTGCATTATAAGTTAAGGATCAAGGCTAATTAGAGCAATGCAGAGAAAGGAGTGGCTTCCTCCCCTACATTTCGGTGTAGTAGCCGATGCAAAAGAAACCGTCGAGTTACTGTTGACGCTGTTCAATCCATTTATATATATATATATATATATATATATAATGTGTGTGTTTTTCGTTCAAGTTTAAAGTATTGCATGGAAAGTTAATGAAATTGAAATAAAAGCCAAATTAGCAATACAAGATTTTTTTTTTTTTCCTACATTAATCCTATCGATTACGGAATAAAATTCCTTCTTCAGGGGTGACCAGTATTGAGTCATTTTTTTTCTTTTTTTTTTTCATCAAAAAACAAGAATAAAGAAACTTATTTCTTTGTTAATTTGATAAACGTCTTTGATGGTACGACGTCCTCGCCTTGGTGTTAAGAAATGGCGGGTAGAATTCAAAAACCGTTGTCGAACGATGGATGCGTTGGCACGCTGTCGAGTAATGTGTGTGTTTTTCGTTCAAGTTTAAAATATTGCATGGAAAGTTAATTAAATTGAAATAAAAGCCAAATTAGCAATACAAGATTAATTTATTATTTTTTTTTCTTTTCTTACATTAATCCTATCGATTACGGAATAAAATTCCTTCTTCAGGGGTGACCAGTATTGAGTCATTTTTTTTTTTTCATCAAAAAACAAGAATAAAGAAACTTATTTCTTTGTGTATGTATATATATATATATATATATATATATATATATATAAAGGTAAGCTGCCCAACATTACCTATGTATTATATAAAAAAATATTTATCAATAATAAAAAATATAAAAATCTCTGATGGGAGTAGAAAGTGGAATTCGAGTTTACTTTCGGCAGCTTTGTAACTCACGCTTCCCTTATTGTGTCCTTTAGTCCTCACATTCTATAAGATATGTTTCTGATAAAAGGGGAATAATTG
>OY744522.1:186604240-186634240 GCA_963556195.1 Sepiola atlantica
ATGCTGCTGATGCTGATACTGATGCTGATGCTGACGCGGACGACACACCGGGATAACGTGGTGAGTCGGTAGGTGGCGCGTTTAAAGGTACATTTTCTTCTTTTGAATCGAAAGATGAAAAATTAAAACTGATTGGGACGAGAATGCAAGCGAATGCTGCTATGAGACTCTGATCTTATTATCGGTGAACTATATGACCCAGGTGAAATGCTGGAGGGCGAATGCAGGCGAATGCATTGTGGAGCGCGTAAAAATGCAAAAGATCAAAAAATAAAAAATAAAAATAAAAAAAATTCGCAGAATGTTCCAATTTCGAGATATCAAATTCGTGTATCGACAAATAATCCAAAATAATTCAATTACACATTGAAATATTACAAGAAAACTAAAGCAAATAGCATAGATTGTAACTGTACAGAGAATGGCAATTACCATTTAGCTGGAAAGTGGCTTATTAAGTCTATTACACTACATAAAACAAAAAGAATGCCATTAACAAGAGAAAAGTGTATTTCGGTGCAGCTGGCGAGGATTGTAAATCGCGTTATAGTAACCATACGTTAAGCTTCCCAAACACTTCATGAAATGCCACCATGCTAGCTCCACAGGTGTAGAACACGAACTACACTGATGCAATTGTAAAATGAACACCGCTTTACGAAACGTCGAGTAATGCCAATTTAGCACAGAAGAAAAGTTGCTGTATTGCAACACCAATGATTTATTTACCAAAAAGGGCCTAACTTGTATGCACATGTATATGCTTGTGTAGGTTTCTCCTTCATGTTTAAGCACCATATTAATTTAAAATTTAAATAATGAAATGAAAAATAATTGGGGAGGGAATAATATATATATATATATAATCATCTGTTGTGATAGTCACTAAATAAGTGAACTAGTCTAGACAATAAATACGACTACGAACAGTAGTATGAGGGGATTCGATTGTATTCTATTAACTCTTATTGGATTACATGTAGTTACTATATTTTGTACAACATATGTACGTGGGAATAAACCGCACTATATTAAGAGCTTTACACTCTGGTTTATCTTGTTATTGATAACTACTTAATAAGTTATATCAATATCATAAGCCACATACTATAAATATATTTCCTTCAAATATATTAAATATCAAGACTAATAGCAGTCATAGTAATAATTGTATATTATAATAATATTATGAAACGAAAGTGTTATTACAAATATATATATATATATATATATAAAGTGGTGAACTAAAAGCTAACTTTTACGAAAGGTAAAACCTATTGTGAAAAGTATACAGCTCAATATCCAGGATAGAGCAGATAGACCTACCTATCTACATTTCACTTTCTCCGCTGGACTTTTTGACACAGGACGTTTGCTTGCATTCGGGCAGAGTTTTGCCTTGTGTTTTTTCCCTACAATTTTTATTTTACTTTTTCAAATTTTAAATCTTGGCCTTTGCCAACTTATCATCCCAGCAACTTCCTCTGATAAGATTTTGATCTTTGAAAAGCCTGGCTTAAGGAAAAATTAACTGTAATAAATTGCCTTTTTGCGGAATATACCTTGCTCTGAGCAACTAAATAGAAATACGATTTTACTTTTGCTTTTCTAATTCCATTTTCATCCTTCTCTCTCTCTCTCTCTATATATATATATATATATATATATATATATGAGAGAGAGAGAGGCAAAATGCCTTCAAAGAAACCATGTGTTAGATGCAGATATTTTATTAAATCAAAATAAGAAAAAAAATATTTCAAAACATTTCTCAAATTACCTTTTTTTTCTTCATCTTGATTTTTTTAGCTAATATTTCGCTTGAGAACACAAACTTCGACCGAGCTTAGACAAATAAAAGGTGTAAACCCTTTTTTTTCGTAATAATCCTTCTTGGTCTTGTAGAAGTGTCTCGTCCGATGATGTGGACTAACGGTGCGAATGTTTGTTTTAAATAGAACTTGATCGCGCATGGTCGCTGGTAGTTATGACTTTATGAAAGTTCATTTTTTAAGCATCTTTTGAATTTTAATATAAAGATAGAGGCAAAATGCCTTCAAAGAAACCATGTGTTAGATGCAGATATTTTTTAACATCAAAATAAGAATAAAAATATTTCAAAACATTTCTCAAAATATTTCAAAATACCTTCCTTTTTTTTCTTCATCTTGATTTTTTTAGCTAATATTTTGATTAATAGCTTTTAAAAATTTTACAAAATTTAAACAAAAACACTAAAAAAAGTAGAAAAGGAACACGGTCCAATTTATACTAGAACTTTTCCAATATAAACTTACCAAAACAATAAAATTAGAATTCATTAAAGAATAATAGTTAAGTTGGGTGTTGTTACCGCGTTAAAGTAAATAAACATAAAGTTGTTAAATGAATTGTAAAGAGTAACATTCATTTATTTTCATTATGAACAATCCGAAAACAATGTCTTTATAGAACTTATTGAAATAAAAAACATGCAAATCTATGTAATGAAGATTTGAATTTTTTTTGAATTACAATATAAACTTAATAGTTGTATAAAAATATTGTTGGTAACGATGTTTTTAACTTTCTAAGCATAATGCAATTATAATTTAGGAACACACAAACAATAATTAAATAAACAAAAAATTAAAACCAAACAATTAATAATTTAAAAATTAAAACACGATGAGTAATTACAAAAAATGGAAACATCAAACGATAAGTTATTTTAAAAGTTTATATTACAGCGCCTAGCTCCTAAACTGGCACCCAACTTTTATCGACTAGTTTTTTTTTCTGATTTACCAAGCGATGAAAGCATACTTTAATCAATTGTATTAATTTGCTGTCTGATTAGTTTTCGGATTTCTGTTATTATGTGTTTTCTGTTTTTATGTGGTTTCTGTTTTTTTGTGGATTTAATTATATTTTTAAAGATAAAAATTTAGCACTATTCTATATTGGATACGTCATTATTGTAATATTTAATTTGAAATATATTTCTATTTCATTTTTAATAAACTTTGTTTTATTTCATTATTTGTTTCTAACGAAAAACATCATTTCTCTTAACCCATCCAATAACGTTAATTCTCAGTGGCAACAATTTTATTAAGTCTGATTTTATTTAGTAATTAGTATTTGCCAAATAAACATTAAAGCAAAAAAGACATCTGCAAAAATAAAACAAATTAAAACGGTGGATTAATTTGCACTGTCACCGCTTGGCAAATCGGACAAAACTAGTTCATAAAATTGAGCAACTATTTGGAGAGTGAACCTTTTCAATATAACCTTAAAGCTTAAAATGACAACAGATGATCAATATGGGCGTGTAAAAATGAAAACAGATGATGAATATGGGAGTTTATAAATGAAAACAAATGATCAATATGGGAGTTTAAAAATGAAAACAGATGATGAATATGGGAGTTTAAAATGAAAACAGATGATCAATATGGGAGTTTAAAATGAAAACAGATGATCAATATGGGAGTGTAAAAATGAAAACAGATGATCAATCTGTAAGTTTAAAATGAAAACAGATGATCAATATGGGAGTTTAAAAATGAAAACAGATGATCAATATGGGAGTTTAAAAATGAAAACAGATGATAAATATGGGAATTTAAAAATGAAAACAGATGATCAATATGGGAGTTTAAAAATGAAAACAGATGATCAATATGGGAGTTTAAAAATGTAAACAGATGATAAATATGGGAGTTTAAAAATAGAAAACAGATGATCAATATGGGAGTTTAAAAATGAAAACAGATGATAAACATGGGAGTTTAAAAATGAAAACAGATGATAAACATGGGAGTTTAAAAATGAAAACAGATGATCAATATGGGAGTTTAAAAATGAAAACAGATGATCAATATGGGAGTTTTAAAATAAAAACAGATGATCAATATGGGAGTTTAAAAATGAAAACAGATGATCAATATGGGAGTTTAAAAATGAAAACAGATGATAAACATGGGAGTTTAAAAATGAAAACAGATGATCAATATGGGAGTTTAAAAATGAAAACAGATGATCAATATGGGAGTTTAAAAATGAAAACAGATGATCAATATGGGAGTTTAAAAATGTAAACAGATGATAAATATGGGAGTTTAAAAATGAAAACAGATGATCAATATGGGAGTTTAAAAATGAAAACAGATGATAAACATGGGAGTTTAAAAATGAAAACAGATGATAAACATGGGAGTTTAAAAATGAAAACAGATGATCAATATGGGAGTTTAAAAATGAAAACAGATGATCAATATGGGAGTTTAAAAATCAAAACAGATGATCAATATGGGAGTTTAAAAATGAAAACAGATGATCAATATGGGAGTTTAAAAATGAAAACAGATGATCAATATGGGAGTTTAAAAATGAAAACAGATGATCAATATGGGAGTTTAAAAATGAAAACAGATGATCAATATGGGAGTTTAAAAATCAAAACAGATGATCAATATGGGAGTTTAAAAATGAAAACAGATGATCAATATGGGAGTTTAAAAATGAAAACAGATGATCAATATGGGAGTTTAAAAATGAAAACAGATGATCAATATGGGAGTTTAAAAATGAAAACAGATGATCAATATGGGAGTTTAAAAATGAAAACAGATGATCAATATGGGAGTTTAAAAATGAAAACAAATGACAAAAATGTAGTTTAAAAATGAAAACAGATGATCAATATGGGAGTTTAAAAATGAAAACAGATGATCAATATGGGAGTTTAAAAATGAAAACAGATGATCAATATGGGAGTTTAAAAATGAAAACAGATGATCAATATGAGATTTTAAAAAGTAAAACAAATGATCAATATGGGAGTGTAAAAATGACAACAGATGATCAATATGGGAGTTTAAAAATGAAAACAGATGATCAATATGGGAGTTTAAAAATGAAAACAGATGATCAATATTGGAGTTTAAAAATGAAAACAGATGATCAATATGGGAGTTTAAAAATGAACACATGATCAATATGAGAGGTTAAAATTAAAACAGACGAAAGATTGAAAATAATAGAACAAATGAAATTCAAACAATTTCAATCTAGACAAACAATAAAGTTACTAGTGCAGAAATAAACTTACAAAACTCAAACTTATAAAAAAATCTGCTGATAATTTAGTTTTTTGTCTGAAAAAACATTTACAGCTTAATTGTTTTTAGTAGTAATTCCATTTTTCTTTCCACAAAATATATTTAAAAGAGTATTTAAAGTGCTCCAAACAAGCATCTTTCTTATTTTTGTCAATACTGTGATTCTGATCACGATTCAACACGAAAAAAACATTAGAGAATCTCTTTAATAGTCTGAAAATAGCAGTTAATTTCAGGTATTTCGAAGTCTAGTTAGGCGACGGCCAGCACCAACTACTGTGACGTCAACAAAAAAAAGACAAAAATAGAAAGGCCTTCTCTTTACGAAGGTCACGGGACTACTCCTCTAGGGACAGAAAGGATGTAGGAAACCGACAAGAGGCACAGATGACTTTCTATACAACATAACCACGTAACAATGCCCCAAACATGGATAATCTAATTATTATATATGTACAAAATACCAGGCATAGTTGGTAACTTTCGGCAGAAAGCAATGGAGACTGGAACTGATAGCTGATGGACAAGTGTTGGCAGAAATAAGAATACAGAGTAATTTCCAGGTATACATTGTATCCACACTACTTATTTGATAGTCATGGTACTACTAACCGAGCTACTCGGAGATGCGATGTATGATACACATTTATGGATACAAAGAAAATAAACCACCTCATTTATATAACAACCAGTATATAGAATTGCAATTCGGAAATGGAAAATTGGGCACTACGTGAAATAAATAAGAGAAAATTCGAAATGACGAAAGTCTCCAATTAATGGGTGATTGAGAGCATTATGTGAACGCGATTGCTATAAATATCTGGGCATTCTGGAAGTGGGCTACATAAAATAAACATATGAAATGAATGATTAAAAAATATAAGAGAAGAATAAAAGAATTTCTCTGAACAAAATTATATAGTAGAAAAACTAATGAAAAGGGGTAAATACTTTGACAGTACTCCCATTATGATACTCATGACTATTCGTAAACTGTACAAAAGAACAAAAAAACTTAGATAAAAAAAATCAGCAAGTTAATAAAATTCACGGTGCTTTCACAGATTAGGATCTACGCTAACTTTGACCCCGTCGTTACAGTCAGTGTCAGGGTGGGGGATAGAGTTAGCCTGTGAAATTACCAAATTCACAATCCTTTCCGAAGTCAAATAATATTTTGTACAAATAAACTTCAGTCTATGACTAACTTGTCCAACAGTCTTGGTTTTATCGCCGTTCCTTGATATGCTCTGAATGTGCACCTCTGCATTATATGCACCCCTGGATGCGAATGATTTTGGCTATGATGGTCTTTCTATTCATCTTCCTCCGCCAAGGTAAGATGTGACACAAGGTCGGGAAAGTGGGAAAGAACCAGCGCTCGAGAATTTGAGCACTCTGGCTGTTTAAAAATTGCCTGAGCAGCCTCGTCGGCATTCCCCGGTAGGGGCGCTTCAGGCGATTAGCAATAAACTTACTCCTCCCCAAAGAGGGGAGGCAAAGCCTGGGAGAGTGCACCTCCTAGAACTGCACAGGACCGACAACCCCCAATAGACCGGGGTAAATCCAGAACCAAAGGCCCGGACGATACAGGTTCATTAGGCGGGGTAAAAACCCCTGATTGTCTTTAGTTCAACAACAGTATGTAAAAAAAAAACCATCTCCCAGAGAGGAGGCAGAGGCTAACATCAAGTGAGTGTGAAACTCATTTAAGATAACACTTCGTACTGATGAGACGATTACCAAAATGTCCCTGCATATCAGTTAACGTCGATAAAATATGGACTGTTGGACATTTATGACTGATACTTGGAAAACAAATAAGGCATAGACTAAGGTTTATTCCTACCAAATACGGTTGGATTGCAAAATTGATGGTTAATTTTATTAACGATTGTATGGGTCGAATTTAAGGGAGGCGACACCATATATATATATATATATATATATATATATATATATATATATATATATATATAATGTGTGTACACCCTCTGTAAAAAATGATGGAAATAAATTATGTTTCGCCAGTGTACGCACTTATATTCATAAAAAATCACAGAATTGCGAGTGTAATTTTTATATATAAATAAAAATTTATATATCGTTTTTGATGACCTGACGAAAAAGAACACTTAGCCATGATTTTTTTTATTTAGAGTAGGGGAAATCTTTTCGAATTAATTTCAGGCGGCGGGATGTTGTCTGATTGCTATTTGCTTTTTCGCTAAATTGGTGGGACGGGACAGATATATGTTTATATATATACAAAAATACGTGTAAATATTGGCCCTAATTATAGAGAGGAAGAAAATATATATTACAGGAAAACTAACATTTCAAAATCTCAACTTCTCACTCAAAAGGGATTTAATAGAACCAGCTAAACGGTTAAACGAAAAAAAAGTATCGCCGCCATATTTAAACATGGCCGCTGTAGGCAAACGCATATAAATAAGATACAAACGCGAAACAAGTTACGCCATCCAATAAAAATAAAAAAAAGAAACGCGATAAATCGATGACAGAATAAAATGGGGGAAATAAACACTTTTTTTGTCAATCCGGCAGTTGTGTTAGTGTTTTTAATTTGTATCTAAGAAGCAACAACACCAAATATATTGAAAGTTCTCATGCGCTCGTAACTTTATTTTCGGATGTTCTCGTTTCTTTCGCCCGAAGAACTGATCGGCAATGATAAACATCGGAAATAATACGGGTCTGTAGAAGAAAAAAAGCAAAAACGTTCGATTGTTCGATCATTTGTTGAGTAATTACAATGTCTAGACGCTGTCAGGTACTTTACGTCTTCGGGCTCTTTTAGCTTACACCTCTTTAATGACAATAAATCTATCGATATCCATGTCTACTTTCTTATCGTAACTTATCAATTTATCTATCCATTTATTTAGCCCCCCTCTCTTTCTCTCTCATATTTATATATATATATATATATATATATATATATATATATATATATATATGAGAAAGGAAGGATGAGAGTAATCCGACGTAATGGGAAATGAAAAAGGAAAAACCAAGAGTTTTTATATATTCATCAACGTTTCGTCTTTGTTGAGAGACATCCTCAGCATGATATTTGAAGAAAAATGTCATGCAAGTACATCGAAGTTTAAGGTTTACATGTTGGAGAGATGAGTGAATGTAGTAGCCGTGGATACCATTGGAGCAACCATTGACTTCTCCAGCCTGGACTCTTCTCTGGCGCTCATAGTACATTACATTCCTTTCATCTCTTCACCATGTCAACCCCAAACTTCTATGTATTTGTATGACATTTTTCTTGAAATTATCATCCTGAGGAAGTCTTACAATAAAGATGAAACGTTGATGAATATATAAAAACTATCTCTTGGTTTTTCCTATTTCCTCTCCCGTACATATATATAATTAATTATTAAAGACAATATATGTACTATCATATATCATCAGATCCTTTTACTTTGTAGTCTCCTTTGAAGATTCAGCTCAATGTTTGTCAATTATTGATAACAGAGCAAAATATAGAACAGTGTTTTATTATATTCTAATAACCATGGTTTGTTTTATTACTTTTATTTTTATTTTTTTCACATTTCCAAAAATTCCAAATTTCTGTGAGATATATTTAACGGTCCGTTTCATTTGTTTTGTGCCAAACAACATTTGTATGTCAATATCGTCTCTGCAACACTAATAAAACAAACCATGGTTATTGGAATATAATAAATAACTGTTATATATATATATATGTGTGTGTGTGTGTGTGTGTGAAAAAAGGCAAACGGAAAACAGGTTAAAATGCAATAGGAAAACAAAAACAAAAAACAAGAGATTTGACCGATTTTGTTCGTATTAACGAAGACGTTCGTTAGTACTAACGAAACCGGTCAAATCTCTTGTTTTTTGTTTTTCTCCTGCATTTTAACCTGTTTTCCGTTTGTCTTTTTTCACACATTTTGTCTACCACGGCATTTGTATTGCATGACTTATCGTGCACCTTACCCTATATATATATATATATATATATATATATATATATGTATATATGTATATATAGGAAATGTTGAAATAATGAAACAAATGTAAAGTTACATACTTTACAAGTTTATTATGAGCAGGATTTTATACAAGGACTATAATGAAATGTGAGAATAACCTTTAATCCATGGATTTTAAAAGAATTAATCTCAACCTCAGAAGGAAAAAAGCAATACGTTGCTAATTATTCGTATTATTTTTTAAAAAATACAACACAATTTTAAGTTACGCTTGAAGCAAAAATCGAAAAACTGTTTCAATAATGAGCAGAAAGTATTTTGAAAAATCTAATTAGAACATGATATTATAAAGTGGAGGGTAAGGGATTTCAATGAAATTTAAGGAACGATTAAAAAATTAGAAGTCTAAAAAATCAGTATATATGTAGGACATCATGCAACGAGTTAAACTTCGTTAGTATTTGGATTAAATATAGTGTGGTTAAGTCAACAGAAGAATTGAATATGAGGAGAAAAAGAAATGAGGAAAGGTGAATAAAAAGATGAACATATCCCCATCACGATTGGATATAATATAACATAATTATATTATTATCATTTAAATAAATAAATATACATATATATGTGAGATTTTATAAAATATATATATTTAGGTATACACTCTTCTAATTTCCGAAATTGTTTCAAATCGCAAGCTAAATTAAGTGTTACAAGCTTCAGAGCATACATACATTTTTAATTATATTCCAATGACAAAAGGAAAAATCAATCCATTACCATACTTTTGATTTTTTTCTTCTCAATTTCCTCATTTTCCGACTCCGACGAATACCTGTATTATTTCTTTCGTCTTACAAAATTTATATATTTTTTCCAATTTATTATTTTTTTATATCTTAAACGTGTTTCACAGCTAAGTCAAAAAATATATCGTTTTCATTTTAACATCGTTAATCACCAGAGAAATTGTTAATTTATTAGTCATGGAAAACATACCAATCCAAAACAAAAGAAATGGAGATGAGAAAAGACCAAAAAGAAGTCTTGATAAAAACAGTTGCAAGTTAAAACACGAAAAAACTTGCATAAAAAGTTGGCATATATCACTAATCCCCCTCTCCTAAAATGACATTGCATCCGAAATATGAAACGATTTTCACGTTGTCATATAGGATTCAAAACCAGTCGAGACAGTTTCAACTAACTTTTCCACAACAGGACACCGATGGAAAAAAAACTCTCCACAAATATTTAAACATCCAAATTCATAAAATATTGTTAAACCTACAGTTGAATAATAATTATTAAAAATTCAAATACTACATAAAATCTTAATACAAAAGTAACATTCCAGGCTAACCATACTGATATACTAACAGTATTTACCCGGCGTTAAAAGATTTTTTAAGGAAACATAACTAAAAATATGGTCGTATTATGATAATTTTCTTTGACGTCTCGTTGAAAAATGCAGACAAAACGGATAAAAACCGTTTACTCAATTTTACGCTGAGAAAACTTTTTAATTACTTTCTTTTTAAAAATCATCATTTCTTAATATCTTCCTCTACACAGACAGATTTTTAGGGTCGAAAAATGCTAATAAATACAATTGTTCGATACAGTTGTCGTGATGAGTGACAGTAAACTTAACCGTTCTACTGGGTACACTGTTAATTAATAATGACTGTCAATATAATACTATAGCTGGGTACACAGTTATGATTTTGTCGTAGCTGTGCTAGATTTTTAAGTGATTTTAAAACTTTAACAAGAGAAAAACGATTCTGATGATTGCAAAGATGTGACACTCTCAGTTACGATTAATATCCGATTCTTTTGTCTACATATATAAATCACATAAAACACATGCTAAATATTTTCCGGAACAAAGATTGAGTAATGTTTTAAAGGTCGTGAATTTTAATTCGTCTAATTAGCTATAATTAGCAATTAACTGACAGAATGTCTATCAATATCAAACTCTTTCTCTCTCCCTCCCGCTTTCTCTCTTTAACTCACTTTTTCTAATGTTGTCGTCAATCTGTGATCTTTTTTTCTCTTTAATAGAGGATCTCACAAACTGAATTTTCAAACTTTATTTTTCCTTAGAATTAAAGTTTATAGACTAAAGTCAAGTATTACAGTGGCTGTTTGTGTTTCTTTAAAAAAAGAAAAATATTTTTCAATGAAACGACATGAAACCTATTAAACATTAAGCGTTTGTTTTACAGAATAGTTCCAGTTAACAAAGAAAAACATTTCTCGGGCGACAGTATTTTTCAATAGAAACGACATATGAAACCTATTTAAACATTAAGCGTTTTTTTACAGAATAGTTCCAGTTAACAAAGAAAAACATTTCTCGGGCGACAGTATTTTTCAATGAAACGACATATGAAACGACATATGAAACCTATTTAAACATTAAGCGTTTTTTTACAGAATAGTTCCAGTTAACAAAGAAAAACATTTCTCGGGCGACAGTATTTTTCAATGAAACGACATATGAAACCTATTTAAACATTAAGCGTTTTTTTACAGAATAGTTCCAGTTAACAAAGAAAAACATTTCTCGGGCGACAGTATTTTTCAATGAAACGACATATGAAACGACATATGAAACGACATATGAAACCTATTTAAACATTAAGCGTTTTTTTACAGAATAGTTCCAGTTAACAAAGAAAGACATTTCTCGGAAGACAGTATTTTTCAATGAAACGACATATGAAACGACATATGAAACCTATTTAAACATTAAGCGTTTTTTTACAGAATAGTTCCAGTTAACAAAGAAAAACATTTCTCGGGCGACAGTATTTTTCAATGAAACGACATATGAAACGACATATGAAACCTATTTAAACATTAAGCGTTTTTTTACAGAATAATTCCAGTTAACAAAGAAAAACATTTCTCGGGCGACAGTATTTTTCAATGAAACGACATATGAAACGACATATGAAACCTATTTAAACATTAAGCGTTTTTTTACAGAATAGTTCCAGTTAACAAAGAAAAACATTTCTCGGGCGACAGTATTTTTCAATGAAACGACATATGAAACGACATATGAAACCTATTTAAACATTAAGCGTTTTTTTACAGAATAGTTCCAGTTAACAAAGAAAAACATTTCTCGGGCGACAGTATTTTTCAATGAAACGACATATGAAACGACATATGAAACCTATTTAAACATTAAGCGTTTTTTTACAGAATAGTTCCAGTTAACAAAGAAAAACATTTCTCGGGCGACAGTATTTTTCAATGAAACGACATATGAAACGACATATGAAACCTATTTAAACATTAAGCGTTTTTTTACAGAATAGTTCCAGTTAACAAAGAAAAACATTTCTCGGGCGACAGTATTCTTCAATGAAACGACATATGAAACCTATTTAAACATTAAGCGTTTTTTTACAGAATAGTTCCAGTTAACAAAGAAAAACATTTCTCGGGCGACAGTATTTTTCTATGAAACGACATATGAAACAACATATGAAACCTATTTAAACATTAAGCGTTTTTTACAGAATAATTCCAGTTAACAAAGAAAAACATTTCTCGGGCGACAGTATTTTTCAATGAAACGACATATAAAACCTATTTAAACATTAAGCGTTTTTTACAGAATAGTTCCAGTTAACAAAGAAAAACATTTCTCGGGCGACAGTATTTTTCAATGAAACGACATATATAACCTATTTAAACATTAAGCGTTTTTTTACAGAATAGTTCCAGTTAACAAAGAAAAACATTTCTCGGGCGACAGTATTTTTCAATGAAACGACATATAAAACCTATTTAAACATTAAGCGTTTTTTACAGAATAATTCCAGTTAACAAAGAAAAACATTTCTCGGGCGACAGTATTTTTCAATGAAACGACATATAAAACCTATTTAAACATTAAGCGTTTTTTTACAGAGTAGTTCCAGTTAACAAAGAAAAACATTTCTCGGGCGACAGTATTTTTCAATGAAACGACATATAAAACGTATTAAACATTAAGCGTTTTTTTCAGTTAACAGAAGTAGTTAAATGAATTAAGAAGCGGAAATTAGCGATAACTTTTTCCGTCTTCAATCTTTGAGGCTGAGTAGTGGTAAACCATTTAATTAGTATAGAGATATACAGATTTTAACTTTCGTTCATCTTGTTGTGAATCCACATGAATTAATGATAAAAATTCATTGAAAAAATGAAGGTACAACACAGATCGTGTACATTCGATATAGAATACTATTGGAGAAAAAATAAATGAAATCAACGTCTTTCTGTTTAGGTACTTATTTGAAAATGTACTTTTTATATATATCTTTTAAATAAATAAAATAATGTAGCAATTTTTACCATTTTAATTTTTTTATTCGAAATTGATATTTACTGCTGGGACAAAATGTTGTTTGCTTAAAAGTTCCATTTTTAAAATAGTAACAGTGAGAGTACTTTTTTACGTAGTGAAATACTTAATACTCGTTCATATTTATGTACCTCCGAAAAAAAATGGAATTTGTAACCGGATATAATGTTGATCCCCCGATGACTTATGTTTTGAGGCCCGTCTGTCCGTCCGTCCGTCCGGATTTTTCTCCGCAACCATCCATTCAATTTCTCTGAAATTTTGCATGAAGTTGTAACTTTGGTCAGGTTAGAAACTGACATTCTCCGATTTTTGAAAAAAAATCTGGTTAGCCCTCAGGGGGTCAAAAGGCCCCGAAATGGCAAAAAATGACATTTTTTGCCCCATAACCTTTCGTCCATCCATTCAATTTCTCTGAAACTTGGCCAAAATGTGGAGACAATTGTTCCTCATAAAAATAAGTATCGCTGACCTTGGAAAAATCTGGTTCGCGTCCCCAGGGGATCAAAATCCCCCAAAATGGCAAAAATGACCTTTTTCTCCCATAACGTTTGATCCATCCATTCAATTCTTCTGAAACTTGGCCAAAATGTAGAGGCAATTGTTCTGGATATAAAATAAGCCTTCTTGAATTCAGAAAAATTCTGGTTCGCGCCACCAGGGGGTCAAAGGGAGTGGGGGTCAAAAATGCCCCAAATTGTCCAAATTTATTGCATTTTACACTCACCACATCGAGTCACATACAGTGGGGGACCACGCATGCGCGACTTGTTTTTAATAAATTTATTTGAAATACGTTTTATTTATAAAAAACATTGCGATGTCTGCTGTGTTGATGGCGAAAATAATATCAATAGTTGACCCATTATCATGTGCATTAAATATTGACAGACCTACAATTATACTGGCTTTACTTTTTATCTATGATGTATAACTGATTGTCACTTCAGCGTTTCCCTCACAGTTTCTTAGTTATATAATATAATATAATGACACTAAATACATGGTGAAATATACTTCAGTTCTGGGGTTGAGTTATGTTTGAAAATATGTTTTGTCGTAATTTATAAATAACAAAACAAGTCACTAATTTCTATCGTTCACCGCGACCTGTCGCTGCTGCTGCTTGTATTACCACTGATACATATATTTAATTAAAAATATTTGTAAATTTTCCAACCAGTCTTCTTGTTTCCTTAAACTTATTACGATGTTCCGATTCTTAACGACAAATAACCGGTTAATTCAAAGAACTTTCATATGATTACTTTTTTTTATTATTTCTTTCCATGTTGAAAATATTTTTAGTAGTAAACATATATATATTTTTTTTACCAACAATTCTAATTGTTTTTTCTTTTCACCTTTTATGTATTGATATTAACACACAATTTCACATATATAATATATAAAGTTAAAACGATTTTCCCCTGTACCTTCTCGAAGAATAGGAAAATAACCACATGCATCACAGGCTACTAAACTCACCACTATATTATACTTATTCACTCGAGCGTGTTTTAGTAAATTTATTATTTTTCTCCAGCTAACACTAAATATTACTTTTGGCCCACCATCTTCGACTCTCCTCAAAACATACTCCATATAGGTGGTAGCAAAAGTTTTTCCCGCTAATACTTTAGTACTAACACTCTTCTCATCGACACCCGGAACTAAAAAACGTCTACTTTTCAAAAAAGTGTCCGTTATTATTTAATATTTGTCTGCTATTAATTTACTACATAATACAAAACATTAGGCACACATTTAATGGACACTCCCGCTGAATCTTGACAATATTGGATTACGTTATTATTATTATTATTTCTCCCTATTATGTATACATTTATAGTCATTTCGGTTATTAGAGAATGATATTAATGAACATAGTATTTCATCTTTCAACATGGCGGCTTCTTCAACGATTCTACTTCTGAATTAAGTAACTATACATCAAGATACTCAACAGACCCGATACAGTTTACATTTTCTGATTCCAGCAGCTTTCATGTGCATAATATCCAAAAATTGGTATAGAAATGACCCAAAACGTGTGACTGGTTGACCCTACATTCGGTCGCCTTAAGGCGGATCGTACGATAACACGCATGCCAGCTACTGGCTGGCTTTGTTTCAACGACCTATTTTTCAATACATTTTCTACTCATTTTCGTAGGCTAGTAGTTACGAACGTAGACCCAAGACGTCTGATACAATATCTTTTTCTTTTTATTTAACAAGGGAGAAGAGAAAAGCTTACTATGGAAAGAATTTTTTTAAAATCAACGTTATGTAGTCATTAAAAAAATCAATGTAATATGTAGTGATTTAACTATTGTGAATATCATTCTGATGTGACCTATTTGCATTCGGTCGGTTGTTACAAATTTTAATTCATTCTTTTCAATTTCTCCCGTGCAACGCCGGGGCACGGGTACAGCTAGTATATATATATATATATATATATATATATATATATATATATATATATAACATTGCTGAAGTAACTTTCTTGTGCTTAATTAATAACTTTTTGATCAAAGAATTACAAACGGACAGAAAAATAAAGAGAAGATTAAGTGGAAAAAATAAGATTGTAATGAAACGGCTTAAATCTAAGGAGAGGTTAAACATTAATGTTATTGCCTTAGGCAGAGATACATATTAACTGTTCAACATCTGAACCGCAATCCCAAAAGAGGCAAGAATGAGAAAAATAACAATGATAATAACAAACAAATATTATCTAAATTCGCATAAGAGGAATTCTAAGAAGATTTGGTAATTTTAATGGGCTTGAAAAAAGATACTGTGGCGTCCAATACCTCATTTGCAATCCCACCACGTGGTTGGCTAGGCACTTGGACCTAACAAGCAACATTGCTTGGGAGAGAGGCTTGAACTCAACAAACAAATAGAATAAGTCGAGTATTGATTTACTCCTCTCCAGGAGTTAGGCACAAGGCCAGTTTTTATCTTACACCCACAAGTAAGATGTGACCCAAAGTCGGGTCGGGAAAGTGGGGTTTAAAAATTGCCTGGGCAACCCCATCAACATTTCCCGGTAGGGGCGCCTCAGGCAGTAAGCAATAAACTTACTACTCCTCAAAAAGAGGAGGCGAAGCCTGGGAGGGTGGAAATATTAGAGAATTGTTGAATTAATACAGTAAATTGTCATTTGCTATTTTGTCTATTATTGAATTCCATTACCTCTACTCTACTTATTCTATAAGACCCTTCTTGGCCTTTTGACTAAGATCAAAGTGTAGTATCTGTTCCGATGGATACTGCAACCCATAGATTAGTATTGTCTTGGCCTTCGGGGCTTGATTTACGCCGGTCTATGGGTCTGTCCTGTGCAGTTCTAGGAGGTCAAACCTCCCTGGCTGTGCCTTCCCTCTTTGGGGAGGAGTAAGTTGATTGCTTACTGCCTGAGGCGTCCCTACCAGGGAATGCCGACGGGGCTGCTCAGGTAATTTTTAAACCGCACTTTCTCGACCCGGCCCTTGGTCACATCTTACTTGTGGGAGTAAGATAAAAAAACTGGCCTTGTGCCTAACTCCTGGAGAGGAGTAAATCAATACTAGGGAATACTTAAGGTAGTATTATATAATTTAGTACAGTCACACATGCTTGACTACACAAGAGAACTCTGTGATAAAGAAACTATCCCGATGTATGTATTTAATTACTTGAGAGATATGACATCGATCCAGCATTACATCATCGCATATACCTTAGATGGACCAATTAAAAAAAATAAACAGGCTAGTTTTGCTTTCAATCCGCGTATCATATCGGATATAACTTGGAGGGAAATGAAGACATCTTTAGATCAAGAACACTCTCTTTTCTAAAGACTATCGTCTGATAAAGCCAAGAGATCACCCTAGCAACAAACTTTGAAATTATCAATCAATAATCTGTTTTGTTATAGAAAAACACGCTGGCTAAGATGGAGCCGAATCATCCATTTTAAAATTTGATAAACGCATCGGCTGGAGAGATTGAGGGGTCGGGGAAAATTTTAGGGCTCAGGCCGAACTTTTTAAGGGTAAGGCCAATTTTTTTTGTTTTGAACTCAAAATATTTCTCAGGGTTGGGGGAGAGTGAAAAATTAGTTGGGATGGGGGGCTGGAGAGATTGAGGGGTCTAGGAAAATTTTAGGGGTCAGGCCGAACATTTAAGGGGTCAGGCCAAATGTTTTTCTTTTTTGTTTTGAACTCAAAATATTACTCAGGGTTGGGGAGAGTGAAAAATTAGTTGGGATGGGGGGGGGGGGCTGGGGAAATTGAGGGGTCGGGGAAAATTTTAGGGGTTAGGCCGAACTTTTTAGGGGTCAAGCCAAATTTTTTTCTTTTTTTTTTTTTTTTGAACGCAAATATTTCTCAGGGTAGGGGGAGAGTGAAAAACAAGTCTGGATATAAAGTAGCGGTGAAATCGGGCGACCAGGGAAGAGAAAAGTAGAAAGATAAAGAGACAGCTATAGAGAGAAATAGAAGTTTTAATATAAAGATGTTACAGACGCGATTTTTCTTCAATTATATGTTTTTATGACCCCGAGCAACGCCGGGTAGCCCCGCTAGTAAGTAATATAAGGTAACTTAATCAAGTGAGTATATTTGCCTCAGCAATGTACGCCAATTTCGAGAAAAACTAACTGAAGAGGATATACATTTCTTTTTCTTATGTGGCGTAGGTTAATTTCAACAAACTTACCAATCCATCATCAGACGGGTAAGTTGACATAAGAAGTCAATAAAATTAAAGTTATCTTACACGTCAGTGGGTGACGTGCATCCTAAGATCTTCGTCATTAAAATATGTAATCGGACAATAAACGGGTTAACTTTATCATTACAGTTTATACATCTACATGTTCTTTCTCAACATTTGTTGTGTTCATTCTCACAATGTTGTGTTCTTTCACAACATTTGTTGGGTTCTTTCTCAACATTTGTTGTGTTCCTTCTCACTATTTTCTGTGTTCTTTCTCAACATTTGTTGTTCATTCTCACAATGTTGTGTTCCTTCTCACAA
This sequence comes from Sepiola atlantica, assembly GCA_963556195.1. NCBI lineage: Eukaryota > Metazoa > Mollusca > Cephalopoda > Sepiida > Sepiolidae > Sepiola > Sepiola atlantica. The sequence goes on from OY744522.1 coordinate 186,622,765, forward strand.
TGTTGTGTTCCTTCTCACAATGTGTTATGTTCCTTCTCACAATGTGTTATGTTCCTTCTCACAATGTGTTATGTTCCTTCTCACAATGTGTTATGTTCCTTCTCACAATGTGTTATGTTCCTTCTCACAATGTGTTATGTTCCTTCTCACAATGTGTTATGTACCTTCTCAACATTTGTTGTGTTCCTTCTCAACATTTGTTGTGTTCTTTCTCAACATTTGTTGTGGTCTTTCTCAACATTTGTTGTGGTCTTTCTCAACATTGGTTGTGGTCTTTCTCAACATTGGTTGTGGTCTTTCTCAACATTGGTTGTGGTCTTTCTCAACATTGGTTGTGGTCTTTCTCAACATTGGTTGTGGTCTTTCTCAACATTGGTTGTGGTCTTTCTCAACATTGGTTGTGGTCTTTCTCAACATTGGTTGTGGTCTTTCTCAGCATTGGTTGTGGTCTTTCTCAACATTGGTTGTGTTCTTTCTCAACATTGGTTGTGTTCTTTCTCAACATTGGTTGTGTTCTTTCTCAACATTGGTTGTGTTCTTTCTCAACATTGGTTGTGTTCTTTCTCAACATTGGTTGTGTTCTTTCTCAACATTGGTTGTGTTCTTTCTCAACATTGGTTGTGTTCTTTCTCAACATTGGTTGTGTTCTTTCTCAACATTGGTTGTGTTTCTTCTCACAATGTAGTGGTCTTTTTGCTGCGTTACTTCCCACAATTTACTGTGTTCCTTCTCACAATGTTGTGTTTCTTCTCACAATTTGCTGTGTTTCTTCTCACAATTTGCTGTGTTTCTTCTCACAATTTGCTGTGTTTCTTTCTCACAATTTGCTGTGTTCTTTCTCAACATTGGTTGTGTTCTTTCTCACAATTTTCTGTGTTCCTTCTCAACATTTAGTGCGTTACTTACCACCATTTCCTGTGTTCCTTCGCTGTGTTCCTTCTCACAATGTAGTGGTCTTTCGCAACATTTTGTGTTCTTTCGCAACATTTTATGTGTTCTTTCGCAACATTTTATGTGTTCTTTCGCAACATTTTATGTGTTCTTTCGCAACATTTTATGTGTTCTTTCGCAACATTTTATGTGTTCTTTCGCAACATTTTATGTGTTCTTTCGCAACATTGGTTGTGTTCTTGCTCAACATTGGTTGTGTTCTTGCTCAACATTGGTTGTGTTCTTGCTCAACATTGGTTGTGCTCTTGCTCAACATTGGTTGTGTTCTTGCTCAACATTGGTTGTGTTCTTGCTTAACATTGGTTGTGTTTTTGCTTAACATTGGTTGTGTTCTTTCTCACAATGTGGTGTTCTTTCTCAACATTTGTGTTCCTTCTCAACATTTGTGTTTCTTTCTCAACATTTGTGTTTCTTTCTCAACATTTGTGTTTCTTTCTCAACATTTGTGTTTCTTTCTCAACATTTGTGTTTCTTTCTCAACATTTGTGTTTCTTTCTCAACATTTGTTGTGTTCTTTCTCAACATTTGTTGTGTTCTTTCTCAACATTTGTTGTGTTCTTTCTCAACATTTGTTGTGTTCTTTCTCACAATGTTGTTCTTTTTCATCATTTGTTGTGTATACATACATATATACATATATATGTTTATATACATACATATATACATATATATGTTTATATACATACATATATACATATATATGTTTATATACATACATATATACATATATATGTTTATATACATACATACATACATATATATGTTTATATACATATATATGTTTATATACATACATACATATATATGTTTATATACATATATATGTTTATATACATACATATATACATATATATGTTTATATACATACATATATATATGTATATATACATACATATATTTAAGTATATATGTATATATACATATATATACATATACATATATTATTAAAAATAACCGACAATTTTTGTCTGTTTATTTAAGTGTTGATCCCTCTAATTTTCCGGATTAAAATCTTAATCTCGGAAGTAAACTGGCTGACGAAACTACCTCAATGCGCATGTATGTCCAGTCTGGATCCATCGTCCGTTGAATAATTACAAATTGGAGACTTGCAGTGAGATTTATAATTAACTAGCTAAACGTATGAAAACACACAAGGCAATTGGCTCTATGCATGAAACACGGATTCCTTTGTGTGTCGCTTTATTGCCATAAATATATTTACATAACTATATTTATATATATATATATTTATATATATATAAAGGCAAAATGCCTTCAAAGAAACCATGCGAGTAATTAAATCAAAGAAAAAATTTAAATATTTCAAAACATTTATCAAAATATTTCAAAATACTTTCCGTTTTTATTTGCATTCATCTTGATCTTTTTGTTCTATTTAAAACAGACATTTTCACCATTAGTCCACAACATCGGACGAGACACTTCTACAAGACCAAGAAGGATATTATGGAAAAAATAAGTTATACGTTTAATTGTCTTGGCTCTGGCGAAGCTTGTTTTTATCAAACGAAATATTAGCTGAAATAAAATAAAGATGAAGAAAAAAAAGTTTTGAAATATTTTAATTTTTTTCTTTGATTTAATTACACGCATCTAATACATGGTTTCTTTGATTGCATTTTGCCTCTATATTTATATTAACATTCAAAAGATGCTTTATAAAATGAACTTTCTAAATTTATATATATATGCATATATATGGTTACACATCTCGAAATATCTTTCAGTCGTCACTATAATTAGATGATTTTTCAAACCACAAAAGGGTTAGTTCTTTACGCCTTTAGATTGTTGAGCTTGTACATTATTGTGGAGTATTTTGAGAAGATGAAAATCGAATCTCTTATATATACAATTGAAACATATTCCGAAATGTGTAGCCATGCTATTGAACACTATAAATAAATAGCTCTAATTGTTATTGATAACTATTAGATAAACACAGTAAATCTTTCTGGAGGTTTGCCCTGTGGATAGTTTTTTATGCAAGTGTCATATGTATATATTGAGAGTTATTTATATAGAGAGACATCACTTTTTAAGTTTCTGAAAAGTCCATACATATAAAAATTAATGATTGACATAAAAATGTTGGATGTTCTTCCCTGAACGAAACGGTTTGTAAAAATGTACCGAATTTTTAGTTTGAAAAGATGCCTATATATTTTATGTATATTTATATTATATATGTATATTTATATATATATTTATTTATTTAGATTATTTATTTATTTATTTAGATTATATATATATTATATTGTATATATATATATATTTATTAAATTGTATATATGTATATATATATAGCAAATTGTATATATATATTATATTGTATACATATATATATATATATATTGTATATATATATTAAATTGTATATAGTATAAGTGTATATATATATATATAATTGTATATAGTATAAGTGTATATATATTATATGTATATATATATTATATTGTATATATTATATGTATATATATATATTATATTGTATATAGTATATATATATATTATATTGTATATATTATATTGTATATATTATATGTATATATATATATATATATATATATTATATTGTATATATTATATGTATATATATATATATTATATTGTATATATTATATGTATATATTATATGTATATATATATATATTATATGTATATATTATATGTATATATATATTATATTGTATATATTATATGTATATATATATTATATTGTATATATTATATGTATATATATATAAATTATATTGTATATATTATATGTATATATATATATATTATATTGTATATATTATATGTATATGGTAAAATGAAAAAGGAAAACCAAAAACTGGATGTTTTTTATGTGTACATCAACGTTTCGTCTTTATTTATAAGACTTCATCAGGATGATGATATAGGGAAAAGATATCATGCAAGCACAGATACATGTAGGGTAGACATGTTGGGAAGAAAAATAAAATAAAGTGAAAAATAATGGCAGCGTCTTGCTGGACGTTCGTACTTGTTTTTGGTTTTCCTTTTTCATTTTACCATCACGTCGGATTATTTTCATCCTTCTCTTCCCATTATATGTATATATATATTTTATATTATATGTATATATATTATATGTATATATTATATTGTATATATTATATGTATATATATATTATAGTGTATATATTATATGTATATATATATTATATTGTATATATATGTATATATATTATAGTGTATATATTATATGTATATATATTATATTGTATATATTATATGTATATATATATTATATTGTATATATTATATGTATATATATATATATTGTATATATTATATGTATATATATATATTATATTGTATATATTACATGTATATATATATTATATTGTATATATTACATGTATATATTATATTGTATATATTACATGTATATATATATTATATTGTATATATTACATGTATATATATATTATATTGTATATATTACATGTATATATATATTATATTGTATATATTACATGTTTATATATATTATATTGTATATATTACATGTATATATATATTATATTGTATATATTACATGTATATATATATTATATTGTATATATTACATGTATATATATATTATATTGTATATATTATATGTATGTATATATATTATATTGTATATATTACATGTATGTATATATATTATATTGTATATATTACATGTATATATATATATTATATTGTATATATTACATGTATATATATATATATTATATTGTATATATTACATGTATATATATTATATTGTATATATTACATGTATATATATATATTATATTGTATATATTACATGTATATATATATATTATATTGTATATATTACATGTATATATATATTATATTGTATATATTACATGTATATATATATTATATTGTATATATTACATGTATATATATATATATTATATTGTATATATTACATGTATATATATATTATATTGTATATATTACATGTATATATATTATATTGTATATATTACATGTATATATATTATATTGTATATATTGCATGTATATATATATATTATATTGTATATATTACATGGATATATATATATTATATTGTATATATTACATGGATATATATATATTATATTGTATATATTACATGGATATATATATATATTCTATTGTATATATTACACGTATATATATATATATTATATTGTATATATTACATGTATATATATATATATATTCTATTGTATATATTACACGTATATATATATATATATTATATTGTATATATTACACGTATATATATATATATATTATATTGTATATATTACATGTATATATATATTATATTGTATATATTACATGTATATATATTATATTGTATATATTACATGTATATATATATATATTATATTGTATATATTACATGTATATATATATATATATATTTATTGTATATATTACATGTATATATATGTATTATATTGTATATATTACATGTATATATATGTATTATATTGTATATATTACATGTATATATATATATTATATTGTATATATTACATGTATATATATATATATATTATATTGTATATATTACATGTATATATATATATATTATATTGTATATATTATATTTATATATATGTATATATTATATGTATATATTATATGTATATATATGTATATATTATATGTATATATATGTATATATTATATGTATATATATGTATATATTATATGTATATATATGTATATATTATATGTATATATATGTATATATTATATTGTATATATATGTATATTATATTGTATATATATGTATATTATATTGTATATATTATATGCAATATATACAATATAATATATATATACATATAATATATACAATATAATATACATATAATATATACAATATAATATACATATATATACATATAATATATACATATATATACATATAATATATACATATATATACATATAATATATACATATATATACATATAATATATACATATATATACAATATAATATATACATATATATACATGTAATATATACAATATAATATATACATATATATACATGTAATATATACAATATAATATATATATATATACATGTAATATATACAATATAATATATATATATATACATGTATATATACAATATAATATATATATATATATATACATGTAATATATACAATATAATATATATATATATATATACATGTAATATATACAATATAATATATATATATATATATACATGTAATATATACAATATAATATATATATATATATATACATGTAATATATACAATATAATATATATATATATATATACATGTAATATATACAATATAATATATATATATATATATACATGTAATATATACAATATAATATATATATACATATATGTATATATTATATCATATATATATATATATACTTTTACACGATAGAAATGTTCTGTTTGGAGTATGTTTAATGTACCACTATGTACTATAAAGATGTTGTTCTTATATAATTGTACATTGTTTTAGGTTATTTGCAAATGAAGAACTTACCATTTAAAGTATATTGATAACTGGCCACTGAGTACAGATTGAAAGTTAAGTTTTACAGCCATTGTAGCGAGCTATTTATGAAAAGAAAAACGCCTTAATTAATTGGAAGCATAAAAAAAGAATAAAAGAGAACCGTAGCGGATTATGGCTTCAGGATAATATTTGCGTAATGGAACGGTCCAATTTATATAAATTGATTAATAAGAGATGAGCTGAAAAGCACAATGTAGACACATTCATTAGTTGTGTCTCTGGAAGCTTCTTACCGACAAATGGCTACACTGATGTGTTTTTTTTGGAAACTTGTTATTTTGAAATAAATCTTAGTCGTCATCTCACGCGGTATTACGTAAAACAATTTCACAATTGAATTATTTCAAGAAACAGTTGCGCATCTGCTTGCTGTAAAGGTATAATTGTTAAGTGTTGAAAGTATACTTATATGTTTATATATTTGTATTTCCAGTATTCACTCCTAAACTACGTAAGCGATCATTATGAATTTTGAAAAAAGAAAAGCTTCAAGGCGTTAAGTGTCCAAATGTTGGCTGCGTTTTGTTGTATTAAGTTTCATACAAAATGTGTGAAAAGGCGGTGGAAGCCCTTCTTTAAGATTCAGATACCTTCGATTTTTGTGAATTTTAAAAATAATATTGACACTAAAGGCCGCTCAGACGTTGTTACAAGAAATGAAAGCCCATTGAAATAAATAAAATTATCTTCTTTGATTTTTATACGTGTGTTTCGTGTCACAGAACAAAATCAATGCAACTACTTCTATTTTTCTGAAAATGGACATTTAAAAATTATCTCGATTTTGTTAAATCTCTTAACAGAGACATACGCACATACAAACACAAACTGTGTTTGTATTACCTACATGACACAATGTTCAAGTTTATTCGGTCTCTCTGTACAAGAGGATACTTCACCCTACAAGTAAACCCTTACCTAATATTCAAATTAACAGTATCCGAAGCCCAAGCCTGAGGCGCCCCTACCGGGGAATGCCGACGGGGCTGCTCAGGTAATTTTTAAACCCCACTTTCCCGACCCGACCTTGGGTCACATCTTACTTGTGGGAGTAAGATAAAAACTGGCCTTGTGCCTAACTCCTGGAGAGGAGTAAATCAATACATACTGGCTTATACGAGGAATTGTGCGCCTTCTCCAAATGATGTTTCATCTCGTAAGATCACTAAGCTGGATACTCCACCGGACTAAATGAATTATTGTCCTGGAATCAGGTAAAACCGAGAGACCACCATAAACATATACTCTAACATAGTTAATCGGTCAATTGGGTAGAGAAAAATTAATGTTTTTCACTTTTTACAAAATCAACGTTTTAGACGTAAAAGAAGACCTTTAGTTGAACACTCTGATATCTATGTATCTCATATAAAAATCAGGTGTTAGCCCCAGGAAGAGCCCCTTGATTTCTGAGAACTTCAACTGAAGTAAAATAAAACAAAAAAAAACACACATACGCACACATATATACTAACTGTAACATGTTCCATAAATTTAAGTTGATTTAGTGTATTCTATGAAGTTTTTATGAGTATAATATGGGAAAAGCTTTCCGTTTGAAAATTGAAATAACAGACGTGCATTGAATTTGATCCATAAATATTCAATAAGCCTTTAATTCTATACATTTTTGATTACAAAATCTGGATTATAGTTTAGTATTTTTATATATAGATATTAATCTTCGTAAGGACCATAAAACTGGAGCAGAACTATTCTGTTCGGGAAATGAATTTTACCCGTTCTGGAACGGGTATTCTTATAGTTATATATATATATTTATTGATGCTTTCGCAATATATTAGCATTTATTGTTTAGTCACTAAAAGTATTTTATTTTTTTCCGCATGCAAAAGTTTAGACACATTGAACTAGTTTGTGATGTTGTCCTTTGATTTTTAAAATATTTAACAGTCTTTGCAAACTGACTTTTGCTTGATTCAAACAATCGAAAGCGATCTCAATGGGTACCCCAAACGCGTCACGTTTGGTTCTAATATATATATATATGGCTCGACGTATAGTGTCGGCCGCCTGAAGACGAAAAATGCATTTTTAACATAGACGGGCCAATATACTGCCAGAGTACCCCTACCTACAAAATTGCAACATCTTGTTTGTTGTGGTGTTATATTAGGCCGGGTCTATTCTACAACATACAACAAAGTGGCCTAGATTCTTGTATGAGAAAGTTTCAAATTTTAAATATGATTTTTGGGGGTTTACAAGTCATATTTTCTATTTACAGGTTAAACACTAACTCGGTCAGTTTTCATAATAAATTAATACACCTAAGTTTTTAGGGTCAATCTTTCACATGAAAGGGTTACCAGTGATGCCAAATACACCGTTATACAATATCAATGGGTACCCCTACACCCATTATCTTTGTTGTATCCACCTTGATTCACTTACGTCACAGTGCTTTTTCAAAACTTTTAACTTGTCATCATCTTCAACTGGATCATTTTTCATATTGTCACAATTTCCTTTTAGTATGTTGTAGACTAGACCTAATCTAGCACAAAACCACCAACAAAAAAAATGTTGCGATTTATTTTTGGGGGTGGGGCAATCAGTATATTGACCCGTCTAACTGTAAATGATGGGGTGCTTGTATAATAAAAAGCCGAAAAAAAGTTTTTGTCTTTTAGTGTTGGAGAGGTAAATAAGGGGCAGTAACTCTTACCACGAATTTTAAGCAAGATTTTCCAGTGATCAAAACTGATGGCTTTAATTGGCGTTGCACATGTGGCTACTGTGCAAGAAGAACGTCGATTAGACATAAAAGGGTTAGGGTTAGGGTTTAGGTTAGAGGTTAGGGTTGGAAAAATATTGTTCGAAAGCTAGAGCTGTTGTGAAAAGTTACCTGCCCTTGTTTACCTCTCCAACACTAAATGACAAAAAAAACTTTTTTTCGGCTTTTTATTATACTAGCATTAATGATGGTTATAAGGCCAAGCATTTATTTATCTGCGTAAACAAGTGTTGATCTCTACTATTTTTATGCTTAGACCTGCTAGTATATCTACACATCTCGAATTAAGAATAATATATTATTAACTGCAATAAAATGAAGTATAAACACATGCCGTAATACTATTTAATTGAGAGAGAGAGAACATGATGCGGCTAGTTTGTGATTTTCCCCTTTTATTTAAAAAAAAATTAACAGGCTTTGCAAACTGACATTTTGCTGATTCAAACAATCGAAAGCTATCTTAATGGGTCCCCCAACGAGTCACGTTTGGTTCTAGTATATATATATATATATATATATATATATATATATATATATATAGGAAGTGTCTCGACATATGATGCCAGTCGCCTGAAGACCAAACATGGCATTTCTAACTGTAAATGATGGTTATAAGGCCACGCGTTTATTTATCTGCGTAAACAAGTAATAGTTCGCCCCAGGGTCGTAATTGAAAGAAGAATTTTTGCACGAAAACATTAATCAAATTCAAACATCCTCCTCTTTTCTACTCCCCATCTTACTCCTCCCCTTTTCTCCACGCGTCTTTAGATGCATAGTGTGCCCGTGACGTTAAAAAAAGATGGCGTAAACTTTTCCATTTCATCTCAATTTACCTATAAATTTCATCATTAAATTCGCTCGAAAAATAGTTATCGTCTTGTTTACAAACGATACTAATACTTCAAGTTAGCTGCTGCTAATGCTGTCCATTATGTCGCTTGGGGTAAAAGATAGATTAGCATAGCAACCTAGACATATTTTACCACTAAAAATTACACATATTTAAATAGAAAAATATATCTTTTGTCAACTTTGGTAAAACCTGCCATTCATATCCGTTACATTCGTTTTGCTTAGAGAATCATACTCTGGTGTTTCTTATATATAAATGTTTGTGTATTCTCTTTGTTGGATGACTTAAGTGACCCACAGTAATTCTGTACGGAACAGTACTCTATACTTAATAAAATTCACTTGGAAGAAAGTTGTCGTGTTTACATTACAAAGAATACGAATGATTTAACTAGCTGTTGCTGAAGCTTGTTTCGCTTAAATATATCTTGAATTACCTCCCTTATCAGAATTCGTAAAGTAATATTTACTTGCACACACACACACGTAAGGTTTTGCTAAAGGATGGATACAGTGAGATGCGACACAACGGAGTGTGCTAATGTGTTCACTGGACTGTATGTAAAAAGTTCAATATCCAGTGTAGCAGCAAGTCCTGGGAGCATATACCAGAAAGAGCAGTTGGAGGTAGGTTATACATCATCGACTGTGGCTGTGTGGCCCCTGTAGCTACACGTCTAGAGAACGGGGCTGTTAAACCTGACATGCTGATATGGGGAAAAGGGAGTAAGTAGCAACCTAAGTTGAATCCTGTGTCCTTAATGATGCTGGTTTAAGCGGAGCTGAAAGGAAAGATTACGAAATACCAAGGTCTTGTGCGGCATGAAGAGAAACTGGAATCTTGGGAGGATCTCCACCATCCCAGTGATTATAGGAGCAGCCGGGCTGGTAAGGGGGAGTTTCAAAAACTACCTGGCGAATATGCCTGGTGAACCAAGTGCAAGAGAGATACAAACAATTGCACTTAAGGGGACTGTTAGAATCTTAAAAAAGATCTCTCGGCTGGAGTGACTAACATAGCGGGTGAATGTCTTGCATCCGGTAGGATGCCCCGTCCCCAGCAGAAAAAAAGATAATAAAATTAAGATACGATTTACTTTATTTCATTGAATCTTTATTAATTTAATTCGACTAATCTGCTAGGCACAGAAGGAAAAACTAAAGAACCGTGAAAATAGAATTGAAAAAAGAATTGAAAAAAAGAATTGAAAGAGATTTTTTCATAAAATATTCTGGTGGGCTTAGTAGATGCAACGAAAAATTTCAAACTTTGAGTTTAA
>OY744522.1:186649240-186669240 GCA_963556195.1 Sepiola atlantica
CTACTGCTTGTATTGCAGCATGTTCTTCATACGCTGGAGGTCATGGATAGGTGCATCAGCTGCAGATGTGGTGGTCACCCAGTGGCTGGTGTAGATAAGGTCAGGAACTTGTTCATCCTCTCCAGCTTGAAGATAGTGTCCGTGTTGTATTTTAGTTCCTTGGAAAACATGAGCATCTTCATACAGTAAATGTTCCTGGCCATCCAGCGGGATGGTGAATGGCACCTGGCTTGGCCCAGTGGATACCTCGAGGAGGTTCCTCACCAAGCAGGATCAGGCACAGCTCTGCCACCTCTCTGTAATTTGCCCTCGGACTTGCTTCCTCAAGGAAATTTCTTAAGACTGCAATTGTGCTTGTCTTCTTCTGTTTCAAGTCTTGTTCAACTAGGCCCAGAACTCTTGGGCAGTCCTTAACCAACTTGTCTCACTTCTCTTTCACATTGCTGAACATTGGGTTGTCAGGACTCTTGACCTTGCTGAACACAGCCTCCCATACACTTCCAATTATTACCTCTGATATGTGATGGCGACACGCGAAGTAGAATACCTTTTTGCCTAGTTTTTCTTCAATAAGCTTCGCTGCACCCTTGTTGATGCCACTGTTGCTTGCTGTGGTATCAAATACCAAGCCTACAATGTTGTCTGTGAGACCCCATGCTTCTATCAGTTCCAATGTAGCATTACACTGTTGGATTCCTGTGGAACTTTCTATGAAGGGCACACCAAGCAGCGTCCCTTCTTCATACTGTGGAGTACCAGAGACGAGCACTGCAAGACTTTCCACTGGGTATCTTTCACCAAGAACATCCCGTAGAAGTTTTCCATCCCAGTGTAGTGTGCAGTAATCTGGCGGACTTTCCTTGAAGTTATTCATGTAACTTTGGCACAAGTTATGACGAGTGTTTATCCTATTTCGTCTTGTAGTAGAGGCTGATATAACAAAGTCATCAAGATCTGCGCCTGCAGCCTTCAACACTGCAGACACCATGGCTGTAGTCTGGTTGTCAGAGAGTGACAACCGATCTGCAGTGCTACAAATCTCTTCACTGGTCATAACTGAGTGTGGAAAGTGTAAGGTTATCGTACTTGGTTTTGATGAACAGCTTGGTGTTGTCTCAGTGTATTCTGAACCCTCACTAGTACCAGAGCCTTGACTGTTCTCTGGGTCTTCATCACTTGAAATTTTCCCAACTTCTGCTGCTGCAGCAGTCACTGATGATAACATTCTCTCTTCTCTTTTTTCTCGGAAGCTTTTCTCTCTAGACTTCTTCTCAAACACCTTATCATGACCTGACATGTGTGCCAGGCGAGTTGTCTGTTGGTCCAAGTAGAAATTGACGTCCTCTTCCTTGGTCTCCTTTGTGAGCAGCCTGTTGCTTCTTATCTCCTCCACAACATCCTTTGCTCCAATATCAAATAACTTGTCTAAGTTCTTCAGAAAGTTAGCTCGTTTCTCTTCCTCTGGTTTGTTATTTCTTCCCTTGTTTTTAACAATTTTCCTGTACTTTTCATGGAGGATCATGAAACGGTTGACTGCATTTGGTCTAGTTAGTGTTTTAATCCTTGCCATATTCCAGAATGGCAAAACGACATCCACTGTATCATGGGCTAAAGACCTATTGTCACTGTTGGGATTATCATTCCTCAAATGCAGGAAATACTGGAACACCTGGCGATTAAAAGGAAGTTGAGAGCCCCTGATGCTGGAGCTGGGTTGCCCAATGAGATACACATCACTGAATGACCTTGTGGCAGGAGTTGCCACCTTTCTTCTCTTTTCAGTTGGTTCATCCCGTTCACTTGTATCGCTGACCACTTTCCCACAGCATAGTTGTCTTCCAGATGCCATGTTGTCAGCAGTTCACAAATCTTAACAAATCAGCTTTAACTTACAATCTGAAATGAAGTGATAAAACATACTTAGTGATAATAAATGATATACATGCATTAAGAGTAACATTTTTGAGATAAAGTTATGTATTATATAATGGCATCCTTTCCAAGCATAAAAAATATATGTTTGTGCATTAAAATTAATTAAAATTACCACAGGTGTTCATGTGTTTACTACCATATACAGGAGAATTTTATTAGCTTTCATTTGGTACCACTTTCAATGCTATAGCATCAACCTCTGGAAAGCTACAATGAAAATAAAGACATAATATCCCACATTTTGCAGCGTTTATGAAAAACGTCAACAATAAAATATCATGGCTCTTGAGGCAGGCATAGCCAAGGTCCAAGATCACAATAACTGGTATATTTAGCTAAATTAGACCTTGGAGAATGGGAATAATATCAGTTTCCATATGTTTGAAGAAAAAAGTCCATTTTGAAGAGGTCTAATCCCATATTTTGCAGCGTTTTTGAAAAACGTCAACAATAAAATTACATGGCTCCTGAGGCAGGCATAGCCAAGGTCCAAGATCACAACACCTGGTATATTTAGCTAATTTAGACCTTGGAGAATGGGAATTTTGAAGAGGTCTAATATATATATACGTATACATAACTATATATATATATATATATATATATATATATATACGTATACATAACTATATATATATATATATATATACGTATACATAACTATATATATATATATATATATATATACGTATACATAACTATATATATATATATATATATATACGTATACATAACTATATATATATATATATATATATATATACGTATACATAACTATATATATATATATATACGTATACATAACTATATATATATATATATATATATATACGTATACATAACTATATATATATATATATATATACGTATACATAACTATATATATATATATATATATACGTATACATAACTATATATATATATATATATATATATATATACGTGTACATAACTATATATATATATACACGTATACATAACTATATATATATATACGTATACATAACTATATATATATATACGTATACATAACTATATATATATATACGTATACATAACTATATATATATATATAAATACGTATACATAACTGTATATATATATACGTATACATAACTATATATATATATATACGTATACATAACTATATATATATATACGTATACATAACTATATATATATATATATATACGTATACATAACTATATATATATACACGTATACATAACTATATATATATGTATATATATACGTATACAGAACTATATATATATACACGTATACGTATGCAGAACTATATATATATACGTATGCAGAACTATATATATATACGTATACAGAACTATATATATATATATATATACGTATACAAAACTATATATATATATATATACGTATACAAAACTATATATATATATATACGTATACAAAACTATATATATATATATACGTATACAAAACTATATATATATATATATATACGTATACAAAACTATATATATATATATATACGTATACAAAACTATATATATATACATACGTATACAAAACTATATATATATATACATACGTATACTAAACTATATATATATATATATACATACGTATACAAAACTATATATATATATACATACGTATACAAAACTATATATATATATATATACATACGTATACAAAACTATATATATATATATATATATACGTATACAAAAGTATATATATATATACGTATACAAAACTATATATATATATATATACATACGTATACAAAACTATATATATATATATATATATATATATATAGATATATATACGTATACATAACTATATATATATACATAGTAAGCAATGAAAATATATATGGCAATCAAGCTAAAAAGAGGCTCCCGTGTTTCATCCACAAGGGGAATCGTCAGCCTTAATGTCCGGGGATGAAACACGGGAGCCTCTGTGTAGCTTGATTGAAATATATGATTTCATTTCTTTCTACTTAGCTCTACTTACGTATCGAGCACTGCTGAAGTACATACTGAAAACTGATACATAAAAAATTATATCTCCTTATAATATTTTATATTGATACATGAAGTACTAATATATATATATATATATAATGTATACGTATACATAACGATATGTATACGTATACATAACTATATGTATACGTATACATACCTGTAAGTATATATATATATATACGTATACATAACAAAATGTATACGTATACATAACTATATGTATACGTATACATAACAATATGTATATATGTATACGTATACATACCTGTAGGTATATATATATATACGTATACATAACAAAATGTATACGTATACACAACTATATATATACGCATACATAACTGTGTATATATACGTATACATAACTATATATATACGCATACATAACTGTGTATATATACGTATACATAACTATATATATACGTATACATAACTATATGTATATATACGCATTCATAACTCTATGTATATATGCGCATACATAACTATATGTTTATATACGGACACATAACTATATGTTTATATACGGACACATAACTATATGTATATATACGTATACAAAACTATATGTATATATACGTATACATAACTATATGTATATATACGTATACATAACTATGTGTATATATACGTATACATAACTATATGTATATATACGTATACATAACTACATGTATATATGCGTATATATAACTATATATATACACGTATACTTAGGTATATGTATATATATACACGTATACATAAGTATATGTATATATATACACACGTATACATAAGTATATGTATATATATACACACGTATACATAAGTATATGTATATATATACACACGTATACATAAGTATATGTATATATATACACACGTTTACATACGTATATGTATATATATACACACGTTTACATAAGTATATGTATATATATATATATACACGTATACATAAGTATATGTATATATACGTATACATAAGTACATATATATACATACATGTGTATATATATATACATACATAAACTTATGTATATACGTATACATAAGTGTATGTATATATACGTATACATAAGTATATATATATATATATATATGCATAAACGTATACATAAGTATATGTATATGCATATACGTATACATAAGTATATATATATATATATATATATGCATAAACGTATACATAAGTATATGTATATGCATATACGTATACATAAGTATATGTATATACATATACGTATACATAAGTATATGTATATGCATATACGTATACATAAGTATATGTATATACGTATACATAAGTATATGCATATATATATATACGTATACATAAGTATATGTATATATATATATACGTACATAAGTATATGTATATGCATATATATACGTATACATAAGTATATGTGTATGCATATATATACGTTTACATAAGTATATGTATATGCATATATATACGTATACATAAGTATATGTATATGCATATATATACGTATACATAAGTATATGTATATGCATATATATACGTATACATAAGTATATGTATATGCATATATATACGTATACATAAGTATATGTATATGCATATATATACGTATACATAAGTATATGTATATGCATATATATACGTATACATAAGTATATGTATATGCATATATATACGTATACATAAGTATATGTATACGTATACATAAGTATATGTATATGTATACGTATACATAAGTATATGTATACGTATACATAAGTATATGTATATGTATACGTATACATAAGTATATGTATACGTATACGTATACATAAGTATATGTATACGTATACATAAGTATATGTATACGTATACATAAGTATATGTATACGTATACATAAGTATATGTATACGTATACATAAGTATATGTATACGTATACATAAGTATATGTATACGTATACATAAGTATATGTATACGTATACATAAGTATATGTATACGTATACATAAGTATATGTATACGTATACATAAGTATATGTATACGTATACATAAGTATATGTATACGTATACATAAGTATATGTATACGTATACGTATACATAAGTATATGTATACGTATACATAAGTATATGTATATATATATACGTATACATAAGTATATGTATATATATACGTATACATAAGTATATGTATATATATATACGTATACATATGTATATGCATATATATACGTATACATAAGTATATGTGTATGCATACGTATACATAAGTATATGTATATATACACGTATACATAAGTATATATATATACACGTATACATAACTTGTACGTATATATATATATATTTAATTATAACATGATACTTACATTTATAAAATTCTTTTAAAAACGAACTGTTTATATTCTGTGTTCATACTTTCTCATGTATGACGTCATGAAGCATCTTCCGACCTCTTCTATCCGTCTTAGTTTTTTTTAAGTCAGCCATTAGGCACGAGAGCAACTAAGATCTATTATGTTTTAATAGTATAATAGATATAATTTGTCACTTTAGTTTTAAATAGTATTTTTAGATGATGTTCGCAGAAAACCAGGCAGAAAAGATGATCTGTCCGTCTGTTAGCAGGACCTTAGACTTGTCACGTACCAGTTGTAATCCACTTAACTCGACATTGAATGAAGGTATCTTAAGAATACTTTTTCTTATTCTATTTGATTTGTTTTGTTTTATTATTTTCATAATTTGTTATCTTGCTTAATATTTCCTTTCCCTTCTGTCCTCAACAAACGGTCATCTTGAAGCACGAAATATAAACGAGACCCAGCTGTGTTTATCTTTCCGGACGATACGCCGACGCGAATTAGTCGAAACCCGCCGGGTAAAGTAGTTTTTATTGATTGAACGCTGCCACAGATCAACAATA
This sequence comes from Sepiola atlantica, assembly GCA_963556195.1. Lineage (NCBI taxonomy): Eukaryota > Metazoa > Mollusca > Cephalopoda > Sepiida > Sepiolidae > Sepiola > Sepiola atlantica. The sequence continues at coordinate 186,656,071 of OY744522.1, forward strand.
CATTGGTCTAAAGATTTAGCTGTCATGATTTTTTTTTAGTTTTCTTTCCGTCCCTAACACTACTGTTTCCATTTTCAATATTTCTTTCGCCTTCGTCTTTCTTTTTTCAATTAGATTCTTGTATTGTTGTTTATTATTTTCTTGGCAAAGGTTAACGAAACATTCTTAAAACATTTAAGAATTTGTTTTAAGATTAATTCAAAGATTGCCTTGAAATTTCAAATTTAACGAGATTTGACGAAAATTGGTCTCTCGAATTCGCTAGCCAGCCGCATTATGTTAGTCCCAAATCGATCCGGTTAATATAAAATTTTCGGATACACGCGCAACCTCTAATTTAGCTAACAGGAGTATTTCTTTCGGGGTCTATGCAATTGTCTCTGCATCAGCAGCCGGATGTTATCTGTCAGCAGCATGCATATAAGATCACAGTTCCTGATAAACAGATATTCATTTATTCTGTCTGTAAATTAATTACGTCACATATAAAGTATAGTAGAAGAGGCACCCGACGTTGCACCGGAATGAAACTGGTTCTTGTTTCAAAAGTCTTGGGAACATTACAAATGCGTATATCTCATGAACTATTCCAGGTAGAAAAATGAAACTGGTGCCATTTTAAAGCTTGCTTAATCAAGTCTTTGGTCATACAAATGATTTTCGTGTTATCTTTCCAGGTGCAGTAATGGCGTTCTCTAAACAAGACAAGGCATTTTGCGTCCTCCAATTTGCAAAGACTGAATCGTGGACATGTGTTCAGCGTGCATTTCGCAGGAAATTTAAAAAAGAAGCCCCTGAAAGGAAATCCATTGTCAGATGGCATGCTAAATTTGTGAAAGATGGGTGTTTGTGCCCAAGTAAGCGAACAGGTCGCCCTTCAACTTCAGAAGATGCAGTTGAGCAAGTTCGGACAGCCTTTCAGCGGAGCCCCCGTAAATCAGTGAGAAGAGCCAGCAGGGAACTTCAGCTTGCTCCAGCAACTGTCTGGCGTGTCTTAAGGAAACGACTGCAAATGGTACCTTACAAGCTCAAGTTGGTCCAAAAGTTGAAGGACACTGATAAGCCACTTCGCCGTGACTTTTGCATTGCAATGCAAGAGAAGTTGGAAGATAACGGCTTTGATGACCGGCTTGTTTTTAGCGATGAGGCGACCTTCCATCTGAATGGCAAAGTTAACACGCATAACACTCGCATATGGGGTACTGAGAATCCTCATGAACTTCTTGAGCACGAGCGAGATTCACCAAAAGTGAACGTGTTTTGTGCAATTTCCAAGAAAGGTGTCTATGGACCGTTCTTCTTTGAAGAGGCAACTATCACTGGTGAATCCTATCTCAACATGCTGGAAGACTGGTTAATGGCTCAGTTGGAACAAGCAGAATCTGATGACTTCATTTTTCAACAAGATGGTGCACCACCACACTGGAGTCTTAGAGTAAGGCAGTTTCTTAACACAAGGCTGCCTGGTAGATGGATTGGGAGATCTGGGCGAGGTGATGACGTTCTCATGCCCTGGCCTCCTAGGTCTCCAGATCTTACCCCGTGTGACTTTTTCCTTTGGGGCTTTGTCAAGCAACAAGTCTATGTGCCGCCCCTTCCAAGAGATATTGATGAACTAAAGGCTCGAGTAACGGCAGTTGTGGGAACCATTGACGTCAAGATGCTGGAACGCGTTTGGCAGGAAATGGACTATCGACTAGATGTCTGCCGTGTGACGAATGGTGCTCATATTGAGCAACTTTGAAGATTCCCCACAAAACTTGAAACTTTAACCTTTTCAACGGTACCAATTTCATTTTTCAACTCCTAATAGTTTTTGAGTTATTAAAAATCGTTATGTTCCAAAGACTTTTGAAACACCCTGTATATCAACAAACGAAAGCAAAACATGCCGTATAGACAGTTTTTTTTTTATTTAAAAAAGTTAAAATTGTAAAAAATTAAACACATATTGCATTATTAACACTAACAGACTGGTATAGCAGTTTGATTGAATAATAAGTTCCATCATTGGATTTTTGGTTAAATTTTACCGCCCAAAAATTGCATTTAATTTTGTTAGCAGATATTCTTATGTATAACCAAATTAAAAAAATATAATAGAATATAACGTTTACTGTTTATGTATGTCTGGAGGTAATGATGATCTTTTTTTATGGAAGTTGTTTCAGACAAGGCATGAAGCCACTTAATGTAAGCAGCTTAAAAAAACAACGAAATATGATTAAATTGCATAATAACAAAAAGAGAAATGACGGATTAGCATGGCTATGACAGACCCAGTTACCCACGCCGAAAATACCTTAATGGACGCGCATCCCTGCACAACACACCACTTGAATATACCCCGATATATAGCGAGTGATGATGAAAATCCTATCAAGGAGCTACTCCCTGAGTTCGGTCTCTTTTACTAAAATCCTGGAAAGTGCCAACCAGAAAAGGAGTATGCCTTCGCTTTCTACCAAATATACTTAACTACCTTCATTATCTGTCAGTTATCAGACAAACTAAGCCTGAAAGAGATCCCACCACCAGCGTGCAATCCCCTGGACTCTAAACAGGCTAGCCAAAAAGGAATTCCTTTAAGTACCCAATAGGAAAATAAGGGGCTACAAGGCTAGCTGACAAAAAAAGTATATATCTAAACTTAATATAAACCTTACGATATTTTCTTTCACCCACAATTTCATTTCATATTCGAAGTTCCCTCTCTCTAAAACATTCATTGTGCCAACAACCAAGATTGTCATCTTTTTACTATTTATATATTTTTATTTATCTGAAACAAAATGTGTGTATATAATATATATATATATATATATATATATATATATATATATATATATATATATAATCTATATATACATATATATATATATATAATCTATATATATATAATCTATATATACATATATATATATATATAATCTATATATACATATATATATATATAATCTACATATACATATATATATAATCTATATATACATATACATATATATATATATCTACATATACATATCTATATATATATATATATATATATATATATATATATATATATATATAGACCAGGTCAGGTTCATATTATATTCCAATAATCATGTTTTTATTTTATTTTATTATTTTTATTTTTATTATTTCACATTTCCAATAAACATAACATTTCTGTGAGATATATTTTTTACGGTCCGTTTCATTTGTCTTGTGCCAAACAACATTTTTATATTAATATCGTCTCTTCAACATTACAAAATCATCAGAAAAATATATTTGCTCTGTTGTCACTAATTGACAATCATCGTGCTGAATCTTTTAAGGAAACTGCAAAGTAAAAGGTCACTGATAGTATATGCTAATACATATATTGTAATTAATGATAATTATATATATATATATATATATATAGATTTAGATTTTTCACTTATAAAATAGATCATTCAGTGAAGACCGGGGTTGTTCCAATAAAAAACAAGCTCGATGATACTCGATTACCGAGTACAGAGCATTTATATTAGAATTCCCATACTATCATTGGATTGGAATGGTAACTTGTGAGCGGTAACTTGAATGATTTAGTTATTTTGTTTTCTTGTGGGGGGGGGGATTTATTCATCATTGTGCCGGCCGACGTGAAAGTGTATTATCGCACATTGTTCCGGTTTTATGTTTTTATTGAATGTATTTGGGACCGATTATTTGCTTGTTGGCTTGGTGGAAGAAATAATGCACGAGCTACTTTTCTAAGACTTTTCTAGGACTTTCTTTTTTTATCGTTGTTCTTCCTTTCTTTTTAATTTTGACTTTTATTTTTATTTTTTTCCTCTTCTCTTCTTAAGTGACCTCAACTATTGCAACGCCACATTGTGTATTGTCGGCAGTTGAAACCAGTATTCCAGACATTTAATTTCCCTGATGATCTGCCAAGCAAGTAACTGCTTGGTAGTGAAACACGTGTAGGAAAAACATTTAATTTGAATAAATAGTATTTGTAAGAAAAAATATCTTTAATGGTGATCATTGGTGTCCTGAAAGGAATGCTTTGGTAAGCCTTCATAAAATCACATATATATATATATATATATATATATATATATATATATATATATGATTTTGTTTTGTGGGGGTATAGTTTGTAAGTAACTAGAACTTCGGATGAGAGTGCAACTAGAAAGTAATGAGAACTGATGAAAGAATTAGCTACGTTACCACAGCTCACAAATTGTAGACTATAGAATAAAGCTCAGTCGAGCACCTGCCATGAAAGTAACGATCGAGTAGAAAAAGACTAACAACGTCTCTTCTGTGATAAAAAAGCTGTAGGGTGGAGAAGGGGACATCGAATACAAGATTTCGGAGTCGGTTTTGTACTCTGTCAATGAAGGAGATGATTCTCCGAGTTGCACCTCTCCAGATGTGGCAAGCGTACCCCATCTTATGACGTATTTATAGACAGTTGTAATTATCATAATTACTCATTTTAATCTGATTGTGGCATATGTACGTTAGTTAGGCTATCCTGTGAATACAGAATTGAAAAATGATGTCCGACCACTATAAACAGGAATCAATGTTCGTTTTGCAAGAATTGGCGCGATAGTGTCACGGACAGAAATGGCGTTTTAAGTCGCAGATTATATCAATTTAATATTCACAACGTACAAAAGTGGGTTAACTTGATATTCACTTCATAACGGAAAGTTAGTCAGACGAAACAAATTACACAACCATACGAATTAATAGAAAGTTACTTGCCACTGATCATAAGCAAGGCGATGTGTCAAGAACATGAGAGGTAAATAAAAACCAAAACAGAAAGGGAAGAAATGAGGACGGAAATTAAGAGAGAAAGACAGAAGTGGAAAAACTAAAGAAAGATAGAAAGCGAGACTGAAATGGATGAAGAAAATAAGATTGAAAAAAAGAGGATGAAACGATGAAGAAAAAGAGAAAGATAGAATGGCGGAGAGACAAACGAGAGAATGGTTGAGAGACAAAGGGGGGTAGAAGGGTGGAGAGACAGTTGAAGAAGGATGGAGAGGCAGAGGGGGTGGAGAGACAATAGTGGGATAGAAGGATGGAGATACAGTAGTGGAGAAGAAGGATGGAGAGACAGAGGGAGTACAAAGATGGAGATGCATTGGATAGAGAGACAGATGAGGTAGAAAGATGGGAGACAGTGGGTAGAAGGATGGAGAGAAAGAGGGGATGGAGAGACAGATGGGGGTAGAAGGATGGAGAGAAAGAGGGGATGGAGAGACAGATGGGGGTAGAAGGATGGAGAGAAAGAGGGGGTCGAGAGACAGATGGGGTAGAAGGATGAAGATGAAAATAAATGAATAAATTTGCTTTGAGCTTATTTATACATTTAAGTGTTAAAATACTTGAAAGTATGTATGCGATTAAAAAAAAAGCTGGGTATCTACAGCTAGTATTTTATATATATATATATATATATATATATATATATATATATATATATTAGTTTATTGAAAAGCTATACAGCTTTAAAACTAACCCTCATCTTAACAGGTTTAAAACTGATTTGACATTTATTTAAAGAAAAGCGAATGGAACATTCTTTCAAACCTTATATAAGTGTTTCTTTTACTACAGAGATTTAAACTGACTTCGAAATCTAGTGGGAGATGTCCTCTTCTTCTTCCCTACAACCTCTTTCTCACAGGATAGACATTGATAGTCATTCTTCTACTCTATCGTTATTTCCTATGTTAGATGCTCGACCGAGCTCCAATCTGTTCACCACACCATAAAACATTCACAACAAAAACTCATCTAGCTACAACCACTGTCAATAATTTCCGTTTTTACCTCCGTGTATTTAACACTCAACGGATCTTCTATGAGGACATGTTCGTTTCCAGTACTACACGTCTGTAAAAAAGAATTCTGAAGAGCTGTACAACATGATTGTTTTCAAGTCCAATGCTAACAAATTCTTATATAATCAAATTCTTCCCAGTTTCAACCATTGTTACCAATCTTAACGGTGTTGTGGAAACGTCCACCTGACAAACTTATCCTCGAGTGGCTTTCGGTCCTAGATAAGCGGTGACTCATTAGTACAAACAATTGTTTCTGTTTGAGCAATCACGAATTCTAGATGGTCACGTATTAGTCAATGAATATTATTAAAAAGTAGCTCTATTTACCTGATGTGATTCACGTATACATATTTCAGGGCTTAGACAAAAATAATACAAAACATCATCATTTTCTAATTTATTTCAGTTTTTCTTTATTTTTTTATTTCAACAAATATCCAATTAATAGTAAATAAAAAAAAATAGGTAAATGTGAAGTTATTATATTTTGGTGCATGCGATAAACACACATGCACTTTATCTGATCATTTTGTTAATATAAATATGGTTAACTTGTAGCAGTCATGAATGAGGTTTACTTCTTAATGCGTATCTGTGTCCCTGTGGGGTGGTTTGGCCAAATCTTGGCCAATCAGATTATTCTATCGTGATAATTAAAAACAAATAACGTTTCACGGAAGAATAAGCAACACTTTTTTTATAACAACAAACAACGAAAGGTTTATTCAAAAGGGAAGTGAAGTCAACTGCCGCTTCGTAGATGAATTCATCTTCGGTTGAAGACAACATCATGGGATTCTGTGACAAAAGCAGAGGTGAACATGAGGCGATCTGTCTTGACTAGTGCCATATAACCGTTTGAAATCTCTAAAGGGACTGAAGTAGTCCTTTAAGGAACTAATGATATCAATGCGCCTTGCGAACTGATTGGTCAACAGTTGGCCAAAAAAACCCACAAGGACACTGGTACGCATTATTAAGTAAACCTCATTTATGACTGCTGCAAACGTTCTTTAGAAAGTAGCGTTAAAATGCGGCCGACACGAATACAATAAATGCATTCAATGTTACGTGATAATAATCTAGTCATGGTTACATTTTTTACATAGAATATTTAAACTGTTTTATTTTGCCTCTAATTAATTTCTAAGTATTCGCTTTATCTCTCTATATAAAAATCAATGTGTCTGTGTTAGGTTTGTGTCTTCAGTATAGAATGAAAGGTACCAGAATCTACATAACATCTAAAAGTGTATTATGTAAAGTTGACTGGGGAAACAATGGAAGTGTTCTCAAATCTATAAGTACGCCCCTTAGAGGTCTATGATGGACTAAACCCCTTAAAACTTCAAATATATCTTATTTTTTCATGAAATTGTAATCATATGTATAACATTTTCGGGTGAAAGCAATGAATGTCGTCGCGATTCTCTAAGTACTCCGTCACCTAACTTTAGAGAGCTATTTGGGCCGAACCTATTTTAAAACTTCAAATATACCACATTTTGATGAAATTTATATCGTATGTAAAATATTTTCCGGGGAAGACAATGGAAGTTGTCCCGAATACCTACGTTACCCTTTGTGCCGATTATCTACGTGCCCCCACCTCTAAATAGCCCATTAGGTCAGAACCCACTTAAAATAAATATAAATAAATAAATATATATATATATAATGAATTGTATGGGGAAAGAAAAACAAAATAATTTTATATATAAAAAAAACACCGTTATGTATGATGTCGGAATTTACGAATAAATCTAAAGTTCACACATTTGCATTAAAAAAAAAAAATAGCTAAAGTTCTTAAAGTTCCCAAGGTGCCTTTCGTCCCTTTCTCGTCAGGGGAATCGTCGATAGAGTAAATAAAATACACGAAAAAACATGAATTGGTGTAGAATCCAGTTGTAAGCAGGTGGCTACAGGTGATATACGTGCGAAATTATATATATAAATAAAAAAAACGCAAGTAAAATGGAACAATTTTAAATCAACCTGCGGATGACCACGAATCGCTAAATATCTGTAGAGAATGCTTTAATTGTCTTTGTCTACAGAGAGAAGGACGTCGTGAATTTATGACAATGGCTTCCAATATGTCCAGCTGGAAGTGGTGTCGTGCTCTGTGCACAATGGAGAATGTATCATCAGAATAATGATCACGACAGCTTCTTTTGTTCAAAAGGTGGTCGCCTATGACAGACTCCTGAGCTTGTGAACGCCCGGCTAACGGGACGGGTTCATGTCGGCGAATGCATCCGGGCACATGTTGAACCACTCTCACCGACAATCGCTGAATGGTCTTGCCTACATAGTCAGCGTCGTACTGACATTGAAAATGATAAATTACGTAACTTTGCTCATTGGAAGGAAATACGTCCTTGCGAAAGGAGGGGAAAGCGGATCGAGTGGAAAAAATAATGCGCATATTGGCAGCATTTAAACAAGATATCTTCCTCGGTGACACATTATCTACCAAAGGCTGGATGCAAGAGCCCAACCACGGAAGTGTAAGATAAATGGGGCATCGAGGAAGACCAAATACCTTAGTTCTACTAAAGTTATCAACCTTGCTTCGGATGACATGCGAGACGACGTACTCAGGGTATCCATTAGAAAGAAAAGATTCCTTAATTTTATCAATTCAGACGTCAGTTTAGTACTAGAACAAATCATCAGAGCTCGGTGGGTAAGAGTCTTGATGAGATCCTTTATTCTACGTTTAGGGGCAAAAAGAATCCCAACTAAGGTAAAGTCCAGTAAAAGTGGGCTTCCTATAAACGCTCGTAAGAAAAGCAGAGGGAGTGTGCTCCACGAGTACATCGAGGAATGGCAACATATTTCCCTTTTTTCCTCCATTGTAAATTGTAACGATGGGTGGAGCAAATTTAAGTGTTGAAAAAAGAACAAGCTGCATCACGAGAACGAAAGGAAGCAAAAGTGTCGTCAACATACCGTACATAACAGCACGGCTTAGACACATTCTTAAACAGTAGACGTTTATAGAAACCAACGAAAATGTTTGCGATGCTAGGAACTTCCATCTGGACATTATGGAAGCCATCATCATAAATTCACGACGTCCTACTCTCTGTAGACAAAGACAATTAAAGCATTCTCTACAGATATTTGTCGATTCGTGGTCGTCCGCAGGTTGATTTAAAATTGTTCCATTTTACTTGCGTTTTTTTATTTATATACATAATACGGCACGTATATCACCTGTAGCCACATGCTTGCAACTGGATTTTACACCAATTCATGGTTTTCGTGTATTTTATTTACTCTATCGACGATTCCCCTGACGAGAGTCGGGCGAAAGGCGCCTTGGGAACTTTAAGCTGGTTTTTTTATGCAAATGTGTTAACTTTAGTTTTTATTCGTGATTTTTTTTATTCGTGAATTCCGACATCATACATAACGGTTTTTTTTATATGGGAACTTTAAGCTGGTTTAAAAAATTTTTTTTTAATGCTAATGTGTGAATTCTGACATCATACATAACGGTGTTTTTTTTTCATATATAAAATTATTTTGTTTTTCTTTTCTATTTCATTTTATATAATATGTTCCCTATACAATTCATTATTCATTTTGTAGTGTGCCCCCCATTTTGTCTCTTAATATATATATATATATATATATATATATATATATATATATATATATTAACACAATGATTCAGAGACTTTTCCAGCATTTCAAATTCTTAAGACAATATTAGGGGCGAAACAGGATGATGGTTCAGTAAAAACAAAGAATAAGCATCGTAAATAATAAATAGTGATCATCATTCAATCCCGAGCAACGTTGACTCTTCCTGCTAGAAGAAAATAAAATTAATTCAATGTATATTTACCAAAGTTACGCATAGGCGAGAAAAATACACACAACGAAGCATAAGATATCTGATCTGAGAGTGTTAGTAATATAGACATAAGTAAATCCTATACGATGACTTGAAAAACTCTGAAAAAAGGTCGATATTTTTTTAAAATTTTGCTTTGAGCTGTCATCACCGTAACCGAAAAACTGAGTTACACAATGGTAGAACATATGCGAAGGTCATGTTTTTGGCTTTTGTTGATTAGACGGGCATCATTCTATTCTGGATTTCTTTCACGTGATTCCAGGGTCAAGCAAGAGTTTTAGTGCATCTCCTGAGGCCATCGGGTAATGCGGCACAAAAGGAAATGAATCGAGAGAGAGTATGTATGTGTGTGTGAGAGAGAGAGAGAGAGAGGATGGGCAAGTAGAAAACAAATGTTGCAATACAACAAAGCACCTGCTCACACATCATCCCATTCCTTCACAAGCTTTCCCGAAACACACAACGTCGTAATCTCTGCATTCCAATCAAGCGGACATTTGTTTTCATTCTTTCAAAGTTTTAATCTACTATCAAAGGTCGATAGAAAATTGTGTTCCATGAAACTTCACAGTATCCTTCTCCAATCGGAAAACAAAACGAACAACGCTAAGAAATCATTGTGATGAAGATGGCGCTAATTATTCGTTAAGTAAAATAAATGGATGTCTATATAGTACTAACTGGATGGCGTCACGAAATGATAGCGTCATAATTTTTTATTATGGAAATCGACCCAGACAGGGCATGAAGCCACTTGACTTAAGAAGCTAAGAAAAGAAAATTAATATTACTTCAAGGTCAAAAACTAGCCAAAGATAAGTGTTAGATGGATGGATTTCGACTCAGACAACAGCAGTTCTTAACCTGTTGTAAGAAACATCGCTCATGGAACGTGACTAAAATAAAAAAAAAGGGAAGTGAGAGTTACGAGGCTGTTGAAAGAAAACCTAAGGTCAACTCTCTACTCTCCAAAGCAAATTAGTATGGCTAAACACAGTGAGTGCCCTCGCAAAATTATGACCTTATCAATTGAATGATATATATATGTATATATAGATATAGTCTAGATAGATATAGAAATATAGCTAGATAGCTATATATATATATATATATATATATATATATAGTCTCGGAAGTTTCTCAACCATTAAAACTATATAAAAAAAAAAATTATATAAAAAAAGAAAATTAAAAAAAAAACTCATAGTCTCAAGTCTTCCAGTGGAAAATCACTCATGTAAGTCAATTTATTTTTTACAGTTATTATATTAGTTAGTTTCTAACACTATTTTAAGGGATCATCAGTTGTTTACCATGAAAAACTGTTTCGGGTATAGATAGAGATATATATATAGAGATACAGATAGAGATAGATATCTTTATATATATATATATATATATATATATATATATATATATGTATGAGAGAGAGATAGAGCAAGATAGATAGATAGATATAGATATATGTATATCTCTTTCATCTAGACTATCCCTGACATGAAAGTTCAAGGTTTACTATACAAAAGTCTAGACCTCTAAAGTTGTAATATGCTACTAAATCTCTGTGGATATTTTGTTGTTGTTGTTAATTCGTCACAAGTGGATATCGTCACAGGAAGAATACGCCATCCATTAAAACAGAGGCAGGAAGATATTAGGAATATCCTTTATGAAGTCATGAATTTAATGGGGCATGTCCTCTTCTATTCGTTACAGATTCTCTCTCACAGAACAGATGCTGCTAGTCTTTCTTTGCTCTACCGTTATTTTCATGTCAGGTGCTGGAGTGATCTCAAGTCTGTTGCCCTTCCTTGTAAAACATTCACAACTAGAACCCGCCTAGCTACTATCACCACCAATGATTTCCCTTTATCTCTCTGCGTGCTCAAGACGAAACGAAACCTCCGTGGACAGTTTCTTTCCTAGAACTGTTTGTCTGTGGAACACAGTGCCGCGAGCCTGCTTCCCAACCGACTACAATATGGTCGTCTTCAGGTCCAATGTAAACACGTTATTGTTGAACCGCCTCTGTGCCGGTGATCGCGATGCTGTCTCACCGTCTACAAGTCAAACTCTTTAAGCTTTATCTTCGAGTGGCATTTAGGCCTTTGTAAGCGGTGACCTTTATTGTAAAAAAATAGATGTCATCATTTTGTGTTTTCATCCACTCAAAAGTGGATGGAAGACATCCGAAGATATTTTATGACGTCATAAATAATGAAATAAACAACATATACAATCTATTAAAACAGAACACAGTCACGCATCGTGTTTGTGGATAGTTACTGTAAATATTTATCAGAAGAATGGTCTAGACCTCTAGGTCTAGTAAACCATTAGAATTCTGTGCATCTTGCTTTTTATTTTCCTTTCTTGTATCGGTCGGATGTGTCACAATGTCAGTTGATAAATATAACCAGTTGATTAATACACTAGTATTTCATTAGCGCTGTAGAATGTTGGTGTAGATGGGCGAATCAAGAACAGAAAGAAGGTTAACAGTTAGTGTTAGATTAGTGGGAACGGAAGTTGAACAGAAAAAAAAGAAAGTGACGTGACATGGTTTAACATATGTTTTGAGGTAAGGGAAGAGGAGATACTGGGAGAAGTAATATGAAGATATAAAGGACAAAAGTATGAAGATCAGCTAAGAAAATAGATAAGAGCTTTCCCACTTTCTACCCGAACATAAGATGTATAACTACTGTGCCCAAAATACTGCCGTGTCTACTATAACACTAAGAAAATACTATTTGACTGCTTGGTACAAATCCAAAAAAACAACCCAATCCCCGGCAACTTCGCGTCGATAGCTTTCGAGAAATATGTCGAAATGATTAGCCAATCAGCTGTCAGCAGACAAGTTTCCCCAAACGTCGTGAAATTGATTAAATGAAGAAAAATGTGTCAAAAGCGAAAGTGTTTTGCTGTACCCTTTTTAGGGGGTAGATTTTGGGAAGAACAAGTTTTATAGAAACATTTTAAAAGAAAACAGTTAAAGGAAATAGTCTGTGTCAGAGTGCGAGAGAAATATCATGATAAACAAACAAAATAAATTCATAAGTTCACAAAAGGGATATTTCATATGTGTTCAAAATGGAAGTCTACGAAGATAGGACAACATAGAATAATTGTTTATATTTGAGTGTCCTTGCCGAATTAGGGGATTCATTAGTTAAGATATCGAGAAAGCCTGAATCGATAATTTAAGGGCTGTTAATTATTCACGGGTCTGAAAAATCGTAATCAAAACTTCCTCACTCAATTACATAAATCACATTTCGTTGAAAGTTATTAAAGTCATTCATCATTTGTTTTCATATTAGAAAGTTCAGTGAGAAATGTATGAATTATTAAAGTGGTTAAGTTTATAAATTTGTTTACAATCAGCAGACGACATTGAAACGGGGTTCAAGGAGTTTAGTGTGCATATGCGTAAAACGGTGA
>OY744522.1:186674240-186686740 GCA_963556195.1 Sepiola atlantica
TCATAGGGCGCGATATATATTATCATTGCGCCTTCGCAGTTTCGAAAATAAACCGGAATCTATTTGGTTCATATAAATTATCACATATCTAATAATTTCAGTTATGAAAATCCATGGAAATATTACTTAACATATATGTAAATAATTCTTAAATATTAATTTCTAAATAAATAACAATTATTGAACTAAGATAAAGAATTTGACATAATTTTAAACGCAATTATCTTCAAGACTAGTAAGTCTGCCTCAATTAAATTGAATAGTTTAGGTGTTGAACATTATAAGCCTATTGTGGGACCGATTTCATAGGTGTTGTATGTGTGAACTGCTTTTGACACTGTGCACGTCAAGTCGATAGTTAAGCCCTTGCAAACCACATTGCAGTATCTCCCTGATAACGTTATCCAGTGCGGAAGGGATACTCTGCTAGAGTTGATCAATGCTAGCAGAACAAGGGAGACATAGAACCCTTCCTTCACATAACCCCGACAAAATGAAATATGCATTTAAGCTACTCTGCACAGTTGTGGGGGATTGTGTGGATACATATTCCAAAAGACAAAATGACTTTTTGTTGGGAACGGACGACGTGCCTGAACCTGTAATAGAATAAGATTAAAACATTAAATATAAAACCTTAGTCTGTTTTTATACATTCTGTGAAAGGTCTAGGTCATTTCAATAAAAAAATTCAAAATTGAAAATTTTCTGGGACATCCTTTATTAAAGATTTCAAATAAGGATAGCACTAAATAACGATTTAAAATGAGTTAAAATAAGCATAAGTTATATCCTCGTGACAAAAAGTGAGGACATCCAGGCACCATGTATTCTTAAGCGTCTCTCTGTTTATATATTTGTACTTAAATGATTCACTCCTAAACTAATTAACCGATCAGTATTATTTTTTACTCACAGGTACGAGGCGGAATGGGTCGTAATGTGCGCTATATTTGATTTGTTAGCTGGCAACGAAAAAGTAGTAAGCTGATTGGTGAAAATTCAGATTCCTCCGATTTTTGTGAAATCTAAAAAATAATTATTAGATATCAATTAATAAATATTCCCCAGATTTTAGTTTTTTTTTGAAGAATTGTAAACTGTGTTTAGGGAACATATGAAAACAACATCCTATTTGAAGATTCAAATATTTCGTATCTGAATTTAATTTGATTTTTAGTCCTTAGACACGAATTAATGAAAATTCCCTGAATTTGAGTTTCGTCCTAAGCCTTCTGAAGCTTAAGCCTTACATTTTAGCTGTCTTTTCGAATCAAAAGCATGTAATGAAATTTGATCAATATTGAAATAAGGATTCTAGACATAAGGTTTGGAGTATTATATCTTGATGTTAATCTTTGTGATGGTGGCGTACACTTGTGAGAAACTGTCCGAGGAATCGATTTTACCCGCCCTTGGACGCGTATTTTTCCAGTATATATATATATATATATATATATAATATATATGCATATTACTAGAAGAATACCAGTCGAAGTGCGGGTGAAATCAATTCCAAGAACAGAATCAAAAATTGAAAAGATTGCAACAATTCGAAGGGAATTATACATCTTATTGTTACACCGGCCGTTCTTACACAGGAGAAACTGCACCGGTTGTTACTATAAATAGTGCAAGTCACCAGAGACACAGAGAAGACAAAGCACAGTCTTGTAACTGTCTAGCCAAGTGCTAGTCACTTTCTTACTTTGTTAATACACTTGTTAAACCAACCCTCGACTTGACTTCCTTTATTTATTATTTACTGTTGGACAACTTCACAACACTAAGTTTGCTCATTCAAATTCTTTCTCATATTTTCACAACACTTATCATAACATTAGAAACTATAATTCTCTTGTATATTATAATAGATTATTAAAAACGTTAATAATTTTAAAAAGTTTTATCTTTTTCTTAACATTTAACGAATTGTTGCAATCTTTTAAATAGTTCACTAAAACGCGGGTTGATATTCTTCGTTTGAAACAGATACAAAATATCAATGTATTTCATAATTAATCGAAAGTGTTTTGAATCTTCGGGTTGCAATAATGAAATAAAAGAAAATGTTTTTCGATAAAAAATTTCCATTAGAAGATTGTCGTATACTTGTCTCTTTGAAAAAAGAAATCGTCTGCGCTCACCGACATCAGCAGCATCTGTCAGTTGCACTGTCGTTACAAATGATGAAGTGACAGATGTCTATTCTGTGATTCGCAAAAGCAAAATATTACCATGATCAATGTCCAGTAAGTATGTTTCAACTTAGTACGTGACATCACTTTGGTCTCAAATTTGTCGAGTCATACACAAACATGACTGAAATAAATAAACAGTTTACAAGAAATAATTCATCCATCGTTGAAGTTTGAAACATTGATCGCCATGTTCTTGTGTTTATTCCGGGAACGGGATTCGCACTGGATTTAACTTCCACTATATATGATCAAAGGTTTATTTTATGGAAATCGCTCCAGACAAGACATGAAGCCACTTGATGTAAGTAGATTAAAAAATACTACTTCAAGGTCAACAACTAGCCAGCAATTAGTGTTAGATTGATAAATTCCGACCCAGAACACAGCACATATTTCCCCTTTGTCAGAAACATCACTCATAGAATGTGAGGACTACAGGACAAAATAAGAGAAGCGAGAGTTACATGGCTACCGGAAGTGAACTCAAGTTAGTCATGTTCTACTTTCCATTATCTTTATACCTCTCCCTACGGGTGTAATAATATGGTGGTGGGTGGAATATGTGGAAAATGTATACGATCAAATTTATTTTTTTAGGGAAATCGTTCTTGACAAGACATAAAGCTACTTGATGTAACTAGCTAAAAAATACTACTTCAAGGTATAAAAAAAAAATAACCAACGATAAGTGTAAGATGGATAGATTCCGACCCAGAAAACAACAATTATTCCCCCTTTGTCAGAAACATCGCTCATGGAATGTGAGGACTAAAGGACAAAATAAGGTAAGCGAGAGTTAAGAGACTGCCGAAAGAAAACCCAAGGTCCACTTTCTACTCTCGTAGTCAGGTTTTATCAAGATTAATCCCGGCGAACTTGAACTCTTATTGTAGCGTATCTCACCAGCTCTGTTTCAGCCGTTCTCTATGCAATTTCTCAGTGGGTCTTCATTCTGAATCTCATTTTCATGAGGGTATCGTTGTTTCGGTACATTACATATCCGTACCACCCGAAACGATTTTCCTTCATTTTATCTAAGATCGGTGTAACTTCGGGCGTGATTGAGTCTGTTCAGATTGGAAGTTTGGAAGTTCAATGCAATATCTTTGTCTCTCGTCCACAGCCAGAACTCTGGGCTTTAAAACTGAAAGATTAGAAACATCGTTATATTATACAAATTGATACTTTTGTGTTTCAGATATCAATATATATATATATATATATATATATATATATATATACTCATCATTTAAATAAGACACGGTCCAAAGAAGGATATGAATTGTCAGTTTAAAAGCGCCATATTATAGGTCAAATTTAAAGGTGGTTTTATTCAGCGTTAAGTCTCTACAAAATTTGAGATTCAACTTTTTACAGTTAACAGTGATTGTGTAAGTCATCAGTCGATCGGGATCTTATGACAGTAGTTTTCGTTATTAATGATAACAATACTTGTGGTGTTATGCTCGCTTATAGATTCAGTTAGATGGATAACAAACTTTCTCTAAAAAATAAAATACTTTTAAATATTCTACATTGAAAAGAAAATCTAACATTTTTATAATGAAATAAACTTGTATCCAAACGTTATCTTCCATAAGTTATCTCTCCCTGATATTGACCAGACGATACCAAACAGAAACGTGGAATAATTAAATGGATGCTGCCAACATCGACTTAGCAAAACTTTCTCATTTTCAAAGTAATTATTTTCAGTTGGAGCTTGTTTAAATAAATAATTTTTATTGCTGCCTTTCATAGAATCGTTTTCATCAATTTAGTTATTCATATTTGTGTCGTACCACTCACAAACCCACTTCATAACAATTAGCTTTTAATTTACTGGTTTTATACCTGAAAGTAAGCAAAGACAGTTTAAAGAAAGAGAACACCTTATAAACGTTGTTTTTATCCACTTTTATAGATCTATTTTTCTCAATCTCATGAAAAAGAGCAAATGATAATGACGAAATCAATGACGTACTTATATGCGTCTCCGTGTAATATGTTGCGGTGCCCTTGAAGATGACGAAGACACGACGTTAGTTGTCATTCAGGTCAAAAGCTCAACATTGACGGGCATAGGAATATGTAAACGGAAAAGACGAAATCGAAGTATCAATTAACATGCTTGGATCTGATAATTCGTTTGGAAGCGACGTTGAATATGAGATATTCAGTATATCCAGAATCTCTCTTTCTCCTCTCTCTCTCTCTTTCTTTTTTCTCTTCCTTTCTCTCTCTCTCTCTTTTCTTTTTTCTCTTCCTTTCTCTCTCTTCCTCTTTTTTCTCTTCCTTCTCTCTCTTCCTCTTTTTTCTCTTTCTTCTCTCTCTCTTCCTCTTTTTTCTCTTCCTTTCTCTCTCTTCCTCTTTTTTCTCTTCCTTCTCTCTCTCTTCCTCTTTTTTCTCTTCCTTCTCTCTCTCTTCCTCTTTTTTCTCTTTCTTCCTCTCTCTCTTTCTCTTTTTCTCTTCCTTTCTCTCTCTCTCTTTCACTTTTTCTCTTTCACTTTCTCTCTCTTTCACTTTTGTTCTCGTTCTTTCTTGTTCTCGTTCTTTCTTGTTCTCGTTCTTTCTTGTTCTCGTTCTTTCTTGTTCTCGGTCTTTCTTGTTCTCGTTCTTTCTCGTTCTCGTTCTTTCTCGTTCTCTATCTTTCTTTCTTTTATATCTGTTCCCCTTTTTCTATTTTTTCCTTGTTTCTCTTTTTCTCTTTCTCTTCTATTTCTTTTTATCTTACTTTCCTTTTCTCTTTCTCTCTTTCTCTTTCTTTCTTTATTTTCATTTCCCTTACTCTCTCTCTCTCTCTTCTAATGTACATTACATAATAAATGAAAATCTATACGTATTATGTACAAATGTCTTCGTGTTTATTATTGGAAATTAACAACGATCCGGATCCGGACAAACATGAATGATCACCCACCGGAGACGTTTCCCGTCTAGGAGACCAAAACCCCTGATCCAGCCAGATAAGTATTCATTTCTTCAGTAATTTTGGAGAAGAACATTTTATCAATTCACAAGAATCTAAACGTTATGCGATACACGTTTTCCACTTGTTAAAACAATCATGTTTCAGTTGGGGATCTTGGTTGAAAACTTGTACAATTTAAAGGCCTAAATATTAAAAAAAAAAGCTGTAAAATCAGAGAAGAATGATAAATCGACGAGAATTACGAATTGGTTGTAGTAATAATATATTATATAAAAGTGTAGTAGCGCGCTCGTCTTATAAGGGTAGTGACGAAAGGCGAAAGGTGTCTGATGATTTCGTTGACCCGCTATTCTTTCTGTTGGTCTGTTGCCACTGTTGTAGTAGTTTCTCTGCCTCTCCACACTTGCCGTATTCGTCGCTGGTAGTCTACACAAGGCTGGCAAGCCATACAAATAGTATAATCAGCTTTTGGTTGTATAATTGAAAATGGTTTTCTTCCTCTTTTATTAATGTGAACTCGCAGACACATAATTTAATTGTACTTAATTATCCGCGAAGGTTTTGTGTATATACTAGTAGCCGATAAATGGACTGTCGTCTTTATATATTTTTAACGTAATAAGTCTTTTCCGAGGGTGACGCAGTTCCTGCTTCTTTGAATTCTGCTCTCTTTACCGGTCTTTCTGTTCTGTCGATTCTCTCTCTGTACGTCTTCGTTTACGTCACAATTACGTCAAACATCTTCGTTTACATTTCGATACGATAGTTTTGCGAATATCGATTTTATTCATATCCGACCAGGAAAGCTAATTCATTTCAGCTGCACATTGTCCGCTAACTTACGTTATGAAAAAATCGCAACACTAAGTTTGTTAAAAAATTCCTAAAATAATTACGTTTTTAATAATGCTGTTGAGGATTTACTTTTAAAATGGTTTCGGAACCCCGTCTGTAATTTTTGCTGAATTATCCGTCTACGCGTTGATTTTGCTACCATGAATTCTGTGTTTGCCGCAAACTGTACAGAATTGTTGATAGTAGTATTACAAAGAACAAGCAGTTTTATATGATAGCTCTCTTCCAGTTTAGAATAAGCTTTGCTACAGACTAATGAAGATATGTGTTGAGCACGAAATAAGAACACATTTCTTGTAATACTAAATCAGGATTTTTCAAGGGTACCTATCTACATCTGTATATATTAAAGTTAAAGGTCAGTGAAATAGAAAATAATTTTAAATCATAAAAAAACAATAAAAATGCGGGCTTGTACTATCGTGAAATATTGGGCGAGTAAAGCTACTAGTATATAAGACAGTTTGTCGGAGTCAAGTTGCTAAACTCGAGGTTAGAATTATGAAGGCTGTGGGAATTCATAGAGACGGATGTGACGTCACATGCCTAAAGAGAGGGAGTTACTTAGAGAAGTTCACTGGGAGCATTACACGTGTGAACATGTTAATTTAAAATGCTCTGATAATATATGATTAAACAGTAATTATCGATCACTCTCTACATTCCCCCACTTCACTGGTCAGTGATTTGGGATGAAGATCAATGCGAACAAACCTTCGCTGTTTTCCAACGTGGCTTGTCTTGTCTTAGTCCTTATTTGAGGTTTGAAAAAAATTATTTGGAGGCAGCGTTCCCCTTGGCCGGGAAGAGTCATGGAAAAGGGTGCGCACAAGAACAAGCAGCTAACAGATATTAAATTGATAGGTTGAAACGCGACGCTATACATTTGTGATCAATCATTTTGGAATGCATCTGGACTTCCTTGCTAAATTCTGCCAAAATTTTATCAGAGAGCATAGAATTAATTTCAAGACTGCGAAATCTTCGATTTCGTCTGAATTGTCAGAGTTCTCTCATATGAACTCTTTTTTGACATTAAATACCGAACCCCATTAGCCATTATCAGTGATTATCTGTATACAATTAGCTCAACACAAGATTGTATTTTACTTATAGCAGAGATAAATTATTAGCTCATACTGTAATAATAGATACCAATATAAAAAGCTGACAATATTCTTTGATCACTGGCGGCATGCTCTTAAATGTTTTATTTTTTACCTGACTGTAAAAGTACATATTTATATCGATTAACACGATTCTCAGCAAAAAACGACCGACTCCTCTCAGTTCACAGGCCAAAGAGAAAAAAAACTATTATCTTCGCCACGTCTCATTTCGGACTTCCTGTCCGTAACGTAATATACTGGCACGTAGCTCTGACTCTAATTTTGACTTCTAATGGAATTTTCTATTTCTTTGCTTAATTTAACTTTATGTGGAAAATACCGTTTTCAACACTATTTTTACAAACTCACATCTAAATATTGATACCGTTTTAATACAACATTATCGCATCGTTCAACAAAATAAACCCGACACGTAGGGATTTTCTCTATTATATTTTAATTAATTGACATTTTTAATTAACGAGTGTAACTATTTCGTAAAAAATATTGGAAAGAATTATGCTATTTATTTCGATATATTACTAAAATATTCATGAAAATTTATATTAAATAACCCCAGTAATTTTTAATTATGTAAATGATCATTTCTGGTGACCTAAAGAAAACTCATCCAACGTTCCCTTCATTATACAGTAGATTCATGTTGCAATTCATTTATAACGGCAACGTTAGTCTGAGGTGATATTTGTTTTCTCGTGAAGAAAAAGGTTCGTGTTTTTCTCGCCAACTTTTCCGTGACGGTATGCAAATATATATATATATATATATATACATACACTGATTATTCCGCTAGGATGAAACGTGGACGTATGTAGATAATTAAATAATTATGTGTAGCCTCTTTTCATCCGTCACGCAATATATATACACTGATGATTCCGCAAGAATGAAACGTGTACGTATGTAGAAAATAATTAAATAGTATTAAATAATTATGTGTAGCCCCTTTCTGCTGGCCCCTTTTATGAGTGATAATAACAGTCGGCAATTTAAGCTGTAATTGCAAGTCCTTTCTGTTAAACACTGTTATGACGACTGACTATAGTTGACCTCCTGCTTGACACATAAATAGGATTTATTTCTCATCTCATTCGTAGCCGTTGATGGTAGCCTCATTGGTTTGAACGCTCGAAATTGAGTTCCGGGGTTCGAATCGTACGACTGGTTAGGAATGTTATATCTACACTGATAATTCCGCACGAATAAAATGTATACGTATGTAGATCATCCTTAAATATAACATTTTTTTTTATTAAATAATTATATATATATATATATGTATATATATATATGTGTGCCTTTAGTTCAGAGTGGGGGATATTTTAAGTCTATAAAAGTCAAAATTAGGTAAAAATTCTAAGCTTATAAATCCGTTGTGTAAAATAACAACTTATGTTCAATTAAACATACAGAATGACTCGTTTGCAATAGGTATAGATTTTAATGTGAAAAAGTTGATTTGACATTAAAATCAAATTCGAAAACAAATGAAAATAATCTTATTAAAATTCTTGGAGATTCTTACTTTTCAAGACATTATTTGGAAGAAAAACAAACGATGAATATAGGAGAGTGTTTATTGCAAATCTGGCCCTCGGCCAGTTAAAACATTAACTACCATCCTTGTAGTGAATAGTTTTTAATGCAATGAAAAATGACGTGTTGATTTTAATAGTAGTGAAAGCCTTACTCTTAGAGACGTTTTTCTGCTCTCATTTTGAGAACTGTATTATGGAATTATATGTGACTAATGTTCGTCGACTTTTTCAAAAGAATCAAATTGAAAACGGAACTGACCGGAGAGAAAAGGGATTTTTCGTAAAAGATAAATATAAGTGGAATATTTATTGAAATCAATATAAATGAAAACTAATACAAATTTTTAAAAATCCCATGTAAAAATATATATACGACTAGCTTCTAATCAGGTGAAACTGTAGGTACGCTTTGCATTAGTTAGGGTTGTATTGTTGAAAGCGACTTACAAGATCTGTGTTAACAAAACTATCACACGATATATCGTGAGTTTGTGGGTTGGTCTTTCACGCCCATACGTAACTTTGACAAATGAACATTGAATTATTTATTACTAATCGCATATTTATTGAAACAAAACATAAATTAAAAGAAAAGTAAAACGAATTTTTAAAAACTCTATTTAAAATATATATATATATATATATATATATATATATATATATATATATACATGACTAGTTCCTTTACATGTACAATCAAACGCTCATTTTCTCTTGTTGAATTCGACTTACAGCTCCTTTCCCCTGTATTAATGAAACTATCAGACAACATATCATGTGCCTGTGGTTTTCGCATAGATGTAACTTTGATAAATACACATTAAAGTAGTCTTTACTTATTGTTTATTATATTTAAAAATGCAAAACAGACTATATTTAAAATTATTTTTATCTAGGCCCTCAACAATATGTCTCAATCTGGGCAACGCAGAGAATATATAGCTAGTTTTAATCAAAAAGTTTTCGTAAAATACTGAAAGCATATTGAAAAAAAGAAGGAAAAAAAACAAGAAGAGGAAGCTACATAAAATTCATGTAAGCATAGATATAATTCTCATATGATCACATTTGAAATTGAAAAATATCAACTATTACTCTATTATCTAAATAAATATGTATCAGATTCGATTGTCTGTGGGATATAAAAACTATCTTACATCTATCACAAGTATTTTACACGAAGGTTGCTATTCATTTTATATATAAATTCACTATGCAGAGAAGAAGTCACAGAGAAAACCAATGAAAAAAATTAACACATTAAAATGGTGGGTTACTTGCGTGCGATATATATATATATATATATATATATATATATATATATCATGGCAAATAACACCCTACCTGAGAGTTTATCATTCAAACTCCTCGGCCTAACTTTCACAGATAACATGAATTGGAATAAATACATTGAAGACATTGCCAAGGCTGCTTCAAAGAAGGTGGGCTCCCTCTACCGTGCCAGTAAACTTCTCACACCTGACATTATCTTATATCTCTACAAAGCCACCATCCGCCTATGGAGTATTGTTGCCACATCTAGGCTGGAGCATCATCCACTAGAAGAATAGTAGCCACTACTGGAGAAAACAGTAAGGTAGACGTCCGTGCTTGGTGGAGTCAGTAGTGAGGAATGAAAAATGAATGTTTATGAAAATGAGTGGGGAAGGGTGGACAGATGGGGTGAGCAAGTAGTGGCTACTATTTTCTTCCCTTCTTCCCAATATGTCAACCCTATATGTGTTTGTACTTGCATGACATTTTTCTTTATATTATCATCCTGATGAAGTCTTATAAATAAAGACGAAACGTTGATGTACACATAAAAAACATCCCTTTTTGGTTTTCCTTTTTCATTTTCCCATTACGTCGGATTACCTTCATCCTTCTCTTCTTCCCATATAATCGTATTATAATAATATATACTCCAGGAAGGCTTAATGTATGTTATTAAACTTCATTTTCATTTCCCTGCTATAAAGGCTGTACGTCCCCCAAAATGTCGTATTTGAAATGTAAAAATAAACAACGTTACACAGAATGATGAATGCGTAACCAATGATGTTGTCATACGGTAGAGTGTTCTTGGACTCCCAGAGTGCATTCTATTCTATCCCCACGGTTCTTCAGCTTCGCTGACTGGATTCACTCATCCAGTGTCGGTGGTGATGTGGCAGTAAAGGTTTGCTTCCCCATCTTCTGTCCGTCGCTGTCTTCTCTTCGCAATTACCGCTTTTACGAACGTTATATATAAAAAAAACTCAACAAAAAAAACGGGGCTTTGTTCTTCATAGTATAATGTATACACCTGAGGGAGGAAGCAACTATCAAGTCCCAACTTCCATCTCTGGTTGTTCAAACGAATTCGGGCGATTCTCTTGATCATTTTGACACATCTGCTAACCCGCTTTTTATGCCCATGACGTCACAGTCAGAACGCGTAGCATTCTTCTAATCTTAAAAAGAAGATTCCACTCTACCTAATTCTTAACCCTACGTGGGAATTTACCTTATTAATCCTATTTTTACACACCAGCTTCTAATATTGCTGCAACATTATGCAAATCATTTGGGATGAGTTGTATCCTAATCAATTCGCAAAAAATTAAAAATTCTAAATTTAACAACTAATCTATTAGCGCGGTTTGAGTGTATATGCTTATGGAGTGGTATTTGTCTTTTAAAAATGTTTAGTTTATTAATTTATTTCAGCCATGATTAGTGTCGTTTAATTCTCATTTATTGGTTTATCTTATATATATATATATATATACATACATAATAGTAACTCTATTTGTGTGTGTGTCCGCCTGATCTTTGTGTCTTATGTTCACCCAAACCGCTGGACAGAATTGCTTGACAATTGGCATGTGGACTACTGACCTCTCGGTGAAGGTGAATGGCTATATAAGAAATATATCACTTCAACGCTGAGGGTCGCCCTTTCTCTTAGATTCAAATAAATTTTAACCATAAATTTTAATCATAAAATGACCCAGAATGATGTTTTTTCCCCAAAGTTTCAGCAAATTTCAATAATATTTAGATGGTCCCTGGGTCACAACCCCTCCACTGAAAATTGTTTTCCATTTGGTTCAAATGAAATTATATATGTATAATCAAAGTAAACACCTATCTGTCTGTGCATGCCTGTCCCTAAAAATGAACACATACTAGAAAATGTGCTTTCAATATAATCGTATTCGCATGCACAATTTGCATGTTAACATAATCGAAGTATTTTTACGTCTCTGGCTGCCCCTTAAAGAAGCTAATAACAATTTTCAAACAGGTTACACAATGAAATTAATCTATTAGCATTAGTTTAAGAGTATTAACATAGATTTGAATAGTTCGGTGAGTAAGATATCTAGCTGACAGCATCAAGGTTGCTGTTAAAGAAAACTCTCCCTACCATGATGTTGCATATGATGCTATCCCACAGTTTAACCTGGCCAACACCGGGTAGCTCTGCTAGTATCATTGTATGCGCGTAGTTTATTGTTATTTATATTGTATATTTATTTTCTGTATTATTATTTTACTCCCGGTTCTTGTTTGCTCCCCTATACTATAGCCACTTCTATACCTCTATACTATAGCCACTTCTATACCCATATGGTTTAATGTGTTTTTGCTCACCTCTGCTAATTTTTATACCGTTTTATATCACTCACAAATTGCTCTTTATTATAGAGTATGTATATATCCGTTCCGGCACACAGGTAAGCGACTATAAAACTCTCGGACGAATCCATTTTAAGTATTTAGGGAGATTAGGAAAGTAAATAGCAAGTCTGACAAGCCCAGCTTTTAATCTATTCCGATAATGAGACGGTTTTTT
>OY744522.1:186694240-186696438 GCA_963556195.1 Sepiola atlantica
TCTTTATCATGGCATCCCAGCAGTGTTGATCAGACACCACCTCCCTATTTAATAATTATTTTTTAATTTAAAAGGTTTACAAATATTTAATTTAGTTTTGCCTCCAGATTTGTTTTTCTAAAGTATTAAAATATAGTTTCCTTACCTGTGTTGTTCCTTTCAAAGTGGGTATTTACTATTTTACAGAACATCTATTTTATAGAGTTAGATGATTCCATTATAATAACCCCCCTTTTTTCCCTTGGTTATTTTCTTTGTCTACAAATGTTTTAAAATTAAAAATATATATTTATAAAAATATTTCATATATACATATATATATATATACATTTATTTATTTATTTTATCATGGACTATTTACATATGTTATACATTTTTATAGTAGAGTTTTGGATTTCTTTTATCAATTTCTTTTGATTTATTTCATATAATTTAAAAGCGTCAGGATAGCGTGTTATTGCCTTATTTAACTGTCTAAATATTTTATTTTTATCTCCACCTTGTTTAAGCATTCTTATTACTAATGAAGTGACTGGAGGTATAAAATCCATTAACCTTAAAGTAACGCGGGCTATTCTTAGAAATTCGGAGATTATACTCCCATAAAATATATACATAGGACAGGTACTACTTTTATGCGGCATACGAACGATATGAAAGGGAAAAGAATTTCTTTTATCAAACATTTTATAAATAAATCTACCATCCTCAATTTTTATATCTAAATCTAGAAAGGTAGCATGTATTCCTGTATGTTCACAATTTAATTTTAATTCCCTAGGATATATTAAATGTTTAGTATTTTCAAACTCCTCACTATCATTCATACAGACCAGGTCATCAATAAACCTCCTGCAGCCGTGGTAACTATACGTTCTAGATATATCATTTTTTATTAATGCTGACATATATATGTATTCATATCTATGTAAATAGAGATTAGCCCAAAAGGGGGCAGGGTCCAAACCCATAGGAATACCTATTGTTTGTATTAGTGTATTATTTCCTATTTTAAAATAACTTTCTTTAATCAGGTGACTTATAAGTATTTTAAGGCCATTTTTTGAAATACTAGTTTTACTGTTTTTAGTCTTACACCAAAAGGCTTTAGATTTTGAAAATTCTATGTATTTACCTTTACCTCCGGCAAAAGCTAAATCTATAATGTTACCTAATTCTTTAATTAGTTCATTATGTGGTATTTTAGTATATAAGGTACTAAAACTATATGTAGAAATTGACTTAGCCTTTTTACGGGAATTTATATGATCTAGTTTTTCTTTTATTGGATATGAATTATTTACTACCCAAAATAGGTTTATATTACTATAGAACTTTCTTTTATTATGAAAATTATTTATCTGATTAATTATTAATTTAAACACATTTGATATAGCCTTACTCAAGGGTTTAGTAATACACATTTTGGAGGCAACAATAAAACGGGCCCCAACTGGTTTTTTATGCATTTTCGGTATCCAATACATACATGGAAGTTTATTATTTTTCTCATCTAATTTTAGTCCTAATTTTTCACAAATAATGGTGTTATTTAGAATAATACTTTCTTTTTCACAATTACTTATTTTATAAGTATCTGATTCTATACCTATAATTCCTACTTCTGACAATAATCGTTGTATGTAATATTTTTTACATATAAAAGCTATATTATTTGCTGCCTTATCAATAGGAACTATTACAAATTTATTTTGAAGTATTTGAAGGTCCATAATTATTTGTGAATTTCTAAGGAGAGGATTCGTCTTTTTAGGATGTTTAAACATTTTTAAACGTTCGACCTTTTTATTTACGAATCTGAGTATATTATTTTTCCATGCGTCAAATGTGGAATCTAATATTTTGTGCTTTTTTGCCATGGATATACTAAAGGTTTCTAATGCTTTATTTATTTCTTTTATACATTTTGTATAATTTAAACATTTAGGTTCTCTGTAGTTTGGACCTTTTGTAAGGAGCTTTCTCAACTTAGGATTTTTTACCGGTAATTACATGCCCTATGTCATTATTACATAAAGGGGAGGACTTACATTCGCATTCTGGAATATTTTCATCCTTATAATCATTTGTATTTATATTTTCTACTGTTTTTTTATAATTGAAAATTTTATTTCGTATGGTTTGCCCAAGTTTATATGTTACTATTGGATTTTGTCCCTCCATTTTTAGTTCAGTGG
>OY744522.1:186696638-186796638 GCA_963556195.1 Sepiola atlantica
TTACCTACTAGATACTAGGAGAGTTTGAATGGCCTACTAGTGTATTCAGCCTCTCTGTACAGGGGTTTGTCAGGAGACCACCTGGCATGAGAATATTGCATTCTACAAGTAAACCTTGTCCAAATATTCAAAATGACATAATATTCGAAACTTAGTAAAGATCTCCCCGACACGGCTATACACTTGCTCAAACGAAAAATGGTGCACCTTCTTGTAGTGATGTTACCTAAAGCAACATCACTTTTAAGAAATGGTGACGGTCATTGGCTATGAAGTGACTGTATCACGAGCATCGCATGGTTCTTGAATGTACTATGACCAGTCCAGGAGTCTACGAATACCCGCATTACAGATAGCTTATACTACTCCACAAACCCTTTAATCAACTTTTTATTTTAATTAGATATGTTTTTGTTCAAAGTTACTCCTGTTGACCTGCCGTGTAATATCAATCCCTCTGGAACTCACTCCCTGCTCTCTGTTTCCCCGACAGTACCGACATGCAGAGGTTTAAAACTAATGTTTTAGACATCTCGCTACACTGCTCCCAAACTAGGATGACCTCCAAAACCTACACACTAATTCTCAGTAACCCATTACGTCTACAGTGGCGGCATGCCATGTTTGGTGTGAAATGTTAAAAAAAAAATGTCCATGAATATTAACAGGCTAACCTCTTTAAGGATATGCCTCTTCGCCAAATCTGACGTTCATTCATTATGCTAGCGCTGTGTTTTGCGCCTTCACACGTTGCTGGTATCCAGGGAGACCAGTCGAAGATGCCATGAAATCGACTATCTCCGAAAGGTACCATTAGTCTACAAACTCTTCGTTGTTACACACACAAATGAAAATAAAACAAAATGTTACTTCTATTTTAAAAAAATTTTTTTTGCAAATAGAAAGGTTGCTTAAATATTTTATTATGTTTCTGGATAAGAACGTTGACACATAAAAGCTGAAATGTGTATACTGCAGTCATAAACAGCTAATATAACTGTCATAGCTACCGGTAGGAAACACGCTAACAGTTATTTTAAATGCATCCACGCCACTCACTAAGAGGCTGTGTTTGTCACGGTTAGATTTGAAATGACATGTTCATCATTAAATGTGGAGATTTCATGGACGCTTCATATTTAAATGCATCCAAACTTTGAGTTTATTACTGTGACATTGTAACTCAATTATCCTGCACTCTATAATAAAGACCAATGTGTATTATTTTTATTTTTATAATATAATATATATATATAAAGAAAACATGTATATGTGCGTGTGAAAAAGACAAAAGGAAACAAAAATAAAATACAGATAAATCATAAAAAAACTGTATTCTTGTATGTTATTTGTTTTGTTTTGTCCTTTTAACACATCCTGACTTCACAGCAGTTCATTTTATGATAACTCGTGCATTTTATCCTTATATATATATATATATATATATATATATATATATATATATATATATATAATCTATATCTAGATAGATATAGAGATAGATATAAATATATATATATATAGATATATATCTATATATATAGATATATATCTATATATATAGATATATAGATATATATCTATCTATATATATATAGATATATATCTATCTATATATATAGATATATATCTATATATAGATATATATATCTATATATAGATATATATATCTATATATATATAGATATATATATCTATATATATATAGATATATATATCTATATATATATAGATATCTATAGATAGATATATATATATCTATATATATATATCTATATATATATATCTATATATATATATATCTATAGATATATATATATCTATATATATATATATATCTATAGATATATATATATATATCTATAGATATATATATATATATATATATCTATAGATAGATTATCTATAGATAGATATATATATATATATCTATAGATAGATATCTAAAAATCATAAAAAAACTGTATTCCTGTATGTTATTTGTTTTGTTTTGTCCTTTTAACACATCCTGACTTCACAGCAGTTCATTTTATGATAACTCGTGCATTTTTATCCTTATATATATATAATCTATATCTAGATAGATATAGAGATAGATATAAATATATATATATATAGATATATAGATATATATCTATCTATATATATATAGATATATATATAGATATCTATATATATAGATATATATATATCTATATATATATAGATATATATCTATATATAGATATATATATATATCTATATAATATAGATATATATATCTATATATATATAGATATATATCTATATATAGATATATATCTATATAGATATATATATACTATATAGATATATATATATCTATATAGATATATATATATATATATCTATATAGATATATATATCTATATATATATAGGTATATATATATATCTATATATATATAGATATCTATATATATATATATATCTATAGATAGATAGATATCTATATATATATCTATATATATATATATATCTATAGATAGATAGATATCTATATATATATATCTATATATATATATATATCTATATATATATATCTATATATATATCTATATATCTATAGATAGATATATATATATCTATATATCTATATATTCTATAGATAGATAGATATATATAGATATATATATATATATATATAGATAATATATATATATAGATATATATATAGATATATATATAGATATATATATAGATATATATATATATATATAGATATATATATAGATATATATAGATATATATATATATATTATATATATATATA
Organism: Sepiola atlantica; assembly: GCA_963556195.1. NCBI lineage: Eukaryota > Metazoa > Mollusca > Cephalopoda > Sepiida > Sepiolidae > Sepiola > Sepiola atlantica. The sequence continues at coordinate 186,699,429 of OY744522.1, forward strand.
TATATCTATAGATAGATAGATATATATATATCTATAGATAGATAGATATATATATTTCTATATATATATAAAAGGATATCGCCAACTGCCATGAGCTTTATAGCATAGCTCATTAAGTAAAACTAATTCGAGCTCCCGGCACTTGGCAATGTTTACATTGAGATATTACTTACATTCAGTCAGCAATGGGTAAGAGCGCTGACTGTCAGCTCGACGGTTAAATTTCAATTCCGGCTTGAGCCACTAACTGGTCTAGCCGCACTGAAGAGATGTGATACAGCGAAACAGTGTGTATGTGGATTACTATATATATATATATATATATATATATATATATATATATATATATATATATATGTATTTATGTATATATATATACTTTTATCCCGTTATGCAAAATTAGTGAATAACAACAGGGTTTTTTTATATCCCGAGACAAAACTGTGAGGCTGAATTGAATTTGGAAAGAAATCTCCCACTCTATGATGAAAATCAGCAATATGTTGTTTTCTTCTTCATGGCATCAGAAATGATGATAATTTATACATGAAAAAATAAATTACTGACACGTATGAGACTAGAATTTGTCAACTGGATTGTAAAGTTACGTTAGAAAGTTGAAACCTTCCAAAGCCACATAATGCTCTTCATTACTGATCATAAACTATCTAATACCATTAGTATCACACAGTTGCGAAAACTCACTCGCATCCAATTAATATCCTCTGTCATTAAATGGAAAGTCTTTAGATTGTGTGGTCACGTTAAGCGTTTCAATGTAGGACTATGCATAATATGCGTGGAAGGCATAATACAAGGACACCAGTCGAAAAGTAGACAAAAGAAGAGATAGATAACGTTTTCGAATGGATATACATGGACATAAACCAAGCGAACACCTTGGCTAAAGATTGTGGGGTTTTGATTACACTCGGCCATGTTAGTGCGTATTCTGCAGCTCGCGGAGAAAACGTTTAACAAAACTGAGTTTAAAATTAAATTCGTGTGGTCAACATGGTACAACGTTGTTTGACAGGCAGGATACTAATATTGCCATTCTTGCAGGAGAGACCACGTAATGGTTACCAACATCCCTAAATGAAAGTGATATTACGGAATCGACTGGATTTGAACTTGGCACACCCAGATCGTCAGTCCGTATCGTTATCCACTTGATCACCGTCACCTCCCTAAAATGAGTTTTGAAAATAATATTTTTTGCTAATCTGTCACACTTAGGTATGAACAATATTATCGTTGGTTTGTCATGCTTATGTTAAAAATAGCATTTTAATACCTTTAATGCTCTTATTTCAAGTGTGTCTATGCGTCCTCTATAACGTAATCTATCCATCAGTCTGTCACACTCAAGTTTAAAATTACATTTTTAGATGCGTTTATATAAGAGAATCTGCCCGTCTCTAACGCTAAAGTTTAAAATAGCATTTTTATATGCGTCCACGTATCTAAATAAAATAAACTGTCCGTTCGTTGATCTATCATTCTTCGGATTACTTTATATGCGTCCAAGTATCACTAAGGGAGACTATGTCCGTCAGTTTTGTTAGTCAATGTCCAGAATAGTTAACACTCGAAAATTCGTAGAAACAACAATCTCTTTATAATAGTATCCTTTGTCGAACCTGTAGAATAGGTACCACCCGATAACTCGTAAACCGAAAAAAATAAACAATTTATATAAAACGCATTGGAATAAAATTCTCTAGCGAACTCGCTTAGTTTTAACTTGTGGAAACGATTTATAAGATTTGATTACCGATTTAAACATTTTTTACAAATCGTTCCACACGTTAAAACTACGAGTTCGGGTAGAGAATTTGATTCTAATGCGTTTTATATAAATTGTTTCTCTTTTGGTTTACGAGTTCTTGGGTGTTACCTATTCTCTTATCTTAACATTTGGTTTTATTACGCTTAACTATAAAATAGTATTCTCGCTGATCTGTCACGCTAAAGTTTTCCTTATTAAACGCGTATATTGAATGGACGCATCTTAGGATTTTCGTTTTGGTATTCGAGTTAAGATACGTCCACGCCCTCAAGGAGCAACAACCAACAACGTTTACATGTGGCAAAGAGTATAATCCGTAAAATAATTGCGGACGTCTGTGGGTGTTTAAAACGATTAGTGTTTGTCTGATTAAAAAAAAGGAAATATCGACGACGACAACGTATCGCCTGGAAAGTGTTGCATACAACGGAGTCGTCTTAACTGAGTTTCCTTATCGCATAAACTGATTAAATGGAGCGAGAAACGAAGATGAAACTGTTGTTGGATTTTCCTTCTATTTTAATTAGAGAAATACAGAAAGAAAACAACTGACGTCATTGTCGGCCAGAAGACAACATAGTAAGAAGTGATAAATAGATCAAATATCTGTCCAGATGTAAAACTATTAAATAGTTAACAACATCAGTTATATATATACAGTGGATGTAGACAGTAACCCCCTACTGTTAAATTCTCATGATTTATTACTCAAATATGATTGTGAAAATAAATAATTATTACGCAGCCCTTGATTCTGTATACTTTGAACGCACGCAGCTTTATGGGGGATATCCTTTGCTTTTGGGGGCTGCTATATATATATATATATATATATATATATATAATATATATATATATATATATAAAGGAAAATGTTTTTTTTATGTATTCATCAACGTTTCGTTTTTATGTGGAAGACTTCTTCAGGATGATCATTTGTAAGAAAAATGTCATGCAAGTATATAGAAATATTGAGTTGACATGATGGGTTTATGAGAAGTAGTAGCCACTACTGGGTGCGTAGTGGCTACTACTTCTCATCAACCCATCATGTCAACTCAATATTTCTATGTACTTGCATGACATTTTTCTTTTTCTTTTTCCTTTTCCATTACGTCGGATTACTTTCATCCTTTCTTTCTCATATATATATATAAATATATATAATATACTAATAGAATACTAAGCAATAAATATGTGTTAACATAGTTCACCCCAAACTAGCAAACTGCCACTGTAGACGTAATTGGTTACTGATAATTAGGGTAAACATTTTAAGGGGGCATCCTAAATTTGGAGCTGTGCTTGCCCACCTTAGTTTTAAATTTCTGCATGTCAGTACAGTCGGGAAAACAGGGAGCAGGGATGGAAGCCCCAAAGACCGGCAGAACGAGGAAATAAGCAATTGGAATAGAAGGCTCTCCGGCACCTCAACAGTGAATGGATGGGATTTAGCTGATTGCCGGGTTGGTCGAGTGTATTTACGTCGAGGGGGCACCAGAGTAGCAAGTTCATTCCATTGAAGTACTTGTAAAACAAACACAAAATTGCAACATTGCGGCGATGGGACAGGGGCGTGAGCTCGTTGGATAGTGAGTGACCTATTAGATTAGCGACTGTGTTTTGGACCTTGTGTAAGAGGGAGACACGATTGATAGTGTACCAGCACAGATGTGGTAACAATACTCCATGGCATGGGTGGATGGTGGCTTGTAGAGATATTGTATATGGTTAGGTGTGAGTTGTCTAGCACGACAGAGGGAGCCCACTTTCTTTGCAGCAGCCTTGACAATATGTTCTATGTATTTATTTCAATTCATTCTATCTAAATGTTCGAAAGTTTAACTCAGGTAGAATGTTATTTGCCATGGCAATAGGTGGTTAAAAGAAAGGAACTTTTTCTTAGTGGCATTAAATGTTGCTATACATTTATGACCCATTCCACTACAGACTGGAAATCACTTTCTAAGGATTAAGCCATTGCCTCGAATATGTGCGTGTGTCTTTTGCCCGCATGCCGAGAGTAAAGGCGTGGTGTCGTCACTAAATATACCCATTTCAGACACAATGTCATCAGGGAGATCGTTTATGAAGATCAGAACAATAAAAAGTCCAAGGATTGATAACTGTGGTATTCCTGCATTTTTGTCATGTTGTTTGGATGAACGGTCATCGAGGACAACCTGTATCTTTTTTTTGGTTAGGATGGATGTAATTATATTAAATATTCGTCAGTAATACCATATGTATTTATTTTTGTGAGAAGAAGTTTATGCCAAACCTTGTCAAAGGCTTTGGATATATCAAGTGTTATAGCATTACTTTAAATTTGATGTTTTTTTGTTTTTTTTATTTTAAGGGAAGGGTTCGGGTTCTCATCCCTAAATGGTAAAGTTTACAAAAGATTGTGCTAACGTTCCAGTATACATACAAAGCTTATACATGTTATTTACGCTCATTTTAAAATGTATTACGTAATGTACTAAGAATTGATGTAGAGCAATTTTTCTTTATTACATTTTTTCTATCAAACTTATTATGTTAATTTGAGGTGGGAGTTTTGGGTTTTGTCTAAATGGTAATGTTTATAAAAAAATGTGCCCATGTTATATATACATATATTATGCAAACATTGTGAAAAATAACAGAATTCGTCTGTTTAATTATATTTAAAAAAAATTTTTTCAATTTTCTGATGCTTTTTTGTATTAAAATACAAAAAAAATAATAAATGTTCTATAGGTTTCACGAACGTTTTCGACCCCTTCGTTGAATCATCCTCAGATGTCAAAAGCAAATAAACAAAAAAAGCTACAGAAAGAAGAGAATTTTTAAAAAGACAACGGTAACATTTTAAAATGCTTAACATAATGCGAGGTTGTTCCTGTGATGCCATCCAGCGTTGCTGAATTTAAATCGTCAACGACTTCCTGGAACAATGCCGAAAAACATTCTGTGCGCGTTTTCGGTTGTATTATAAAAGCACCCCACATATATACATAGCGATTTATATAAAGTAATGTGTATGTATGTTAATTAATTTTTATGTACACGATTCACTTCTAAACTAATTAACCGATCAGTATTGATTTGGAACATAGCTGTTCAGCGAAAAAATGGTAATGCGGGGTATATTTAGTTTAATTAAGTTTTATGTATAAGGGAGTCAAAAGTAGATTGAAGACTTTTGTGAAAAAGCAGATATCGGATTGTTTTGTGAAATTTTATCAGTAGATCAGTAGGCATTAGCCATCAATTAAAAAAATACACCCACATTTCAGTTTAGGTGGAACATTTAAAGAGTAGTGAGGGGGCATAATATGAGCACAAACTCCCGTTTAAAAATTCAAATGTATCAGATTTTAATTAAATTAGACCTATAGACGTTAGACATTGATATTTTGGTTTTTAAATAACACATTAATCGTGATTAAGGTCTAATCTAAAGACCGAATAATCGGTGGGTCTATACATATTTGTCATTATTTTGGCTAGTTTGTTTTCAACATAATCCGCTCTTTCCATATATATATATATATATACTTCTTTAAGATGACAACATAAGCTGAAGAGAGCCGGATGGCTAAGTCCTTCTGTGCTTGAAACCGACGGTACGAATGTTGTACTAATTTTTCTGTACCAATATATATATATATATATATATATATACATTTATATTACTGTGTTACAGTACAGACTTAACGATTGGCAACTGTACATTGACAGCAGCAAACGATCGCTGAAAGATACTTTCTCAGCAATATCTACTATTCAATTGATCGGACTTTGAAATTCATAACATATAATCGATAAAATGTTCTAGAAAATATTTTTCTATTAAAAACATTTCTGATAAAAAATATAAACAAGCAGTGAGTATAATTTCATAAGAATGTAATCGCTCTCTCAGAGCATTTAGGGGTTTTAAATAAACTTAAAATAGAAACCTGGCCTGATAAAGGGAAACGGATATCAATTTCGGAATCGACTGTACAAAATTATCTTAAAACATTTAAGAAAATTTAAACAATTTGACTAACATTATTTAGTGAGAGAGAGAGAGAGAGAGAGAGAATATTAACAGAAAAATGATAGCTGCAAAATGGGATAGGTCAAGTGACCTACAAACAGTCTTATTTAAATAAGGTCGTAGATTAAATATTATGCACATATGTAACCGAATTTATTTTATAAATACAAATTTGTACTTATATTTATCTATAAATAAATTTTAAAGTATTAATATCTACAGACGCTAACGTTCTAAGCTTATTGCTTTCATAAGTGCAGGAAAGTAACAATTTCAGACGGTCAGCCAAGAATCTACCAGCAGCCGTCGTATCCACTCGGCCAAAAGACACTAACGTAATTAATTGAAAATTAAAATCTATATGTACGTAGAAGCGGGAACAGATAGGAGGTTGTAAAGAGTGTTCAACGAACGTATCGGTACTTTGCATTAGAGTTTTTTGACAGTCTATTTTTAACATCCCCAAGAGTGCTCAACTTTAATTTCTTGAAGGGGCTTAGTATATATATATACATACTATAATATATATATATATATATAATCTATATATATACTATAATATATATATATACTATAATATATATATATACTATAATATATATATATATACTATAATATATATATATATACTATAATATATATATACTATAATATATATATATACTGTAATATATATATATATATATATACTATAATATATATATATATATACTATAATATATATATATATATACTATAATATATATATATATATACTATAATATATATATATACTATAATATATATATATATATTATAATATATATATATATATTATAATATATATATATATACTATAATATATATATATATACTATAATATATATATATATACTATAATATATATATATATACTATAATATATATATATATATACTATAATATATATATATATACTATAATATATATATATATATACTATAATATATATATATACTATAATATATATATATACTATAATATATATATATATACTATAATATATATATATATATATACTATAATATATATATATATATACTATAATATATATATATATATATATACTATAATATATATATATATATACTATAATATATATATATATACTATAATATATATATATATACTATAATATATATATATATATATACTATAATATATATATATATATATATATATACTATAATATATATATATATATACTATAATATATATATATATATATACTATAATATATATATATATATATATACTATAATATATATATATATATATACTATAATATATATATATATATATATACTATAATATATATATATATATATACTATAATATATATATATATATATACACTATAATATATATATATATATATACTATAATATATATATATATATATATACTATAATATATATATATATATACACTATAATATATATATATATATACTATAATATATATATATATATACTATAATATATATATATATACACTATAATATATATATATATATACTATAATATATATATATATACTATAATATAGATATATACTATAATATATATATATATATACTATAATATATATATATATATATACTATAATATATATATACTATAATATATATATATATATATATGTTGCTTGCTATAAAACCCAAACTGATTACTTTCAACTAGGGAATTATGATCCATGTAATTTGCAAACGTATTGGACCCTGCTAAATTACCTCATACACATTTTTATAACGGGCTTAGAGAAGATCTTTTTTTCAATGTGATTTTCTCTTCAAATAGAACTTGGCCATTAAAATTTCTGAAATGATCGTAAGCAGCATCATTTTATAAGGTCACATGCTTTGAAACTTGTACTTGGTTAAATATTGATTTTTTTAATGAAACAACTGAAGTTATTGTATATATATATATATATATATATATACACATTAAAGTTTGATAATATATAAATTCAAATGTCAGTGTGAAGCTGACTATTCTGGTCGTACTCTTCAGCGCTTGGAAGTCAGAGTGGCCCAGCATATGCTGCATGTTTTCGCAGATCAGGTATCGTAAAGAGGAGTATATCGACGGACGCATCCGGGTCTCTACAAATCACATCCGGGTGTTTACAGAGCACCTCCGGTCGTTCACAAGTCCACGAGTCATCCATTGGACAGCACTTGTATTATGATAAAGTGTGCGGTGAGGCGTACTCCGATGGATGTTTTCGCATTGTACACAAGGCTCGTTCCAAACACCAGCTCAAGGTGTTGAAGGAAGTGAGTTTAACAATGCGAAAACTATCGCTCTGTAGGCAAAGGGTTGTCTCACAAATTAAACTTATTTAGAGGCTTCTAAAAAAATAAAAAAATAAAAAATACTTTGCCTATTATGTCCATATATTCCTTGTCGGTTTATAATGACGATATTTTATCTCCGTTTTTTTTTTCTTTCCACGTTTCTCTTTTCGCTGTTTTTAAGCGATATTCGCCGACGTTTCCCTTGAAAATGTGTCGGTTTAAAGGCACCTTGGGATTTTTTATTCTTTTTAAAATTTGTTATTCGAATGTCTTACGACGATTAAATATATTACTAGAAATTCCTCCTTTTGTTTTCTTGTGATATTGTCCTCGACTCGCTATGACTCCGTTCATCCTATTTAAAACCTTGATAAAATTATGTACCACCAAAGATTTGTTAAAATATATATATATATATATATATATATATATATATATATATATACATATATACTCATACACATATATATTATGCACATATATATGCATAATATATTATTTTATATTCTCTATCGTAAAAAATAAATGGTGCACAGTCAGAATATATTTCTCCAGTTAAGTGTTGTATGACAACCCATTGTGTGTGTGTGATACGGTTAACCGAGAAATGTCCGTAGGTTAAACATTCCATGTTCCCTTTTCAAAATCCATCGATTAATAAAAATACGATTTTTTTATCAAATATATTAAAGTATTTTCTCAAACTATACGTAGTTACAGAATAAATATATAAAATTAAGCGAAAAAAATTGCGAAAGGAAAAGAAAAAGCATGGATTAACTGAGAACGAAAAGTAGTCGTACAAGCAATACTGACAAAAACGCTAAAATCCCAACTTTTATCTCGATTTTAGAAGAATTACAACGTTAGCATTTATGGAATACATTCTTTTTCCATTCATACTTTATCTTAGTTCTTTTATCTCTTCGTCGTCATTGTTGTACTTTATGCAATATAATGTGTCCCTATGACGTAAAAAGTCTGAATTAAAGTTTTATTTCTTCCCTCTACACTTAACTAATCAAAGACAAAAGTATGCGCAAACAGTTTCCGATCAGAAAGAGCAATATGTACATAATATAAAACAAATACGGATATATGATTATTTTCCACATAAAATGACATACTTTTTCGGGAATCATCAGTGTGGAGGATTGCCGTTCTGCCGGTCACACGATTCGAACCCCAGACCAAAATCACCTTTACACTTTCAAGTCAGAACATCTATTAATACTACCAACCATACAGCCATGGAGAAAGGGAGAAATTAAAGTCTATCTTTATACAAGTGCAGGCTGCTATAACAATGTTCAACAATCATATTGGACAGAATACACACACATTATATATATATATATATACTATACATGTTTAATCTACCCCAGTGACTTTGTTGGTGCAAAGACATTTTATTATTACTGTTACATCTGAGTAAAACTTAAAAACTATTGAGGATTTTCATCATCAGCATATGGACTTAATAGATTTTAATCTAGTGGATATTTTCGTAATTCGTTTAAGGACTTAACTATGTGCGGATTGATAGAGAAAATAAATCATTTTTTCAAGGATCTAAATAAACAGAACAGAGGAAATTAACATAAAATAAAAAACACATTCTAGGAGTGGATATATTTAAAGAGTAACGATTAGTTTATAATCAATTTTTTTCTCATAAACAAAACTCTATTTCTGAATCTAATAGTAAAAAAAATGTCGTCTATAAATAACACACACTCCCCCACGCAAACACAGACATATATATATATATATATATATATATATATATGTTGACTAGATTAAAACAGAAGTATTTATAAAAAATATATTGCCTGATAATGTGTTTTTTTTTTAACTGAAAGCTTGCATGAATACTTTAAGGTTAATAAATGTTAATTTAAAAAAAAGCATATATCGTTTTTGGCTTTACTCAAAATGTAATATTGAAATACGAAACGATACTTATAAAAAAAGTGCCAATATATATATATATATATATATATATATAGAGAGAGAGAGAGAGATAAGAAAAATTGGAACTTTTTGTAAGTATCGTATCGTATTTTAATATTAAATTGAGAAATAGTATATATATATATATATATATAATGAACATATATTAATGGGGTTAAGCTACACAGAGGCTTCTGCGTTTTATCCCCGTAGGGAATTGTCAGGCTGAAACGCATTGCATTTGTGTTGCCGGGTATCGTTATATATACACGTTTTATTAAGTCTAGCTAGCGAACTAATCAGATTCTTTGTTATATATATATATATATATATATATATATATATATATATATGAGAGATAGATCATATTTATAAATAATTATAAAATTATTTATCACCTACACACGTTAGCGTTTCTAGCTTATTGCTGAATTTCAGACAGTCGGGAGTCGCGAACCACCGTTCACAGAGTCGACCTAGAATCTACAAGCAGTCGCCTTATCATCACGGTTACCGTACACAGCTACGTCATTGAGGGAAATAAAGAGCTATATGTACCTAGAAGTGGGCACAGACAGAAGACTAATTGAGAGGGTTCGACGAAAGTATTATGAGCTTTGAATTAGAGCCTTTATATATATATATATATAATCAGAAATTCGGCCATAGTTCCGGTAATTTATTCTTTTTTAATATTTTCCTTCTAACGTCTCAGATTTACTTCAGATATGATTCTACACTTTTACATGAGTTTCATGTCGTCATGTAATAGTGATAATAAACTGTGTTTTTGAAACGCACGTACATATGGATAAAAATTGTTAAGTGCTGCTGTTCGGAGCTTAATTATAATCTTTCGATTATTTATTATGTCAGCAATTTCAATCTACTGAATTATATATATATATATATATATATATATATATATATATGTGTGTGTGTGCCTTTCTGTATATCGTCCTCAATCTTCACTGATTTGTTTTGCCAGATTAGTGAATAAATACGGTAATTGCGTCTGCGTCTGATATTTGTATTGCATCTTATGCTTTCTATTTCTATGATAAAAACACGAAACCCTTGTAGGCGTTTTATCTCTAGACGAGACTTTCACTATTTACATGTTTTGCCAGTCATAACAAACATAATGAACATTCCTAAAACACTTTAGAATAATAGATGCCTTTTAAGTCGATAAAATATGTTTTCATTTAATCGGAAATATCTTAATCAACACCAAACTAGTTCAAACAACGGTGGTCGCAAAGCCAAAACATCGACTTCTCTATGTATGACAAATAACTCACTAATATTATACATATATATTTGCCATTTAGCCGTTAACTTAATCTTCCATTTCCACAGCAATGCGTGTACTACTGATTCAAGAATTACTTTCGTATTGGGGTTCTAATCGCGTGACCAGCAGGGAGTGTCTCTTTCTAGACTGATGATTGCAGATTAAACATGAAATATAATTTGTGTAAATTTGAAAATAATATTTATTTATAAATAATTGTTCAAAGCTATCGCTTTACGGAACAACTTAAGTAGGTGAACAATAAGCAGTCATTTATAGCGTAATGCAATACTCTAGGCCCCGCCAATTGAGTTCTGTTTGATAGCTTGCTAACATGTCCGCTTAATTTGGCATTCAGACGTTAATTTACTTTATTTCCACGGTAATGCGTGTTGACCGCAACGGTTAATGCTCCGACTATTGAGTCAAGAATGATATTAATATTAAGGCTCTAATCGTGCGACTGGCCATACTGATGAATGCAGGTTTGGCAGGAAACACATGTGTATGGGCCAATTTAGAAAATATTTATCTATGAATAATTATATATATATATATATATATATATATATATATATATATTAAGGCATGTGTTATTGAAGACGACAGAAATCTTCTGTTTAGTGATTCCTTCTTTTATTTTTTACATTCGTCGAATGATCTTTTTGACGTGTAGATGGAATGAATTGATGAAGGATCCATGTGTTTGACTAACGTTTTCAATTCTCTCCGGAATCATCTTCAGGTCTTTAATGGCAAAATGAATACAAAGCGAGTGAAAGAATGGAATTTCTTAAAAGACCTGAAGATGATTCCGGAGAGAATTGAAAACGTTAGTCAAACACATGGATCATTCATCAATTCATTCTATCTACACGTCAGAAAGATCATTTGACGAATGGAAAAAATAAAAAAGGAATCACTAAAAAGAAGATGTATGTCGTCTTCAATAACACATGCCTTAATGAAAAAATGCTGCCTTAATACACACAATATATATATATATATATATATATATAGGGTGACCAAAAAAAAAAACGGGCCCAAACTCTAATTAGGCCCCGTTTCTTAGTGTTTCGTCCGAATGAAATGAATTTTTGGTCATAACTAGTTTATTATATTCAAAACATCACATCAAAATACTATGGTCTTTGGCGTTTTTTTTATCCGTTCTACAGCATGTGTTCTAGATGACCTCCATTTAGATCCGTGCATTTCTTGTGGCGCATAACGAAGTTTTCCATGACGTTCTTACAGACTGAATTGGGAATCGCTCTCATCTCCTCCCTGATGGCTTCCTTGAGTTCCGTGATGGTTCTGGCTTTCCCTGTGTACACTCTGTCCTTAAGGTTAAGGAAACCTCGATCTTATCGAGCATTTTGACTGCCATAGCGCTCCTCTGCTTCTTGTCTGAGGCTGTAAGGGTCTGCAGCGTCTGTATTCTGTATGGATAAGCCCTGAAATCGTTCACCAGCACTCTCCTGCAGGTCTCACGGGAGATACAGAGGGACTGACTTCGCTTACGCACAGAGCGTTTCGGACTCTCCTGGAGAGACTCTCTCACACTTTCAACCAGCTCGGCTGTCCGCTTCTTGGGACGTCCTGAGTGGCTTGGACGGTTCTCACTGGCAGCGTTGAGGTTATCCACGCTCCATACTTTTCGAAGTGGTCCACCCAGTTCTGAATTCTGCTTTTGGATGGAGCCTTTTCACATCCGAACGGATGCATGAAACTGTCCTGGGTTTTCTTAAACAAGCCTGTCTTGTAGTAAAATTTAACACAGTGTATTATTTGTCCCAGCTCCCACTAAGGTCTTGGTGTACTCACGGTCGTTGATTCTGCCATGTCCTGTAAAATAAGGGCAATCGGTGAATAAATAAAGGAGATATCACATAAAGTGTACACGGGGGCCCGTTTTTTGGGGGTCACCCTATATATATATAAAAGATGTCATTAATTAATTTATTTTGTTTGCGATTCTTTTGAAGGAATTCAGTTATTTATACGGAATAGCATTTTACTTTAATTCTATTTAGGAATTATTTCCTTTGTTATTCTTCCAGATGGGGAGCGACATATATATTTTGAAAATTGAATCGTCCATGCACATGTTTCGTCGTTTACAACTCATCAGCATGTTTTAACTTATCGACATTCGAAACCAGGACTTAGTCTAGCAAGGTTCAGCCACGCTGATTAGTCGTAAAAGACGAAACACGAGTACGTAGATAATTAAATTAATATATATATATATATATTATATATTAGAGGAAGCATTATTATAATCAATGAAACAGACGAGTGGAAAAAAAAGGAAAATTGTTAAAATTACCTTAAGGCCTTATCGTCTGACCCTCTGAGAGGAAACGTCAGAATGGTTAATTAAAAACTAAAAGTCGAATGAGATATGAGGGGAAAAAACTTATTTCAGTTGGAGGAAACGATTGAGAGGAAAAAAAAGAAAAAAGGTAAATCTATAAATATATATATTACTAGAGGGACTGTACACGGGAGTTCACTGAGAAAATTAAAGAACCCAATAAACTCATGTTTCCACCGTCTAACCCCATAAAGGTAATGTTAATCAAATTTTAATTACCTATAAATATTAATTGTAGCGTTCTTTAGGGTTAACATTTTAAATAATGAAAATAAAAATTTAAAACTTTGTATTATTTTATAATTATTTAGAGACATAGCATTTTCTACGGTTGGTGCCAAAAAAGTGTCTATACATAAAAAAAATAGAAGAAAAGTAATGTTTGATATGAATAAAAAGGTGTATGCCCTTCATTGACACAATCACTACAATGAAGACCGGGTGGCAATAGGAAAGAAACGGACGGATTATATCTGCGTGCAGTGTGCGTAATGGAACCGATAAAAGTCGGTGTATAATTAAAACAAAATGTAACTAACAGTTAAATCGGCTAGTCCATCCTGTCGGCACTCCATCATGTATGGGTGCTCTGCAGGCAGACGTGAATAATCCCCCAACCACCATCACCACCGAAAAGAGTTACTAATGCCCGGGAGGGTGAACTCTCCTAACATGTAGAGCTGTAATAAATTCTTAGTAACACAAATGCGCTGTATTTATTGATATCTTAACATAACACCCAAAGTCCGTGTGGCAATGCGAAAACAAATCAGAAATGGTGCAGCGTAGCGGAAAACGGAACCGTCAAAACTCAAGTCCATTCTGTTTCTGAATTTTTGAGATGATGATTGATAATGTGTATAATTTGGGTTATTTGGACTACTGTTATCATAGTGAGTGTTATTCTCACAACGTTTCGGCCGCTGTAACATCTATCTCTCTTCAGGTGTATCTTTCGAACTCTGGAATATTTCTGTCGAACTCGGGAATCTGGACGGAATTTCGAACGGAACCCTTTATTTAATCAACGGGGGTAGCATGATCTTGTTCTATCAGCCATGACTGGGAGAAGTCTTCAGTAATTCGCAATTCTTTGTATCGCCCGCACCGAGGATTGAACCTTCAACCTTCAGATGACTATTCTTCCGTAAGGACCCGTGGCGCAGTGGATATAGTACTAAGTAAAATTCAGTTCTAAGTGATAGTCATCCGAAGGTTTGAATAAGAAGTCAGTTAAAGAATACTAATAGAATGTGAGGACTAAAGGACAAAATAAGGGAAGCGAGAGTTACGAGGCTGCCGAAAATAAACCCAAGGTCCACTTTCTATTCTCTTCTACTTTCCTGCCACCAGCCCATAATACCTTATCACACTTTGTTCGTGCTTCAAATTTTATTATATTCTATTTTGGATGGTTAGTCAACGTTCATTTAGAATTGACGAGATGGGGTTGGGGAGGTAAACAAAGCGAAATTAATTAAAGTTAATTACAATAGATTTATAGTGTGCAACCCATTCTAGCAGACCTAACGTTTAACCGGTATGAGTACCAATTTCTACCCTTCTTCAAGCCCTGATCGTATGATTAACCTTTTTATTATTATCTTTTACATGTACATTTTGTCAGGCTATTAATACAATATAGTCAAAATGGCGTATTATTTTTATATGGGTGTCAAGCCCGAACGCAAACTTGTAATGGTCATTTATTTTTAATGCATTGTTTTTCTAAATTATAGGATTTCCGTAAACACTATAGATTGACGGAATAAACGAATATCTGCTTGGCATTCAAATGGCAGTCTTCGGGGTCAACACGAAAATCTTTTTTAACCAGTGACGTACATTATTCATACTTTTACATCCTTTTCTTTTTAATAAATTTCTTGAAACAATTTTCTAAATCATGTCCTTCATGAACACAATATTCGCATTTTTTAAATTTGGGCCTTTTGGCCAAGATCAAAGTGTATTATCTGTTCCGATGGATACGGCATAGACTGGTATCGTCTTGGCCTTCGGGGCTTGATTTACGCCGTTATATGTGACAGTCCTGTGCAGTTCTAGGAGGTCCACCCTCCCAGGCTTTGCCTCCCCTCTTTGGGAAAGAGTACGTTTATTGCTTACTGTCTGGGGCGCCCCTACTGGGGAATGCCGACGGGGCTGCCCAGGCAATTTTTAATGGCCAGAGTGCTCACCTTCTCTGGCGCTGGCTTTTCAAGTCCCTCTTTCCCGACCCGATCTTGGGTCATATCTTACCTTGTGGGAGTAAGATAAAACTGGCCTCGTGCCTAACCTCCTGGCGCGGAGATAAATAACTTATGCTTTACTCATTCAAATGTGTATCGTTCTTCTTCCGATGTCCATAGATTTACGCAATATAGCGGCGTAACAATTCTAGGATTATCTGATTAAAAGACTGACGGAATAAAAATAATCCATTTTCTGAACACAATGCCGACTATTAGTGTTAAAGTCTATCACAGTCCATTAATAAAATATAAATAATTGTAAGTTGTTCATTTTAGTTATGTATTCATGTGTAGAATTAAGAACATAATAAATAGGTGAACATTATACATAGATAGAAAATTGTTTCTTTTTCTCTGGCATAATTTATCTGAGCAATATTTCGGAATAAATTTCTTCAACGGAAAACTAAGGATTGTGATCGGAGTTTCTTTTTCGTTTTGTTCGAGTGTCTGTTGTTATTGAATGCACCATTTCAAAGAAACAAACTTCCGTGAAAGGCTGTCAATATACTTATACACATTCCGGCAATGGAAATATACATTTTTGACGAAAGGGTATTTTCATCGAATGAATGCAATATTTTCTTTCTTTTTTCCCCTGTCAGATCCCATCTGGTGTACTGTTCGCTTATCTCGACATTTTTACACCTGATACTTGACAGGCCCGTCTTCAGGTGTTCACTAATCGTACGCTGCGTCAAGCTTAAGACGAAATAATCCAAGGCACTTTCTCTGAAAGAATATCAAAAGACCTCTTCCGCTTTTT
Source organism: Sepiola atlantica (assembly GCA_963556195.1). Lineage (NCBI taxonomy): Eukaryota > Metazoa > Mollusca > Cephalopoda > Sepiida > Sepiolidae > Sepiola > Sepiola atlantica. Next base: position 186,716,219 of record OY744522.1, read on the forward strand.
ATATGTTTATATGTGAGTAAGTAACAGACAGGTCGACTGTCTGATGGCAAAATTGACAGAATTGTTTGGTATGCATATTTTCTCTCTCTCTCTTATATGAGAGAGAAAGACATAGAGAGAGAGGGAAAGACATAGAGAGAGAGGGAAAGACATAGAGAGAGAGAGAGGGAAAGATATATAGAGAGAGAGAGGGAAAGACATAGAGAGAGAGAGAGGGAAAGACATAGAGAGAGAGAGGGAAAGACATAGAGAGATAGGGAAAGACATAGAGAGATAGGGAAAGACATAGAGAGAAAGGGAAAGACATAGAGAGAGAGAGAGAGAGAGGGAAAGACAGACAGAATGAGAGATAGGGATATAATAAAAAGATATAATTAGACGTCTAGAAAAATAGGAACGTACAGCAATGGATAGGTAGAGATAGATGAAAAGTTATATTTATAATGAACTCTTTAAGGTGGAAAGATGGCGATATGGAGTTTTATTCACCGCGTGTATCGTGTAAAAGTAAAACAATGGATTTTTTTCTGTAAACAATGTCTGAATTAATTTCGTTTTTTTTTTTTATAAATCTGAAGATTGTTGTTTATAAAATTCGGACATTGTTGTTTTTTATGTTCCGTCTGTTTTGACTATGAATAAACAGCTGTAATAGTTTAAGAGACATGCTGATTTTACATTTTTATGTCTTGTTTTTGTCTAAATATCTTTTAATTTCTCTCTCTCTATATATATCTATCTATCTATCTATCTATCTATCTATCTATCTATCTATCTATCTATCTATCTATCTATATATATATATATTGTTAAATATAAAATACAAATATTGTTTCGTACTTAGTACATAATTCCAGCACAAACCTTCTATATTAATAACACATGGTATGTACCTGATTAACCTCATTCCCCTGAAGATGGACCCGGATTGGTCTGAAAGTACTTGAGAGACAAATCCAAACTATGGCGAATTAATCAGCCAATCCCCCTCCGAAACTAAGACCCTGATTCGGACTATTGAAAGGATATACCAAAGGATATCTAGACATGAGTTGTCTCTTATATTCAACAATACTTGCCTGCAAGAGAAGATGCTGCCTAGATATAGATACACACACAGACACACATACACACATATATATATATATATATATATATATATATATATATATATATATATATATATGGAATAGAATTCGAAATTTTGTTAAACATTTTTATTTACGCCTAAACAATTATTTTGACTGTATGCAATCATTTTTTGTTTACCATGATATATTAACATAATTAATATGAATACATTATTCATAAATATACCTATTCATTTATCTTCTTGTTGTTTAAAATATATATATATATATATATATATATATATATATATATATATATTCATTCAACAATGTAACTCTCTTAATCTTAACGCGGAGTGTTCATGCTTGCAGATCTATCTATTCCAGTCTCTGTTTGTATGCAGTCCTTCCTAGAATGTGCATATATGTATCATACTTAATCTAAGCTAGTTAACGTTTGTTTCCTTAAGCGTTTTTTTCTTATAAACATTAACATATATACATGTAAATATATATCTTTGTTCTGAGATTTGACTTATGATCGAAAAAACGTTTTATTTTTTTATTAGCCGTTTTTTTTAATTAAATGAACAAATCGATTATCGCTTTCTTAGCTATCTATATATCGCTCCTATATAATAATAATAATGATAATGAAAATAATAATAATAATGATAAGGATAATATAAAAGTTTTTTTTTGTTATGCACGAATAATATTTATTTATATATATATATATATATATATTAGGGTAGGTCGATTTTACACTTTTTTTTAAATATTAAAAAAAGGCACGTACCGAAAGTTGTATATAGACCTATTAAATACTCATGCAAAAAATTAGATAAAAAACTTCAGCGGTTTTTTGAGCGTTTGGTATCAAAGATCGTAGACAAGAATATACTGAAAATTCCTCGTTTTTGCAAGATTTGCTTGAATACTGGTGTTAAAACCAAATAATTTGTGCATTTAAAATCAGCGAATGTCCTTTTATTTTATAAAAATGATATTAATTAAAGAAATCTTCAAATTAAAAATTTGCCCCCCCCCCTCATTTTCAGTATCTGCTTTTGTAAACTACCTTTTAACGTTATGAATTAAACAGTAATATTTGAATACCTAAAAAAATGATTTTTTTCTGTTATAAGTGAAAATATAACAAGCAAAGAAATAAGGAAAAACCTAACACTATTTTAATGGAGCTTAATATTGAGTCAAATTGCTCCATATAAGACCCCTTAGACAAAAATGCTGGTCTCAATTTCTGACTCAAAACTTTGGCTGTAATGTGTTGATGCCTTGCTTCAAAACCATATACAGTTTGTGAAGCTTCTGTTATTAACTTAACTGCCCGTTCCACGCCCTGAGAATGCTAAAAATGCAGCATAATTTTAAATCTATTAATTGTGTCCAATGTGTGGCATTAAAATTAATAGGTGGTATTCTTTTTAATCTTTTTCTGGTTGACTCCTCACTCCTGAAAGAACACATTAATTAATTGAATTATTAAAAAATTCCAATCTGTACTGCTTTAATAATTATGGTGAAATTAGATAAAATCTTTAAAAATCATTCTATAAATTGGAATAAATAATTGAGTCAGAAATATATGAATAAATATTACTTACCTAATGGCCAAAATTCTTTTTAAAGCTTCTTCTCTTACTTCAATCTCTTCAGATTTAACCATGGAATATAGAAAGTTTTCAGGCAGTAAACAAAATGTATTACCTTGTATATTTCTAAATGTGATATCTTGGATTTCCTGAGGCTGCTCCTTAATCCTCTGGGTCATATTAAAAATGTGCACTTGCTGATTGTGGAATTTACTATTTCTTTTAATTTCAAACCAAGAAGTGGCATACACATTTACAATAAAATTTACTACATAGTGTAGTTTTGTCGTGTGCCTTTGTTGGTATGCACCACGAGTCCATAAACACATGAGCCTGATGGCCAAAGTTAACCATCTTGCTTGGTTTAAAGGACCAATTTTCCAGGAGGTATATCTAGAGTCAACCTTACCTCTAGAAATACCTACTGTGTATTCATAAAGGAGTCTTTGGTCAGAACTAAGATCATGTATTTCATCAATTTTAAAAATTGACTCTAGAGGATTGCTAATAGTGGAAAATTATATTTGGGGTAAATCATGGCAATCATTTGAGCATAATTTCCCCAGAGGGCCACTGAATGTTGTAGGGCCCTTTGCGCAACCATCTATGTTTTTAAAAAGGGCTCTGAAAGGTAGTTCATTATGATGCAAAGAGCAACCAATTGTGTGAAGATTTTTTAAGTTTTTTTTCTAAAATTGCAACCATTCCACTTTCGCAACCTGTGTTGGTATTAGTGTTGTCAACAAGTATAGCCTTGATACTGTTCTCACTGTGGAATTCATGCAAAACATCCACCACTTGATCTGCATGAACAGCACCTGTTGCACCACTATTAGGAAGAACTCTGTGTCAGATATTTACTTTCACATGGTGTTTCTTTTGTAAAAGTTAAATGGTGTTCTGGTCCCTTAGTTTTTTTCATAATTCTGTCTATTTTCATCCACAATTTCCTTATACATCAATGTGTCCTTATCCATTCTCCCATCAACTCCAATACATATAATATTTTAGGTGGGATAAAAACCCCTGGCTGAAATAGTTTTATTTGTCTACCTCCAACAAGGTAAGATGTGACACAAGGTCATGAAAGTGGGATAGATAAGCCTGCGCTATAGAGGTGAGCACTCTGGCCATTAAAAAATTGACTGGGCAGCCCCGTCGGCATTCCCCTGTAGGGGCGTCTCAGACAGTTAGCAATAAACTTACTCCTCCCCAAAGAGGGAAGGCAAAGCCTGGGAGGGTGCAACTCCTAGAATTGCACAGGACGGACAAGCCCCAATAGACCGGCGTAAATCCAGACCAAAAGGCCCGGACGATACCGATTTATTTGGTGGGGTAAAATCCCCTGGCTGAACTAGATTTTATTTATCTATCTCCAACAAGGTAAGATTGACACAGGAAAGTGGGATGAGAAAGCCAGTGCTCGAGAGGTGAGCACTCTGGCCATTTAAAAATTGCCTGGGCAGCTCCGTCGGCATTCCCCGGTAGGGCCGCCTCAGACAGTAAGCAATAAACTTACTCCTCCCCAAAGAGGGAAGGCAAAACCTGGGAGGTTCACCTCCTAGAACTGCACAGGACGGACAGACGGGCGTGAATCCAGACCCAAAGACCCGGACGATACCGGTTTATTTGGTGGGTTAAAAAACCCTGGCTGAACTAGTTTTTATTTATCTAACTCCCACAAGGTAAGGTGTGACAAAAGGTCGGGGAAGTGGGATTATATAAGCCAGCGCTCGACAATTCAAAATATATTTGTGATAATTACATTTGTAAACACAAAATCAACACGTGAATTCCAATTCGCTCGTTGAATTTTCAACCGGTGAATACCATAAAAAATATCCAATAAATAAAACGCCTATGTAAATAAATAATTATTTATATATAACATTAAATATTATAGAGTTTTATTCCTTTTTAATTTGAATATGTACATTTAATTTCTTAAGAAAAGGAATAATAAACTTTAAAATATTTATTATTAAGTAATGTATTACCTTTTTTTGTTAAAACCCGGGTTTAATTTAAGGCGACACATCTGCCGGTGAAATCTAGGCTGTGAGAAAAAATCTCGATTTATTTGATCTTAAATTTGCAATGCTCAAATAAATACAAAGTTTTGAAGAAAAATATTTCTTGTGGTAACTTTTGACATTATTTGGCAACTTTCTTCGAGTGCGATAATTTACAGTTTCAAAATCGACCTCCCCTAATATATATATATATATATCATAGTTTGTGAATTTTCGAATGAAAGAAAATAGTGTAGTGGTTGTGACCCAATGAGTCACGGGTACGAAAATGGGGGTAAATGCGTTTAATAATGTTAGTTCAGGGTACGAATTCTGCGACCGGTGGTACAGTTATATATAATTACACTGATGTGTCTTAAAAGAAATGAAAGACATTTGTATGTGGATATAAAAAAACATCACATATATATATATATATATATATACATATATATATAACTTAATGGATGTGTGTATGTTTGCTTGATGTTTGTGTGCTTCCGATAGAAATAGAATGGTTAGAGAATCTACATAACATCTAAAAGTGTTTCTTTATGTAAATTTACAGGGGAATGCAATAGAAATGCTTTCGTGTCTCTAAGTATACCCTTAAAGGGGCTATGAGGGCATTGTAAGACTGTACAGCAAAGATAAGACATGCGGAGATCAGAAAACGAATTCAGTCACAGAAACTAGGTACTCGTGATTTCTGGGAAATCTTCAATAGTGTTGTGAACAATGGGCAATCAACAATTCCCCAGCTATCCAACCACAATGATGTCATTTTCACGGCAACTGAAAATGATGGACTCTTTGCCAAGCATTTCGCCTTATACTCAACTGTCTAATCAGCAAACACCTCACTCCGAAATGTCCCTATCGCGGACTTAAGCCACACTTGATGTCTTGGCTATCATCCCATCTCATGTCCGAGATATCATAAAAATCCTTGACACCTCCAAAGCATGTGGGCTGATCTTATAATAATAATAGTTAGAAATAAATGCTCTGCTTAACTGGACCTTTGTCCTCTCCAAACTCTACAACAAATGACTTACCGACTCTTGCTTTCCCAATATAAGCGTGAAAATTGCCTCTGAAGTTCCTGTCTTCAAGAATTCTGAAGATAAAACTGATCCTAAGAATTATCGCACCATCAGTCTACTCCCACTCTTCGCAAAACTCTTTGAATCGTTAATCAATCAAGCGATAGTCCGTCCCCTCGTTAATGCTGAACTTCTTTCTGACCATCTTTATGGATTTAGGCAAGCACAGTATTCTGTGGATATCCTAACAGTCATCTCTAAACGCATATGACATACACTGGACAAGGCAGGTGAAACTTAGGTGATACATCTACAGCCTTTCACAAGGTCTATCATAACGGTTTTCTCATAAAAATTTATTTATATGGTATTACTGGACGAATATTTAATATAATTAGATCTTTCCTATCCAAAAGTATAATCCAGGTTGTCCTCGATGGCTGTTAATCAAAACAAAATAACATAACATAAATGAAGGTGTACTCCAGGGATTTGTCTTTGGACCTTTATTGTTCATGATTTTCATAAACGAACTTCCTTGATGGCATTGTGTCTGAGATGGGTATATTTGCTGACGACACCACTCACTACTCTCATGTGGGCAAAACGGACTCGCACATATCCTAGGCTATGGCTGTATCTTTAGAAAGTGACCTCCCATTCTGTAGGGGAATAGGGTAATAAATGGATGCTAACATTTAATGCTGCTAAGACAAAACTTCTTTCCTTCAACAACTACAAGAAACTTTTTCAACTACCGATTGTCATGGCAAATAACACCCTACCCGAGAGTCCAACGTTCAAACTCTTCGGCCTGGGATGGGGGAGGATTTCATGGCCGTGCTTCTGATCTGGCGACATGTGAGTTGTGGACCGGAGCGTTGTCCCGCAGGAGGAGGATACCTTTGCTGATCTTGCTCCGCATCTTGATTTTGATAGCTTCTTTTAATTTCATCAAAAGTGAAGCGTAATAGGCTCCTGTAATTGTGGTACCCTTTGCCAGAAAATCTGTCATCACTACTCCGTCCTGGTCTCAGAAAGAATGTGAGCATGACCTTGCCAGCGGATGGCTGCACCCTTGCCTTCTTTGGAGGTGGTGAGTCCAAGTGCTTCCACTGCATTGGCTGGGCTTTGGTCTCTGGATCATAGTGATGGACCCAAGTCTCATCCTGTGTAATCAGTCTTTTGAAAAACTTTGTATAATCTTTTTCCTCGAGCACTCGACTCGTTCTTGCTTCTGGAAAGGTGTGAGCAACCTGCGAATCTATCTGGCATATGCAAATTGTCATGAATGATAATTTCCACAGACCCTGTACTAATCTTGACGTCTTGGGCTATTTGGCAGATAGTAATGCGTCGATCTTCTAAGATGGCAGCCTTAACATGGAAGACAGATGCCTCATCAATGGCAGAAGAGAGAAGACTAGGTGTGGTAGCTGTTTCCATTTTTGAATTCACGATGCCAGCGTCTTACAAGGCATCGTCACCATACGTTTATTTCATTTCATCAAAAGTCTCCTTTGATGTGAATCATTTCACATACAAACGCCGGATCACTGCGCGATACTCAACTGACTCCATTTCACACCTGACTCAGTTCAAAAACCTGTAAATCAGAAACCACAATTTGTTTAGAGCTGTTTTTTGCAACATAACCCATACATATATAAATCATTACACATGCCGAATTTCATCTAGATAAGACAACTAAAAGTGGGTCAGGAGCATTACTTATTGAACGCCTCGCGTATATATACATGCATATTCATGTATATACATATATATATATATTCATGTATATACATATGCATGTTTATATATATATATTCATGTATATACATACACATGCATATATATATTAATGTATATACATATACATGCATATATATATATATATTCATGTATATACATATACATGCATATATATATATATTCATGTATATACATATACATGCATATATATATATTCATGTATATACATATACATGCATATATATATATTCATGTATATACATGCATATATATATATATTCATGTATATACATATACATGCATATATATATATATATTCATGTATATACATGCATATATATATATTCATGTATATACATATACATGCATATATATATATATATTCATGTATATACATACACATGAATATATATATATTCATGTATATACATATACATGCATATATATATATTCATGTATATACATACACATGAATATATATATATTCATGTATATACATATACATGCATATATATATATTCATGTATATGCATATACATACATATATATATATACATGCATATATATATACATGCATATATATACATGCATATATATATACATATACATGCATATATATATATTCATGTATATATATATACATGCATATATATATATACATATACATGCATATATATATATTCATGTATATACATATACATACATATATATATACATGCATATATATACATATACATGCATATATAAATACATATACATGCATATATATATATTCATGTATACATATACATGCATATATATATATATTCATGTATACATATACAAGCATATATATATATATATATTCATGTATACATATAGATGCATATATATGTATATATTCATAGATGCATATATATGTATATATTCATCTATACATATACATGCATATATATATTCATCTTACATATACATGCATATATATACATGTACATGCATGTATATATATATATATTCATGTATATACATATACATGCATATATATATATATTCATGTATATACATATACATGCATATGTATATATATTCATGTATATACATATACATGCATAAGTATATATATTCATGTATATACATATACATGCATATATATATATTCATGTATATACATATACATGCATATATATATATTCATGTATATACATACACATAGATATAAATATATTCATGTATATACATACACATGGATATAAATATATTCATGTATATACATACACATATATATATACATGCATATATATATATATACATGCATATATATATATACATATACATGCATATATATATATACATATACATGCATATATATATATAAATGCATATATATATACATATACATGCATATATACATATACATGCATATATACATATACATGCATATATACATATACATGCATATATATACGCATATACATGCATATATATACATATACATGCATATATATATTAACATATACATGCATATATATACACATATATAGCATATATATATACATATACATGCATACATATATTAACATATACATGCATATATATATATTCATGTATACATATACATGCATATATATATATTCACGTATACATATACATGCATATATATATATATATTCATGTATACATATATATGCATATATATATATTCATGTATACATATACATGCATATATATATATATATTCATGTATACATATACATGCATATATATATATATTCATGTATACATATACATGCATATATATATATATTCATGTATACATATATATGCATATATATATATATTCATGTATACATATACATGCATATATATATATATTCATGTATACATATACATGCATATATATATATATATATTCATGTATACATATACATGCATATATATATCCCTCGCTCATTGCTATCATTTTCCAAATATTTCAAATATTTCACACCCTATCACTACAAATCCTCCCTCTCCCCCACTCAACTATTTTCTCCCATACCCCTTCTTAAATTCCCTCATTTTCTCAAAACGCTCTTTAAGACCATAACTTTCGCCCATCCACCAAAATCACAGCCCCCTTCCTCTCTACCCATCCTCCTTTCCCTGCATACACCCCCCACACACAAACATTCCAACCTACTTTTTCCCCTTCAATCTTGAACCGCAGCCATCTGGTCAAACACCCCTCCTCCCCCCCTCTTCCTCACCTCCCTCTCTGCCATCCACTTTACCCCTGCTCATCCCCCACCTCTTTCTCTTACCACCAGCTACAGTAGTCCTGGCTCACCCCATCCTTCCATTTTTCCCCACTCATTCTTTTCTACATTCATTTCTATTTCTCCAACAAATACGGACGTCCACCCAGTAGTTGGCCACTATTTCATTCTATTTTTCCCAATATGTCTACCCTACATGTATCTGTGCTTGCATGACATTTTTTCTCTATTTTATCATCCTGATGAAGTCTTATAAATAAAGACGAAACGTTAATGTACACATAAAAAACATCCATTTTTTGGTTTTCCTTTTTCATTTTCCCATCACGTCGGATTACTTTCATCCTTCTCTTCCCATATATATATATATATTCATGTATACATATACATGCATATATATATATATATATATTCATGTATACATATACATGCATATATATATTCATGTATACATATACATGCATATATATATATATTCATGTATACATATACATGCATATATATATATATTCATGTGTACATATACATGCATATATATATATATTCATGTATACATATACATGCATATATATATATATATTCATGTGTACATATACATGCATATATATATATATATTCATGTATACATATACATGCATATATATATATTCATGTATACATATATATGCATATATATATATATATATTCATGTATACATATACATGCATATATATATATATTCATGTATACATATACATGCATATATATATATATTCATGTATACATATACATGCATATATATATATATATTCATGTATACATATACATGCATATATATATATATATATATATTCATCTATACATATACATGCATATATATATTCATGTATATATATATATATACATATGCATGCATATATACATATATGCATGCATGTATGTATACATGCATATACATATATATACACGCATATATATATGTATATATATATAAACAGGACACAAATAATTATAACAAAATTAAAAATAAAAGAGAAATAAATTTATATCTATTATACAATGCCCTATATCCAGATGCTAAAAACTAAACTGGGCAAAAAATTCCTAAATCTGATTGAAAAACACTTCCCCCTAACCAATCTCCTGCATGAAATATTCAATAAAAATAAGCTTAAATTGTCTTACAGCTGCTGCGAAAACACAGAAATGATAATTAAGGCACACAATAACAAAATACTGAAAGAGAACAGCAGAAAGGAAGAAAAATATCAAATTATATAAAAACGTGACAATTGTAGCAAAAACATAACAAAGAACAACAATATAAACAATACAAATAGAAATAAACTAAACACTAATAGTAATCACCCGAATAGTAATGCAAACGTTACCAATGAAGAGAAAAGATGTAACTGCATAAATCGTACATTTTGTCCACTACAAAATAAATGACTAATCGAAAGACAGAATATTTGCCAAGGAAAGACCGAGTAACAAGAAGTACGACGTTGGTATGACCTCCCTAGATCTTTAAACCAGATATTATAACCACAAAAGCACATTAAAAACAGAACGTCGAATTAAAAAAGCACTAGCAAACCAGTATTGGGAGCTTAAAGAAAATGGACGCTCACCAATAATTCAATGGAAATAAATACAACAGGCGAGGACATGTAGAAATATAGACGACCCGTGTAGATTATGTCTGAATGAGAGATTTAGAATCCTAAACTTTAAAAAACCCCAAAATCATTTAAACTGCAGAAGTGAGATAGGAAACAACTCCTTGCACAGAATAAAATTTAACTCAGGCTAACAATACATAAATAAATAAACAAATAAGTAAAAAAAACTAAACTTAACCTTAACTTAAAAACTTAAACCTAAAATAGAAATACAAGGAACCACGTGTTATAATCAGGTCATCCATTATATTGACACAACTAAGAAACAGTATATAGGCCACTCTATAGAACATATAACAGGAAATAGGAAGTAAAACTAATCGGACCTTTGTTCATGAGAAGCCCAACGATTTACTAGAACAACAAAGAATATGATTGGTTAACTAGCTAGCTGTGTATATAAAAACATCCGGCAAAACTAACTCAATGCATTTTAGCCTGAAGATTCCAGCCGGGGATGAAACGCGGGCGCCTCTGTGTAGCTTAATTGCCATAAATATATTTTCATAACTTACTATGCATCCATGTATATATATATATATACATATATATCGCAGTTTAACTCAACTGACTATCAGAAACTATGTTAGTGGTCCGTATCTACAAAAGGGAACCTGAAAATTTTCTCACGGTTTTATATTTTTAGCTACTCACGCAAGTACTGACTTTGTTTTCTGAATCTATGCAACAAATCAGATAACATTATTTTATCTAATCTTATAGAAGAGCATATTTTATGTGTATCTATGTAGCTACAAATTATTGGCTTTTTATTTAATGATTTATTTATTTATCTTTTTTAGTTTATGATTTGGTATTTTTCCAATAAATTAAGCGAAGTTTCCATTTATTTTAGGCTAAAAGCAATAAAATGGCATGCTTTTTCTTAATACTACCAGTTACTCACACGAGAAATAAAAACGATAATGGACGGAAAGGGTGCACGCGATGTGGGTGTGACGAGATAGTTAAAACTCAATTTATAGTCGACGAGACTATAAAAAGTCAATTTCGACCCCATAAATTAAATAATTATTTTATATATATTTGTTCGTGGGGATTTATGCAGGAAAGCAACCCACTATTAAAAATACTCATCCGCCAAATTGATATCCAAAAGATTAAGAAAATGGACAAGATTTTAACATTGGTAACAGGTCTTTAAAAAACACTATATTTGTGGAGAAAGAGGTTATCACTTTAGATTATGTATATGCGACACAAAAACCGACTCTAAAACCTAAAATACATATATTTAAAAAAATGTTAACGTCAAATTTTATCTGGCTATTTACATGTAATCGCTTAAAAAGTATAATCTAATTTTCTTTTAAAGTGAAATGAATAGGATGCATGGCTCCAGTAATGTCCTCATTACTTTCCTTTCGTTTTAATAGATACAATGATTTATCTCCCACTAATACGGACGTTTAAGTGTTCATAATTATGTATAAACTTAATAGAAATTAATATTTATACGCAATTGTAAACTCGAGTAAAATGCTTACATGGGGGTTCAGAGTTTCTTGTGTTCTTCAATACTCTCGGGGGAATGCCCGTGGACGAGTTTTGCTAGATATTAAATTTTATTATTTACTATACGGCATAATCACGCTGACACACCGGTTCACGTTAGATCACCGAAGTTAAGCGACGTTAAGGCTGACCAGAACTAAATGGGGGACAATTTGGGAATACCTGGTGTTGTATGTGGCTTGAAGAGGACATGGGCTCCACCAGGTGTTATTATGCGCACTGAAACATTATGACAGATAAAGTGTCGCATGCCTCTCCGACGACGCCCCTTGACGTTATGGGATATGGATGGATGGATGGATTTACTATATATACTATATATAAAATAAAAATCAACTTTTCTAAAACGCAACGAAGCCGAATCAATACAGCAGACCATGCACATGCAGATTGATAACCTTTCAGAAAGAGCTTTGTTACAATAAATACAATAAAGCTTGGCCAGTACTAAATGGGTGATGATTTGGGAATACCAGGTGCTGTATTTGACATGGAGTGGACATGGGCCCCACCAGGTTTTATTATGCCCACTTCTTTTTCTCGTCTCCATATACAAAGCTATTCAGCTTATATAACGTCCAGCCAGTGCTTCATATATTTCTGTCCCTTGATGTTGTAGAGTTCTAGGTCCTTTGCTATGCAAGGTCCGCCCAACAGAGCATCGAAGGAAGTTCTCCATGGTCTGGAGTTCTGTGCCACAGTCGCATGTGGTTGGACCACTAAAATAGCCCCATCTGCTTAGGGCCTCCCAGGAACGGTTGACACCTGAGCGAAGTCGGTTCAGGAAACTCCATTTTGCCTACTGAAATGTATGACAGAGTATCTGCATGATTCTCCAACGAGGTCCCTTGACGTTATAGGATATGGATGGATGGATGGATGGATAAATTCACTATTCTATATATAACATGGAAATCAACTTTTTAAAAACTGAACGAAGCCGAATAAAGACGGCAGACCATGCACATGTAGATAGATAACCTTTCAGAAAAAGCTTTGTTACAACAAATAAAATGTATTAAGATAAGCAAATTAAATAACTATAGCAAAACAAACTACAGCAGAATAAACACCATTGACAATAATAACACTGAAAATAAAACTAATTATGATTGAGCAGAAAAGTATATTTTATTTAATCTGGATTAAAATGTGTTATAATCAAAGTTACATTAACACGAGAAAAAACAAACACGAAGTTTTCTTATAAGTTTATTAGTATGGATTAACTGCATGTTTGGCGCGGTGGTGCATGACGGCATTCATCAATAGGGCATGGGGTGACATCAAGTGTTCTAAAAATTGCAAAAGATTTCCCACCCGCGCTTCTCACTCCATCCCCGCGTTTGTCTTGACGGTCTCACATTTTCCTTAGATCAGCAATTCCTCCGATTTCCTTGGAACGGTTCCCAGTGCACCAATTATTTAGGCCACCCCCACTCTGTCTTCGAATTCCAAAGCCGCTTTAGTTTTCTTTTTTGGGCAGGCTTCCATTTTTTCACTTTCACGCTGGCCTCTTCTTTCAGAAATGTAATAAAAAAATATAAAAAAAGAAAGAAAATAAAAAAATCGCTACGTTTTCCTGAAAACACAACTCGTTTTTATATCTTTGCTTGCATCTCTTCTCCAGATCTGGCCGGTTTCAATGCAAACTATCTACAAAAAGTTACTCTTGTTCTTTATTGAAATTGAAGAGTTTGAATGCAAAACGCGATAAACGCCATTCACAAGATATTTTTTAGATTTCCCTTTTCAGGAGATCTCCAGCCATCTCTCCATCCGAATTAGTTTTCACTTGAAGCATATGATGGGAGCTTTATTCGATCGGCACAAATCTTTTTTTTGTCGACAGAGACGGCTGTTCGTCTCTCGGAAATAGTTGGTGACGTCTAGTTTGAAAGATGACCATGGTGCTGGTGCACCAGTCGTCGAAGTGTTGAACCTTTTCGTTCTTCCTTCTCTTAATCACTAAAGTAATAGTAGTCATTTAAAAAGACAACAAATAATGATGTTATTTGTTCGGAAATCTAATTTCTAACACTAATTTCCAGCAAGTACTTCAAGCAATCACATCTTCACAACCCACGTAAGGTTGACAAGGACTCTAAAACCACGTTTGATCACGTCGACACTTAATTCCCAAAGGCAGGAATCCTCTCGGTTTTCTGCTACGCAATCCCATGACGTCATATATTGCCACGTAATCCTAATTGTAAACTTTAAACGTCAAATGGAATTCATATTTTTTAAAATTTAACCTTACGTGTAAATTTCCGACATAAATATATTTTTCCTCATCCGCATCTAAATATTTCTGCATTCTTAATTTTCTTTCTTTCAATTAAAATATGCAGTTATGATCGCATTCCTGCTGCGACCAGACGAGGTTGTCCTTACCAAAAATGTACCAACCAGTAATGTTATTGTTTTTCTCCTTTTTCTTTGCAAAACTCAATCATGTTCTGCAAAGCCCAACACAAAAACAAGATATTTCCACTAAAAAACTACCAAACTAAACACCATGAATACATACATAAACATATAAAGAACTTGAAGCAAAAAGACTTTTACCGAAATGACTGGGTTCGGCATTAAATTATCCGAAAAGAGTTAATATGCCGTAAAACAAAAAAAAACTACTATCGCATTCAATATTTGTTTTTGTTCTTTTCATCTGCAAATGTGTCACACGTGCGTAATGTCGTATTTTATCTGACAGCCTATGCTCTTGTTTAGTTGTGAAGACGATAGTACAATGACAGTTCAAAGCTTTTTATTTCTACTGACCAGAGATTTTCTTTCTTGTGAGCCGTTTTGATTTGTACGTCCAAGTTGAGAGGGGGGGGGGTCTCCTTACGAGAGCTGCTAATATACGCCCGTACGATTGTAGCTCTTAACATATTCAATCAAAATTTTCTTTGTCAAACCAGTATGTGTTTTTTTCATTTTCGTATTGTCCGATGGAATGTCGACTTCAGTGTGAAAGAAACATGCAGTAATGTATTAAGCACGGTTACGCAAGTATGGATCGATGAAGGTGTAGACATTTTTAAAAAGATTGTTTTCATAAAAATATATATTGGATAATATTTTTATATATAAACTAATAAATATATATTTTTTGACGAAATGTCTACACCTCTACTGATATATATATATATATATATATATATATATATATATATAAAATATGAAACTCAAAGTATACTTTTAGTAAATAGAACCTATAGTAAAATAGTTTAAGCTCAATATACGAGATAGAGCAATTATAAAGATAGATGAGAGTAGACAAATCTATTTCAACTTCGATTGTTCAATGCAAGGTGTACTCGGTAAAACATGTTTATTTTTCTTTCCTTAAGCCAAGGGTTTTCAAAGATTAAAATCTTAACATCAGAGGAATTACATAGATGGATAAGTTGGCATTGGAAAAGCCAAAATTCCAAATTTGAAAAAATATTAAGTAATGGAGAGTGAGAAAGTGCATGTAAAAAGATATGGGGTCTGCCCAGTTGGTAAATCTCCGTTGATGAGGTGTCCAGTGAAAGGAGATTTACAGATGGAAAAAAGGGGTTTCGTGAAGGCAGTATAGAAAAAGTTCAAGAATGAAGTAAATCCAATAGAAAGATGTTGAGTTCAATCGTAGGTGGAACGCACTTATTCGGAAGTAATTTTGAGAATTGGTGCTCTCTGGTGACACCTTAAATAGTTCATTTACTCCCCTTAAAATCTATTTAAAATTTCAACACACTAGTGCTTCACTAAAGTTTACAAAATTCAACACAACTTTTTCTATGCTGCCTTCACGAGAACGCTTCTTTTTTATCTGTAAATCTCCTTTTATTGACACCTCATAAACAGGCATTTAACAACTGGACAGACCCCATATCTTTTTACACGCACTATCTCACTCTCCTTTACTTAATATTTTTTCAAATTTTGAATTTTGGCTTTTCCACTGCCAAATTATCAGAGGAATTACATAGATAGATAAGATAAACTTTGAAAAGCCTTAGCTTAAGGAAAGAACAATAAACATATTTTTACCGAGTACATTTGCATTATACAATCGAAGTTGAAATAAATTTGTCATTCGTACATGATTATCCTTTTCTGTATTCTATCTTTATATATATATGTATTTATATATATATATGTACTTATATATATGTATTTATATATATATATGTACTTATATATATGTATTTATATATATATATACATATATATGTATTTTCATATATATACATATATATGTATTTTCATATATATATATATATATGTATTTTTGTATATATATATATATGTATTTTTGTATATATATATATATATGTATTTTTGTATATATATATTTATGTATTTTTATATATATATTCATGTATTTTTATATATATATTCATGTATTTTTATATATATTTATGTATTTTTATATATATATTCATGTATTTTTATATATATATTTATGTATTTTTATATATATATTTATGTATTTTTGTATATTTATTTATATATTTATATGTATATATATTTATGTATTTATATATATATATTTATATATATATGTGTATTTGTATATATATGTATTTTTATATATATATGTGTGTATTTGTATATATATATATATGTATTTGTATATATATATGTATTTGTATATATATATACATGTATTTGTATATATATATATATATGTATTTGTATATATATATATGTATTTGTATATATATATATGTATTTGTATTTTTATGTGTTTTTATGTATTTATATATATATATATGTATTTTTCTATATATATATATGTATTTATATATATATATATGTATTTTTCTATATATATATATGTATTTATATATATATATATGTATTTTTCTATATATGTATTTATATATATATATATGTATTTTTCTATATATATATATATATATATGTATTTATATATATATATGTATTTTTCTATATATATATATGTATTTATATATATATATATGTATTTTTCTATATATATATATATATATGTATTTATATATATATATGTATTTTTCTATATATATATATGTATTTATATATATATATATGTATTTTTATATATGTATTTATATATATATATATATGTATTTTTATATATGTATTTATATATATAAATATATGTATTTTTATATATATATATATGTATTTTATATATATATATATGTATTTTTATATATATATATGTATTTTTATATATATATATGTATTTTTATATATGTATTTATATATATATATATATGTATTTTTATATGTGTGTATGTATGTGTATATGTGTATACATATATGTATTTTTATATATATATATATGTATTTTTATATGTGTGTATGTATGTGTATATGTGTATACATATATGTATTTTTATATTTATATATATATTTGTATATGTATATATATAAGCAACATGACAATTAAATTATACACAAATAATACAAAACAATATTTTTTTATAAATTGTTAAGAAAATAGTAAGGCAAAATTGTTCTTTTACTTTTCACTACACACCATTTAAAAACACTCTAGTTCGTAATGGATTTAAATAACTGCAAACGTGTTCTTCTGTAAAATCGTTGTGGTAAATGAAATAAAACATTTGCATTTATTCATGTTGTCTATTTATGGCATAGTTACTATAGATGTTTGATAATACAATTGGGTGTAGGCATATAAAAGCTCTGATTGGTCGCAACATATCACGCTTAAAGAAAGAAGGGATTTTAGAGATCAGTATGTTAGAGGGAGCACGAATCTACAGTTTGTCATATAAAATGAATTTGTTAATCCATCGAAACCTTTATAAAAACATGGTAATTGACTAGTTCTAAGAATATAACAATCAATGCAAGAATCGATTGGATATTGCTGAAGTGCGTTAAATAAAAGTAATCTATTAAAATAAAGCCATTGGTATTCTGTATAGTTGAACGACTACTAAGAAGAAAATCCAAGATGGCGTATTACCCAACAAAGCAATTGAACTAGAAGTTCTCATCTCTGAGGTCACGCACATCAGTTGATTAGACAAGTGAATAATAGCAGCAAACAAGATGAGAGTAACTCACCGAAAGCTGTAAATAATGTTACCAGTCAGTTAAGTTTGTTGGTGAGATACAAAGAAAGCAGCACGTAGTAATGACCATTGTCTCAGAGCAAATCTGGAAAAGGAATAAACAATAAAAAGGTGAGGGGAAATTATGACACAGCCCATAACCCGACAGGAAACAGAATTCCGGAATAACAAAATAAAAAAAATATTCTACATCGTTCTGAGACAACAATGCATCTATCCAGTCACGCCACTATGAAGAACGAAATCAAAGATGGCGATTCGGAACAGTTTGCATGTGGGAATAAAGAATGAGACGATAAAAGAATTCACAAAAATTTCGCTGATGTAAAATTGTTAGGACAACTAACGAAAAAACGGAATTATCTCCCTTGAACCAATTTCGGGAGTTAAGAGTTATCGCCCTTGAGATTGGAGTCGGCTGCCGGAGAGAAAGTAAACACAGACCACGGTTCAGACTGTTAATGTCAATCGCGCCAAGCGGCAAAATAATTCATTAATTCATTCTGTGTTCAGTTTTAATAAATCTGTTAAACGTTTCTCTTGATAGTTCATCCATTTTCTTTACAAGTTATTACGAGGTTATAAAACAATTATGGCAAATTGAAAGCGTACGCTTACGCATAAATATCATTAAACTTTATACTATAGTAAAATAGTTGCGTTGGTTGTGTACAATGAATCTGTAAACGTCAAATACGTATACCCGATTTTAGTGAAATTTAAACAATATGTATCAGACACTATTTCATAGGGTTTTACAAAAGTTCAGTCTTTCTTCCGACTATATTAGTGATTGAACGAGTGGTGTGCATATTAAAGTGGACATATTGTTCCTCATTAAATCCCGAGCAACGTCGGTTCCTCTGGCTAGTTCGTTTTAATTTAAATCATTCATACTATAATTATATTGAAAATGTTCATTACGTAACGAACGGACCGAATTGAGCGTCAATAAAGGCATGTGCTACAGTGAATAGCATTCTAGTTCCATTTCAAATCGTTGTACTCTAGGGTCTCAATTCTATTCTTTAACGGATTGTCTCCTCGGCCCTCCCTCGAATCTGGCTTGTTTATTGACAGAAGAGCCAACTTCAAAGAAAACACGAAGCATCACGTGGTGACTCTTGACCTTTAGCCTGACCTCTCTCTAGTGTGCTTCTCTTTCTGGTACCATCACCGACGAGAGCAATCGAAGAGAGATGATCTTTCCGCCAGGGGGCGCTCGTTACCTTCACCATTCATTGGCTGCATAATTAAAGCTACTTGACCCTGGTCTTTCCATTTGGACTTTCGTCCGCCATATTTTTTTTTTATATTCAGACATGTTGCGTTACTTTTTCGTTTTTGTCGTTTTTGTTTTGTCAACGATTTGTAAATGTTCTTTTAAAATGATTTTTTATTCATCTGGTATTTTTATCCATTCTTTTTATTCTTTCTTTTCATTCTTCCTTTTTATGTGTCTATTCTTTTTTAATGGATTTTTTTGTACCGTTGTTACTTTATCACTTTTTGTGAATTTCTTACCGAGTCGAACAGTTTTTTTCTTATTTATTCCTGTATTATCGTTTAATTCGTTATCATTTCTTTCTTATCACCTCTATTCTTTTAAAGATACATTAAGTTTCGATCTACATTCACTTGTTCTTCTTCCTCTTCGTATTCGTTCTCTACTTTTTCCTCCTCTTCTATTTCAGCCGATGCCTCGTTCGCCTTCTGCCTCTTCTTTTTTTCTGCCTTCTTTCTTCTTCTGCCTTCTTTCTTCTTCTGCCTTCTTTCTCTTCTGCCTTCTTTCTTCTTCTGCCTTCTTTCTTCTTCTGCCTTTTTTCTCCTTCTGCCTTTCTTCTTCGTCTTCTGCCTTTCTTCTTCGTCTTCTGCCTTTCTTCTTCGTCTTCTGCCGTGCTTCTTCTTCTTCTGCCTTTCTTCTTCTTCTGCCTTTCTTCTTCTTCTGCCTTTCTTCTTCTTCTGCCTTTCTTCTTCTTCTTCTTCTTCTTCTTCTGCCTTTCTTCTTTTTCTGCCTTTCTTCCTCTTCTGCCTTTCTTCTTCTTCCTCTTCTGCCTTTCTTCTTCTTCTTCTTCTGCCTTTCTTCTTCTTCTGCCTATCTTCTTCTTTTTCTGCCTATCTTCTTCTTTTTCTGCCTATCTTCTTCTTTTTCTGCCTTTCTTCTTCTTTTTCTGCCTTTCTTCTTCTTTTTCTGGCTTTCTTCTTCTTCTTCTGCCTTTCTTCTTCTTTTTTCTTCTTTTTCTGCCTTTCTTCTTTTTCTTCCTTTCTTCTTCTTCTGCCTTTCTTCTTCTTCTGCCTTTCTTCTTCTTCTGCCTTTCTTCTTCTTCTTCTGCCTTTCTTCTTCCTTTCTTCTGCTTTTCTTCTTCCTTTCTTCTGCCTTTCTTCTTCCTTTCTTCTGCCTTTCTTCTTCTTCTGCCTTTCTTCTTCTTCTGCCTTTCTTCTTCTTCTGCCTTTCTTCTTCTTCTGCCTTTCTTCTTTTTCTTCCTTTCTTCTTCTTCTTCCTTTCTTCTTCTTCTGCCTTTCTTTTTCTTCTGCCTTTCTTCTTCTTCTGCCTTTCTTCTTCTTCTGCCTTTCTTCTTCTTCTGCCTTTCTTCTTCTTCTGCCTTTCTTCTTCTTCTTCTGCCTTTCTTATTCTTCTTCTGCCTTTCTTCTTCTTCTTCTGCCTTTCTTCTTCTTCTGCCTTTCTTCTTCTTCTTCTGCCTTTCTTCTTCTTCTTCTGCCTTTCTTCTGCCTTTCTTCTTCCTTTCTTCTGCCTTTCTTCTTCCTTTCTTCTGCCTTTCTTCTTCCTTTCTTCTGCCTTTCTTCTTCTTCTGCCTTTCTTCTTCTTCTGCCTTTCTTCTTCTTCTGCCTTTCTTCTTCTTCTGCCTTTCTTCTTTTTCTTCCTTTCTTCTTTTTCTTCCTTTCTTCTTCTTCTTCCTTTCTTCTTCTTCTGCCTTTCTTTTTCTTCTGCCTTTCTTCTTCTTCTGCCTTTCTTCTTCTTCTGCCTTTCTTCTTCTTCTGCCTTTCTTCTTCTTCTTCTGCCTTTCTTCTTCTTCTTCTGCCTTTCTTCTTCTTCTTCTGCCTTTCTTCTTCTTCTTCTGCCTTTCTTCTTCTTCTGCCTTTCTTCTTCTTCTGCCTTTCTTCTTCTGCCTCTTTATTACTCTTATTTCCCTTCCTTTCTCTACCTCTCCAATGCATCCTTTTTCGTTTTCATCTTCCTCATCCACTTTTTTCTTTCTCTTCTTTATTATTGTTTTTGACAACTACTACTCATAATTCTACTTTCGATTTCTCTCGCTCCACGATTTTCTTTCTAATTATACTACTATTAATATATTTTATTCTTTCTTTTTCTCATTTTTCGTATATTATTTCTTGTATTCTACTAGGTATTATCCTTTTCATTTCGTAATCATTCTCTTCTCTATTATTTTTGTCCTATTTTATTTTTTGTTCATCTTGTTGTTGTTCTAATTTTTGGTTTATTCTTTTTAGTTCTTTATTTTTTCTGATTTTCATATTACAAGTCTTTTCACTACTTATTTTTTTACTATTCTTTTTTCTTGTTGTTCCTCTATTTCTTCTGACTCTTCTCCTTTTTCTCCTTCTTCTGTCTCTTGATCTATCTTTTCTGAATCTCTTCCTCCTCCTTCTACTGAATCTATTCCTCCTCCTTCTACTGAATCTATTCCTCCTCCTTCTACTGAATCTCTTCCTCCTCCTTCTAGTAAATCTCTTCCTCCTCCTTCTAATGAATCTCTTCCTCCTCCTTCTAGTGAATCTCTTCCCCCTCCTTCTAGTGAATCTCTTTCTCCTCCTTCTAGTGAATCTCTTCCTTCTCCTTCTACTGAATATCTTCCCCCTCCTCCTCCTACCGAATCTCTTCCTCCTCCTACTGAATCTCTTCCTCCTCCTTCTACTGAATTTCTCCTCCTCCTTTCTCTCTTTTTGCTTCTTACTCCCTTCCACTTACTCCTTACTCTTTTCTTCCTTTTCCTACTACTTTATAATCTCCTCATCTCCTCTTCCTTCTTTTGACTCTCTCCTCCTCCTTCTTTTGACCCTCTCCTATCCCTTCGTCTTTTGACTCTCCTCCCCTCTTCCTTCTTCTTCACTCTCCTCCTCCTTATGACTCTCCTCTTTCTTTCTTTTACTATTCCTCCTCTTTCTATGACTCTTCCTCCTACTTTTTTTCTGACTCACATTTTTTCCTTCCATTTTTCGTCTTTTTCTTCTTCAACCATTAATCTTCTCTTTTTCTTCTTCAACCATTGTTTTCTGATGAACGAAGCTGTTTATTTTCTTTTCATTCACAAAGCTTATACGAATCGCTTATAACTTCTGAACACTTCCCATCTCCACAATTACATATTTAATTTCTTCTATAAGATCTTTCTTTCGATTTTCTCTTCATCTACTCGTTCGCTTTTGCCGTCATTCCTTCTTTCATTCTTACGTAACGTCTTAGTGTTATCGTTGTTTGCTATTCTAACATTTCATTTCTTCTCCCTTTCTTTTTCATTTATTTCGTGCTTGTCTGATTTAGTTTCTATTAGATTCTTTGGCTTCTATCATCAATCTGTCGTTCTCTTTCATTTTTATTTAAATTTTTACTCGTTCTTTATTATTACTTCCTTCACTCTTTGTTTCTATATATATTTTATTATTTCCTTACTTTAATTTCTTTTTACCTTTTATTCTCAACAATATTCTCTATTGTTCATTTTATTTTACCTTTATATATTAGATTGTTCTTTTCTTCTACCTTTTAAATCATTTTCTCTTTTGAATTCAATACATTGGTCATTAACTTTATCCTATAGACATTGTAGACTTGAACAATTCGTACTTGTCATATCCTCGACCATTCTTCCCTTTTTTAGTAATTCATTTTTCTTTCTTTTTTTTGCTGCTTATTATTCTGCCTACCTCTCTATTTGACCTTCTCCTGTAACCTCGTTACATCACATCTTTATATTCCAGCTCTTTTTTATATACAATTCTACGCGTTGCTTTAAGTTATTGAGCTGTTGCGATCAAAACCCGCGGCCATTTGTGTTTCAAGACTCGCAAACATGTACGAAATCCAGGCGAAACAATACAAACGAAATCTCGCGAAAAAACTCAGAAGCGAGAATTGAACGTCAGACGAGATTCTTTTGAATATACATCCACTGATACAAGTTGTATATCTAGAATCGATCCGCTGAACATCATTTCTGAGAATTGCTGACAATTTGTTAGACATTTGACACAGAAAAAATACAAATAACGCTAGTAGAAAATGCTAAGTTAGTAACAAAGAAAATGAGATAAATAAAAGTTAGAATAAATGAAATACAAACATCTAATTTGTATTATTTGTATTACTTTGATTACTATTCCTAACTTGCCTGTTATTTTCGCAACGTTTCAGCCGATGTAAACTTCCACCTTCCTGAACTGTGTAATCTTTATAGCTAATATTTAATGTAAGTGGATCCGTGATGAAACGAATAAGAGAGTTGCATCAGTTCTAAGTGACAGTCTTCTGAAGGTTGATGGTTCAATCCTTACTTTAGGCAGTACAAACTAAGACTAGCAAAACAATTAACACTTTTACATTCTCATGACTGACCGAATGAGAACAATCCATCATCGTTGATGAAATAAATCAAGTTTTAAATTTCGTATAGGTTTTCGCATTCGAAAATATGAACCTGAAGATCGGAGGTGTCATCGGTCGAAACGTTGTTAAAATGATAACCACGATGAAAATAGTAGTCTGAATAATTTAAATAAAACACACTACTAATCGTCATCTCAAAAATTCTAAAATGCAAGTATCTCACGTTGTTATAAAAATCGAAATCACCGACAAAAAAGACAAAGAAATAATTGATAATGATCAAATATGAGAAAAAAGGTAATTATAAACGTTGTGGTGGTTTAAATATAATTAATTAATATAATTAATAATCAATTACTTCCATTAGCTATATATTAACAATATATCTGCCTGCCTGAGGTGGTGATTTGAAAGATGATTTAGATGGAAGGGCATTCGACGTTAGTTAGTTTTTGGTTTTTCGGACTTTTATTTTGTCACATCGTAATGTATAACTTTTCGATTTGAGAACTTTTTGTCTCTCTGGTGAGTTCAGAGAGGAAAGATCCGATATTGACATACAGATGTTCGTTGGTCTCCTGTTGAACGAAACGAAACCGTAAATTGTAGCAAAAGTGATTGTTTTGAAAAAAATGTATCGTAAGATCAATAAAATCTTAGCCTTTGGAATGTAACAAAATCTTGTTTCGCATAAATCGAACTTAAATTCACTTCTTGGATGTAGTAAGGTCTCATGACCTAATGGTTATGACGCTTGCTTCGGAGTCAAGGTAGATTCTGTGGCGGGGGTTCGAAACGTGCGACCGTCTGAGATTATCATTACTGAGAGCGAAAGCTAAAAACTCTAGCGTATGTAAGTAAAAATAATTTAATATTATTTACTTAAAATTAATATTGTTATAAGCCCCTTTAATAAGATTAAAGTTGAGTCCTGTTCGTGGAAGTTAAAAATAGACTGACACGTAGCTATAAAGCATATTCCGACAAAGTTTGTAGAATCTTGTAGATATGCCGCATTTCTCCCTTTCCTTCTTGAATGTAGTAATGTCTCGTGGCCTAATGGTTATGACGCTTGCTTGCGGAGTCTAGGTTGATTATGTTGCAGGGGTTCGACCCGTGCGACCGTATGAGATTATTATGTAGTTAAAAATAATTTAATATTATTTACTTAAAATTGATATTTGTGTATATATATATATATATATATTAATACTAGCAAATATGTACTAACTCCGGTCGACTTTTGCTAGGCTGGAATGATATCATGATGAACGAACTACATACACTGATCCCCAAAGGAGGAGGTAATGACGAACATATACTACACTAATCCTCGAAGGAGGAGGTAATGTCTGGTAGGATGGCATCGTGACAACAGAACAGGTACAATACCCCTTCCAAAATACAGGAGGTAATACCTGGGAAAATATTACCATAAAAGCAGAAGGTAATGCCTGTGAGTATAGTATCATAGCAACATAAAATATACTACATTACCACGTGCCCCCCCCCAAATAAAAAGAAGGTAATCCCTGGCAGTATGGTATCATGACAAAAGAACAGATAGTACATCAAGCCTCTCTCACGGTAGGATGTAAGACCTGGGAGGATTACCTCCATCCCCTTAAAAATGGAGGATATAATTCCTGGGGCGACGGTTCTATAACAATAGAACCGATACTACACTAACGTATTTCCATTAAAATATAATATAATAATAAATTAAATTAGTTTTATTGTGGGAGAGGGAGGTCATAAAAACGATTTTTTTTAAGTTTCTTGCCTCGTTTCCGTAAGATCGCACTTTCTGTTTTAATCCAATGTATTTCTGTAAATAAATGTATTTATGAAAACATGTTTGCAACAATTTGGTAATATTTTAAGTATAAGTAAATGTAGTATTCTGGTGACGAAGATGATTCTAGTTAAGAGTAAGATAGGCATGTTTTTAACTTTTTACTAAAGATGCCCACGACCTCCATTTTCCCCATACTTTTGATGGCCTTGTGCCTAATTTTTTCGTTATTTAAATTTTTATATTTTGTGCAAATAATAATTTAAAGTGTAGTATCTTATTTATTCTTTTACTATCGATGAAACTATTGCTTCAAACAATAACAAACAATAAAAATACGGAGTTGCTAACAGTGGAGAGATTAGTTTATTTTCTTAAGTAAAACTTATCTCGCGTTTTTATTTATTTTTTTTTTTTTTAATTTTTTTTTTTTACTTTACTCGGATATTTATGTGTAAGATGTAACTCGCGTTTTTTTTGTTTTGTAAGTTTAACGTCAATTAGTTGTGTCGGTGTACAGTGATATTGACCTCGCGTGTGACAACAGTAAGAAATCAATTCTCATTGATAAAAAAATAGATTCGTATTCCCCGGGCAATACCGGGTAGCCCTGCTAGTTTAAAAATAATAAACTTTTCAAACACGAAACGTTAACATTTTGGTAATTTCGAAACGTATTTAAATGTGACTGAAAAGAAAAGAATGAAAGAAGAAACAAATTTGCCATTTCACTGACAATTTAGAAAAATCGAGTCGGTCGCTTTAAAGAAAGAGCTACCGACTCGATTTTTCTAAAACCATTTGAACGACGTTAGAAAAAGTTTTAACACAAATACTAAATAGTTGTCAAGAAAAGAAAACATTATTGAAAACAGAGCATTTGTTATATGAAAATGAGAAAAAATATCATTGAATTAAAAAATAACTAATAATAGTTAATTAATGAATTAACTTTAACAAAACCAACATGCAAATTAGTTAACCTTACAAATCTGATATCACACCTATATAAACGGTATATAAAACAAATGGTGCGTCTATTAAATAAGTTGAATTAATTGTGAATAGACCGTCTTGACTTTACCGTTCGTGCTAGAACTGGGCCAAACTTCGCATTTATTCATTTAGATATATATCTATATATATAAAAATGTAAAGTTGGTTTGTTCGTTTCCCATGGAAATATACTTCCACTATACCATTACCACTGAAATCTTTTTATAGCAAATCCTTACATCCGAGCTATGTTTTTATGTTATTAACATAATTTTTACTTTACACATAAAAAAACACTTTTTATTACAATTCGTTCCTACTAAGTTGCACTTCCGGTTTACAATCCGTTTCTGCGAATCTGCATGTCCAACTTCACTTCCGGATTGACCTTCCTCCTCCCGCTGTCACGTATCTACTTCATACGTAAAAAGTGTTTTCCTTATTCGTTGTTTGTTTCCCTAAACAAACGTTTACACTAATACTTACCTAACAAACGTGCGTTAATTTAATTTCCTCTCTACTTCGATGTTTTTAAAACCTGCTTCCTTCCTCATTTTCTTCCCTTTAATCATGCTTCATCTCTAAAAAAAAGAAACCCTTACTCGCGCGTTATAATTGATTGTTTATTTTAAAACCAGTTACCTCTCTAAAAAAAAAACTCAACGTGCGTTAATTTCATTTCCTCTTTACTTCGATGTTTTTAAAACCTGCTTCCTTCATCATTTTCTTCCCTTTAATCATGCTTCATCTCTAAAAAAAACAAAAAAAACAACACTACTTGCATTCGCGCGTTATAATTGATTGTTTATTTTAAAACCAGTTACCTTTATAAAATTATTCATTTCTATTGTTTCATTTTTACAGGTCTAGTGATACCAGATCAGGCTGCCCTGTGGCTCCCTGAGACGAAATTCACCTACATTGACGTTTTTTTTTTTTTTTTTTTTTTGTTGTAAAACTTAATTATGTTCTACAAAACCAAAAACAAAAACAACAGCCCCTCTCCCTTTCTCCCTCCCCTTTTTTATTTTTATTTTTCCTACCCTACTCCCGGTCCTGGATATGACCTTAAACTACATCCGATGGTGAGATCCGGCTTACGGACTTTGGGGAATGTGGAGCCTCCTCTTAATTACCATTGCTCCCAGGTCCACCCTGACCCTGAGTGGTAGTACCTGTTAGGGTCCCAACTATGGGTTAAATAGAAACAGATATTAAAAGGGGAAAGAAACAAAAAAGAGAAGAAAACAAGACCAGATTCGGCATTAAATAACCCAAAAAGGGTTGATATGCCGTAAAACAAAACTACCAAAAACCCTGATTAAACATTTGAAGATATAAAGAACTTGAAGCATAAAAACTTTCACTATAATGACCAGATTCGGCATTAAATAACCCAAAAAGGGTTGATATGCCGTAAAACAAAACTACCAAACCAAACCTACCATTTTTACAGGTAGGATTTAATACATAACCCACGTGCTTTAATTTCATTTCGCATTTACTCATTTTTTAGACTTTAACCATCCTTCAGGTACGATTTAATACTTAACAGACGTGCTTTAATTTCATTTCGTATCTACTTCGTTGTTTTTTAAACCGGCCTTCTTCCTCATTTTCTTACTTTTAACATGCTTCATCTATAAAAAAAAACCATACTTGCATTTCTTCGACAACCCTGAAGCGGGTTATAATTGATTGTTTTTTAAAATCTATTTACCTTTATACAATTATTCTTTCCTACTGTTACATTTATACAGGTAAAATTTAATACGTAACTAACAAACATGCCCCCCCCCTCCCCGAAGATCAAACTTAGGTCGTCATACTCGCCGTGCAGAAACAAGGCGTCGATTACTTGCAAATCAAACTCATGAACAACTGGCATCTGCAAACCAACAAGCTAGACAAAGGATGATTCAAGTACGTGCGAATGAATCAGCACAGCCACGTGCAGCCAGACTTGAAGAGGAACGGTTGCGGGTACAACAATCCCGTCAGGCATCTTCAGATCTGCTTCGTTCACAACGTAACGAACGCGAGAGGCTGAGACTAGCAGATCGGCGTCAAACAAGGCTCCATGCTCAACAATCCCTGGATTGGGATCGCCTAGCATTTCATTACAACCCTCATGAGGATTATAGTTTAAGCCACCATGTTCACATATGACTGAAGTGTGTCCCTATTGCAAAGCTCTGAAATTTAAGGGAGAAACTAAAGGATTGTATTGTGCCGCAGGGAAAATTAAACTACCTCAACTGGCAGATCCACCAGAACCATTAAAAACCGGACAATCTCTTCATCTACACTGAAACGGGAACCACTAAGAATATTGTGTATCCACAAGTATTGGAAAATTAAACCATTCCTATTAAATGGCAACTTAAGGAACTGGATCAAAATGAACTCCAAAAGGCCACCTCTTCATTTCAACTAACAGCCACAGCAACGCATGGCCGGGTACAGCTAGTATATATATATATATATATATATATATATATATATATATATATATATATATATATATCTAAATGAATATCTGCGGAGGAGGTAATTCAGTATATGTTGAAGCGAATGAAAGCAACATTTAAAATTAAATAAAACAAAAATATAGAAAAATAAAGGGAAAAGGAAATATAGTACTTATACACACTTTCATGAGTTCTCACAATAGAATATTGCAAAATGTAAAAATTAAAATGGTAATGTGCTGTTATAAGGTGGAGGGAGGTAGGGAGGAAAATGTTCCTCATTCAATCCAAGGAAACACTTGGCATCTCTGCTAGTCTAAATACAAATATAATTAATATAATATAAGAAACGAAGAACAACGTAATGCATAAGAGATGTTTAAATTCCGACAACGTTCGTAGAATCTTTAGTCAGTCTTTCTAGATATGCCGCTCTTTCGCATAAATATAACGTTAATTTCCTCCTTGAATGTGATAATGACGCTTGCTTGCGGAGTCTTGGTTGATTCTGTGACAGGGGTTCGAACCGTGCGACCGTCTGATATATTAATGTATATATATATATATATATATATTAAAGAGAGATAACTAAGGGAGGTAATTCAGTATATGTTGAAGCGAATTAAAGCAACATTTCAAACTAAATAAAACAAAAATCTAGAAAAATAAAAGAGAACGGAAATAGAGTACTTATACGCATTCTCGTGAAATTAATGAGTCCACCTTTGGACATCACAATAAAATATTAGAAAATGTAAAAACTATAGATTAAAAGGGAGGCAAAAGTTCCTAATTCGATCCAAGGCAACACTGGGCCTCTCTGCAAGTGTAAATAAAAAGACAGAGGATGAAAATGATTAACAAAACGTAATAAAAAACAAAGAACAACGTAATGCACTTATGGTAGAATCAAAAGATTTTTAAATTCGGATTCGAACCATCAATTATTTATGGCTTTTTGTTGTTTATGTTCTATGAAGGCTAACCGAGAGCTTTACATAC
Source organism: Sepiola atlantica (assembly GCA_963556195.1). Classification (NCBI taxonomy): domain Eukaryota; kingdom Metazoa; phylum Mollusca; class Cephalopoda; order Sepiida; family Sepiolidae; genus Sepiola; species Sepiola atlantica. Next base: position 186,747,093 of record OY744522.1, read on the forward strand.
TAAAGTATATTAAACAAATTAGCTGTATAAGTAAATTATACTTTCATAAAAGGTAGTGAACCATTATCGTGGGGTCTGCGTTTGCACCGGAAAACTTTATTTTATTGTATTTTTAACTTGACAATATAGATTAACCCCTAACCATATATATTCTGTAACTACATTACCCAAGGCACGTCGATTTGTATTTTTTTTTATCCATGGAGATGCAGCCATATTGTGGCCCTGCACTCGTCTCGGACATCTATAAAAAGGAAATACAACGTTTTCTCTCTATATTAATCCGACATCGTGTGTGTGCGTGTCACGCTTATATCAAAAGCTCTGCGCATGCGTGCCTTACCTAGATTTTGAAAAGCATTGAAGTTACCTAATTTTCGTAATATTTTCAAGTATTTACCTTTGGCGTAACGGTTAGCGACCTAGGATTTTGACGTCGGCCCGACTGGTTTATAGTTCGATCCCAACCAACATCTAAAATTATTTTTTCTACATCGAAGGGGGGAAGGAGGTAGGGAGGGGGCGTCCGGGAAGACACATATCAATACGATAGCGTGTGTGGTATCTTTTGTGTCACGACCTCCCGAATCTTTGTATGCTACTTATGAATCGGAGCCAAATTTAATTTAATCTAAAGCATTTACAAAGTAATGTTAGGAACAAGATAATTAGTATTGAAAACATCATTTCGTGTAATTTACACGGGTCTCGCTACTTATAAATAATTTTATAACCGATACATCATAAAGATGGAAATGGTAATATGGCGGTGAGAGTTTAGAGCTGGAGTACATAGTCCAAGAAATGTCAGGTTTGTCTCAACGGGATAAAAGATATTTACCGAAAAATATTTCAATAGATTTCACTGTGCACATACCAACATTTATCAAATGAATTAGAACATCTTTGAACGCCACTAGCAAAATTGAATTTTAAAATGTAAGAAATCGGAATAAAATAGTAAAATTGTGTTATAGGGTGGACATATGGTTGTTCTTTTGATCTCAGACAACGCTGGGCCTTTCTGTGAATGTAGAAATAAAGATAAATAAAAAAAAAAAGGATGAAGGGTGGAAATGATGGAAATCAAGTAATACGAAACGCAGAACAACGTAAGGCAGTAAAACAATGCTGGCAGAATCGAGAAATTTTTCGATTCGAATTCGAATCGTCCATTAATTATGGCTTGTCGTTGTTTATGTGTTGTAATGACAAACGGAAAAGAACGATGTGTTGGTTTTCCGAGCGGTGACAGGAAAAAGATCAAGGTTCATAAGGAACCAGACTCGCAGGTGTACGTTTCAACGTACGATTGATGATTGTGTCGAACGTAAACAGAAATGGACGTGAGATTAGTTTCCCCTGTCATTATCAATGTACAATACGTGTAATAATTTATTCAAAGTAAGCATTGTAATTAATACAGCCTGTTACGATTGGATAGAGAAATGGATAAACACGGAATAGAGGCATGTGATGTTTGTACAGTGTATACGCGATCTGATGTATTAGATCATCGTGATCGGAGTTAGATAATAAATGAAGATTGTCGGATTTGAGTTGAAAAATACTTGTAATCCGGGGTTTCGAATCGCATGACCGGTAGTGAATAGTCATATCTCTATTCTAATGAGTCCCGATTATTAAAAAGGACGAAACGTATACGTACATAGATAATAAACAATAACAAATATTATATATATATATATATACATATATATATATATATATATATATATATATATATATATATATATATATTATTTTCGCTTTAATCTTATTTTTTATCTTTCAGTTTTTGCTGGAGATAGGGGCATCCTACCGGATGCCAGACATTCCCCGGCTATTTCAGACACTCCAGCCTAGAGATCTTTTTTAAGATTCTAACCGTCCCTTTAAGTGCAATTGTTTGTATTGTTCTTGCACTCGGTTCACCGGGTATACTCGCCAGATAACCTTTGAAATTCTTTTTCATTAGTCCGTTTGCTCCTATAATTACTGGTATGATGGAGATTTTAAGATTTCAGTTTCTTTTCATGTCGTACATAAGACCTTGGTATTTCGCAATCTTTTCCATTTCAGCTCTGTTTAATCCTGCATCATATATATTAGGGAGATAGTTCATGATAAACTGGTAAACGTGGGCTGTTATTACTTGGAAGTGGAGTTCATTATTCAATTTGGACCTGTTTTGGTTTAGAATTAGGAATTATATATTATCATTGGTGGAGTCGGACAGTTAGTAAAACATAGGTAATATTAGACATATTAAACGTATTGATAACAAATCAGGGTGTTTGTAAGCAGGAAAATAGCCAAGTGTGAGATAACTGATGCGTGTTGAGCTAATTTGTTCAAGAACCAAGTATTTCCAAAATTTATGATAAGTTTATCCCTTTATGATGTTGTAAATAAACAAAAATTGATTTGAGATTTAAATTTTACTACAGCTTAAGAGCGCCGTTTAAACGATAACTTTCAAAGTTTAGAAACAGTTAAGATGACGCGAGCTTTTGTTAAACAAATGAAATATTTATTAAATCATTTTTCTTGTTTTAAATCCAAATTTTCGGTTTTACAAACCTTATTCATGGTACAGACAATATTTTGTTTTCTTTTTTCATAGTCGAAGTCTTGCGGTTTGGCCGAAGATCGATCTTATGGTGTTATGAAGAAAGATAAAAGCTCATGCATAAATCCATGCGATAATGAGATTTAAATTTTACTACAGCTTAGAAGCGATAACTTTGAAATTTTAGAAACCGTTAACATGACGCGAGATTTTGTAAAACAAATACCATATTTATTAATCATTTTTTTATCCAATTTTTTGGTTTTAAAAACCTTATTCATAATACAGACAATATTTTCATTTTTGTTCTTTTCTTTTTTTTTCATAGTCGAATTTATTGAGTTTAATTTTTACTACAGTTGAAACATCGAAATGTGAAAATCAGCAACAAATTAACTTTGAAAATCAATTAAGAAACCTAATAACACAATGCGGGAATTATAATATTTTTTGGTAATCCACATTTTCGGTTTAATAACTAATAATTATCCTTATGATGATACATACACTTTCTTTCATAGTTGAGATGAGTTTAATATTTGTACACGCGTCCCAGCGCGGCTCACTACGTCTATCGAATATTAAAAAAAAACACTTTCTTCAACAAGAAATCGGCGATCTTCGACAACGCCGTAAGATCTCGACAATGAAAAAAATAAATGAAAAATATTATCTGTATCACCTTCAGGAAGGTTTATAAAGCCGAAAATTTGGATTAAAAAAAATATTTAAAAAAAAAAATCCCGCATCGTGTTATCTGGTTTATAAACTGATTTTCAAAAAAAATTGTTTCAAACTAAAAACATTTCTTTGATTAGTTTATATATTTTTATTATCGTGTTACACATAAAATAATACAATCATAAAAGATTCAACGAAATAAAAATAATTGCTCATGTTTCAGACACAGATACGAAATAGTGTCAAACTAGAAAAGGGAGCAAAATTTGTAACATAAGCGTGCCAAGTTCGAATCCTGTCGGTTCAACAGCCATACTTTTACTTATTTATTTTAACAACAGTCACGTGGCCCCTCTTGTCGCTACATGTTACGATTTGTGGAAACTAATACAGTAACAGAATAAAGCTGGCCCCAGAACGTCATGTCATTCTAATTTCTACGAATGTATTTAATAAAGAATTAATTATAAAAATAAAAGTAAATCGATTGTGTGCCTGTATTGTTGAATACAAGTCATGGATTGGTATCATAATTAAATTCGTTTAGTCTAGAAATTCTAAGCTGAAAGAAAAGAAAGAATGGGCTGGTAATGCTTCTTTTGTAATTTTCTAATTTTTTATATATTATTTTTTCTCTTTTTTTCTATAATATCAAATCTTGAATCCTCTCTTTTATCTATTTAATATATCTTCAACATCTTTTGACTATATTCTATAAATCTTCAATTTTCATTCATTTCTCTTACGTAATTCTTAGACATCAATCAGCCTGTTTTTATAATTCCGAGAATTAAATCTGTAAAACTTCTTTTACTGATTTATTGCAAGTATGTATGTGCAGCAGTTGGAAGTCAGAATATTATGAAGCAGACGTCATAATAATGCCATATTGAAATAAAACCACTCTGTAGAGAGCTACTTTCATCTGTTTAAAGCTTGACTATTTTGTGTCCTCCATTTTGTTAATGGGGTTAATAATGTTTATTTATAATTCAATGCTCAAATAGCATACATTCTACCAACATTACTCTATTCTGCTCTGGCTGATAATAGTGTTCAAAGTGTTAAAACTTTTTAAAGATGCTCTTATCTAAAGAGCCAACTTCCGGCGATGTAAGGTTTTGTTTTAGTCACGTGGTTTAGATTTGCGCTGATTTACTGTATCTTACGTGATTTCCAGATGTACGCGGTGACCACAACACCGTCATCCATGTAAACGATGGTAAAGTCTTTAATAATTGAGCAATTCATACTGACAAGGTCCTTGAACATTCAAAACCCGACTTTATCTTTCTAAACAAAAACAAGAGAACTTACTTAATCATTAGTATAGCCTGCCCCTTCGATACCAGAGTGCAGGAGAAAGACCACGAAAAAATGACTAAATATCACGATCTAAAATGGGAATTAGTTAGGCTATGGAAATATAAACAAGGAAATGTGATCCCCGTTGTAATTGGAACCATAACGAGAAGTCACCATAATTGGTTTAAACAGCTTTTCCAATTCTACAAAAGGCTTGCCTGTTAAGAACAGTGGAAGATTTAAGGTACAGCTGTAATGTCTAAGGTCAAGGAAATTGATTTGATGTTCAAAAAAGAAAGAAAACTCTAACAAAAAACATTCATTTAATATGTCCAATTTCTGAAGAAGAATTCTCGGATGATTAAAGCAGAGTAGTTTCAGAAATGCTTCGGTTAGGGTAGGGTGGGTTAGGGTTAGAGAAAAGCGATTATGTCAGCCTGATTCAAAATATACATTTCGATATCTGGATATCCAGATAAAAGCGCATGCATAAATCCATTCCTCGTGGAACAATCTTAAACTGGAACCATAAGAACAACAACAGTCACGATCGGAACGTGTCAGAATTAATCCCAATGTTGTACGTCGTAACCAGATGTTCACGGAACGCAAGGGTGTACATTTCGTGCATATCATTTAATGGTAATAACACAAAAGACTGTTGGAAATTCCAGACTGAAAATTAGTGGGAAAGTCAGACATAAACTGGCTTATATTTTTTATATCTCCTCTCCTGGATGTGAGACACAAGGTCAAGTTAGATTTTGAATAGTCAGCGCACTGTAAAGTGTGTTCTGGCCTACAAAAATTCCTGAGCAACCCTATCTGTATTTCCGATTTATGGGTGTCGCAATAAGCTACCCCTCCCACATGAAAAATAAATCATTGGATTTGCTAAGACTGAACGCAACCATACCTTATACAGGCAGAAACAAGCAAAGTTTATCTGGTGACTGACTGGCCCCCAGTTCAAGCAGTCAGGCGTGTGTCTAGCCAGCCTGTTATGGGTATGGCCATGGTTCAAACGTATGAAAATTACTTCAGTCCATAAAAATGCAACCCTGAGTGAGCAGTCAGCTTTTCTAGAGACTTGAGATTTTCTTGGGAGCAGTTTTAATTACAAATGTTGCTGGGATGAATAAATGTAACTGTATTTCTTTTTGTTAGCTCATTTAAAACTCAAAGACAATGTTCTATTCTTTTTAAAGATTGAACTGTCGATTTAAATGTGGCAATTATAATCTTAAAAATAATATAATTTTACTTGCATATTAACTGTCATTTTTTAAAAAATTATAATTTACTAGGAATAGCATAAGAATTAAAACCAGTGTTTTGCTTAAAGAATGTTCTATTCTATTTTAAATATTGAACTGTCGATTACAATGTGGCAATTATAATCTTAAAAATAATATAATTTTACTTGCATATTAACTGTCATTTTTTAAAAAATTATAATTTACTAGGAATAGCATAAGAATTAAAACCAGTGTTTTGCTTAAAGAATGTTCTATTCTATTTTAAAGATTGAACTGTCGATTAAAATGTGGCAATTATAATCTTTAAAATAATATAATTTTACTTGCATATTAACTGTCATTTTTTAAAAAAATATAATTTACTAGGAATAGCATAAGAATTAAAAACAGTGTTTTGCTTAAAGAATGTTCTATTCTATTTTAAAGATTGAACTGTCGATTAAAATGTGGCAATTATAATCTTTAAAATAATATAATTTTACTTGCATATTAACTGTCATTTTTGAAAAATTATAATTTACTAGTAATAGCATTAGAATTAAAAACAGTGTTTGGCTTAAAGAATGTTCTATTCTTTTTTAAAGATTGAACTGTCGATTAAAATGTGGCAATTATAATCTTTAAAATGATATAATTTTACTTGCATATTAACTGTCATTTAAAAAAAATTATAATTCACTAGGAATAGCATAAGAATTAAAAACAGTGTTTTGCTTAAAGAATGTTCTATTCTTTTTTAAAGATGTAACTGTCGATTAAAATGTGGCAATTATAATCTTAAAAATAATATAATTTTACTTGCATATTAACTGTCATTTTTTAAAAAATTATAATTTACTAGGAATAGCATAACGAATTAAAAACAGTGTTTTGCTTAAAGAATGTTCTATTCTTTTTTAAAGATTGAACTGTCGATTAAAATGTGGCAATTATAATCTTAAAAATAATATAATTTTATTGCATATTAACTGTCATTTTTTTAAAAATGATAATTTACTAGGAATAGCATAAGAATTAAAACCAGTGTTTTGCTTAAAGAATGTTCTATTCTATTTTAAAGATTGAACTGTCGATTAAAATGTGGCAATTATAATCTTTAAAATAATATAATTTTACTTGCATATTAACTGTGATTTTTTACAAAAATTATAATTTACTAGGAATAGCATAAGAATTAAAAACAGTGTTTTGCTTAAAGAATGTTCGATTCTATTTTAAAGATTGAACTGTCGATTAAAATGTGGCAATTATAATATTTAAAATAATATAATTTTACTTGCATATTAACTGTCATTTTTAAAAAAATTATAATTTACTAGGAATTGCATTAGAATTAAAAACAGTGTTTTGCTTAAAGAATGTTCTATTGTTTTTTTAAAGATTGAACTGTCGATTAAAATGTGGCAATTATAATCTTAAAAATAATATAATTTTACTTGCATATGAACTGTCATTTTTTTTTTAATTATAATTTACTAGGAATAGCATAAGAATTAAAAACAGTGTTTTGCTTAAAGAATGTTCTATTCTTTTTTAAAGATTGAACTGTCGATTAAAATGTGGCAATTATAATCTTAAAAATAATATAATTTTACTTGCATATTAACTGTCATTTTTTAAAAAATTATAATTTACTAGGAATAGCACAAGAAATAAAAAACAGTGTTTTGCTTAAAGAATGTTCTATTCTATTTTAAAGATTGAACTGTCGATTAAAATGTGGCAATTATAATCTTTAAAATAATATAATTTTACTTGCATATTAACTGTCATTTTTTAAAAAATTATAATTTACTAGGAATAGCATAAGAATTAAAAACAGTGTTTTGCTTAAAGAATGTTCTATTCTTTTTTAAAGATTGAACTGTCGATTAAAATGTGGCAATTATAATCTTAAAAATAATATAATTTTACTTGCATATTAACTGTCATTTTTCTTACAATTATAATTTACTAGGAATAGCATAAGAATTAAAAACAGTGTTTTGCTTCAAGAATGTTCTATTCTATTTTAAAGATTGAACTGTCGATTAAAATGTGGCAATTATAATCTTAAAAATAATATAATTTTACTTGCATATTAACTGTCATTTTTCAAAAAATTATAATTTACTAGGAATAGCATAAGAATTAAAAACAGTGTTTTGCTTAAAGAATGTTCGATTCTTTTTTAAAGATTGAACTGTCGATTAAAATGTGGCAATTATAATCTTTAAAATAATATAATTTTACTTGCATATTAACTGTCATTTTAAAAAAATTATAATTCACTAGGAATAGCATAAGAATTTAAAAACAGTGTTTTGCTTAAAGAATGTTCTATTCTTTTTTAAAGATTGAACTGTCGATTAAAATGTGGCAATTATAATCTTAAAAATAATAACATTTTACTTGCATATTTACTGTAATTTTTTAAAATTATAATTTACTAGGAATAGCATAAGAATTAAAAACAGTGTTTTGCTTAAAGAATGTTCTATTCTTTTTTAAAGATTGAACTATCGATTAAAATGTGGCAATTATAATCTTTAAAATAATATAATTTTACTTGCATATTAACTGTCACTTTTAAAAAAAAATATAATTTCCTAGGAATAGCATAAGAATTAAAAACAGTGTTTTGCTTAAAGAATGTTCTATTCTTTTTTAAGGATTGAACTGTCGATTAAAATGTGGCAATTATAATCTTTAAAATAATATAATTTTACTTGCATATTAACTGTCACTTTTAAAAAAAATTATAATTTACTAGGAATAGCATAAGGATTAAAAACAGTGTTTTGCTTAAAGAATGTTCTACTCTTTTTTAAAGATTGAACTGTCGATAAAAATGTGGCAATTATAATCTTAAAAATAATATAATTTTTCTTGCATATTAACTGTCACTGTTTAAAAAATTATAATTTACTAGGAATAGCATGAGAATTAAAAAACAATGTTTTGCTTAAAGAATGTTCTATTCTTTTTTAAAGATTGAACTGTCGATTAAAATGTGGCAATTATAATCTTAAAAATAATATAATTTTACACGCATATTAACTGTCATTATTTTAAAAATTATAATTTACTAGGAATAGCATAAGAATTAAAACAGTGTTTTGCTTAAAGAATGTTCTATTTTTTTTTGAGATTGAACTGTCGATTTAAATGTGGCAATTATAATCTTAAAAATAATATAATTTTACTTGCATATTAACTGTCATGTTTTAAAAAATTATAATTTACTAGGAATAGCATAAAAATTAAAAACAGTGTTTTGCTTAAAGAATGTTCGATTCTTTTTTAAAGATTGAACTGTCGATTAAAATGTGGCAATTATAATCTTAAAAATAATACAATTTTACTTGCATATTAACTGTCATTTTTTAAAATATTATAATTTACTAGGAATAGCATAAGAATTAAAAACAGTGTTTTGCTTAAAGAATGTTCCATTCTATTTTAAAGATTGAACTGTAGATTAAAATGTGGCAATTATAATCTTAAAAATAATATAATTTTAATTGCATATTAACTGTCACTGTTTAAAAAATTATAATTTACTAGGAATAGCATAAGAATTAAAAAACAGTGTTTTGCTTAAAGAATGTTCTATTCTATTTTAAAGATTGAACTGTCGATTAAAATGTGGCAATTATAATCTTAAAAATAATATAATTTTACTTGCATATTAACAGTCATTTTTAAAAAAATTATAATTTACTAGGAATAGCATTAGAATTAAAAACAGTGTTTTGCTTAAAGAATGTTCTGTTCTTTTTTAAAGATTGAACTATCGATTAAAATGTGGCAATTATAATCTTTAAAATAATATAATTTTACTTGCATATTAACTGTCATTTTTTAAAAAATTATAATTTAATAGAAATAGCATAAGAATTAAAAACAGTGTTTTGCTTAAAGAATGTTCTATTTTATTCTAAAGATTCAACTGTCGATTAAAATGTGACAATTATAATCTTAAAAATAATATAATTTTACTTGCATATTAACTGTCATTTTTTAAAATTATAATTTACTAGGAATAGCATAAGAATTGAAAACAGTGTTTTGCTTAAAGAATGTTCTATTCTATTTTAAATATTGAACTGTCGATTAAAATGTGGCAATTATAATCTTTAAAATAATATAATTTTACTTGCATATTAACTGTCACTGTTTAAAAAATTATAATTTACTAGGAATAGCATAAGAATTAAAAAACAGTGTTTTGCTTAAAGAATGTTCTATTCTTTTTTAAAGATTGAACTGTCGATTAAAATGTGGCAATTATAATCTTAAAAATAATATAATTTTACACGCATATTAACTGTCATTTTTGTAAAAATTATAATTTACTAGGAATAGCATAAGAATTAAAAACAGTGTTTTGCTTAAAGAATGTTCTATTCTTTTTTAAAGATTGAACTATCGATTAAAATGTGGCAATTATAATCTTTAAAATAATATAATTTTACTTGCATATTAACTGTCATTTTTTAAAAAATTATAATTTACTAGGAATAGCATAAGAATTAAAAACAGTGTTTTGCTTAAAGAATGTTCTATTCTATTTTAAAGATTGAACTGTCGATTAAAATGTGGCAATTATAATCTTAAAAATAATATAATTTTACTTGCATATTAACTGTCACTGTTTAAAAAATTATAATTTACTAGGAATAGCATAAGAATTAAAAAACAGTGTTTTGCTTAAAGAATGTTCTATTCTATTTTAAAGATTTAACTGTCGATTAAAATGTGGCAATTATAATCTTAAAAATAATATAATTTTACTTGCATATTAACAGTCATTTTTTAAAAAATTATAATTTACTAGGAATAGCATTAGAATTAAAAACAGTGTTTTGCTTAAAGAATGTTCTATTCTTTTTTAAAGATTGAACTATCGATTAAAATGTGGCAATTATAATCTTTAAAATAATATAATTTTACTTGCATATTAACTGTCATTTTTTCAAAAATTGTAATTTACTAGAAATAGCATAAGAATTAAAAACAGTGTTTTGCTTAAAGAATGTTCTTTTCTTTTTTAAAGATTGAACTATCGATTAAAATGTGGCAATTATAATCTTTAAAATAATATAATTTTACTTGCATATTAACTGTCATTTTTTATAAAATTATAATTTACTAGGAATTGCATAAGAATTAAAAACAGTGTTTTGCTTAAAGAATGTTCGATTCTATTTTAAAGATTGAACTGTCGATTAAAATGTGGCAATTATAATCTTAAAAACATTATAATCTTACTTGCATATTAACTGTCATTTTAAAAAAAATCATAATTTACTAGGAATAGCATAAGAATAAAAACAGTGTTTTGCTTAAAGAATGTTCTATTCTATTTTAAAGATTGAACTGTCGATTAAAATGTGGCAATTATAATCTTAAAAATAATATAATTTTACTTGCATATAAACTGTCATTTTTTAAAAAATTATAATTTACTAGGAATAGCATTAGAATTAAAATCAGTGTTTTGCTTAAAGAATGTTCTATTCTTTTTTAAAGATTGAACTATCGATTAAAATGTGGCAATTATAATCTTTTAAATAATATAATTTTACTTGCATATTAACTGTCATTTTTTAAAAAATTATAATTTACTAGGAATAGCATAAGAATTAAAAACAGTGTTTTGCTTAAAGAATGTTCTATTCTTTTTTAAAGATTGAACTGTCGATTAAAATGTGGCAATTATAATCTTAAAAATAATATAATTTTACTTGCATATTAACTGTCATTTTTTAAAAAATTATAATTTACTAGGAATAGCACAAGAAATAAAAAACAGTGTTTTGCTTAAAGAATGTTCTATTCTATTTTAAAGATTGAACTGTCGATTAAAATGTGGCAATTATAATCTTTAAAATAATATAATTTTACTTGCATATAAACTGTCATTTTTTTAAAAATTATAATTTAGTAGGAATAGCATAGGAATTAAAAACAGTGTTTAGCTTAAAGAATGTTCTATTCTTTTTTAAAGATTGAACTGTCGATTAAAATGTGGCAATTATAATCTTAAAAATAATATAATTTTACTTGCATATTAACTGTCATTTTTCTTACAATTATAATTTACTAGGAATAGCATAAGAATTAAAAACAGTGTTTTGCTTAAAGAATGTTCTATTCTTTTTTAAAGATTGAACTGTCGATTAAAATGTGGCAATTATAATCTTAAAAATAATATAATTTTACTTGCATATTAACTGTCATTTTTTAAAATTATAATTTACTAGGAATAGCATAAGAATTAAAAACAGTGTTTTGCTTAAAGAATGTTCTATTCTTTTTTAAAGATTGAACTATCGATTAAAATGCGGCAATTATAATCTTTAAAATAATATAATTTAACTTGCATATTAACTGTCACTTTTAAAAAAAAATATAATTTCCTAGGAATAGCATAAGAATTAAAAACAGTGTTTTGCTTAAAGAATGTTCTATTCTTTTTTAAAGATTGAACTGTCGATTAAAATGTGGCAATTATAATCTTTAAAATAATATAATTTTACTTGCATATTAACTGTCACTTTTTTTAAAAATTATAATTTACTAGGAATAGCATAAGGATTAAAAACAGTGTTTTGCTTAAAGAATGTTCTACTCTTTTTTAAAGATTGAACTGTCGATAAAAATGTGGCAATTATAATCTTAAAAATATAATTTTTCTTGCATATTAACTGTCACTGTTTAAAAAATTATAATTTACTAGGAATAGCATGAGAATTAAAAAACAATGTTTTGCTTAAAGAATGTTCTATTCTTTTTTAAAGATTGAACTGTCGATTAAAATGTCGCAATTATAATCTTAAAAATAATATAATTTTACACGCATATTAACTGTCATTATTTTAAAAATTATAATTTACTAGGAATAGCATAAGAATTAAAAACAGTGTTATGCTTAAAGAATGTTCTATTCTTTTTTAAAGATTGAACTGTCGATTAAAATGTGGCAATTATAATCTTAAAAATAATATAATTTTACTTGCATATTAACTGTCATTTTTAAAAAATTATAATTTACTAGGAATAGCATAAGAATTACAAACAGTGTTTTGCTTAAAGAATGTTCTATTCTTTTTTAAAGATTGAACTGTCGATTAAAATGTGGCAATTATAATCTTAAAAATAATATAATTTTACTTGCATATTAACTGTCATTTTTTAAAAATGATAATTTTCTAGGAATAGAATAAGAATTAAAAACAGTGTTTTGCTTAAAGAATGTTCTATTTTTTTTAAAGATTGAACTGTCGATTAAAATGTGGCAATTATAATCTTAAAAATAATATAATTTTACTTGCATATTAACTGTCATGTTTTAAAAAATTATAATTTACTTGGAATAGCATAAGAATTAAAAACAGTGTTTTGCTTAAAGAATGTTCGATTCTTTTTTAAAGATTGAACTGTCGATTAAAATGTGGCAATTATAATCTTAAAAATAATACAATTTTACTTGCATATTAACTGTCATTTTTTAAAATATTATAATTTACTAGGAATAGCATAAGAATTAAAAACAGTGTTTTGCTTAAAGAATGTTCCATTCTATTTTAAAGATTGAACTGTCGATTAAAATGTGGCAATTATAATCTTAAAAATAATATAATTTTAATTGCATATTCACTGTCACTGTTTAAAAAATTATAATTTACTAGGAATAGCATAAGAATAAAAAAACAGTGTTTTGCTTAAAGAATGTTCTATTCTATTTTAAAGATTGAACTGTCGATTAAAATGTGGCAATTATAATCTTAAAAATAATATAATTTTACTTGCATATTAACAGTCATTTTTAAAAAAATTATAATTTACTAGGAATAGCATTAGAATTAAAAACAGTGTTTTGCTTAAAGAATGTTCTATTCTTTTTTAAAGATTGAACTATCGATTAAAATGTGGCAATTATAATCTTTAAAATAATATAATTTTACTTGCATATTAACTGTCATTTTTAAAAAAATTATAATTTACTAGAAATAGCATAAGAATTAAAAACAGTGTTTTGCTTAAAGAATGTTCTATTCTTTTTTAAAGATTGAACTGTCGATTAAAATGTGACAATTATAATCTTAAAAATAATATAATTTTACTTGCATATTAACTGTCATTTTTTAAAATTATAATTTACTAGGAATAGCATAAGAATTGAAAACAGTGTTTTGCTTAAAGAATGTTCTATTCTATTTTAAATATTGAACTGTCGATTAAAATGTTGCAATTATAATCTTTAAAATAATATAATTTTACTTGCATATTAACTGTCACTGTTTAAAAAATTATAATTTACTAGGAATAGCATAAGAATTAAAAAACAGTGTTTTGCTTAAAGAATGTTCTATTCTATTTTAAAGATTTAACTGTCGATTAAAATGTGGCAATTATAATCTTAAAAATAATATAATTTTACTTGCATATTAACAGTCATTTTTTAAAAAATTATAATTTACTAGGAATAGCATTAGAATTAAAAACAGTGTTTTGCTTAAAGAATGTGCTATTCTTTTTTAAAGATTGAACTATCGATTAAAATGTGGCAATTATAATCTTTAAAATAATATAATTTTACTTGCATATTTACTGTCATTTTTTTAAAAATTGTAATTTACTAGAAATAGCATAAGAATTAAAAACAGTGTTTTGCTTAAAGAATGTTCTATTCTTTTTTAAAGATTGAACTATCGATTAAAATGTGGCAATTATAATCTTTAAAATAATATAATTTTACTTGCATATTAACTGTCATTTTTTATAAAATTATAATTTACTAGGAATTGCATAAGAATTAAAAACAGTGTTTTGCTTAAAGAATGTTCGATTCTATTTTAAAGATTGAACTGTCGATTAAAATGTGGCAATTATAATCTTAAAAACATTATAATCTTACTTGCATATTAACTGTCATTTTTAAAAAAATCATAATTTACTAGGAATAGCATAAGAATAAAAACAGTGTTTTGCTTAAAGAATGTTCTATTCTATTTTAAAGATTGAACTGTCGATTAAAATGTGGCAATTATAATCTTAAAAATAATATAATTTTACTTGCATATTAACTGTCATTTTTTAAAATTATAATTTACTAGGAATAGCATAAGAATTGAAAACAGTGTTTTGCTTAAAGAATGTTCTATTCTATTTTAAAGATTGAACTGTCGATTAAAATGTGGCAATTATAATCTTAAAAATAATATAATTTTACTTGCATATTAACTGTCATTTTTTAAAAAATTATAATTTACTAGGAATAGCATAAGAATTAAAAACAGTGTTTGGCTTAAAGAATGTTCTATTCTATTTTAAAGATTGAACTGTCGATTAAAATGTGGCAATTATAATCTTAAAAATAATATAATTTTACTTGCATATTAACTGTCATTTTTAAAAAATTATAATTTTCTAGGAATAGCATAAGAATTAAAAACAGTGTTTTGCTTAAAGAATGTTCTATTCTATTTTAAAGATTGAACTGTCGATTAAAATGTGGCAATTATAATCTTAAAAATAATATAATTTTACTTGCATATTAACTGTCATTTTTAAAAAATTATAATTTACTAGGAATAGCATAAGAATTGAAAACAGTGTTTGGCTTAAATGTTCTATTCTATTTTAAATATTGAACTGTCGATTAAAATGTGGCAATTATAATCTTAAAAATAATATAATTTTACTTGCATATTAACTGTCACTTTTTAAAAAATTATAATTTACTAGGAATAGCATAAGCATTAAAAAACAGTGTTTTGCTTAAAGAATGTTCTATTCTATTTTAAAGATTGAACTGTCGATTAAAATGTGGCAATTATAATCTTTAAAATAATATAATTTTACTTGCATATTAACTGTCACTGTTTAAAAAATTATAATTTACTAGGAATAGCATAAGAATTAAAAAACAGTGTTTTGCTTAAAGAATGTTCTATTCTATTTAAAAGATTTAACTGTCGATTAAAATGTGGCAATTATAATCTTAAAAATAATATAATTTTACTTGCATATTTACAGTCATTTTTAAAAAAATTATAATTTACTAGGAATAGCATTAGAATTAAAAACAGTGTTTTGCTTAAAGAATGTGCTATTCTTTTTTAAAGATTGAACTATCGATTAAAATGTGGCAATTATAATCTTTAAAATAATATAATTTTACTTGCATATTAACTGTCATTTTTTTAAAAATTGTAATTTACTAGAAATAGCATAAGAATTAAAACAGTGTTTTGCTTAAAGAATGTTCTATTCTTTTTTAAAAATTGAACTATCGATTAAAATGTGGCAATTATAATCTTTAAAATAATATAATTTTACTTGCATATTAACTGTCATTTTTTATAAAATTATAATTTACTAGGAATTGCATAAGAATTAAAAACAGTGTTTTGCTTAAAGAATGTTCGATTCTATTTTAAAGATTGAACTGTCGATAAAAATGTGGCAATTATAATCTTAAAAACATTATAATCTTACTTGCATATTAACTGTCATTTTAAAAAAAATCATAATTTACTAGGAATAGCATAAGAATAAAAACAGTGTTTTGCTTAAAGAATGTTCTATTCTATTTTAAAGATTGAACTGTCGATTAAAATGTGGCAATTATAATCTTAAAAATAATATAATTTTACTTGCATATTAACTGTCATTTTTTAAAATTATAATTTACTAGGAATAGCATAAGAATTGAAAACAGTGTTTTGCTTAAAGAATGTTCTATTCTATTTTAAAGATTGAACTGTCGATTAAAATGTGGCAATTATAATCTTAAAAATAATATAATTTTACTTGCATATTAACTGTCATTTTTAAAAAAATTATAATTTACTAGGAATAGCATAAGAATTAAAAACAGTGTTTGGCTTAAAGAATGTTCTATTCTATTTTAAAGATTGAACTGTCGATTAAAATGTGGCAATTATAATCTTAAAAATAATATAATTTTACTTGCATATTAACTGTCATTTTTAAAAAATTATAATTTTCTAGGAATAGCATAAGAATTAAAAACAGTGTTTTGCTTAAAGAATGTTCTATTCTATTTTAAAGATTGAACTGTCGATTAAAATGTGGCAATTATAATCTTAAAAATAATATAATTTTACTTGCATATTAACTGTCATTTTTAAAAAATTATAATTTACTAGGAATAGCATAAGAATTGAAAACAGTGTTTTGCTTAAATGTTCTATTCTATTTTAAATATTGAACTGTCGATTAAAATGGGGCAATTATAATCTTAAAAATAATATAATTTTACTTGCATATTAACTGTCACTTTTTAAAAAATTATAATTTACTAGGAATAGCATAAGCATTAAAAAACAGTGTTTTGCTTAAAGAATGTTCTATTCTATTTTAAAGATTGAACTGTCGATTAAAATGTGGCAATTATAATCTTAAAAATAATATAATTTTACACGCATATTAACTGTCATTTTTGTAAAAATTATAATTTACTAGGAATAGCATAAGAATTAAAAACAGTGTTTTGCTTAAAGAATGTTCTATTCTTTTTTAAAGATTGAACTATCGATTAAAATGTGGCAATTATAATCTTTAAAATAATATAATTTTACTTGCATATTAACTGTCATTTTTAAAAAAATTATAATTTACTAGGAATAGCATAAGAATTAAAAACAGTGTTTTGCTTAAAGAATGTTCTATTCTATTTTCAAGATTGAACTGTCGATTAAAATGTGGCAATTATAATCTTAAAAATAATATAATTTTACTTGCATATTAACTGCTACTGTTTAAAAAATTATAATTTACTAGGAATAGCATAAGAATTAAAAAACAGTGTTTTGCTTAAAGAATGTTCTATTCTATTTTAAAGATTTAACTGTCGATTAAAATGTGGCAATTATAATCTTAAAAATAATATAATTTTACTTGCATATTAAGTCATTTTTTAAAAAATTATAATTTACTAGGAATAGCATAAGAATTAAAAACAGTGTTTTGCTTAAAGAATGTTCTATTCTTTTTTAAAGATTGAACTGTCGATTAAAATGTGGCAATTATAATCTTTAAAATAATATAATTTTACTTGCATATTAACTGTCATTTTTTTAAAAATTGTAATTTACTTGAAATAGCAGAAGAATTAAAAACAGTGTTTTGCTTAAAGAATGTTCTTTTCTTTTTTAAAGATTGAACTATCGATTAAAATGTGGCAATTATAATCTTTAAAATAATATAATTTTACTTGCATATTAACTGTCATTTTTTATAAAATTATAATTTACTAGGAATTGCATAAGAATTAAAAACAGTGTTTTGCTTAAAGAATGTTCGATTCTATTTTAAAGATTGAACTGTCGATTAAAATGTGGCAATTATAATCTTAAAAACATTATAATCTTACTTGCATATTAACTGTCATTTTAAAAAAAATCATAATTTACTAGGAATAGCATACGAATAAAAACAGTGTTTTGCTTAAAGAATGTTCTATTCTATTTTAAAGATTGAACTGTCGATTAAAATGTGGCAATTATAATCTTTAAAATAATATAATTTTACTTGCATATTAACTGTCATTTTTTAAAATTATAATTTACTAGAAATAGCATAAGAATTTAAAACAGTGTTTTGCTTAAAGAATGTTCTATTCTATTTTAAAGATTGAACTGTCGATTATAATGTGGCAATTATAATCTTAAAAATAATATAATTTTACTTGCATATAAACTGTCATTTTTTTAAAAATTATAATTTACTAGGAATAGCATTAGAATTAAAAACAGTGTTTTGCTTAAAGAATGTTCTATTCTTTTTTAAAGATTGAACTATCGATTAAAATGTGGCAATTATAATCTTTAAAATAATATAATTTACTTGCATATTAACTGTCATTTTTTTAAAAATTGTAATTTACTAGAAATAGCATAAGAATTAAAAACAGTGTTTTGCTTAAAGAATGTTCTTTTCTTTTTTAAAGATTGAACTGTCGATTAAAATGTGGCAATTATAATCTTTAAAATAATATAATTTTACTTGCATATTAACTGTCATTTTTTATAAAATTATAATTTACTAGGAATTGCATAAGAATTAAAAACAGTGTTTTGCTTAAAGAATGTTCTATTCTATTTTAAAGATTGAACTGTCGATTAAAATGTGGCAATTATAATCTTAAAAATAATATAATTTTACTTGCATATTAACTGTCATTTTTAAAAAATTATAATTTACTAGGAATAGCATAAGCATTAAAAAACAGTGTTTTGCTTAAAGAATGTGCTATTCTATTTTAAAGATTGAACTGTCGATTAAAATGTGGCAATTATAATCTTAAAAATAATATAATTTTACACGCATATTAACTGTCATTTTTGTAAAAATTATAATTTACTAGGAATAGCATAAGAATTAAAAACAGTGTTTTGCTTAAAGAATGTTCTATTCTTTTTTAAAGATTGAACTATCGATTAAAATGTGGCAATTATAATCTTTAAAATAATATAATTTTACTTGCATATTAACTGTCATTATTTAAAAAATTATAATTTACTAGGAATAGCATAAGAATTAAAAACAGTGTTTTGCTTAAAGAATGTTCTATTCTATTTTAAAGATTGAACTGTCGATTAAAATGTGGCAATTATAATCTTAAAAATAATATAATTTTACTTGCATATTAACTGTCACTGTTTAAAAAATTATAATTTACTAGGAATAGCATAAGAATTAAAAAACAGTGTTTTGCTTAAAGAATGTTCTATTCTATTTTAAAGATTTAACTGTCGATTAAAATGTGGCAATTATAATCTTAAAAATAATATAATTTTACTTGCATATTAACAGTCATTTTTTAAAAAATTATAATTTACTAGGAATAGCATTAGAATTAAAAACAGTGTTTTGCTTAAAGAATGTTCTATTCTTTTTTAAAGATTGAACTATCGATTAAAATGTGGCAATTATAATCTTTAAAATAATATAATTTTACTTGCATATTAACTGTCATTTTTTTAAAAATTGTAATTTACTAGAAATAGCATAAGAATTAAAAACAGTGTTTTGCTTAAAGAATGTTCTTTTCTTTTTTAAAGATTGAACTATCGATTAAAATGTGGCAATTATAATCTTTAAAATAATATAATTTTACTTGCATATTAACTGTCATTTTTTATAAAATTATAATTTACTAGGAATTGCATAAGAATTAAAAACAGTGTTTTGCTTAAAGAATGTTCGATTCTTTTTTAAAGATTGAACTGTCGATTAAAATGTGGCAATTATAATCTAAAAAACATTATAATCTTACTTGCATATTAACTGTCATTTTAAAAAAAATCATAATTTACTAGGAATAGCATAAGAATAAAAACAGTGTTTTGCTTAAAGAATGTTCTATTCTATTTTAAAGATTGAACTGTCGATAAAAATGTGGCAATTATAATCTTAAAAATAATATAATTTTACTTGCATATTAACTGTCATTTTTTAAAATTATAATTTACTAGGAATAGCATAAGAATTGAAAACAGTGTTTTGCTTAAAGAATGTTCTATTCTTTTTTAAAGATTGAACTGTCGATTATAATGTGGCAATTATAATCTTAAAAATAATATAATTTTACTTGCATATAAACTGTCATTTTTTAAAAAATTATAATTTACTAGGAATAGCATTAGAATTAAAATCAGTGTTTTGCTTAAAGAATGTTCTATTCTTTTTTAAAGATTGAACTATCGATTAAAATGTGGCAATTATAATCTTTTAAATAATATAATTTTACTTGCATATTAACTGTCATTTTTTAAAAAATTATAATTTACTAGGAATAGCATAAGAATTAAAAACAGTGTTTTGCTTAAAGAATGTTCTATTCTTTTTTAAAGATTGAACTGTCGATTAAAATGTGGCAATTATAATCTTAAAAATAATATAACTTTACTTGCATATTAACTGTCATTTTTTAAAAAAATTATAATTTACTAGGAATAGCACAAGAAATAAAAAACAGTGTTTTGCTTAAAGAATGTTCTATTCTATTTTAAAGATTGAACTGTCGATTGAAATGTGGCAATTATAATCTTTAAAATAATATAATTTTACTTGCATATTAACTGTCATTTTTTTAAAAATTATAATTTACTAGGAATAGCATAGGAATTAAAAACAGTGTTTAGCTTAAAGAATGTTCTATTCTTTTTTAAAGATTGAACTGTCGATTAAAATGTGGCAATTATAATCTTTAAAATAATATAATTTTACTTGCATATTAACTGTCATTTTTTAAAATTATAATTTACTAGGAATAGCATAAGAATTAAAAACAGTGTTTTGCTTAAAGAATGTTCTATTCTTTTTTAAAGATTGAACTGTCGATTAAAATGCGGCAATTATAATCTTTAAAATAATATAATTTTACTTGCATATTAACTGTCACTTTTTAAAAAACATATAATTTCCTAGGAATAGCATAAGAATTAAAAACAGTGTTTTGCTTAAAGAATGTTCTATTCTTTTTTAAAGATTGAACTGTCGATTAAAATGTGGCAATTATAATCTTTAAAATAATATAATTTTACTTGCATATTAACTGTCACTTTTTTAAAAAATTATAATTTACTAGGAATAGCATAAGGATTAAAAACAGTGTTTTGCTTAAAGAATGTTCTACTCTTTTTTAAAGATTGAACTGTCGATAAAACTGTGGCAATTATAATCTTAAAAATATAATTTTTCTTGCATATTAACTGTCACTGTTTAAAAAATTATAATTTACTAGGACTAGCATGAGAATTAAAAAACAATGTTTTGTATAAAGAATGTTCTATTCTTTTTTAAAGATTGAACTGTCGATTAAAATGTCGCAATTATAATCTTAAAAATAATATAATTTTACACGCATATTAACTGTCATTATTTTAAAAATTATAATTTACTAGGAATAGCATAAGAATTAAAAACAGTGTTATGCTTAAAGAATGTTCTATTCTTTTTTAAAGATTGAACTGTCGATTAAAATGTGGCAATTGTAATCTTAAAAATAATATAATTTTACTTGCATATTAACTGTCATTTTTAAAAAATTATAATTTACTAGGAATAGCATAAGAATTACAAACAGTGTTTTGCTTAAAGAATGTTCTATTCTTTTTTAAAGATTGAACTGTCGATTAAAATGTGGCAATTATAATCTTAAAAATAATATAATTTTACTTGCATATTAACTGTCATTTTTTAAAAATGATAATTTTCTAGGAATAGCATAAGAATTAAAAACAGTGTTTTGCTTAAAGAATGTTCTATTTTTTTTAAAGATTGAACTGTCGATTAAAATGTGGCAATTATAATCTTAAAAATAATATAATTTTAATTGCATATTAACTGTCATTTTTTAAAAAATTATAATTTACTAGGAATAGCATAAGAATAAAAAAACAGTGTTTTGCTTAAAGAATGTTCTATTCTATTTTAAAGATTGAACTGTCGATTAAAATGTGGCAATTATAATCTTAAAAATAATATAATTTTACTTGCATATTAACTGTAATTTTTAAAAAAATTATAATTTACTAGGAATAGCATAAGAATTAAAAACAGTGTTTGGCTTAAAGAATGTTCTATTCTATTTTAAAGATTGAACTGTCGATTAAAATGTGGCAATTATAATCTTTTAAATAATATAATTTTACTTGCATATTAACTGTCATTTTTTAAAAAATTATAATTTACTAATAATAGCATAAGAATTAAAAACAGTGTTTTGCTTAAAGAATGTTCTATTCTTTTTTAAAGATTGAACTGTCGATTAAAATGTGGCAATTATAATCTTAAAAATAATATAATTTTACTTGCATATTAACTGTCATTTTTTAAAAAATTATAATTTACTAGGAATAGCACAAGAAATAAAAAACAGTGTTTTGCTTAAAGAATGTTCTATTCTATTTTAAAGATTGAACTGTCGATTAAAATGTGGCAATTATAATCTTTAAAATAATATAATTTTACTTGCATATTAACTGTCATTTTTTAAAATTATAATTTACTAGGAATAGCATAGGAATTAAAAACAGTGTTTAGCTTAAAGAATGTTCTATTCTTTTTTAAAGATTGAACTGTCGATTAAAATGTGGCAATTATAATCTTAAAAATAATATAATTTTACTTGCATATTAACTGTCATTTTTCTTACAATTATAATTTACTAGGAATAGCATAAGAATTAAAAACAGTGTTTTGCTTAAAGAATGTTCTATTCTTTTTTAAAGATTGAACTGTCGATTAAAATGTGGCAATTATAATCTTAAAAATAATATAATTTTACTTGCATATTAACTGTCATTTTTTAAAATTATAATTTACTAGGAATAGCATAAGAATTAAAAACAGTGTTTTGCTTAAAGAATGATCTATTCTTTTTTAAAGATTGAACAATCGATTAAAATGCGGCAATTATAATCTTTAAAATAATATAATTTTACTTGCATATTAACTGTCACTTTTTAAAAAAATATAATTTCCTAGGAATAGCATAAGAATTAAAAACAGTGTTTTGCTTAAAGAATGTTCTATTCTTTTTTAAAGATTGAACTGTCGATTAAAATGTGGCAATTATAATCTTTAAAATAATATAATTTTACTTGCATATTAACTGTCACTTTTTAAAAAAATTATAATTTACTAGGAATAGCATAAGGATTAAAAACAGTGTTTTGCTTAAAGAATGTTCTACTCTTTTTTAAAGATTGAACTGTCGATAAAAATGTGGCAATTATAATCTTAAAAATATAATTTTTCTTGCATATTAACTGTCACTGTTTAAAAAATTATAATTTACTAGGAATAGCATGAGAATTAAAAAACAATGTTTTGCTTAAAGAATGTTCTATTCTTTTTTAAAGATTGACCTGTCGATTAAAATGTCGCAATTATAATCTTAAAAATAATATAATTTTACACGCATATTAACTGTCATTATTTTAAAAATTATAATTTACTAGGAATAGCATAAGAATTAAAAACAGTGTTATGCTTAAAGAATGTTCTATTCTTTTTTAAAGATTGAACTGTCGATTAAAATGTGGCAATTATAATCTTAAAAATAATATAATTTTACTTGCATATTAACTGTCATATTTAAAAAATTATAATTTACTAGGAATAGCATAAGAATTACAAACAGTGTTTGCTTAAAGAATGTTCTATTCTTTTTTAAAGATTGAACTGTCGATTAAAATGTGGCAATTATAATCTTAAAAATAATATAATTTTACTTGCATATTAACTGTCATTTTTTAAAAATGATAATTTTCTAGGAATAGCACAAGAATTAAAAACAGTGTTTTGCTTAAAGAATGTTCTATTTTTTTTAAAGATTGAACTGTCGATTAAAATGTGGCAATTATAATCTTAAAAATAATATAATTTTAATTGCATATTAACTGTCATGTTTTAAAAAATTATAATTTACTAGGAATAGCATAAGAATTAAAAACAGTGTTTTGCTTAAAGAATGTTCGATTCTTTTTTAAAGATTGAACTGTCGATTAAAATGTGGCAATTATAATCTTAAAAATAATATAATTTTACTTGCATATTAACTGTCATATTTAAAAAATTATAATTTACTAGGAATAGCATAAGAATTACAAACAGTGTTTTGCTTAAAGAATGTTCTATTCTTTTTTAAAGATTGAACTGTCGATTAAAATGTGGCAATTATAATCTTAAAAATAATATAATTTTACTTGCATATTAACTGTCATATTTAAAAAATTATAATTTACTAGGAATAGCATAAGAATTACAAACAGTGTTTTGCTTAAAGAATGTTCTATTCTATTTTAAAGATTGAACTGTCGATTAAAATGTGGCAATTATAATCTTAAAAATAATATAATTTTACTTGCATATTAACTGTCATTTTTTAAAAATGATAATTTTCTAGGAATAGCACAAGAATTAAAAACAGTGTTTTGCTTAAAGAATGTTCTATTTTTTTTAAAGATTGAACTGTCGATTAAAATGTGGCAATTATAATCTTAAAAATAATATAATTTTACTTGCATATTAACTGTCATATTTTAAAAAATTATAATTTACTAGGAATAGCATAAGAATTAAAAACAGTGTTTTGCTTAAAGAATGTTCGATTCTTTTTTAAAGATTGAACTGTCGATTAAAATGTGGCAATTATAATCTTAAAAATAATATAATTTTAATTGCATATTCACTGTCACTGTTTAAAAAATTATAATTTACTAGGAATAGCATAAGAATAAAAAAACAGTGTTTTGCTTAAAGAATGTTCTATTCTATTTTAAAGATTGAACTGTCGATTAAAATGTGGCAATTATAAT
Organism: Sepiola atlantica; assembly: GCA_963556195.1. Taxonomy (NCBI): domain Eukaryota; kingdom Metazoa; phylum Mollusca; class Cephalopoda; order Sepiida; family Sepiolidae; genus Sepiola; species Sepiola atlantica. The sequence goes on from OY744522.1 coordinate 186,772,253, forward strand.
CTTAAAAATAATATAATTTTACTTGCATATTAACAGTCATTTTTAAAAAAATTATAATTTACTAGGAATAGCATTAGAATTAAAAACAGTGTTTTGCTTAAAGAATGTTCTATTCTTTTTTAAAGATTGAACTATCGATTAAAATGTGGCAATTATAATCTTTAAAATAATATAATTTTACTTGCATATTAACTGTCATTTTTAAAATTATAATTTACCAGGAATAGCATAAGAATTGAAAACAGTGTTTTGCTTAAAGAATGTTCTATTCTATTTTTAATATTGAACTGTCGATTAAAATGTGGCAATTATAATCTTTAAAATAATATAATTTTACTTGCATATTAACTGTCACTGTTTAAAAAATTATAATTTACTAGGAATAGCATAAGAATTAAAAAACAGTGTTTTGCTTAAAGAATGTTCTATTCTATTTTAAAGATTTAACTGTCGATTAAAATGTGGCAATTATAATCTTAAAAATAATATAATTTTACTTGCATATTAACAGTCATTTTTTAAAAAATTATAATTTACTAGGAATAGCATTAGAATTAAAAACAGTGTTTTGCTTAAAGAATGTGCTATTCTTTTTTAAAGATTGAACTATCGATTAAAATGTGGCAATTATAATCTTTAAAATAATATAATTTTACTTGCATATTAACTGTCATGTTTTTAAAAATTGTTATTTACTAGAAATAGCATAAGAATTAAAAACAGTGTTTTGCTTAAAGAATGTTCTATTCTTTTTTAAAGATTGAACTGTCGATTAAAATGTGGCAATTATAATCTTAAAAATAATATAATTTTACTTGCATATTAACTGTCATTTTTTAAAATTATTATTTACTAGGAATAGCATAAGAATTGAAAACAGTGTTTTGCTTAAAGAATGTTCTATTCTTTTTTAAAGATTGAACTGTCGATTAAAATGTGGCAATTATAATCTTAAAAATAATATAATTTTACTTGCATATTAACTGTCATTTTTTAAAAATGATAATTTTCTAAGAATAGCACAAGAATTAAAAACAGTGTTTTGCTTAAAGAATGTTCTATTTTTTTTAAAGATTGAACTGTCGATTAAAATGTGGCAATTATAATCTTAAAAATAATATAATTTTACTTGCATATTAACTGTCATGTTTTAAAAAATTATAATTTACTAGGAATAGCATAAGAATTAAAAACAGTGTTTTGCTTAAAGAATGTTCGATTCTTTTTTAAAGATTGAACTGTCGATCAAAATGTGGCAATTATAATCTTAAAAATAATATAATTTTAATTGCATATTCACTGTCACTGTTTAAAAAATTATAATTTACTAGGAATAGCATAAGAATAAAAAAACAGTGTTTTGCTTAAAGAATGTTCTATTCTATTTTAAAGATTGAACTGTCGATTAAAATGTGGCAATTATAATCTTAAAAATAATATAATTTTACTTGCATATTAACAGTCATTTTTAAAAAAATTATAATTGACTAGGAATAGCATTAGAATTAAAAACAGGGTTTTGCTTAAAGAATGTTCTATTCTTTTTTAAAGATTGAACTATCGATTAAAATGTGGCAATTATAATCTTTAAAATAATATAATTTTACTTGCATATTAACTGTCATTTTTTAAAAAATTATAATTTACTAGAAATAGCATAAGAATTAAAAACAGTGTTTTGCTTAAAGAATGTTCTATTCTTTTTTAAAGATTGAACTGTCGATTAAAATGTGACAATTATAATCTTAAAAATAATATAATTTTACTTGCATATTAACTGTCATTTTTAAAATTATAATTTACTAGGAATAGCATAAGAATTGAAAACAGTGTTTTGCTTAAAGAATGTTCTATTCTATTTTTAATATTGAACTGTCGATTAAAATGTGGCAATTATAATCTTTAAAATAATATAATTTTACTTGCATATTAACTGTCACTGTTTAAAAAATTATAATTTACTAGGAATAGCATAAGAATTAAAAAACAGTGTTTTGCTTAAAGAATGTTCTATTCTATTTTAAAGATTTAACTGTCGATTAAAATGTGGCAATTATAATCTTAAAAATAATATAATTTTACTTGCATATTAACAGTCATTTTTTAAAAAATTATAATTTACTAGGAATAGCATTAGAATTAAAAACAGTGTTTTGCTTAAAGAATGTGCTATTCTTTTTTAAAGATTGAACTATCGATTAAAATGTGGCAATTATAATCTTTAAAATAATATAATTTTACTTGCATATTAACTGTCATGTTTTTAAAAATTGTAATTTACTAGAAATAGCATAAGAATTAAAAACAGTGTTTTGCTTAAAGAATGTTCTATTCTTTTTTAAAGATTGAACTGTCGATTAAAATGTGGCAATTATAATCTTAAAAATAATATAATTTTACTTGCATATTAACTGTCATTTTTTAAAATTATTATTTACTAGGAATAGCATAAGAATTGAAAACAGTGTTTTGCTTAAAGAATGTTCTATTCTTTTTTAAAGATTGAACTGTCGATTAAAATGTGGCAATTATAATCTTAAAAATAATATAATTTTACTTGCATATTAACTGTCATTTTTTAAAAATGATAATTTTCTAAGAATAGCACAAGAATTAAAAACAGTGTTTTGCTTAAAGAATGTTCTATTTTTTTTAAAGATTGAACTGTCGATTAAAATGTGGCAATTATAATCTTAAAAATAATATAATTTTACTTGCATATTAACTGTCATGTTTTAAAAAATTATAATTTACTAGGAATAGCATAAGAATTAAAAACAGTGTTTTGCTTAAAGAATGTTCGATTCTTTTTTAAAGATTGAACTGTCGATCAAAATGTGGCAATTATAATCTTAAAAATAATATAATTTTAATTGCATATTCACTGTCACTGTTTAAAAAATTATAATTTACTAGGAATAGCATAAGAATAAAAAAACAGTGTTTTGCTTAAAGAATGTTCTATTCTATTTTAAAGATTGAACTGTCGATTAAAATGTGGCAATTATAATCTTAAAAATAATATAATTTTACTTGCATATTAACAGTCATTTTTAAAAAAATTATAATTTACTAGGAATAGCATTAGAATTAAAAACAGGGTTTTGCTTAAAGAATGTTCTATTCTTTTTTAAAGATTGAACTATCGATTAAAATGTGGCAATTATAATCTTTAAAATAATATAATTTTACTTGCATATTAACTGTCATTTTTTAAAAAATTATAATTTACTAGAAATAGCATAAGAATTAAAAACAGTGTTTTGCTTAAAGAATGTTCTATTCTTTTTTAAAGATTGAACTGTCGATTAAAATGTGACAATTATAATCTTAAAAATAATATAATTTTACTTGCATATTAACTGTCATTTTTAAAATTATAATTTACTAGGAATAGCATAAGAATTGAAAACAGTGTTTTGCTTAAAGAATGTTCTATTCTATTTTTAATATTGAACTGTCGATTAAAATGTGGCAATTATAATCTTTAAAATAATATAATTTTACTTGCATATTAACTGTCACTGTTTAAAAAATTATAATTTACTAGGAATAGCATAAGAATTAAAAAACAGTGTTTTGCTTAAAGAATGTTCTATTCTATTTTAAAGATTTAACTGTCGATTAAAATGTGGCAATTATAATCTTAAAAATAATATAATTTTACTTGCATATTAACAGTCATTTTTTAAAAAATTATAATTTACTAGGAATAGCATTAGAATTAAAAACAGTGTTTTGCTTAAAGAATGTGCTATTCTTTTTTAAAGATTGAACTATCGATTAAAATGTGGCAATTATAATCTTTAAAATAATATAATTTTACTTGCATATTAACTGTCATGTTTTTAAAAATTGTAATTTACTAGAAATAGCATAAGAATTAAAAACAGTGTTTTGCTTAAAGAATGTTCTATTCTTTTTTAAAGATTGAACTGTCGATTAAAATGTGGCAATTATAATCTTAAAAATAATATAATTTTACTTGCATATTAACTGTCATTTTTTAAAATTATTATTTACTAGGAATAGCATAAGAATTGAAAACAGTGTTTTGCTTAAAGAATGTTCTATTCTATTTTAAAGATTGAACTGTCGATTAAAATGTGGCAATTATAATCTTAAAAATAATATAATTTTACTTGCATATTAACTGTCATTTTTAAAAAAATTATAATTTACTAGGAATAGCATAAGAATTAAAAACAGTGTTTTGCTTAAAGAATGTTCTATTCTATTTTAAAGATTGAACTGTCGATTAAAATGTGGCAATTATAATCTTAAAAATAATATAATTTTACTTGCATATAAACTGTCATTTTTAAAAAATTATAATTTTCTAGGAATAGCATAAGAATTAAAAACAGTGTTTTGCTTAAAGAATGTTCTATTCTATTTTAAAGATTGAACTGTCGATTAAAATGTGGCAATTATAATCTTAAAAATAATATAATTTTACTTGCATATTAACTGTCATTTTTAAAAAATTATAATTTACTAGGAATAGCATAAGAATTGAAAACAGTGTTTTGCTTAAATGTTCTATTCTATTTTAAATATTGAACTGTCGATTAAAATGGGGCAATTATAATCTTAAAAATAATATAATTTTACTTGCATATTAACTGTCACTTTTTAAAAAATTATAATTTACTAGGAATAGCATAAGCATTAAAAAACAGTGTTTTGCTTAAAGAATGTTCTATTCTATTTTAAAGATTGAACTGTCGATTAAAATGTGGCAATTATAATCTTTAAAATAATATAATTTTACTTGCATATTAACTGTCACTGTTTAAAAAATTATAATTTACTAGGAATAGCATAAGAATTAAAAACAGTGTTTTGCTTAAAGAATGTTCTATTCTATTTTAAAGATTGAACTGTCGATTAAAATGTGGCAATTATAATCTTAAAAATAATATAATTTTACTTGCATATTAACAGTCATTTTTTAAAAAATTATAATTTACTAGGAATAGCATTAGAATTAAAAACAGTGTTTTGCTTAAAGAATGTGCTATTCTTTTTTAAAGATTAAACTATCGATTAAAATGTGGCAATTATAATCTTTAAAATAATATAATTTTACTTGCGTATTAACTGTCATTTTTTTAAAAATTGTAATTTACTAGAAATAGCATAAGAATTAAAAACAGTGTTTTGCTTAAAGAATGTTCTTTTCTTTTTTAAAGATTGAACTATCGATTAAAATGTGGCAATTATAATCTTTAAAATAATATAATTTTACTTACATATTAACTGTCATTTTTTATAAAATTATAATTTACTAGGAATTGCATAAGAATTAAAAACAGTGTTTTGCTTAAAGAATGTTCGATTCTATTTTAAAGATTGAACTGTCGATTAAAATGTGGCAATTATAATCTTAAAAACATTATAATCTTACTTGCATATTAACTGTCATTTAAAAAAAAATCATAATTAACTAGGAATAGCATAAGAATAAAAACAGTGTTTTGCTTAAAGAATGTTCTATTCTATTTTAAAGATTGAACTGTCGATTAAAATGTGGCAATTATAATCTTAAAAATAATATAATTTTACTTGCATATTAAGTGTCATTTTTTAAAATTATAATTTACTAGGAATAGCATAAGAATTGAAAACAGTGTTTTGCTTAAAGAATGTTCTATTCTATTTTAAAGATTGAACTGTCGATTAAAATGTGGCAATTATAATCTTAAAAATAATATAATTTTACTTGCATATTAACTGTCATTTTTTAAAAAATTTTAATTTACTAGGAATAGCATAAGAATTAAAAACAGTGTTTGGCTTAAAGAATGTTCTATTCTATTTTAAAGATTGAACTGTCGATTAAAATGTGGCAATTATAATCTTAAAAATAATATAATTTTACTTGCATATTAACTGTCATTTTTAAAAAATTATAATTTTCTAGGAATAGCATAAGAATTAAAAACAGTGTTTTGCTTAAAGAATGTTCTATTCTATTTTAAAGATTGAACTGTCGATTAAAATGTGGCAATTATAATCTTAAAAATAATATAATTTTACTTGCATATTAACTGTCATTTTTAAAAAATTATAATTTACTAGGAATAGCATAAGAATTGAAAACAGTGTTTTGCTTAAATGTTCTATTCTATTTTAAATATTGAACTGTCGATTAAAATGGGGCAATTATAATCTTAAAAATAATATAATTTTACTTGCATATTAACTGTCACTTTTTAAAAAATTATAATTTACTAAGAATAGCATAAGCATTAAAAAACAGTGTTTTGCTTAAAGAATGTTCTATTCTATTTTAAAGATTGAACTGCCGATTAAAATGTGGCAATTATAATCTTAAAAATAATATAACTTTACTTGCATATTAACTGTCATTTTTGAAAAAATTATAATTTACTAGGAATAGCATAAGAATTAAAAACAGTGTTTTGCTTAAAGAATGTTCTATTCTTTTTTAAAGATTGAACTGTCGATTAAAATGTGGCAATTATAATCTTAAAAATAATATAATTTTACATGCATATTACCTGTCATTTTTTAAAAAATTATAATTTACTAGGAATAGCATAAGAATTACAAACAGTGTTTTGCTTAAAGAATGTTCTATTCTTTTTTAAAGATTGAACTGTCGATTAAAATGTGGCAATTATAATCTTAAAAATAATATAATTTTACTTGCATATAAACTGTCATTTTAAAAAAATTATAATTTACTAGGAATAGCATAAGAATTGAAAACAGTGTTTTGCTTAAAGAATGTTCTATTCTATTTTAAATATTGAACTGTCGATTACAATGTGGCAATTATAATCTTAAAAATAATATAATTTTACTTGCATATTAACTGTCACTTTTTAAAAAATTATAATTTACTAGGAAAAGCATAAGAATTAAAAAACAGTGTTTTGCTTAAAGAATGTTCTATTCTATTTTAAAGATTGAACTGCCGATTAAAATGTGGCAATTATAATCTTAAAAATAATATAATTTTACTTGCATATTAACTGTCATTTTTGAAAAAATTATAATTTACTAGGAATAGCATTAGAATTAAAAACAGTGTTTTGCTTAAAGAATGTTCTATTCTTTTTTAAAGATTGAACTGTCGATTAAAATGTGGCAATTATAATCTTTAAAATAATATAATTTTACTTGCATATTAACTGTCATTTTTTTAAAAATTATAATTTACTAGGAATAGCATAAGAATTAAAAACAGTGTTTTGCTTAAAGAATGTTCTATTCTATTTTAAAGATTGAACTGTCGATAAAAATGTGGCAATTATAATCTTAAAAATAATATAATTTTACTTGCATATTTACTGTCACTGTTTAAAAAATTATAATTTACTAGGAATAGCATGAGAATTAAAAAACAATGTTTTGCTTAAAGAATGTTCTATTCTTTTTTAAAGATTGAACTGTCGATTAAAATGTGGCAATTATAATCTTAAAAATAATATAATTTTACTTGCATATTAACTGTCATTTTAAAAAAAATTATAATTTACTAGGAATAGCATTAGAATAAAAAACAGTGTTTTGCTTAAAGAATGTTCTATTCTTTTTTAAAGATTGAACTATCTATTTAAATGTGGCAATTATAATCTTTAAAATAATATAATTTTACTTGCATATTAACTGTCATTTTTAAAAAAATTATAATTTACTAGGAATAGCATAAGAATTAAAAACAGTGTTTTGCTTAAAGAATGTTCTATTCTTTTTTAAAGATTGAACTATCGATGTAAATGTGGCAATTATAATCTTTAAAATAATATAATTTTACTTGCATATTAACTGTCATTTTTTAAAAAATTATAATTTACTAGGAATAGCATAAGAATTAAAAACAGTGTTTTGCTTAAAGAATGTTCTATTCTTTTTTAAATATTGAACTGTCGATTAAAATGTGGCAATTATAATCTTTAAAATAATATAATTTTACTTGCATATTAACTGTCATTTTCTTAAAAATTATAATTTACTAGGAATAGCATAAGAATTAAAAACAGTGTTTTGCTTAAAGAATGTTCTATTCTATTTTAAAGATTGAACTGTCGATTAAAATGTGGCAATTATAATCTTAAAAATAATATAATTTTACTTGCATATTAACTGTCATTTTTAAAAAATTATAATTTTCTAGGAATAGCATAAGAATTAAAAACAGTGTTTTGCTTAAAGAATGTTTACTTCTTTTCTAAAGATTGAACTATCGATTTAAATGTGGCAATTATAATCTTAAAAATAATATAATTTTACTTGCATATTAACTGTCATTTAAAATAAAATATAATTTACTAGGAATAGCATAAGAATTAAAAAAAAGAGTTTTGCTTAAAGAATTTTTTATTCTTTTTTAAAGATTGAACTATCGATTAAAATGTGGCAATTATAATCTTAAAAATAATATAATTTTACTTGCATATTAACTGTCATTTAAAAAAAATTATAATTTACTAGGAATAGCATAAGAATTAAAAACAGTGTTTTGCTTAAAGAATGTTCTATTCTTTTTTAAAGATTGAACTATCGATTAAAATGTGGCAATTATAATCTTAAAAATAATATAATTTTACTTGCATATTAACTGTCATTTTTTAAAAAATTATAATTTACTAGGAATAGCATAAGAATTAAAAACAGTGTTTTGCTTAAAGAATGTTCTATTCTTTTTTAAAGATTGAACTATCGATTAAAATGTTGCAATTATAATCTTAAAAATAATATAATTTTACTTGCATATTAACTGTCATTTTTAAAAAAATTATAATTTACTAGGAATAGCATAAGAATTACAAACAGTGTTTTACTTAAAGAATTATTTATTCTTTTTTAAAGATTGAACTATCGATTAAAATGTGGCAATTATAATCGTAAAAATAATATAATTTTACTTGCATATTAACTGTCATTTTTAAAAAAATTATAATTTACTAGGAATAGCATAAGAATTACAAACAGTGTTTTGCTTAAAGAATTATCATATAAGCAACAATTTCAGTGTAAAGTAGTAGATCTGTGTGTGAGAGTGAAAATATCTCTGACTTCCTGTATGAATGACTATTTTTGGAGAAGCTGTCTGCCCGGAAAAAATATAATAAATTTTGAAAGGGAATAAAACGAGGATGTATCATATGGTTGGATTGCACGAACGAATGCGACTTTTATTTACGATTCTTTAGGTAGTATTGTTTTAGTCAGTCTTTGTCACACTACATTGTAAGAGTCTATAACATTGCTACCTATTCTAATAATACCATCTTGTAACATTGATGACACCCGTTTCTGATTGCTATTACATAGCATTATATAAAGAGACAACAGAAGAAAAAACAATAAAAAAGACGTACAAATTATGTGTATGTGAGAGAAAGATGAATGTGTAAATACATGGTTTGTTCAGAAGATTATAGGTAGTATTGGGATGATACGACACAGTAGACACAGAAATTATCATGTAGATACACAGGGATCCTGGAATTATCAAATATATTTGTCAGTCAAATATTAACGCTATTAGCACCTTCGTTCCAAATGCCGTCTAAAAACAAAACTAAATCGATAACACCTCATGTATGTTTCATTAGATAATATTTTACCATCTAATATTTGTATGGATATTGAATCTTTTACACGTAGTCAAAATATTACCCCTTTATAATAATAAATGAACAACACATGTTCTAATGAGTAATACGTCAGCAAATTACACTCTGACTCACGCTACTTGTTGACGTACGTTGTCTATAAAAGTTACAAATGCATATACACAGCCTAAAACAGTGACTTAAATGTGAGTCACTGACTAGTCTATCTATTATAGTACGTTAACTCTTTTTAGTCAGACTTAACTTGATGACGTCTAGTTACAGACTCGTTATTAATCTGTACAGAATTACGTGACTTCGTATGATTGTTACATGACCCAAAGTGTCGTCTCAGTTCTGACTCTAATGTAATTGTGTATTTAAAAAAATCATTTGACATCAATTGTTGAATTTATTCACCATTAAAATCATACTTTTTCTCGAGCGTCGTTGCATTATTCAGGTGTAGTGCTATCCTGCGCGACTGAGAAAAAAATAGTAGCTGGAATAAAAATCCATATTGAATACATATCAACTAACTCCATAAAGATGTTTTGGTAGAGGAACGATTTAATCGCCATGATTGTCGAATTGGGTGTAAAAAATACAGGAGAGAGAGATAGTTATTTTATATTCGCAATGCTTAACTATTTCATTCTTTTCAGACCAGCTATAAATAGTCTAACGCGATCCCTACCTCCTAACTCCCTGAAATAGCAACCGCTACCCATTTATACGTATGTTTGACGTCATTTCCACTTAATTAGTGTGGTCTCCTATTCTCTCGAACGCAATTTATGTCTTTGCGGGTTAATATCGTTATGCCGTCGTGACCTTTTGTCTAGAATATATCCTGTTTACACAATACCAAAGAAACGCTTTAACAAATTAATATGACACATGGGTAAATAAAGAACACACGTTTTTATAAAACTGTCGTGTATGTTTCTTCGATACAGACAAGATGAACGTTTAAAACGATGTGGAAAAAGATCAGTTATGTTTCGGAATTTTGAGATGAGGATTGATAATGTGTATTAATTGGATAATTCGGACTACTGTTCTCATCTTGGATGTTATTCGCACAACCTGTCTTGTCGATGTAACCTCCAACTTTTTCCAGATGTTTCTTGTCGAACTTGGGAATCTGTACGGAATTTTTAATCGAACAGTATATTTAATCAATGGACGGAGCTTGCTCTCGTTCCGTGAGCCATGACCGTGGAGAAGTCTTCAGTAATTCCTACTTGTATTCTTAGTATCGCCCGTATTATGGATTGAGCATTCAATCCCCAGAAGACTGGAGCTTAGAACTGGTTATTACTTAGCTCACTACCCTTGTGGATTAAATAAAAAGTTCACTTTGTAATTTCGTAGAGATTCCAGAGTTCGACAAGTCTCACCTGAATATGATCGGAAGTTACATCGACTGATATGCTGTGGGAATAACATCCAAGATGAGAACAATAGTCCAAATAATTAAAATAATATAAATTATCAATCATCATCTAAAAAAAGTTCAGAAGAATAAATTTTCCAAAATAAAACCGAAAACGTATATTTAATTGTAATTTGAACTTAGTCACCCATTGTAATTACCCTCTACTTAAATCACATCAAATTAATCCCTTTACAAAAGTATATTTAACAGAAATAATGGATTTGCTCTCTATATTTATACATACATAGATATACTTCTAAGTTAAACTTCTGATGATCATAAGGATTTAGTATTTTGAGGTTAGGCTGCAGTTTGTGTTAGAATGGCTCTGATTTGAAATAAATGTTATTTGTCAGGATAGTCAATCTCAGGGGCGAGTGTATAATCAGAAATCGTGTATTAATAAATGCAAATATATGTTCTTACGTCTGCATCGATATAGTGTAAGGGAGGTGACGGTGGATAACGACGCGGACTGACGACCTGGGTGTGCCAAGTTCGAATCCAGTCGATTCCATAATACGACTTTCACTTGGGGATGGTGGCAACCATTACGTGGTTCCTTCCTGCAACAGAATCAAGCCAATCAACAAAGTTGTACCATCCTGATTCATACGACTTTACTATATAGTGTAATGCTTACCGCCACGAACTGTAAACTAGGCATACTCTGTTCAGGTTCCGTTGGAGCTGGAGACGCCCGTATAACCTTTTCTTTGTAGAACTGTTAAATGGAGAAAGTTCTGACCGTTTCTAATTTAGTTGTTCGTTAGCTATTTCAAAGAACACTTCCTTCTTTCACTAATGAGTCACCACTTATAAAGGTTAAAGCCTCTCAGCTATAAAAGTTATGGATTGATTGTCAGTTGAATGCTAATGATTATTCTGGGAGTATTGAAAATAAGTTGAATGTATAAAATCTTATGTCTTATGTGAACAGTTTCAAACATATATTCATTGAATTTAAAGATTGCTATGTTGTAGCCTCTCAGGGAAGTGATCCTGAAGCCTTGTCTTCCACGGATTAGATGTTTTTGAAAAGACCGGTTGGTGTTAGACATATGGGGAAGACAAGAACTTTCTTTGCAGTTCTAGTAGAAATTGAGATTTACAAAGAGAAACCAGAGATTGAAGCGTAGTCCCGCCTCTTCCATGGAAATAACGACAAATTAGAGAAAGACAAGCAACGTCTCTGCTGTGCTAAAGCGAATGTAGAGAACTGAAGAGATCATCTAGATTGCGAATTCGATTATGAACTTTGTTAAGGGCACAATGAGTTTTCTGAGTGGCCCCTCCTGAGATGTGGTAACAGTGCTCCATATTTGGGCGTATCTGACTCTTATATAGATGATTGAATCAAGAATCCGGTACCTTCTGATGTAGTAGAATGGTACAATCAGTTAACCAGAAACTTTAGCAACAGATTTGATATACGTCTTTTTTATGTACTATATGGAGTGAAAGTCAGTCATAGGAAGCTTATCAAAACAAAGGTCTACGCAAGGAGAGGGCCAATCAATTCACTTGGAGTAACACAAGGATCTGAACGTTTATGCTGAGAACTGCTGAATTGTATTTTTTCTCTGAAATACAAACGAAAGACACAAAAATAAAAAAGGCAATAATCAAAAGGCACAACACGTTTGTTATCGCTTTCGTCGCTCGGCTGATAAGAGTTATTCAATTCTTACCCACAATAGGAATATTTGACACAAGGTCGGAAAGTGGGATTTGAAAAGCCAGCGCCCGAGAAGGTGAGCACTCTGGCCATTAAAAATGCCTGGGCAGCCCCGTCGGTATTCCCCGGTAGGGGTGCCTCAGGCAGTAAGCAATAAACTTACTCCTCCCCAAAGAGGGGAGACGAAGCCTGGGAGAGTGGACCTCATAGAACTGCACAGGACAGACCAATAGACCGGTGTAAATCAAGCCCCGAAGGCCAAGACAATACCAGTCTATAGGGTGCAGTATCTATCGGAACAGATACTACACTTTGATCCCTGCCAAAAGGCCGACAAGAACACGTCAGCGCTCAGCACATTTATTTATATTACAAAATATATGCAAGGGAGCCCACTCTGGTCGCCAAATGCAAGGGAGATAATTCTGATCACGTAAAACACAAGAACCTTAGTTTTAGAGATGTTAAAAATAAAAAGCCATTGCACCAAATGTTCCAGATCTTCATCCCCTACGTTCCTCGAGACATGTGTGTCATTTATGTCGTGTTCAAGAAGAAAAAGACTTTAGTGGAGACAGATTCTGAGTTCGAACAATGGAGATAAGCACCGCTTGCCTAAGTAAACACTCTGGATGACTATGAGTAATATAGACGCAAAATCCTTAGTAAGCCAACCACTATAGGAGAAGGAAAACTCTAAAATAATCAAGTTCTACTCTTATTACGCCGAGTTTCTTCTGTTATCTCCGTTTCAGCCATTACTCTTAAGCAATGTCGAGTCAGGGAAACGCGGTTCATAATTGCGCACCTTTTGCTTTAGAAAAACTCCTCGTCGCAGGTGGTATTCCTGGTCTCGCTCGATCGAGAAGTCGGCCTTTGATCTGCCATTGCATAACGAGTCGTTTAATGCTAGCCTACGCTTTCTAAATGAATCTCTAACATCTTTTAACTTTGAATCGTCGGTAAATGAATTTTCTCAGAGGAATGATGTGCAACTCTTCAGTGGCCAATCGATAATGGCGTCGTGTACGCAAGTCTTCATCGCAGGGGCTGATTTCATTTGAGAGCCCAATCGATTTATGCTGGGTTAAGGACGGAAATATGAAGTATGGATAATAACACCCTTAAAGAACCCATGATGCAATCGTCAAGTAAGAGTTATAGGTCTAAGCTGGAGAGGAAACGCATAATTCAGTATCGGCACATGTTAATGGTGCGATTTTGGAGTACAAACGTTAATAGAGCTGACGACATGCGGTTAGGAATTTGAATGAGAATAAAGAACCCGTTTTAGTGTTTTTACTTTTGGAATCTGATTTATGTATTTATTTCGTAAAAGAAAAGTTTCATTTAAACAGAATTTCATTGAACAAGACACACTCTTTACACATATGAAAAAGACATAACATTTCAGCGCTACCAAAACTTAAAAGTCCAGTCCACCCTACTATTTTAATAAGAAATAAAGTAATTGAATCATACATTCTAACCCAAAACAAAATAGTGAATGATATTAAGAACAATAATTATATAACCCAGACGAACTAGAACACGGTAAATGCCTTCTGGTAGTCTATTATTACACTTAAGCTAAGTTAATAAACATTTTATTCACAAAGGTTTTTATCCTATATATGTTAATGAAACAAAATACATGCTAAAGTATTCCTTAGTTTTAGGATTGAGTTATGTTTGATATAAAAGACTTATTTTAATTGTTCTTATTGACTGTAATTTGCTATTAACTAAACAAGTGGCATACCCCTTACGAACTTTCTATAACTTTCACACTTTCGCACCTGTTGTTTTGAGCTCTAGCTCATATTTTATACGTCATCTATTCCTCTTGCCTCCGTCTCTCTCTCTCTTTCTCTCTCTCTCTCTCTCTCTCTCTCTCTCTCTCTCTCTCTCTATATATATATATATATATATATATATATATATATATATATATATATATATAGTGTGTAGATTTCAATTTTGTGTAGAGAATCTGAATAACAGAGCTCAATGTAATTTAAACAGAGCAAAATAGAATTATAAAAAGAAAAACTATACACACATTAAGGTTGTACACATAATAACTTATTTCGACCCCTTTAATTAGGTCTCCTCAGATGTATAGACAACCACGTCAAAAAAACCAAATAATGAGAGAAATTGATCGTCTTAAAAAGATAAATTCACTTTTGTGATTGGTCTATGTAAAAAGGAGGTAAATGTTAAAATAATCGAGGAGGGGTGACAGAAGTAAGATTAATTTTTTAATATATGCAGAAATATAAAAATATAAAAATATATATAAAAGAATTCTTTTTTGCTATTTAAACAAATAAATCATCTCATTTAAAATTTCGAATGTGAGCTTTATGGGTAAAAATATATGATGAAATATTCGAGCGTTCACGATTAAAAACTACGTTTAATTATTTACGATTAAAAATTAGAAGACGAAAATGTATGACGAAGATTTCGGTTTAGATTAGAACATATTAAAAATTTAAGTTGTATAGCGTCAAGATTCGAGATGATTTACACTATGGAATTAAAGTTTAGCGACAATTTAAAAACGGTTTATTTACAAAATTGGTAAAGATTCGGGCGTTCACGATTAATTATTTATGATTAGAAATAAAAAGACGAAAATTCAGGACGAAGATTTCGATTTATATAGGAAATTATAAGAAAACTTAATTGGTTATAACGTCAATACGGAATTAAAATTTGGCGACATTTAAGCACGATTAATTTACAAACTAGAGTTTTACTAAATTTAAAAAAAAAAAAAAAAATTACTAATTTGTTAACATTTACCTTTACAGTTATAACTCCTATTGTAACTATACTTTAAAAGAATTGTTATTTTCAAAGAACTTTAAAACGTGCTGTTGATTTTAAACCTGTGCCTGTGTCTACATTTAGCCATCAGTTCGTCTCGTCTATTTAAAATGTTCTTGTCTTCATATTTTAGTATTCTAATTTTTTCCTCCAGGCACAAATTGCATCTATGTCTAAATCCTTTAGGAGTGTTCGAATGACATAGTATGGACCACGAAATAGTTGGTGTTAATATGTTATTTTTTAAAAACCACCAGTGTTTGGCTAATTCCGTCTTATTAGTGACGTTTGGGTTTAAAAATGAGTGTTTGTGTACGTAGAATCGTTGTTTCCAACTCCCGGCGGATATTCCTATGTATACTTTCTTATTGTTAGTATTTTCTTTAGGATAAATCGTAGCCTTATATACAACGCTTTCGACGTTACAGTTACCTTTAAGGGGGCAGTTATTTTTAATTTGACAATTACATTTTTTCCCCCTTTTTAGTTTTCTTACTCGGTGTGCTCAATATTTTTTTGTTATGTGTATTAATAATGTTCTCCATATTTTTGGTGCAAGAATAACTAATTTTCACCGTTTTCCTATTGAAAATTTTACTTAAAGGATTAGTCGTTTTAAAATGTTTATCTATTAGGTTTAAAAATATTCTTCCGATATTAAGACTAGAAAGCTGGCAATATGGTGGTTGAACCAAATAATTTTGCGTCCCCTGTTTTTGGGTTTATTTTTCTTTATATTTTCCGTATATATTAGTTTTTCGTTGTACCCACTATTACTTAATGCGTTATCGTATATGTGTTTGCTAGTCTCAAAGATATTTTTATTTGATGAGAGTTTGTTAATTCTGGTGTTAATAGTTGTAGGAATTTGTTTTATAATACATTTGGGGTGATTGGATTTAGTGTTAATGTATAATGGGGTATGATTATCTTTATGGAAAGGTTGAAAAGTTCCCTCGTTTAAGTTTAGCGTAATGTCTAGAAAATTTACCTCGTTGCAATTGGGGGTCACTTCAATCCTCAAACCTAAATATTTAAAAGCCTTATTTAGTTTTTTATGCATCCTAGATATTAGAGGACCGTTGCTATTAGTTATTCTTGCACCAAAAATATGGAGAACATTATTAATACACATAACAAAAAAATATTGAGCACACCGAGTAAGAAAACTAAAAAGGGGGGAAAAATGTAATTGTCAAATTAAAAATAACTGCCCCCTTAAAGGTAACTGTAACGTCGAAAGCGTTGTATATAAGGCTACGATTTATCCTAAAGAAAATACTAACAATAAGAAAGTATACATAGGAATATCCGCCGGGAGTTGGAAACAACGATTCTACGTACACAAACACTCATTTTTAAACCCAAACGTCACTAATAAGACGGAATTAGCCAAACACTGGTGGTTTTTAAAAAATAACATATTAACACCAACTATTTCGTGGTCCATACTATGTCATTCGAACACTCCTAAAGGATTTAGACATAGATGCAATTTGTGCCTGGAGGAAAAAATTAGAATACTAAAATATGAAGACAAGAACATTTTAAATAGACGAGACGAACTGATGGCTAAATGTAGACACAGGCACAGGTTTAAAATCAACAGCACGTTTTAAAGTTCTTTGAAAATAACAATTCTTTTAAAGTATAGTTACAATAGGAGTTATAACTGTAAAGGTAAATGTTAACAAATTAATAATTTTTTTTTTTTTTTTAAATTTAGTAAAACTCTAGTTTGTAAATTAATCGTGCTTAAATGTCGCCAAATTTTAATTCCGTATTGACGTTATAACCAATTAAGTTTTCTTATAATTTCCTATATAAATCGAAATCTTCGTCCTGAATTTTCGTCTTTTTATTTCTAATCATAAATAATTAATCGTGAACGCCCGAATCTTTACCAATTTTGTAAATAAACCGTTTTTAAATTGTCGCTAAACTTTAATTCCATAGTGTAAATCATCTCGAATCTTGACGCTATACAACTTAAATTTTTAATATGTTCTTATCTAAACCGAAATCTTCGTCCTACATTTTCGTCTTCTAATTTTTAATCGTAAATAATTAAACGTAGTTTTTAATCGTGAACGCTCGAATATTTCATCATATATTTTTACCCTTAAAGCTCACATTCGAAATTTTAAATGAGATGATTTATTTGTTTAAATAGCAAAAAAGAATTCTTTTATATATATTTTTATATTTTTATATTTCTGCATATATTAAAAAATTACTCTTACTTCTGTCACCCCTCCTCGATTATTTTAACATTTACCTCCTTTTTACATAGACCAATCACAAAAGTGAATTTATCTTTTTAAGACGATCAATTTCTCTCATTATTTGGTTTTTTTGACGTGGTTGTCTATACATCTGAGGAGACCTAATTAAAGGGGTCGAAATAAGTTATTATGTGTACAACCTTAATGTGTGTATAGTTTTTCTTTTTATAATTCTCTCTCTCTCTATATATATATATATTTATTTATTATCTATGTACGTATACGTTTCGTCCTTTATAACCAGGACTCATCAGCATAGAGATAAGACTATTCACTATCGGTCCTGCGATTTGAAACCCTGTATTACGAGTATTTTGCAACTCAAATTCAGACACCCAGAACAACTCGACCAATGCTGAATAGCGAATAAAGTGATAATTCTAACACACACAGACATATATATATATATATATATATATATATATATATATATATATATATATATATATATATATCGCTGTTTATTAACAAATGGAAGTAATTAAAAAGAAAACAAAGAAAATAATTTGAATTATAAACAAAAGGGAATAACATCGCAAGTAGAAATACTATTTAATCTGTAGCGTAAGAGGGAACTACAGAGAAAATATATGGGGAAAGATATAACGAACAGAAACAAGCAAATTGTGTCTTTTTATTTGTTTACATATATCTGGATTTGCAAACTCACTTTTCCTGATTCAAACAATCTAACTCAAACTTAATGTTACACAATGTGTCATATTTTCTAGTGTTATTTTAATATAATAATATAATAATAGTCTCAACTTTATTAAATGAATTGGGTAACTAGATAACGAGATGATAATATTGGAATTGAGAGACTCTGGTTTTACTATACACACGTAACAAGTATGTGTTTGATAAAAACTGTTAAATCATTCAAACATAAATTTATACGGAACTTATAATATGGGATTTGTTTCATTTTATTACAACATTTATGTGTATTAATCTACAGACAACTAACTTTCAGACAGTACCACATAAGTATATTCATTCATTCATTTATATGAAGCAGATGCTTCTATTGTTGGCATTCGTTTCCCCGATATATTTCTAGTTAAAATTATTTATAGAAAGACATCAGGTCCTTACAAGAATGGAACCACGTGAAGGTTGCCAATATCTTAAGTGCACGTTTTTCTGTAGAACAAACTGGATTCAAACATAGCACATTCAGGTTGTCAGTCCGTGTCGTTAACCACTTAGCTAATGTCACCTACCAATATGTATACGATTTAATAAATTCTTAGGTGTCTACCATTATTGTATAATCCATGTATACACCGAGCATCATATTTGATAAAAAGCAAAAATAAAAATATGTATTGATAAAATATCTAACTATGCTGATTGCTCTAATAAAATCTAGAAAAACACCTGGGAAGAATTCTGAAAAGAAAATGCTTGGCATGGGCAAATCCATTCTCTGGATTCTGATTCGGTGCTTGTTCATGAGTGGACAATCTAGTTAATACGTATTGCTTCATTCAAGCAAGCGTTTGTTTATCAACTAGACGCCAGTTGGGACTCTTACGTTGGTTAGTGACATTTTGTTGCTACAGGCTCAATGTCACCAATAAAACGATATCCTTTTTTAACCCTTCACTACGAAGAGCCGGTATTCAACACATATGATCAAAACTAATACTATTATGAAATACGCTTATTAATATTTCATGATTTTTAGTCTTTACCCTGATAAAAATGCCACTTAGTTGAGGCCCAGTCGAAAATGAATTCTTAGAATTTGATATTACCATTCCAGTAGTCAAATGATCATCTTGCCTTTATAAAATCAATTAGTTAATGTTATGACATTGATCTAAACGCTTCCTGTAAAGATAGAATAGTTCATTGGTTGCTGAAGTTTAGAAAGCAAGAACTAAGATTCCACAGACAAAAAGTGTTGCGGAAAAATATATTTTATATATCTCTTTTCTATACACTTTAACTTAAGTTATAAAACGCAGACCAATTTGTCACACAACTGACGTTCTTTCACGCACTGATCGTGTATGCGACATTATCGACCCGCATAAAGAAATATAAATTAGATCCGAGACTTGCTTAGAATGGAAAGCGTGTACGTGTCTCTGTGCGAGAGGCAATGCCAGGCAGAGCATTAGATGAATGCGTGCTCGAATAAAACTGAACAGAACAATAAAACATTTAAAAAATGCCGATAAAATTACCCTGAAGCGAGTTTATTTTCGGTGACCCTAATTTAATACGCCCAACTCAGGAGGCGCTTTTTTGAGCCAAGAGAAGAAAAGTTTCGGGAAGGATTTTTTTTTTTTCGTAAATTGTTTATAGACTCGATTTAATAAATGAGCGATGAATTTATGGATACTTTTAGCGATTTGATATACGATCGTGTTATAAGAAAGATAAGGGTGCCGAGAAAAAAAAACACACATTCACGAACGAGAATAGATAAAAATATACGGAAATGTTTTAGTATTTTTAGAAAATAAGCTCGACAATACATGTTTACTTATATTATTTACTTCTTAAGGAGGTGAGACACAAGGTCAGGTGTTAAGTTAAAAAGCCAGTGCACTAGGATAGCCGCACGCTGGCCTAAGAAAAATGCCTGAGCATCCCTGTCGGCATTCCTTGGTAGGGGCGCCTCAAGCTATTAGCGATAAACTAAATCCTTCTCAAAGTAAAGGTAAAGCTTGGGAGGGTGGATCTCTTAAGACTGAACAGGACCATACCTCAGGCCGACAGCAACAAAGTAACTGCCGGACTGATTGTCGATGACGTATCCTCGATTGGTACGGACGGAAATAATACATATTTACTTATTTGCCCAACAGACATAATTACAATCACGCATGCACACACTATCTATTATTATACTAAATGTGAGTTAATACACGTTTGCGTTGTAAGGCTTGTACTATATATTTTTATAACACTAAATAATACTAAAATATACCGTTGTTCTAATTCACCTAACTTTATAATTAACTTAAAAGTCACCTATCTCTCTTTATTTCTTTGCTACCCATTTCTTGGCCTTTTGGCTAAGAACAAAGTGTAGTATCTGTTCCGATTGATACTGCACCCCATAGACTGTTATTGTCTGGGCCTTTGGGGCTTGATTTACGCCTGTCTGTGGGTTTGTCCTGTGTAGTTCTAGGGGGTCCATCCTCCCAGGCTTCGCCTCCCCTCTTTAGAGAGGAGTAAGTTTACTTCTTACTGCCTGAGGCGCCCCTACCGGGGAATACCGACGGGCTGCCCAGGCTATTTTTAATGGCCAGAGTGCTCACCTCTCGAGCGCTGGCTTTTCAAACCCCACTTTCCCGACCCGACGTTGGGTCACATCTTACTTGTGGGAGTAAGATAAAAAAAACTGGCCTTGTGCCTAACTCCTGGAGAGGAGTAAATCAATACCCATTTCTCTCGCCCCCTATCATTCTAATTAAATTAATCTAGTTGAAATAACAAGCAAAAAAATATTTCGAATTTAAAACAATGGGTTAATATTTCCGGAGTAATCACCTGGTTTAATAATATCGAAAAAAATAAATAAATGTACGTTATTACAAATTAACATCGTGGATTTCTATCCATCTATACTTGAATAAGTCTTCTACATCTTCAGACTCTATCTATATTAAATATTCCTCCAGTAATACCATATGAGTTAATTTTTATGAGAAGACCTCTATGCAAACCTTCGTCAAGGGCTTTGAATATATCAAATGCTACCGCCCTAGCTTCGCCTGCCTTGTCAAGTGTATGGTATATGCGTTCGGAGATAACCGTTACGTTATCCGCAATAGACCGTGTTTGCCTAAATCCATACTGATGGTCAGAAAGAAGTTTACCATTAACGAGGGGGCGGATTATCACTAGACTGATTAAGGATTCAAACATTTTAGCAAATAGCGGGAGTAGACTGATTGCGGGATAATTCTGAGGGTCAGTTCTATCTCCAGAATTCTTGAAGACTGGTACCACAGAGGATATTTTCCAGCTATCAGGGAAGCAATATTTGTTGTAGAGTTTGGAGAGGACAGGGCCCAGTTCAGCAGAACATTTTTTTAATTACTAGTATAAGATCAGGCCCACATGCTTTAGAGGTGTCAAGGTTGTTTATGATGATACCGGGAACTCAAAATAAAAAGCGGACGCTCGTCAATAAATAAGCCTGGATTATTGTCTGTAATCATTTGTATTTAAATAAATGATTACGGACTGTAATCCAGGTTTTCCTTGCCTGAAAATTTCCATATTTTTTCTTTATATACGAGCACTGAAAATTACTACTCCAAGAAAAGATGCATAGGATACAGGAGCATTTTATAAACATCTTGGTAGTAGGTCGAAACCTTCAATAACTACAAGAAACCTCTCACACCACAGATTGTCATGGCAATGACACCCTACCTGAGAGTTCACCATTCAAACTCCTCGGCCTAACTTTCACAGGTAACATGAGTTGGAACAAATACATTGAAGAAATTGCCAAGGCCGCCGCAATGAAGGTTGGCTCCCTCTACCATGCTAGTAAACTACTCACACCTGACATTATCCTGTATCTCTACAAAACCACCATCCGCCCATGCATGGGGTATTGTTGCTATATCTGGGCTGGTGCATCATCTACTAGTCTCTCCCTCCTTGACAAGGTCCAAAAAAGAGTCGCCAACGTAATAGGTCCCTCACTGCCAACCAAGCTCCAGTCCCTGTCTCATCGCTGCAATGTAGCATCCTTGTGCTTGTTTTACAAATACTTCAATTGATTTTGCTCCGATGAATTGGCTACTCTGGTGCCCCCTCGACGTAAGTTCACTAGACCAACTCGACAATCAACTAAATCCCATCCATTAACTGTGGAGGTCCCCAGATACCGGAGAGCTTTCTACTCAAATAGCTTCTTTCCTCGTGCTGCTGGCCTATGGAACTCCCTCCCTGCCCCCTGTTTCTCCGACAGTACTGACATGCAGAAATTTAAAACTAATGTAAACAGACATCTCGCTGCGAAGATCCCAATTTAGGTTGACCCCCCAACCTTCTCCCTTTTCTTTTTTCTCAGTAGCCCCTTACGTCTACAGTGGCGGCCTGCCTTGTCTGGGGTGAACTATGTTAAAAAACAAAAAAAACAATTGTATGCTAGTAATAAAAAGAGATTTTTGTGAAATGGTATGAATCTGTTCTTCCTTACATTTGTTGTGGTTTAAACTATAATATTTATATATATATAACAATATATACATGCATAACTTTATATATATATATATATATATATATATATATATAGTGTAAAGTTAAGACGATTTTCCCCCTGTACCTTTTTGAAGAATAGGAAATAACCACATGCATCACAGGCTACTAAACTCACCACTATATTACGCTTATTTACTCGAGCATGTTTTAGTAAATTTGTTATTATTTTTCTCGAGCTAACATTACATTTAGCCCACCATCTTCGATTCTCCTCAAAACATACTCCATATAGGTAGTAACAGAAACTTTTCCCCCTAACACCGGGAATTAATAAACTATGTCTACTTTTCAAAAAAGTGTCCGTTAATATTTACGATTTGTCTGCTATTAATTTACTACATAATACAAAATATTACGCACACATTTAATGGAAGCTCCCGCTAATCTCGCTGATTTTTATACTCATTCCGGTTTTTAGAGAATGCAATTAACGAACATAGTTCCTTGTAGTGTTTCATTATTCAACATGGCGGCTACAATTTTTTCAGCGACTCAGCTTCCGAATTAAGTCAATATACGCCAAGCTACGAGACAGACTTTGATAAAGTTGACATTTCTTGAATCCTACACATCTCACACGGATAATATCCAAAAGGTGAAAAAAAAATCTATTTCTTCGTATAGAAATGACCCAAAACGTGTGACTGGTGGACCTAACATTTGGTCGCCTGTCGGATTGTAATATAAAACGCATGCCAGCTACATGCTTAGTTTTACTGACCTATTTTTCAATAGATTTTTGAATCGCTTTTGTGGCTAAGTGGTTATCGCCGTAGATGCTAGACCGAGAGCTTTAGGGTTCGACCCCAGTCGACACACACATTTTTTTCACATTGTTAAACTTTTGCCTACGAGGGAGGAGGGGAAGGGAAGATTATGGGCCGGATATTTTGTTGAAAAGAAATCAATGTAATAGGTAGTACTTTAACTATTGTGAATATCATCATTTCTCTTTGAACACACATGGTTTATTAGTGCTCTGCAGACCTCTTTAATTATATTTGTGTGTTTCAGTAGTGCTCAGGAGGCATACTCATTTTTCTTTTTTCTTTCCTCACAAAAAAATGGAATTCTATACAAAGATAGCAGAAGTGGGATTGGATTTAGTAGGGCTCTGTGGGCCTCTTTAGTTTTAAAAGTGCTCATTATCATAGATAGATCGGGTGTTTTGGAAATACCGTATCACGGGATGGTCAGGAAGACTCCTACAACCGCGTCTCTTTCCTTCCTTCATTCCTTTCTTCCTTCTTTTGCACTTCAACAATTCCAAACCGACAATTATTCTAAACATTAAATTTGTACGTTCT
>OY744522.1:186801638-186841638 GCA_963556195.1 Sepiola atlantica
TTTAGCAGTTTTCAAAACCCACGGGCGCTTTCTTTCTCTCTCTCTCTCTTCTCTGTCTATGCGCTCTCGCATCTCCCTTCCTTTCTAACAAGCATATTCTGACCTCGCGCGCACATATTTTTTTTAAACAATCTCTTTTAACATTTCAATTCTTCTCTCTCTCTCTCTCTTTTTAAGACGCATATACATTCTAAAAACAAAAGATTTCGGCCACAGAGTGGCATATCAATCCCTTTCTTTCTATACTCTTTCTGTCTCTGTCTCTCTCTTTCTAATACATTCTTTCTTTCTTTTTTCTAAATACGCATATTCTGTCCTCGCGTGCACATGTCATTTCAGCACATCCACCCTTTTTAACATTTCCATTCTTCCTCTCTTTCTCTCTCTTTTGATTACATACTTCCCTCGTTTTTTTTTCTTTTTTTCGCCCGTTATTGCTTTCACCTTTGTCCCCCACCAACACAAACCAGAAAAAAATTACAGCAACAAATTCTTAAAACACAACACAAAAAAAAACATAATTACGGCAAATCGTCCTTTTCTTTCTAACTAGAATGTTCTTTTCCTACAAAGTCTTAACAATTGTTTTTGCGTGTGTGTGTGTGTGCGTGCGTTCTTTTTTTCTTTTTTTAACAAAATGTGTCTTTCTTTTTTTCTTTCTTTTTTTTGAATCTTAACAATTAACAAAATGTGTCTTTTTCTCTTTCTGCGTAATTTAATAATGGGCTGTGTATGTGTGCGTTCTTCTTTTTTTTTCTTTTTTTAACAAAATGTGTCTTTTTTCTTTTCTTTTTTCTTTTCTTTTTTTCTGTGTCTTTTAATAATTAACTGTGTCTCTCTTTTGTGTATCTCAACAATTTTCCCCTCCGTGCCTCGCTCCTTTTTTTGTTTCTTCCTTTTTCTATTACTTGGACCACACGATGTGTTCGTACTTCATGACAGCACCAGATCGATATCGAACCGTTTCATGTTGGAAACGGCAGGTCACGGCTACCAAAATAGCCCAATGTTACGTTACACGTTACATTCAATTTACTCATTTTACTCTATACGTTTCGTAACCACTGTCTTAAATCTTCACGTATCAATTTACGGCCCTTCAGGCCTTTTTAAAACCACGAATCTGTTCACGGCATCTCAGGCCTTTTTAAAACCACGGCCTCTGTTCATTTATACGTATCTTAAAGTCTCTAAAAAGTTCTCAAATAAATCTCAAGGTTTACCTTATCTTCTGTTCTCTTCTTTGGCCTGTGATTCGTCTAGTCTTCGCTGGCTGTGTCGTCTTGATCGAAGGAGGAGGTCTGTCTCAGACAGAATGAATACACGAGACACGAATTTTCTTGAAGGGAAATTTCACACAAGTTTCTTTATTCTCACACAATTCTTATTTCTTGGTTCGTTTGCTGTCAGGGGGATTCCGGTTTCGGCTCTCTCATACTCAGGCTATTTTCTTTCCTTTTGGGATATCTTCTGCCCTCCCACAGCAGGGCCTTGCCGGTTTGCCGGCTACATGCTCGCACCCGGTCTGAGCGGTATCGCCTCTAGGCTCAGACTGATTCTAAAAAGCTAAGTTATTGTTCTCTGTGGTGACGTAATCATCATTCCCACGCTCGATATGGGGACAAAAACGACTCACTCTGATCTCTGACTCAAAGGTCACGTCAGGTCTAAATTTATTATGACTATTCTTGGATCAAACACTTCTCTGAACTCACTTCTGAGTCCAGAAACAAAACTTATTTTTCAATAACAAAATTAGCTATTTGACACTTGTTAACCTACTGTGCCTTGCATAATGGGGCCCTACGGTATTGTAACATATGTATGTGTATATGTATGTATATGTGTATGTGTATGTATATGTATATATGTATGTATATGTGTATATATATATGTGTGTGAGTGTGCAATGCACACAGGGTGATGTGACGCGAAAATGTGTTAGCTATAAGGTAGCGTCTTGGCCTACTCACCATCTCGCCCTCAGCAACCACCACTGGCCAGCCTTGCACGAAACGAGAAGCCGAGCGTGTAAGTCTTCTCCTGCCAGTACTCAGCCTCTCCTTCATCAAGACCTCTGCTGTGCCTCCTCGCGGCCACACACGGTAACTGGTTGTCATGCGCATCCAGGCAGAATCAGCAGAGGATCTCGGAACAGTAGGGAGTCCCAGAGGGAATGTGCTACGGCCCACCGACGTGTGGACATGCCCTGACACATTACCAATCCCTATTCCAGCCATGGGTCAAATGGCCTCACTGCCTTGTGAGAGCTATTGGAAATGGATAAGGCTAGGGGAGCAACCCCGACAGAAATGACGGAGTGGAGCCCTGTAGGCGGTTGGACGGCATATTTGCCTCCCTCCGGCAGCTCCTGCACCCTTGCTCGTCCCCCAGCCGTCTCGACTATGTCTCGCCGTTGGAATCGGGCGGGCCAGGACAAGAGAGTGAGGCCGATGCAGCGCAAGTCCCCCTCACTATAATCCAAATCCAGCGCAAGTCAGGGTGTCAAACATTGCGTCAACACCAAGCCCTGTGGCGATGGGCAAGCGGCAAAGCACCA
Source organism: Sepiola atlantica (assembly GCA_963556195.1). Lineage (NCBI taxonomy): Eukaryota > Metazoa > Mollusca > Cephalopoda > Sepiida > Sepiolidae > Sepiola > Sepiola atlantica. The sequence goes on from OY744522.1 coordinate 186,804,199, forward strand.
GGTGTGGAAATCACTGGGAGCTGTAGCTGCAAACCGGCACACAGGCGGTCCAGAAACTGGTCGTACTCCACTCGACCGAAGCAGCGAGGGGGTGCAGGCGGCTGGCTGGTCGACCGAGCAGTCCTTTTCAGGATCACTCTGCTCGCCTCCATGGCATGAGGACGGGGCGATAAAAGGAGCCCTAAACATAGCTGCTTCACCATTACCTCTGGCCAGCATACCGCGGCTGGCGGGGTTTCCCTCACAGCGGTCGAGACATGAGAAAGAAAGGGTTGGTGCTTACCTTAGCATCATGGAACGTTCGTACTTTGCTCGACAACAACAGAGCTGACCGACCCGAGAGAAGAACTGCGCTTGTGGCAAGGGAGCTTGCCCGTTATAAGGTAGACATCGCAGCCCTCAGCGAGACTCGCCTCCCTGACAAGGGCCAACTAACAGTCAGGCGGCGGCTACACCTTTTTCTGGAGTGGACGCAGTAGCGAGGAGCGCAGAGAGGCCGGCGTGGGCTTCGCCATCAAGACTGAACACGTGAAGAAGCTGGTCAGCATCCCGGACGGCATTAATGACCGGCTGATGAAGATGCAACTCCCGCTTAGCAAGGGAAGAACCGCCACACTGATCAGCGCCTACGCACCAACTATGACCAACCTCAAAGATACCAAGGACCAGTTCTATGAAGATCTGGAAAGCCTCATCTCCACTGCTCCGCAGAGAGAGAAGCTCATCGTCCTCGGCGATTTCAATGCCCGCGTTGGCACTGACCATTCCACTTGGGACCGGGTCCTTGGCCACCATGAAGTGGGCAAGTGCAATAGCAACGGCCTGCGGCTGCTCAGCCTCTGCGCTGCACACGACCTTTCCATCACCAACACCATGTTCCGCCTACCCACCAGTAGCAAGACGTCGTGGATGCACCCACGCTCCCGGCACTGGCATTTGATCGATTACGTCATTATCAGGGCAAGGGACAGAAGAGATGTAAGGCTGACCAAGGCTGCGTGCGGTGCCGAGTGTTGGACAGACCACCGCCTGATCACATCCAAAATGTGCCTCTACATCCAACCTAAGAGGCGGCCTCAGGGCCAGAAAGTCACAAAGCGCCTCGATGTGGAGAAACTGAAAAGTCCAGATGGCATCCATGAGCTACAGGAAACAATCAACGACAAGCTATCTGTCCCCCTTACCATCTCGGACACTATTGAAGATCAGTGGGCACGCCTCAGAGACTCCACCTACACCATCGCTCTCGAAATCATTGGACCTAAGAAAAAGAAGCACCAGGACTGGTTTGATGAAAATGACTCTGAGATTCAACCCCTCCTGGAGGAGAAACGCCAACTTCTCCGTGCACATAAGAGTGACCCTAAGTGCCTCGCAAAGAAAGCTGCCTTCATCAACACCCGCAGCAAGGTGCAGGCCAGACTCCGCTCCATGCAGGATGCCTGGCTCAGCGCCAAAGCAGATGAGATCCAGGAGCATGCCGATAACCATGATATGAGGAAGTTTTACGATGCGCTGAGGGCTGTCTACGGTCCCCAGTCCTCAAGCTCCTCTCCCCTGCTTAGCTCCGATGGAACAACTCTCTTAAACGACAAAAAGCAAATCCTTGATAGATGGGCAGAGCACTTTAACAACGTGCTAAACCGGCCATCTTCCATCAACGACGAAGCCATCGACCGACTACGCCAGGAGCCTATCAACGAGGAGCTCGACATCCCATTCTCGTCAGAGGAAGTAAGCAAAGCCATCAAGCAACTTTCCTCTGGGAAGGCCCCTGGCCCCGATTTAATTCCAGCAGAAATATACAAATCTGGTGGACCTACACTGCTGGAAAGACTGACAGAACTCTTCCAATCCATGTGGGAGAGTGAAGAACTACCCCAAGATTTTCGTGATGCCACTATTGTTCACATTTATAAACGCAAAGGAAATCGCCAGTCTTGTGACAACCACCGCGGGATATCCCTTCTATCCATCGCCGGGAAGATCCTGGCCCGCGTCCTTCTTAATCGCCTGCTGGTACACCTTGAAGATGGTCGTCTTCCCGAGAGCCAGTGTGGCTTTCGAGCGGGCCGTGGGACGACTGATATGATCTTTGCTGCACGCCAACTGCAGGAGAAATGTGTCGAGCAGCACCGGGGCCTCTACACCACATTCGTCGATTTGACCAAGGCCTTCGACACTGTCAGCCGAAATGGCCTCTGGCGGATCATGGGAAAATTTGGTTGTCCAGACAGGTTCATAGCCATCGTCAGGCAGTTCCACGAGGGCATGACCGCTCACGTCCTGGATGACGGCGACCCCTCAGAGCCCTTCCCTGTGACCAACGGAGTCAAGCAGGGCTGTGTCTTAGCCCCAACGCTTTTTAGCATGGTTTTCTCTGCCATGCTCCAGGACGCTTTCAAAGACAGTCACTCTGGCATTAACATCAAGTACAGATGTGACGGAAAATTGTTTAACATCAGGCGAATGCAGGCAGTCACGAGAGTGAGGGAAACCATCATCAGAGACCTTCTCTTTGCTGATGACTGCGCCCTTAACGCCCCAAATGAGACAGAGATGCAACATCTAATGGACGGATTCTCCACCAGTTGTGACAATTTTGGTCTTACTATTAGTACAAAGAAGACAGAAGTTATGTACTAACCCGCCCCAGGAGATGCATACCACGAACCCGGCATCACTGTCAAAGGGCAGAAGATTCATGCTGTGGAGCAATTCACCTACCTTGGCAGCACCCTCTCCCGTACCGCCAACATTGACATTGAAGTTAACCATAGGACCTCCACAGCGAGCAGTGCATTTGGAAGACTTAGAGACAATGTGTGGAGGAGGAGAGGTATTGCACTCGCAACCAAAATCAAAGTATACCGAGCAATCGTCCTAACAGCCCTACTCTACGGCTGTGAAACTTGGACGCTTTATAAAAGACATGAAAAACAGCTGAATGGCTTCCACCTCAGATGCCTCCGTAATATTCTCAACATCCGCTGGCAGGACAGAATTCCTGACACAGAAGTCTTGGAGCGCGCGGGGCTCCATACCATCACCACCATAGTCCACAAAACCCAGCTTCGGTGGGCAGGCCATGTCTACCGCATGCCTGACGGCCGAATCCCCAAACAACTCTTTTATGGGGAACTCAGCCAGGGAGAGCGGACTGCAGGAGGCCAAAAGAAACGATATAAAGACTGCCTGCGAACCTCCCTCAAGGACTTTGACATCAACCCCCAGTCTTGGGAGAGTCGCGCTGCAGCACGCTCTGCTTGGCGCTGCGCCGTCAGCCTGGGAGCCGATTGGGCAGAGGATCAACGCATGACCCACGACCGGCAGAAGCGCAGGAGGCGAAAGGAGAGAGCTGCCGGTCCACAGCCTGTCGATGCCGCCTTCACGTGTCCGGAGTGTGGAAGAGTCTGCCGAGCACGGATTGGCCTCATCAGCCATCTCAGGACCCACCGACCCCCGACGCCAAACTGATTGATATCTTGGTCATCGTCGACTTCGACGGACGAGCAAAGGAAGGAAAGGAAGGAATATATGTATATGTATGTATGTATATGTGTATATGTATGTATACATGTATGTATATATATATATAGAGAGAGATATATATAGATAGATACAAATATTGAGAGAGAGATAGAGATTGTCAGTGTTGTTACGGTGTTAGAGAAACATGAGTTCCCACTGAAGTTTGGGCCTTATTACGGTGACGGAAGACTTACATACATATTCGTTTCTTACGATAATATGAAGCATAACAGGACCTGCGGGACAGTTATAAAAGTGGGGGGGGGGCTCTCCTAAAACGTGGGGGGCCCGGTTAAACACATGCATATATAACTTCATTATTGATGACTGTAAAGTGGGGGGCCTAGTTAAAAAGTGAGGGGGGCTTGAGCCCCCCCCCCGGTGCCACCGTCCATGCATAATATACATGATAATAATAATATTAACAACAGTTGGGGCAATAGTGATAACGTGTAGATTATAAAAGAGCAAATATGTTTCAATAGTAAGATGAGTATAAAATGATTTTTCCGTGAGTAAGCTATAAGAATATTACATTACACTCTAACATATGGAGTACCCTGGAATAATTGTTTAACGGATGCATTGGGCCCGGTCTAATGTTGAATCTGTGAGGTGAATTGTAACTTTAAAAACATTTATCATAAAGCCTTTAATGTTGAGAATTCTATAAAATAAGATTTAAATAGATTATTTCATTAAATTTTCGAACGAAATGTTACTATTCTTTTTGCGAAGCTTTTTAAAAACTTATATATGTATATATACTGAAGAGCTGTGATAGAACAAATAGTTATCTGTGGATCACACACACATACACACATATATATATATATATATATATATATATATATATATGTGTGTGTATATCGATCAGTTGTACAGCTTTATGTAGCCACACTGATGACTCTTATTAAGACAAAACAAAAACGTATGTGGATAAATAAACACATATTTAATTGCTTTCTTTCAAAGGTAAAGCTGTTCAGGGGAAATATGGATATATTATGATATAAGCAATATCGCAAAGTCATCTCTCCTTACCAGGTAAGATGAACGTTATAAGGAATCTTGAAATAGATATATTTCTCTTCTATTTCGTGAGATAATAAAACTGGTCGAGTGGGAAAAGGCGTTGGCTAGAAGTCGGAGGTCACCTTAGTCCGGTGTTCGACACCAGCGGTGTTATAGCTTTAGCGATCGACACTGATAAGTCTAAACACGAAACATACGAGTCCTGTCTAAAACGTATCCGACCTTAGGCCAGAAAAAATATTTCAAATACGTGAAAGGGTTGGGAGCATAATCTTACTTAAAGTAAGCCTTTTGTGCTTGCACACACTTAGCCCAACGATCCATCCACTGCCGGAAACACCTCTGGAAGTCCTCTTTTAGAATGGTGTTAATCTCCGTCGTTGCGTTTCGCATTATCTCTTTGTTCGCACCCTCTCACCAACAGCTGCAGTTTTGGCCTGCCAGAAAGCTGGTCACTATCCGCTGATGTACGGCCATTTTTGAACCGGTTGAACCACTCCTTAATTTTTGTTACACCCATCGCGTCTTCTCCAAACACCTGCTTAGTCTAACACTACAGCGGAGATGAACACCATTCCAAAAGAAGACTTCCAGTGGGGTTTCCGGTAGTTGATGGATCGCTGAGCTAAGTGTGTGCAAGCACAAGGGGCCTACTTTGAAGGGGAGTATGATCCCAAACCCGTAACGTATATGAAATATTTTTTCTGGCATGAGGTCGGATACTTTTTAGACAGACCTCATATTTGCTAGTAAAAATAATGAAAATAATGCTTTAGCTTAAATTCTACTATTTTAAGTCGCTATAACTATCTCCCAATGTATTTTAAATCCAATAAATAAGTTTCCTCAGTTTTTAAACGTGACTTCCGTTTTTACGATAACTCTCTTAAAATAATTTTTCAGTCTTCTTTCTGGAAAGATCTGTACCACATTTTCCCTTTTTATGTCTTTTTATCTCTTTAGATTCTTGTTATTATTGGTTTAAAACATATGCAAAAAAAAAGAGATGGAAATGTGTTTTACATTCTTAGACTGCGAGTAAGTAAAAAAAAAAAATCTGAAAATTATTTTTTCATTTGCTCGAAAAACGAGAACGGGATTCGCTAAAACTATTTTCTTTACCAGAAATAGAATGAATAAAAGACAAACGATGTAAATAGTTCCTTCCAAAACAAATAATCCCTCCGCCCAACAATAAATTCTGTGTCTAACTCTTATAAATATTCAGGATATAATAAGCGCTTAAATATTACGTCATGTCATAAGTTCTGTCCGGATATTACGTCTCCGGAATGTAATGTTAAGTAGGATTGTGCAATTGAGCTTAATAATATTTATATCTCGTATATACTTGCTCCATGATAAGTCTATAAAACCAATTATTTTACGGACAGAAGTCTTAACTACATTTCAGCACAAGCGTGTCGGAAGAATCCATTCTGGGCTAAACCGTCTACCTCATATTTTATAAATGATCTTCCAAATAATATTCTGAGATAATTCTGCAGAAAATATAACCATCTACGGCAGGATTTATAAGAGCATTGATGATCACGTCTTTTCTGATTCTCTTTTTTCATTGTACGTTGTACAATGGGAAAACGTGGTTTGTTACATTAAAAATCCTGAAGAACCAAGCTTCTCTCCTTTGACCACCAACGCTTTGATCCTCGTTTTTCCCGTTGAAATTGACTAATCTCCTTTAATCAGCATCTTCCGTTGAAAATCTCCTAGGTCTGACTTTCATTTAAGATTTGAAATAGAAAACTTACATTAAATTATTGGCTAAATGCAAATCTGATATATTTGCATCATCAAATAGAAGGTTGTTTGTTATTATATTATGCGCCCGAAACAACTATTAAAATATTCCCCCAAAACTGAAATTTAGTGAATATTTATAAATTAGTGTCTCCGATTCTTAATATTTCACAGGAATCGGAGTATCTGAATTTTCACGAAATGCTTCCACCCTGCTTTGCGTGAAACTAAATTAAATTAAATATAGCTGACATTACGCACCATTACGCCTCGCAACTCTGTTCTAAAATTCATAATGATCAGTTAACTAGTTTAGTCGTGAACCCTGTTCGTACAGACATATAAGCATATACGCATACCTAAATTTATATAGAGACCAGACGACCCGTTGCGGAATACATGAAAGCCCCTGATCTACAACATGTGACTAATCTCACATTAAGAAAAATCCAAATTAAATAAAAAAAATCAAAAAAATCAGAGTATATCGATTAGGTTTTCAGTTTTCCGGAAAGAAAACTTGACTGTATACAATTTGTAGAGAAAAAAAAATAGCGGGTTTTCGTAAGATACGTTTGTTCAGTGTGCAGGTTTATGGATTGATATTCTGAAAACAATTACGATAGACATACGAACAACCTACAATGGTACTCTTCTAGGGAACGCACCATGTTTCCGTGACTTCGCGTCGTCAACATTCGGGCAGGTCTCGGAAGCACTCGAGAGTTGATGAGGCAAAAAAACTGTCAAACGCTAAATTGAAGGCTGGCAGACTATAATAACAAACCATAGCAAAACAACTCTTATTAATTAGATGTTTATTTATATTTTTTTGTTAAAGGACAATTGTTAATAAAATGTTTGTAAATATACAGGGTGATTCTTAAGTCACTTCACTTAGCTATTTAAAATGTCATTTACAATTAAAGAGCGAATTTTTATTGTTATTCATATGGCCAAATTTGATGGATCTCCCACACTTGTTGAAAGGCAATGGAAACGTGATGTGAACAGAAAGCCTCCTTCGCACAACACCATAATCAATCAAATATGCTACAAAGAGTCGTAAATTCCTTGCAAAAAAGAATGGAGCTATGCATGCAGAACGAAGGTGGAAATTTTGAAAATTTGCTGTTATTTTAAACTCCCATAAATGAATTTGATGAATAAACGTTCTGTTTTGTATTACTGTATTTTTTAACTTTAGAATTTAAAAAATAAATAGCTAAGTGACTTATGAATCACCCTGTATAAGATCAGTTTGTTTGATATTTTAAGAAAACGTTTTTGTTCTTTTTTTTAGTTTTTTTTTAATTAATTTTTTTTTAAAGATTTTTCTGTCAATGTGTTTTTTTCTTAACATAAACACTAAAAAACTACTTTTTTATGCTAATAAGTCACCACATCAAGGTCATAAGCCACTCAAGGATGAATGTTAATGAGATAGATTGATTGTCAGTTGAATGATGACGAATATTTTTGGAGGATTAAAAATGATAGTTGTTTGTTTACTGTAAGGCCGAAAAACATTTTTAATTTTAGAAGAGTCAAATAAGGGGGAGATTACTCTAGTTTCAAGTTTCAACCAAGCTTCATATTAAAATTGATTTTAATATTGTAATTTTTCTAAAATAAATTTAAAACAATGTATACGTAAAAGGCTCATTTAGGAATAAAACAATCACAACGCATTCGGCACCGATGAAAAATAAAATGATTTATTAAAATAAATTACCAACAAAAAAGAAGCAAAAATAGAAAAATACGTAAATGGAAGGGAACAACAAGGGAAATAAAGTTATTGAAATAAATTACAGTTTTACACTGGGTATAAATCAGCAATTTGTTTGAAAATAGTTTCCAGTGCAGTGTCCTTTCGAAATTTTTGTTTCCACATGAACTCAGCTAGGTACGATTCCATCATTTGCGTGTGGGTGTCACATTCAACCTTGGTTCTTTTTTCGCATCAGTTCGCATTCCTTCTACGTGGTTGGTTGTGGCACCTGTTAGTGGATCAACAAAATTGTATTAGTGATTCACACGCAAATGATGGAATCCTTCGGCACCTAAGCGCGAACGTACGCTCGCCAACAATCAGACACAATCGTCGTACCTGGTCTCACATATTTTTTTATCAAACGAATTAACGTTGCTACATCTCTATCCGGCACAGTTATCAAAAAACGCACCTGAAAATAATCTGTGCGCTTGCAAGATGTCTATTAGTTTGGCATTATCTCTGGTTAAATATAAAATATCTTGCAAGTTCAGAGTATTAAAATCAGTTTTAAGATAAATCCTGGTTGAAACGTGAAACTCGAGTTATCTTCTCCTTATTTGACTCTCCTGAAATTAAAGATACATTTTTTTCGGCCCTACAGTAATGATGAAGTGAATGAGCAAAATTTGAGAACTTATGATGGCCGCTTATAACAAGTATTTTTGCCATTTGATTTAAATATGACCATGTTGTATTCTGCACGGAAGTAGTCTCGTCGTAATGTTTTCCACGGCTGAGAAGATTTTTAAAAAAAAACTCCGTTAATCAGAATTCGCCTTAAGTTTTTTTCCCAATTTTGGGAGCAAGACGAAAAAAACTAGTAATAAATTAGAAGATAATTACGTGTCGAGGTGCTAGGAATTCCTAAATGCTTCGTATTTGTGCGTGTGAAAATCATTTAGATTAATTATCAGCTTGTTATTTTTTCAAGATAAAAAGGCAGGTGTTTGGTTAAAGTCAGTTATCTGTTTGGTTTTAAAAATAAACAATTTTGATATAATTCAGATAATTAAACTGAATTAAAAAAAAACTTAATTAGTTAAATGGGCGATATACCACAATTAAACATCTGTCCTCGTACTAATTAAACAGATATTGCATCCATCGAGAAAGAAGCCAATAACGTTACCAAATACTATTATTGTATAATGGAAGTAGTTGTCGCTTCTTCTCTACAAACCAACTGTGAGTATTCTGTTCGTCATGACGACCACTACAACCGGCTGGTACGAAGTAACTTCCAAACCGGAAGAGATCTTATTTTTCATCAAATAAAGCCTTGTGTTTTGGTATTAATTCTTAACTGGTCTTCAGACTAGGATCAAAGTGTCGTATGTGTTATCCGCCAAAACGAGAATTCCTACCAGATTGCAAAAAATTATATAGATAATGGTTACTCTTGTGGCACATCTAGCCTTTTTTGTGAGGCAAATAGATAACAAACATCCAATTGATATATAGGAAAATGTGGCAAGACATAGGGTTGACTATGTAAACACGTTTGTCAGTTTTTTTTTAATGTTTGGCACTGTGTGTGGATTTTCGATATGAATAGATTGCCATAGATAAACGTGATGGATAGATCGAAAGATATTTAAAAAAAATATTTTTATTTTACTTATGTCCGCTTGGAATGAGAACGGGATCAATAGATATAAACAGACGAAATTGATTAAATTCGATGATAGATATATAAAGTTAATGAAATAGAAGCGGCAATATACAGGTAGATAGAGAATAGGCTTTGGATAAGAGAAAACGTAATGAAAATAAGACAAGTAATGGAAGAATAGGAAAAGGAATTGACCAAGACTTAAATGATTTTGCAAACCAAGTTCCAAATAAATAGCATGCACATTGTATTGTAGTTGTTTGCAGCTCTTACAGGGAAGTGTTATCAATATATATATATATATATATATATATATATATATATATATTAGTCTAAAGAAGCTTTGAGTCATTAAAAAATAAAAAATATTTTTTTTTTAAATGCAGTTTAAATTCCCAGACAAACCAACTAAATCCAAGATATTGCAGACTTAACATTCGTTGGAAAATTAATAAATGAACAAATATAAGTAAATAAAAAAAGGGGGGGGGTAAATTATCTAAGAGTGAAACAAAAACAGGAGACCTTAAGCGTCTAATATTAACACGGGGATTATCAGCTGTTTACCATGTAACTGTTTAGGAGATTAAAAAACAGGACAGTTATAATATTCATGGTTCTCCAATGGTACTGATTAAACTACCATTCCCCCAATAATCAAGTGTCGAAATAATTCAGCTTAAAATATCACTAATATATACATAAATAAATAATAATAATAATAAAATAATAATAATAATAATAATATATTATCCTTAAGACTACCGTATGATATAGTAATTTGCATATCAAATAACATTAATTATAACATATATATATATATATATATATGAGAAAGGAAGGATGAGAGTAGTCCAAGAGTAAAACTATGATACTACCTACATACCAAAGACACTGAGTTCTCCCCTTCCCTCCTCTTTCCCCAGCCCCTAGAAATCCATGCTACACCTCACCACGACAAAAACCTAATCACCCCTCCCCTCTCTCCCACCCTAAGACAAATTCACTAACACTCCCACCTCTCACCTTTTCACTCACAGCTGTCCACATTCATTTCACTCTTGGCCACTGACTGACTTCTCTCAGCCCAGACCTTGATCCAGCGCTCTTAGTAGCCACGACTACTACTTTTCCTCATCAACCCATCATGTCAACCCAATATTTTGATGTACTTGCATGACATTTTCCTTAAAATTATCATCCTGAGGAAGTCTTACAATAAAAACGAAACGTTGATGAATATATAAAAAAAATCTCTTGTTTTTTTCGTATTTCATTTCCCATATATGTATATTTATAATAGAGAATGGTAGTAATATGTCAAGAAGGCTGAAAGCAATGCAGGGTGCCGGATAGGTTGTAATCTGGAAGGAACAAAAATAATGAATCGAAGTGGGGGGGGGGCTTACTATTTATTTTTCTTTAAAATCTTACATAACAGCAAGTGTGGCGGCGGCTGTTTGTGTGTTGTCCAAGTGATGATAAAAATCATTTATTTAATATTTCGGGATCATCTTCCCTTTGTAAAAAATAATAAACACCAAAGGAAAAAGCCGTCTGTGTAGAGCACTTTTTGGTGAATTCTCTACACAGACGGATTTTTCCTTTGGTGTTTATTATTTTTGACAAAGGAAGATTACCTCGAAATATTAAATAAATGATTTTTAATCATTATCCGGACAACACACGAACAACCGACACCACACTTGCTGTTATATAAGATTTTAAAGTAAAATAAATAGTAAGTCCCCCTTACTTCGATTTATTATTTTTTTTCTTTCCAGCTTACAACCTATCCGGCACTCTGAATTTGCCCTAAGCTATCTTAACATATTACTATATAATATATATATATATATATATATATATATAAGTAGCAGAAGTGTCGTATGTTTCGCGGTAAATCAGGAACACCTTGTATACTAATACTCCTTGATTCTACCCCAGATGACCATTTTATCCTGTTTCGTACTTGTAAAATACGGTAAGACATTGTTTAGCTGTTTATGGATGTCCGACGCGAATGCAAACCGCCAAAGATACTATTGTAAAAAACTGAATACTTAATTAAAAAACAAACTATGTTAGAAAACCTCATGTCATGAATACTTATTCGAATTTGAATCAAAATCTATTACATGATTTTCATTCAAGAAAATTTAAGCCTAAGTGGTCTTAAGGAAAAAATGAATTCAAGAAACCTTGTTTAGTTTGTTTCAAATTACTATGGATACAATTAAATGCAAATCTGAAATATTTGAATTTTCAAGTATAAAGTTAATTAAATAGAAGCTTCAATATATAGGTAGATGGAGAATAAGGTTCGAATAAGAAGAAACTAAATGAAAATAAGCAGACAAGGACTGGAAGAAATAGGATAAGAATAGAGAAAAAGAAAGCAATACTAATAGAAAAAACAATGAGCATAGAAGAAGAAATAAAAAGAACGAATAAAAGAAGAGAAGGACGATAGAAAAGAATGAAAGAAAAGAGCAATGTATACAAAAAATGTTAAGTATGAAGGGCATAGATCAAGAACATATGTAGAAAAGGAGGGAAATAAATAAATAAGACAGCACGGAAAGAAAAGAAGAATAGAAAGAAAGAATGAAGTATTTCGAATGAAGGAAAGAAATGAACGAAAGAGAGAAATATCAAATAAAATATAGAGAGAGCATAAATAATGGTATACAAGATTGGATTGAATGAATGACAAATGAAAGTAAGGAATGATAACAAGAATATGAATGGAAATAAAATAAAGAAGTGCACAATAAAATGAAAATAATGAAAGATAAAGAAGTATCAAAGAAGAACAACTTTATTGTAATACGAATGGAAAGGGAAACGAACTGAGGGAGAACGAAGTTTGTACGAACATGTAATGGCTGAAATAAGGAAAATAATGTAGGAAAGAAAGAAATGAAAATGAATAAAGATATTATATAGTAGGGAAGAAGGAGACGGAAGAAAGGGTGCAACACGATGCGAATACACATAGAAACAAGTAGGGAATTAAAGAAGGCGGAAATGTGTCGGAAGAAGGGAAAACGGATGGATAGAGAAACGAAAGGAGGGAGAAGGAAGTTTGTACGAACATGTAATGGCTGAAATAAGGAAAATAATGTAGAAAAGAAAGAAATGAAAATGAATAAAGAGATTATTTATTTATTGAGAGAGAGGGGCCATTTAAGGGTTATATTTGATGGGGGAATAAATGCATGACGTAAGATCGGTAGAAATGATATTAAAAATAAAATAATGAATTCAAAATCATAAATTAACAAAATAGATATATTATATATGTTTAAAATGGAAGTCTACAAAGATAGGAAAACAGAATAATTGTTAAGTATTTGAGTGTCCTTGCCCAAAACAGGGATTTGTGAATTGTCCACGGGTCTGAAAAATCGTAATAAAACTTCCTCACTCAATTACATGAATTACATTTCATTGAAAATTATTAAATAGTCAATCATCATTTGTTTTCATATTAGGAGGAGATGGAGGCAAATACACATGGAAAGAAGTCAAGAATAAAAGAAGGGGGGAATGTCTCGGATAAGGGAGGACGAATGGAAAGACGGAAAGAAATAAGAAATTGTGTAAAAGAAATAGAGTATCATCGAAAGAGGGGAAAGAAAGGAAAGTGTAGAGGAAAGGAAAGAAAGAAACAAATATAAGTTAAAAGGAAGAAAATAAGAGGAAGGAAAGACGATGAAAAATAGGAATAGAAACACGTGTGTATATGGGGAAAAGGGGCTGAAAAAAGGACGGGCAGAACAAAATGGCTTACATGAAGAAAGAAGGGGGGGGGGGACGAACGAAATAAGAAAATGTATGAAAAAGAAGTTGAGGAAAAAGAGAACGAAAAGGGAAGAGTGTATAAAGGAGGAAACCGAATCCGCTGCTTCACTTTCTTTGATGACCAATCTCTAACCTTGTTCTAGCAACCCGAAGTAAAACGCAATCCGTGGATTCATCTGCTTTAATATCTTCATGTCTTAATACAAATCCTCTTCAAAGAATTTCCATATCGTGGAAGTGAATTACGCAAAAGTAACGCTAGGCGAAATTGTTCTATTAAAAATAATTAAATGATAATTCCGTAATAGATTTTGAAAGCTATTAACCAATTGGGAGATGCTGAGGCGCCAAATAATTGCATTTTGATCGATTTAACAAAGAATCCGGGCCTGAAGTTCACGAAAGGGCGAATATGTTCGCGTAGGTAAATGGATGAAATTGCTGTTTCCCGTTGCTGTGCGAGTATCTCGAAAATGGCGGAAGCGGACACACAGACTAAAATGGTGGACGCTTTATGAGTAAGAGTTTAACGGCTGGATGTGTTCGCGCGCGGACCTTTGAGTATGTATTAGAGCTTTGCGTGTTTTGGTGTGAGGTTTGTGCGATGGTTGCGGCAGCAGAAGCATTTTGGACGATTGATCAATGGATAAACCAGCTGGCATATAGGTGTCTGTGTGTTGTAAACATTATTGGTCCCCCGATTTATAAAATCGGGGGACTTATGTTTTGATGCATGTCCGTCCGTCCTGATTTTTCTCCGCAACCATCTATTTAATTTCTCTGAAATTTTGCATGAAGTTGTAACTGGTCAGGTTAGAAAGCGACATTTTCCGATTTTTAAAAAACAATCTGGTTAGACCCCAGGGGGCCAAAAGGCCCCGAAATAGCAAAAAATGACATTTTTTGACCCATAACTTTTCATCCATCGATTCAATCTCTCTGAAACTTGGCCAAAATGTGGCGGCAATTGTGCCTAATACAAAATAAGTATCGCTGATCTTGGGAAAAATATGGTTCGCGCCCCCAGGAGGTCAAAAGCCCCCAAAATGGCAAAAAAAAACCCTTTTCTCCCATAACGTTTGATCCATCCATTCAATTTTTCTGAAACTTGGCCAAAATGTAGAGGCAATTCTTTTGGATATAAAATGAGCATCTTTGACCTCAGAAAAATTCTGGTTCGTACCCCCAGGGGGTCAAAGGGGGGTCAAAAATGCCCCAAATTACCCAAATTTATTGCATTTTACACTCGCCACATCGAGTCACATACGGAGGGGGACCACGCACACCGGCGGAATCAAGTTCCGTAGGCCAAGACGGTACCGATCTAAGGGGTGTAGCATCCATCGGAACAGATACTACACTTTAATCTCAGCAGTGATGACGTCATACAAGGTGCCTGGAAAATGGATGATGTTCATCATCATGGGTCTTTTGTTTTTATTTAACTCCTTGTTGAGGGTTAGGGTTAGGGTTCTTTCCACCTTGTTTTATACAGAGCTAAATGTGGCCAAGTAGGACCTAGTTGATTATCGAGGTCATCTCTCCAACGGGGGTTGGCCTTCTTCTAGGTATTTTCTACCTGTTGTCTGTACATCTCGAAAAGTTAACCTGCTCATCTATGGTAGTGATGATGTCATTTACTCCCGTTTGCTGTCTAATCCGGGTGTTTCTTTTTCTATCATGTAAACTGATGCCGACAAAATGCGTTTCATTTTGTATTGTGCAACGCTTAGCTTTCCTATCGCTGCATTACTACGTCCCCGTGTTTAACTACCATGGCGTAATTAAAGGGTAAATGATAAAATGTTTATGCTATTGCATTTGTGCTTTCAATAAATTTCGATTGAAACGAGAAACAATGGGAGCAGGCGAATGACATACATAATTCGAGGAGAGGAGAGGAGGGAGAGAGAGAGAGAGAGTAAGCGTGACAAAACAAGCAAAACATTTTCGAAATTATTATTTATTCTTGAACGAAGTTTCAAATAAGTGTTTAAATTAAAAAGTTTATCTTTTTTACTTTTTTAAAACTTTTTTTCTTATAAAACGTTTATATGCAAGAAATATTTTTTTTAAAACGAAGAAATAACAGTGATAAAAGTCAAAAATTAATCAAGTGATTTTTTTTTTTTACATTTTTTGCCAAAATTATTTTTTTGTTAACTTTTTAACTGAATAGTTTTGTTTATTTCGTTAGGGTTCAGGCTTAGGAATTAGAGTTAAGATTACTTGTCCAAATGAGCCTACTCGAAAAATGTATCACTCCTCAGCGAAAGCCAGCTTCTGCATTTGGCATCTTCAAGAGTATTTATCTGTGAGTTTTGTTTTCTTAGCGATCTTGCATTTATATCCATTATTTCGGCATTTTTTTAGCAATCAATTCATGATGCTGTCAGAAATGTATCTTTCCTTTGGGAGTTTCAACAGCCAGTGATAACATGTAAAAATTCATGTTGCCATTGCGTTTCAACCGTTTTGCAAGTTCAGCGTCGCATTCAGTTTTAATGCTTAGATGTCGTCTGCTTATTCGTCTCGCTTCGGGCTTTCCGGCGTTTACCGTAAACCGCCGGAAAGCACCGACGCCGTGGGACTTTTAGCGCGGGTCTCAATGTAACAAAGTACCGATTTATTTTATGGTCTTGAGTGTGTTATCTATTTCGGCATTTACTTTGAGTATTATTCACTGTTTGATAGCTCTGCTAGGGAAATGTTTAGGCCAAATAATATAAAAAAAAGGTAAAGGTCGCATAGCCTGAACCGGAAGATTATTAGAAATGAGAAAATAAACATTTTTTTTTCGTAATTAAAAATTGAAGGAAACAACGACAAAAAATGACAAAAACAAAATGAAGCAAAACAAAACGGGCTAATAGAATCGTACAACGTATAAATCAGTTCAAAATGGCGGAAATTGTAAAATTTAAATCGCAAAGTAATTCAAATAATAAAAAATAAATGGTAGTGTGTTAGAATTGGATAAATATTGGTTCTGGTAGGTTAAATCGGTATAAACTGAATCTCAAATGCCATCCGATATATTTTTCTCCATAACTTTTAAAAAGATGAGAGTTTAAACATTAAACTCGGTGACTTTCTCTAAAAGCACATAAATTATTTATAAAATATGAAGATCTAAAAACGTCATTGGTTGAAGAGAGGTCAAACAAATGTTTTTTAGTACAAAATAACTACTACAAGTATATCTTTTAACAAGCCGTCTTATTATTATATGAGATAGACACTCATAGCCGTATGTATTCGGAAACTACCTTACCCAGGGGAGTTGGATAATTATATTTCGTTTCGGTCAAAGAGCGAGCAATAATATCATACAGGCTGTAACATTTTCTAAATACAAAACTGCTCGCCCATGAGTTCTCTGTGTCTATCATATTTTATTGTTATACAATTAATGGTTCGGGAATTTAGCAAGGGGTTTCCAGAACCCCAAGACTTACAGAGCCCTTAAAAACACATCTATAATAAGGTTAAGACGATCTGGGAAAGGATTATAAAAAATAATGTGTCCATCAATTATCAAGCGATAATACTATTAGTTCTGTACTCAAAACTATGGCTATGCCAGTTGGCATCAGTAAAATAACCTATTGCTAAGGTGGGTTTTTTTATTTAGGAAGATTGAGGTATCAGCTGTTCCTGAA
This sequence comes from Sepiola atlantica, assembly GCA_963556195.1. Lineage (NCBI taxonomy): Eukaryota > Metazoa > Mollusca > Cephalopoda > Sepiida > Sepiolidae > Sepiola > Sepiola atlantica. The sequence goes on from OY744522.1 coordinate 186,821,387, forward strand.
TACTCATTATTGATCACGCCAGGATTTCACTAGTTTAAAGAAACTAGCTTAGTTATAAGTTAGTTTTAGTAAGCGTGGGATACTTTGAGATGCTTTCTATCTATCTATCTATCTATCTATCTATCTATCTATCTATCTATCTATCTATCTATCTATCTATCTATCTATATATATCATGGTTGTTTATCTATTTCCTATCTCTTTCATATATATATATATAATTCCATGATAAATGCCAGTGTACTGAAATCATATTAGGGGTGGGACGTAATGGGTGAAAATTTCAGATTCATGCGAGTAGTATTATTTGTGTTCATTTATACATAAATAACACTAAACAATCAAACATTTTGAAAATTTTGCAAAATTTAGAAGGTGCAGGCCACTAGTTTTTGGCTATTTTACATTCATGAAAACGCTTTCACAGCCTGACAATGGTCCTAAATTAAAGTATATACTAGATTTAACCATCTATATCCATTCATAGCTTTGGAGGATGTTTTAGGACCTGCAATGTCGCATGAAACCACTTTTTCACCGAAAAATGATGGATTTTGAGTCCCGTGGAGCCCTAACGGCTATTTTTGGCCTGCACCTTCTGAATTTTGAAAAATTTTCAAAATGTTTGATTGTTTAGTGTTATTTATGTATACATAAACACCAAAAATACTACTCGCATGAATCTGAAATGTTCACCCATTACGTCCCACCCCTAATCATATGCCCTAAATGTACAAAAGCAATGAAATTCCCAAATGTTTACACTTTTATTGTCATTAAGGGTATGACTACATATCAACCAAACCATTTCATTATCACATCACTACAGTATAAATCTCTATGCATGAGTGGATGAAGTGTGTGAGGTGCGCTGAAGAAAAATTCCTACCAGTAAAATACATAGCGCTGTTGTGCTCGCATACACTTAATGACAATAAAAGTTTAAACATTTGGGAATTTCCTTGCTTTTTTACATTTAATGTATATGAATTTTCTATCTTAACCCTATTAAGGATATTTGTTGAGGCTGTTTACATGTAATTTGCCCCAAAAAGTAGACACTTTTTTTTTTTAGGGGTCGAAATACTAGAGGTGAGATTCAGTTGCCAAGAAATGCGTGCTCACTTTACGTATAACTTATACAGGAAAGTGATCCCCCACCCCTCCTAACATCTAAAATAATAAAAAAATTCATTTTTTTTCATAGCGGATATTTGTTGTGGCTATTTACATGTAATTTGCCCCAAAAAGTAGAAACATTTTTTTTAGGGGCCGAAATACTAGACGTGAGATTCAGTGGCCAAGAAATGCGTGCTCACTTTACGTATAACTTATACAGGAAAGTGATCCCCCACCCCTCCTAACATCTAAAATAATAAAAAAAATCATTTTTTTTTCATAGCGGATATTTGTTGTGGCTATTTACATGTAATTTGGCAAAAAAAGTAGAAACTTTTTTTTTAGGGGTCGAAATACGAGAGGTGAGATTCGGTGACCAAGAAATGGGTGCTCACTTTACGTATAACTTATATAGGAAAGTGACCCCCCTTCTAAAATAATAAACATTTTCATAATTTATTTTCATAGCGGATATTTGTTGAGGCTTTTTACATGTAATTTGCCCAAAAAAGTAGATACTTTTTTTTTAAGGGTCGAAAAACGAAAGGTGCACTTTTATAAATTTACCCATAATTGTATAAAATCCTCGAATCCCTATACATTCAAGAACTGCAAGCATACATTAATAAAAAATATCATTTAATACTGGAACTTACGGCTCTATCCACATTCCATAATTAAAATAAAATCAAAAATTAAAATAAGGAAATGTAAAAACTAAAGCACGCCTCCTGGTGACAATCGAGAGATCGAAAGATGGCCGACGAAACCACACTCGGAGCTATGATTTTTAAATTAGCACCTGGATCGGAAAAAACTTGCTCGCCGCCTCAAAGAGCTAACAAAGAAGATAACAAAGACAAAATTCCGTCAACTGCATATATATATATATATATATATATATATATATATATATAATTATTAATGACACTATATGTATTAGCATATACTATCAGTGCTCTTTTACTTTGCAGTCTCCTTAAAAGTTACAGCTCGATGACTGTCAATTAGTGACAACAGAAACTGAATCTTTCTGATGATTTTGTAATGTTGCAGAGACTATATTGACATAAAAATGGTGTTTGGCACAAGACAAATGAAACGGACCGTCAAAAATATATCTCACAAAAATGTTATGTTTTTCTTTTTGGAAATGTGAAAAAATAAAAATAATAAAATTAAAACATATCTTATTGGAATATATGAACCTGACTATATATATATATATATATATATATATATATATATATATATTCGCAGAAAATAATTATTGAGGATAGTCTGGTTAAAGACAAAGAGTCTTCCATTCGTTTTTAAAAAAAATATTTTCTCGACTCTGTGGGCTATCTTTCGTGTTTCTGGTTTCAAGTACTGAAATATTGATTTGATATTATTTTTGGACCTATTTCAAGCGGTTTCGATCTTTGTGGTCGTCGTTTGCTATATTTTTTCGTTTGTAGTATCGTTGTTTTCTATTATTTTGGGCGAGAGAAAATAAAGTAATTTTATTTATTTATTTGTTTATGTATTTGTATATTTTTCGATACTTACTATATATATATTTACCCAGACAAACTTCCTAGCAAAAATAGACATATACTAAGTCGAAGCCAGCAATCCCATTCACTTTGCGTACTTTGAAGGAGACAGGCCACTGCTGATAACGCTATAACCAAATTCATGATTTTCATTCTCAACAACCATGCCGAAGACTGGGCACTTTCTGATGAATCAAAATTAATACTCTGTATGATTTTCTACATTGTTTTATTCATCCTGGAGAAGTCTTTCAGTAAAGACGAAACGTTGATGAATACATGAATCACATAGGTTTTGGCTTTCTTTTTTTCTATTTACATATATATATATATGTATATATATATATATATCTTTTGTTTCATTTTACTTCAGTCGAAGTTCTCAAAAATCTAGGGGCTCCTTCCTGGGACGTACACTTTATCTCTATATGAGATACATAGATATTCGAATATTCTATTACAGCTTTCCTTTACCTGTTCAACGTTGAGTAATTAAAGAAGCTAGAATATTAACTATTTTTCTATTTTCCCCAATTGATTAGTTAAGTATATTATAGTATATCTTTCTTGTGGTCTCTTCGTTTTACCGGATTCCAGGACAAGAATTCATCTGGTCTGGTTGAGTATCCAGCTAAGGGATGTTACTTAAAATAATATCACTTGGTGCGCTGCACCAGTCCTCGTATGAGCCAGTATATAGCTGTGTCGAAAGGATCTTATTTAGACTTCGAATACTATGTTATTTTGAATGTTTGGTCAGGGTTTACTTGTAGGGAAAGGGTCTTCATCTCGGGTTATCCTGACAAACACTTCTACAGAGACCGAAGACACTCGAGGATGGTGTCTAGTAGGTAATTCAAACTCTCCAGTGTGTGTGTGTGTGATAAGTGCAAACAAGAAACTATATCGTAAATGTACTGTTCTACGTTTCCAAATGCAATATATAAAGCCATCAATTGAAGAACATATTTCGAGATATCTTGTAATCGTGTTAAAAAGCCGATTTTTGTTGTTTTTTAAGCGTGTTTATTTGTTTGAGCTTTTTACTGTGGATAGACTTACTTTTGTACTTTTCATATTTCTTTCGACTTAAGCTTCGATTTCGGTGAGTTACCTTTTATTACGTTTTTTTTTTAGATTCGTGTTTGTTTGTTTTGCTATCGATTCCCGATTGACATGACCCGCCATGAGTCCGACTACTTGCTTGATTGGTTTGTTTGACTCTACATAACAAACGTTCGCTACGATAACTATACTTACAGCATTCGTTATCTATTCAAACCAACACAGTATATCATATGGCGATCTATCTATCCATCTCAATCTGGTCAAATATCTATCCGTGACTTTCTCTAATATATATATATATATATATATAATGTATATATAATGTATATATATAATCGCAGTTTGCTCTCTTGAATCTAAAGAAATTGTCTTTGCTTGATACTTTTAATCTGATAATTTGTTCACATGTATGTTGATATATATATAACAACTAAAGAAAAATCGACTTTCTATGCTTGAGAATATCGTATTTTTAATGACTACCTAAATGGACCATTCGGAAAATTGAAAAAATCAAAAAAAATCTTATCAAGCAAAAACACACCGGGTTTTTTTTAATAATGTTTGCCTAAATTAAAATATGCTGCCTCATTAAAATATGCTGCCTAAATACACACACAATATATATATATATATATATATATATATATATATATATATATATATATATAATTATTTATGACAATATATGTATTAGCATATACTATCTTTTAATTTTGCAGTCTCTTTAAAAGATTCAGCTCGATGATAGTCAATCAGTAACAACGGAGCATATATAAGTCAGTATCATTTTATATTCCAATAACCATGTTTTTATTTTTATTTTTTATCTTTTTACATTTCCAAAAAACATAAAATTTATGTGAGATGTATTTTATACAATCCGTTTCATTTGCCGTGAGCCAAACAACATTTTTATGTCAATATCGTCTCTGCAACGCCACAAAATAAGAAAAATTCACTAAGAGTAAACATTTTTTGGATTAAAATGTCTTGAATATATATATATATATATATATATATATATATATATATATATTTATTTACTTTTATATTTAAACTTTCGTTGATTTTTCTCATGATTCAGTAATTATCTCTATTTCTGATGTTTTCAGTTACCATGACCGATTATGCATAGCTCTCCGTAAAAGTTTACAGCAGACTCGACAGCGATTGAAAAACCATTTATATTTCTGTGTTAGCTATAGCATCAAGACAGTTTAGCCTGTCAAGGCTTTAGCTGAAGCATGTATACACATATGTAACCAAGAATAAGTGTATAAATAAAGATTATAACTAAATAAATATACTGCTCTATTTGTTAATCAGCAATATCGTATAATCATAGTAAGGATTAACGGTATTCGTTAGCCAATTCCTATGGACAAAACCTTAACACAAATGCTCTTTCTCTCTCTCCCTCTCATACATTAATCGTATTTTTGGTTTTCCTTCTTTAATATATATATATATATATATATATATATATATATATATTAAAGAAGGAAAACCAAAAATACGATTAATGTATGCATCAACGTTTCGTCTTTATGTCAACACTTCCTCGGGATAATTATCTGAATAAAAATAATCCCGACGAATCTTGAAATAAAGACGAAACGTTGATTAATACATACATATTTTTAGTTTTTCTTTTTTCAATTTGTATTTCTTAAGCACGCACACACACACACATACACACAGACATACACACACACACACATACACCCCCCCCCCACACACACATATATATGTATAATATTGATTCGTTTCCTTATCAATCTTATGCTCCGATTCGTTTGTAATTTCGTCCATGTAATCTCAGTCATGTAAATCTTCGACTCTCTGATTAAAAAGAAAAAGACGATCAGTTTTAATTAGAATATTATCTGGGTCTCGCACGTGAGCGCATGAACTCACAGCAATCGCAGACGATGATAACAAAAGTTACCCTCGGAGAGTCCGTGCCGTAAGGGGAATTTTGCAACTGCACTTCTTCGTGATTGGCGTCGTTGCTTTTTGATTGCTTTTCTTTTACCAGGGCGCAACTAAACACGCCTTCTTCGGATAACCTTCTATTTGCCGATAAACAATTGAAAATGCGCAGGCGCTGCATTGCTGTATGCCGCCTCGTTTTTTTGGGGTCGTCAGTATAAAGACTTATTTAAACAAACGGTCGTTGCTGGTTCTCGATTTTTTTTTTAGACAGATTCGTGCTAGTTCTAATTCGCTTCGACTGGTTGTTCCTGGTTCTCACTCTTTTGAACAGGTCGTTCTTGGTTCTCATTCTTTTGAGCTGGTTGTTTCTGGTTCTGGCTCTTTTGAGCTGGTTGTTTCTGGTTCTGGCTCTTTTGAGCTGATTTTTCCTGCTTCTGGCTCTTTTGAGCTGGTCGTTCTTTCTTCCGGTTTTTTTTAGATGGGTTTTCCTGCTTCTGGCTCTTTTGAGCTGGTCGTTCCTGCTTCTGGCTCTTTTGAGCTGGTCGTTCCTGCTTCTGGCTCTTTTGAGCTGGTCGTTCCTGCTTCTGGCTCTTTTGAGCTGGTCGTTCCTGCTTCTGACTCTTTTGAGCTGGTCGTTCCTGCTTCTGGCTCTTTTGAGCTGGTCGTTCCTGCTTCTGACTCTTTTGAGCTGGTCGTTCCTGCTTCTGACTCTTTTGAGCTGGTCGTTCCTGCTTCTGGCTCTTTTGAGCTGGTCGTTCCTGCTTCTGACTCTTTTGAGCTGGTCGTTCCTGCTTCTGACTCTTTTGAGCTGGTCGTTCCTGCTTCTGGCTCTTTTGAGCTGGTCGTTCCTGCTTCTGGCTCTTTTGAGCTGATTTTTCCTGCTTCTGGCTCTTTTGAGCTGGTCGTTCCTGCTTCTGGCTCTTTTGAGCTGATTTTTCCTGCTTCTGGCTCTTTTGAGCTGGTCGTTCCTGCTTCTGGCTCTTTTGAGCTGATTTTTCCTGCTTCTGGCTCTTTTGAGCTGGTCGTTCCTGCTTCTGGCTCTTTTGAGCTGATTTTTCCTGCTTCTGGCTCTTTTGAGCTGGTCGTTCTTTCTTCCGGTTTTTTTAGATGGGTTTTCCTGCTTCTGGCTCTTTTGAGCTGGTCGTTCCTGCTTCTGGCTCTTTTGAGCTGGTCGTTCCTGCTTCTGGCTCTTTTGAGCTGGTCGTTCCTGCTTCTGGCTCTTTTGAGCTGGTCGTTCCTGCTTCTGGCTCTTTTGAGCTGATTTTTCCTGCTTCTGGCTCTTTTGAGCTGGTCGTTCCTGCTTCTGGCTCTTTTGAGCTGGTCGTTCCTGCTTCTGGCTCTTTTGAGCTGGTCGTTCCTGCTTCTTGCTCTTTTGAGCTGGTCGTTCCTGCTTCTTGCTCTTTTGAGCTGGTCGTTCCTGCTTCTAGCTCTTTTGAGCGTGTTGTTCTTGCTTCTGGCTCTTTTGAGATGTTTTTTTTCTTGGTTCTTGCTTTTTTTAGCTGGTCGTTCCTGCTTCTAGCTCTTTTGAGCTGGTCGTTCTTGCTTCTGGCTCATTTGAGCTGGTCGTTCCTGCTTCTGGCTCTTTTGAGATGGTTTTTTTCTTGGTTCTTGCTTTTTTTAGCTGGTCGTTCCTGCTTCTAGCTCTTTTGAGCTGGTCGTTCTTGCTTCTGGCTCATTTGAGCTGGTCGTTCTTGCTTCTGGCTCTTTTGAGATGGTTTTTTTCTTGGTTCTTGCTGTTTTTAGCTGGTCGTTCCTGCTTCTAGCTCTTTTGAGATGGTCGTTCTTGCTTCCGGTTCTTTTGAGATGGATTTTTTTCCTGGTTCTTGCTTTTTTTAGCTGGTCGTTCATTGTTCTGACTATTTGGGGCCGGTTTTTCTTGTTCTGACTATTTGGGGGCCGGTTCTTTTTGTTCTAGTTCTTTTGCTAGTAGTGACCCTGTCTAGTGAGTGATTCTTGATAGGGAAGTATATGTGACCAGATTGTTGCTAATCCCTATGTTAATTAAATTGTCATCAAACTTCACGTGTGTCTGTGTTTCTTCTCACTTTTACCTGACTTACAGATTTAATTAATATTTTATTTACTTACTATTAAGCGAAATTGTATTTTAATAAATATGCAATAGCTTAAACTAAAACAAGTTTTTAAAATCCCATGAAAAAACAATTTCATTACGAAATTTAATCCATCAGAATGAATTTTCGTTTCTCCATAAACTAGTCAAGCATCTAAATCAACTGTTAATTGTTGACAATAGGATGACGTATCGCGTGCCCCTCTAAAATCTGAAAGGAATTTGAATGCATTTAAACTGCCGAATAAAAACTAATTTATGGCTTTACAAATTTTAGAAAATCCTCATGCATTAAGATATTTGAATTTTCGAAGCTATTTACAATTTACAAATTTCAGAGAGATTTAAACGACATTGCTGCAACAATGATTTGGTTAAATTGATGATTTAATGACCAAACGATAACGTAATGCTTACATTTAATTTCCGAAATGCTATTTAAAAAAAGTGAAACTAAAATAAAATCAAGACTTCTGAGTAACGCCAGCTAAATATTCTTAACATTAAAGTACTTTCCATGCTTTCTAGTCGTGATCTAGACGCTGATTTCCGTCCTCGGTTATTTCGTCTTCTGACACTTCACGACCATTTTCTTTGTAAAAATGTCCCTATGATAATTACAAGTAATTATCATAGGGACATTTTTAATGTTAAGAAAATTAGAAGAACTCGGTGGTAAAGGTTGTTGTTTTTTTGTTTTTTTCGAAAACGCAAAGTGATTTTCGCTAGTACCGACAGATGTTGCAAAAATGGCCTGGGCAGCCTCGTCGACATTCCCCGGTCAAGGCGCCTCAGGCAGCAAGCACTAAACTTACTCTACCCCAAAAAGGAGAGGCAAGGTCTGGGAGGGTGCACCTCCTATGAAAATCCAGGACAATATACCTCAGCCCGTCAGATAAAAGGCCGCCGAAATGGACTAGTTACTGCCGGTCTGATTGTCGAGAACGAATCCTCGACTGGTATTACCCCATCCCGACGTCCTCAATCAACCGAAGTTAATGAGAGACTGAACAGGATGGGGCGGATCCAGGTATTTAATCGCTTCCCACAAAGCAATATGTGACACACGAAGAGTTTATGTAGTTCGTAGGGAAGACACCATGATACGAGTCGAATAGATCTAAAATATACAAATTAATTTGTATATTATTACTTAATACGAGACTTGATTCTGGCGTACAACATCATCAACGGGGATTTAAATCTACATTTGAGAAGTTTGTCACTCCAGCGCCAAGTCACAGTCTCCCAGACATCCGCAAAAAGTTACCACCGTCGATGTTGGCCTAATAGAAGAAATGTAGCATTCTCTATCCGTGTTACTGCTCCAGAAACAACCTGCCAGTGGAGGTCGTTATAATGACTACCATATCCAGGTAAAATATCTTCTACCTGTTTCTTTTCATGGCTTGTTGCACTTTGTTATTTTTTACCGAATTAATATACTTTTATTTTATATATGATGAACGTTTGTAAATCTGCACGAAGGCAAAGTACTAGACACATTTTTTATGAAATTTGGAATAAACAGTAGCCATCAAACGATATTTGTTTAATAAATTCTTTACGGTAGCAAAAAGCGGGAGACCCTCTTCCCCTGAACATACATTTACTCAACCTTTGTGTCTCTTACATTTATTTATTTAGAAGTAGGAAAGTACTTATAAGTAAATCTTGGTGAACTCTAAATTGATGTAAAATAAACAAAATAAATAGATTTTATTAATAAATTCAAAGAATATTTAAAAACACTGTCCTTACATCTTCGTGTTTATAATTCTGTTGCATATATATTTTCTTATCACACACACCACCTAGGCTACACCGGGTAAACCTGTTAGTACATAGTATGACTATTTATTCTATTTTGATTCGATACGAACATTTATAGACTGTACTGTTACACATCTTTTCAGATATTCTTTCATAACAACAGAGTAAGTTTTATTTCTATCTTATCCTCATCAGTATTATTATTTATTTTTAAGTTGGACTTAAATAGCATTTAAGGTGACAGACCAAATTCCATATGTTATACTTGTACTATGTTATTGGCACCATAATAACTTACTTCGTTAGAGTTTATCAATACATAGTACCATCGAAAAATCAAAATCATCAAGGGAAGTAACTCATATTTTCATGAACTGAAATGTTATTTCTTTTTAAGTATAAGTTTAACAAATTGGCACCATAATAGCTTACTTCGTTAGAGTTTATAAAAATGAATACATAGTACCATCCAGACAACTGGGAAAAAGAAACATTTTTCAATTATTACCGAAAGAAAAATCAAAATCATCAAGGGAAGTAACTCATATTTCCATGAACTGAAATGTTATTTCTTTTTCAGTATAAGTTTAACAAATGTGCAAACAAATATAAACTAACAACGCACATGACTGCATCGTTGGTCCGCCCACTAAGTATAACTTGCAATTAAGTCTGTATATGGATGACTATATATATAAAAAGCTCCCTTTCTTGAGTAGAGATTATTTGTAAGGATATCGCCAACTGCTATTAGCTTTAAGGCATAGCTCGTTGGGTAAAAAAACTAATTCGAGCTCCCGGCACTTGACAATGTTTACATTGAGATATCACTTACATTCAGTCAGTGTCGTATGATAGTGCAGGGGTAAAGGCGCCGACTGTCAGCTCGACGGTTGAGTTTCAATACCGGCTTGAGGCACTAGATGGTCTAGCCGCACTGAAGAGTTGTGATACAGCAAAAAAGTATGTATGTGGATGCCTATATAAAGCTCCCTTTCTTAATTAGAGCTTATTAGAGCATAGCTCAATGGGTAAAACTTGACAATGTTTACATTGAGATATCACTTACATTCAGTCAGTGTCGTATGATAGCGACGGTTGAGTTTCAATATTGGCTTGAGGCACTAACCGTATTAAAGTACTGTGATACAACGAAACAGTCTGTATGTGGATTTATATATATATATATAATATATATATATATATATATATATATATATATAGAGAGAGAGAGAGAGAATGAAGAAAAAAGAGTGATGAATATGCGACGATTGTCTAAATTTATTTCAAATTTCAATTGTTCAATGCAAGGTGTAATCAATAATAAACTAGTGTTTATTTTTCTTTCCTTAAGCCAAGGCTTTTCAAAGATCGAAATCTTATGATCAGAGGAGAAATACAGATGGATAAGTTGGCTTTCGAAAAAACCAAAGTTCAAATATTTGAAAAATATGAGAATTGTTATTAAAAAAACGTATTGAATTACTCTATTGCTCTATCTCGTATATTGAGCTAATCCTTTTCACAATAGGTTCCATATACTATAAGTTTTCACTTTGGTTTATTTTGATCCTATATATATATATATATATATATATATATATACACACGAGGCCTGTCTAAAAAGTATCTAGAAAGTAGGTCAGAAAAAATATTTCAAATACGTGAGGCCCACCTCTGGAAGTCTTCTTTAGGAATGGTGTTCATCTCCGTCATCGCGTTAGATTCAGCAGGTGGTTTGGAGAAGATACGATATGTAACACAAATTAAGGAGTGGTTCAACCGATTAAAAAATGGCCGCACATCAGAGTGCAACTGCTGTTGAGAGGGTGCGTAAAAAGCTATAATGCAGAACGCGACAGCGGAGATGCACAACATTCCGAAAGAAGACGTTTAGAGGTGTTTCCGGCAGTGGATGGATCGTGATTAGTGTCTCAAACCCGTTACGTATTTGAAATATTTTTCTGGCCTGAGGTCGGATACGTTTTAGACAGACCGCGTATATATATATATATATATATATATATATATAATGAATAAAAGTATCTATCTGTATTGAAAATAAATAAGCTTACCTGTGTTAAGCATGAAGCTAATGGAAATTTTCCGGGTCCAATATTAGAAGTGTGAAACTCCTTGTTCACCTTGACAGTCTATTTTCGGTACTAATGCTTATAGATTTGATGAAACCTGAAAATCGTCGGGCCACTGGGAAATATGGCACTGCGTCAGAACTAGTGAAATGTTTCGGGTATACGCATATAGATATTAATGCATTTTTGCTGTTCGTGACCCTGATCGAAATAGGAAAGGATCAATGGAGATTTCGATGGAACAGAAAATTCCAGAATAATATTCGTTTTCTTTCTGCAAATAATTGCATTTTCCAAGGATTTTTCACAGATATGAATACGTATACTTACCATAAAATCATAACAAGCCGCGCGTGCGTGGTTCCCCTGTGTATGCGACTCGATATGGCGAGTGTAAAATGCAATAAATTTGGGCAATTTGGGGCATTTTTACCCCCCTTTGACCCCCTGAGGGCGTGAACCAGAATTTATCTGAGGTCAAAGATGCTCATTTTATATCCAGAACAATTGCCATTACATTTTGGCCAAGTTTCTAGAAAAATTGAATGGATGGATCAAACGTTATGAGAGAAAAGGGTCATTTTTTGGCTATTTTGGGGGCTTATTACCCCCTGGGCGCGCGAACCAGATTTTTTCCAAGGTCAGCGATACTTATTTTCTCTTAGGAACATTTGTCACCATATTTTGGCCAAGTTTCAGAGAAATTGAATGGATGGATGAAAAGTTATGGGGCAGAAAATGTCATTTTTTTGCCATTTCGGGGCCTTTTGACTCCCTGGGGGGCTAACCAGATTTTTTTTTCAAAAATCGGAGAATGTCACTTTCTAACCTGACCAAAGTTACAACTTCATGCAAAATTTCAGAGAAATTCAATGGATGGTTGCGGAGAAAAATCCGGACGGACGGACGGACGGACGGACATGCCTAAAAAAAATGACAAATAACCCTAACCCTAACCTTAACCTTAACCGTAACCCCAACCCTAACCCTAACCGATCTTGTATGGCAATATGTGATTACGGTTTGCTTTAATATCTAAAACTTTCGAATGGTTCATAGTCTTAGGTTTCACTATCTATGTTTGCCACCTTCACGTGGTCCCTCCTGTGAGTATCCAGTTCTAGTGATAACTAATTAGTGAAACCAATACCAACAACAGAATTGAAACGGTCAAAATTCGTACCATGCTCATTTCTACGAATTTCGTTTTTTTTTAAATCAACGGATGATGCAGAGCAAATTTGCAGGGTATAATTATCGCTTAACTTTAGAAGAGACCGAAGCGTCAGTCACATTAACAAAACCCGAAAAGCTGATCTGTATCCAACCACCGCCAAATGCTCGGTCGCCGAAGTCTTCTTTCTTGTCAAAATCATTACACTTTTAAATGTAATTTTCACGGAGTAATTTCCCAATACTTTATTCCAATTGCTAAACCTGTGATATAATTATCCATAAATAAATGCTGTCGACCACAAAATATTTATTTGAAATCATGAAATGTTTTGCAGGCTTTTGTTCACTATTCAAGACAAATAGGTTTATTGAGTCGCACCGTTAATCATGTTACCATTACTTGCATCATAATTGGCTAATTATATCGGCCGTAATTATGATCGTCTTGTAAGCGTACAGAGGATGAAAAGAAAAAGATTGTCATTGAGCGCATTGCTGTTTAGATTACACATTTGTTAATCCATTTAAACACGTGTTCTCTCTTGGTCGTTAATTATAATACTAACAAAGATTCTATTCCAAGTGTAGTCTGCCTCTCATATGTGACGTCATAGCCGCTAATTGACATCATCATCTTCAGTTCTCACGAACCGATATATTGTAGTTCTACTGATCATTTTTATCATATTTTTACAATGTTTCCTATCATTTGTAACAATGCCTTTTTATTGTGTTTCTGTTCACTGGTAGTCTCTCTTGTCGTTTCGCCGCAAGCGTCTGCACAACTTAGATTTAGAGCTGAAATAGGTAGTCAGACATGCATTTCTCATAATGAAAGAATACAGTTAATCCGACTACATCGGATCGAGAAGACAGATAGGTTCATTGAGTCGCACCGTTAACAACGTTAGAATATTTACCTATTAATTAACTGGACTTGTAACCCTCAACATAAATACCCGCCGGACTAGCAGCGCCACTTTCTTTTACTGTAGAGCTTACTACATATCAGATGATTTTCTACTCTAATAACTTCTTTCTTGGTCCACTTTCCTTTAGAATTCCATCTACTGCCTCCTGTTTTCATGTTTATCAACATGCAGAAACTTACTACCCAACTTCCCACCCAGTTTGCTTCATGTAGATCTGACCTCTATCACAATAGTCTCTATCATAGTAGTTACTAACGCTTTAGTGACAATATGTAGTGTTAGGGTCGAACGAAAGTGAAACAAATACCTCGAGCGTAATTCTGATTGTCTCGCAGGCAGAAAGCGAACGAGAGAAAAGTGTCATTGTATGTTAAGCGCATTGCTTTTTAGATTAGAATTTCGTTACTCTATTTTCACACGTGCTTTCTCTTAGTCGCGTCTTCCAAGACCAACAAAGATTATATCCCAGAACCCTCTGTCCCTCATATCTGATACCATATCCACTAAAGTACACATACACACCCGTTAAATGGCATTATTAACTTTTGATCTCACGAATAAGATTTTGTTTTATTTTTATATTTAATTTAAAAAAAAAACATTTTGGGGAAATGTATTAAAAACCAGTTTCAATATTTTCTAGTGAATATTTTTTTGTTATTTAAATGTGTTTGTTTTGATATTTATTCATAACTCAACTAAACCTAAATTAAGGAATAAACAACTACTTAAAACTATTTTCTTCCAATATTCTTTATTCTATAACATTTAACAGATAAAATACGTAGTTTTTATCATATTGCGTCTATTATTTACTGTACGTAATTGAGGGTTTAAATCAACTTCGATGCGGTATATTGCGCTTATTAACATAGGTCTTTGCATGATATGTATTTGTGTAAATCCCAGGCGTAGAAAACACATACGATATTTTATCATCTCAATGTTTCTTTTTTTAAACCCACGTAGCTTTGCAAGTAATGAAACGAGCTTGCTGGTGAAGCACACACGAAATAATAGCTTAATTCATCGTGTAGCGAGAGCTGAAGCTGTATCAATCTCGTTTAAAGCCTTAGTCAAGCCTAACCAAACGTGTGTCGTGGACACTGCTAAAACACACTCCACAGCTTGGTTGGTTGATTCGTATATTTAAACAGCCTATCAATACTATTATTTACGCCGTGTTCATCTGATTGAGTGAATAGTAAAAGAATTGAACCATAAAATTGTGTTCATGTTATGTAATAAAATTGACCCTTTGCTGCCAAAATCGACCCTTTGCAAATGGAAGGGTGCACAGAAATACAACCAGCAATGTTCACATCCTGCTATGTTCTAACGAACTATATATCTGTTTAACCATTTGAGTAACTTTACGGACTTTTGCACGAGCTCCCTCTTCCCCCCTAAGAGAATTGATAGGCCAATACTTTACATTAAGCTACTAGGCTTAACTAACACGTCCATAATAAATGACCACACTAAATCCGATAGTACTTTGACTCGGAATGGCCGATTCTACTATCCGAAACGTTTTTTTTTTAAATTTAATTTGCGACCTGAAATACGGTTCCATTTTCGTTTCACCGTTTTTAGAGTATGAAAACAAGTTATATTTATAGAAATAGGTAGACGATAGCTTGTATTTCTGGAACATCGACTCAAACAGACTGATTATGTAACATCGTTCAAGATCGGCCTTACTGATCGGCAGGTGCGCTCGGAAAATCAATTTCAAATAATGAATTCTCAATAAAAACAGGTGGCAACTGAAATAGATAATTCAATTTGTTTGAATAACCATGGAAATATTTCATTACCTTTTTGTCGCTGTAGCAAGTGTCGTATTTTCATAGGCATCTGAATGAAAGGTTTCGTCCGTCCGTCGGTTTGTCTGTCTGTCTGTCTTGCCCGCTTCTGTTCGGAAAAGTATTTTCATCCCGAAACGCATAGATTCAATGTACTCATCTTACAGGTTGCTCCAAATTAAATGCCACTCATCCATGGAATCATTAATAAAATTCACAATCCTGTCTGCATCTAACCATTTGTGATACAAATAAACTTGAGTCCACGCCTAAGTGTCAGTCATAACTGTTCAAATAAACGTGAGTCTACGCCTAAGTGTCAGTCATAACTGTTCAAATAAACTTGAGTCTACGCCTAAGTGTCAGTCATAACTGTTCAAATAAACTTGAGTCTACGCCTAAGTGTCAGTCATAACTGTTCAAATGTCTTTGTTCGTTCGCTGTTCAAGTATTTATTTTTTATTTGTATGTACTAACGAATCAACGCTTATCAAAACTACACGAAGATAAAGGTTTATTAGTTTGTCAGTGAAACAAAAACAACTTCAGCATTGGCAACCATGGTTGAGAATGGTCAAAATTAGAATATTTAAGAGGACGGCTCAACAAGAATTTGTTACCGTTGAACTTAAAGACGATCACGTTAGAGTCAGCCGGTAAACAGACCCGTGGTATTGTGTTTTGCAGACGGATAGTTCTTGGAAAAAAACTTCGCTCATAGGACAATACTATTTATGTGCACTTCTGTGTTGCAGATATTAATACGACTGAGTTTTGTTTCGATCCACAGGTTCAGTTCAGGGACAGTCTGGGGATTATTTTGATAGACATTATCTTTGCGATAACCACACATATCGAAATCTTGAGGGTTATGATCCAGTGAGTATAAAGCTTCAAAAACGCACCTACTGATGAGATGATCACTAAAGTGCCCCGCATATCTGTTAGGACAACTAACGAAAACGAGTTACGCCCCTTGAACCATTCATGGAGTTAAGAGAAATGGAGGCCTGCCCAGAGAGAAGATAAACAAAGATCACTATCTCAGACTGTTAAAATCAAATCGCGTCCAGCGGCAAAATAATTCATTATTTCATTCTGTATTCAGTTTTAATAAATCTGTTAAACGTTTATGTTGATAGTTCATCTATTTTATTATTTATTATAACCTAAATTACGAGGTTATAAAAATATAATTGAACGGCGTTTGACATTCATAACGGAAACTTGGTGGACAAGTTAGACATAGATTGCAGTGTATTTGAACCAAATATGGTTGGATTGGTTATTGGTTTGTTTGGTGACTCAGACTTGCGTGTAGAACTCATAAAGATTGTATGGTCTGCATGAAGTCCTTCTCGTTGGTTGCAGTTATTCGTTACCCTTCAGCATTGCAAGTGTTTGCTTCTGATACCGAATACAGCAAGACCCAGAGGTTTTATGCGATGCCGGAAAAGGGTTGGCCCCGACCACACCAAAGAATTACGTAGAATCAATGCTGATACTTTCACTCCATTGATACGCCAGGCACGTCGTTGATAGTCACATGCAAAGGCAGAGACGACCATAACACAACGGATCAGCATACCGACTCCTCCTAGAGTTTCACCAGATCTCTGTTAGCCGAATAGCTCTCACACTATAACATTGCCACCGCCTCTACCATGGTGAGGCAGGGTTAGACTTTAAATAGGGCGGTTGGATTGTAGAATGGAATTGTGATTTTTTTACTACCGATTCTATGCGTGGCATTTGGGGAGGGGCGGTCACGTTATAATTTAGATGCACCCAAGCATATATGTATCTCAGTCCGTCTGTCAGTCTGTCACGCTTCAGTATTTTAATATTAATTTCGTCGGTCTGTCAAGCTTTAGTTTGAAATAGTATTTTACTTGCTAAATTGGCAGCTTGAATTGACCCCTTTTTATTTAGATGCGCCCAAGTATTTCTATAAGAGATTGTTGTTGTCCGTCAATCTGTCATGCTTAAATTTGAAATAGATTTGTCATTACAAACAGCTCTGATTTCGACATTAATGTTTACCATGTTCGACTATTAGTTCCCCTAGTTTTTAAATATGCACCTGAAGAAAGTTCGTTAGTGACACCGTTTTTTGAAGTGTTTTGCGTCTTCTACCACAACAGAAACGAACTTCCATTCACCCTCCCCCCGTGTGTCTTGCGTCAGGCGGAATTCCATTTACAGAGCATCTATCCAAGGGTTTCGAGTCTGTGGAGCAAATTACCGCGCGCATGCTTCCCCACATACTACAACATTGTCGTCTTACTACCATAACCCTTTGTGCCTGCTAATCTCGGTTGCCAATCACCCCCTTGAAACCCTGAAATTTTTCCCCCGGGGGGATGGGGGGTAATTCGCTCCTGGTTTTGAACCTCTGTTCTTGACTAAGGCACGTTTTTTAAAAAATATTTTTGTTACAATCAAAAGTGCCCCTATTTGGGTAGATGGATTTTCCTCACCTTAAAAACCGACCTAGTGTCTAACTCTGGTGGGAAGCAAATAAATAGGAACGTTAAGAAAAACAAATATATTTACTCATTTGATTTTTTAGTGTTCTCTGTCAAATATATTCCAATTTTACGGTAAAACTTTTATATATAAAATGTTTATTGTAAACATGTGTTGATTAAAATGTTAATATAGGAGTGTTCGTATATTTCAAACATTTCATTTATTTGCAATTATACTATATATATATATATATATATATATATATATATATTTTACATTTCAAATATTTGATTGCTAAAAATATTATATATATATATATATATATATATTATAGAAAATTAAAATACCGCAACGTACATTTTTATTGATTCAATATTTTTATATACTAAAGACAAATGTAAACAAAATATTTCTCTTATTTATTTCAAAATTGGCATTAAATAAAATTAAAATATCTCATCTTATATTTTTATTGATTAAAGATGGAGATATCTGATCGCAAGTAAACATTTTATTTATTTCTAAGTCGGAATGAACGTTTTAATACATTTCACTGTGAATGGGTTGATTAAAATTGTAAATATCCTTTTTCAAATCATGTATTGAAAACCAATTATTAAAAGATGAATATTAGAACAATCTCATCTGATATTCTATACATACAAGGGTTGGACAAAATAATGGGCATACCTTGTGAATGTTGCATCTATTTTAAAACATGTATAAAAATTACCAAAATTTTTTTTTTTAAAGCAAATAGATTGGTTTAATGTTTAGTATGAAATGTTTAAATTTATTTTTATATTAAGTAGAACAGGAAGTGCCTTTGGGTTTACTTTCGCAGCCTCGTAACTCTCGTTTTCCTGTATGTTGTCCTTTAGTCCTCACATTCCATGAGCGATGTTTCTGACAAAGGGGAAAGAATTGCTGTTTTCTGGGTCAAAATCTATCCATCTAACACTTATCGTTGGCTAATGTTTGACCTTGAAGTAGGAATTTGTTTACATCCTTACATCAAGTGACTTCATGCCTTGTCTGGAGCGATTTCTATAAATAAAATTGGTTACATTTATTTTTTATTTCAGGTAGTGCATATTAGAAAGACAAACATTTAATGACATATCTATCAGATTTCCAAAGAGGGCAGATTACTGGTGCGTGTATGTCATGTGCTACTGTAACGGAAGTAGCTGAGATGGTGGCCGTATCGAGAGGAACTGTCTCGAAGTTGATGACTGCCTATTAAAAAGAGAAAACATCCTCTTCTAAATAAGATTCTGGAAGAAAACCGAAACTTTTTGAAAGAGATCGTAGAGCTCTGAAGATTTGGAAGAAAGAACACAAAAATACGGTACCTAAAATTACAGCAGAGCTTAACAATCATTTGAATGATCTCGTTTCAAAAAGAAAATGTTCGCCGATAGTTTCAAAAGGCTGGATTTCATGGAAGTGTTTCAAGGTGTTTCCATTATTTTGATCAACCTCTCTTATATAAATAGCAATCCAGGTAAAGTAGACACCCACAGAATAAAAACCCACAGAATTTCAACCGGGCTCATATAAAAGTGCTCAATAGTAAATAGAGCTATTATATAATAATTTTATTTATACAGACATGTACAAAAAGCTGCTACACATGGCATTGTAGCGGCTTTTTGTGCATGTCTGTATAAATAAAAATAACTAATATATGTATATATATATATATATATATATATATATAGTGCGGGTATTTAGAGAGCATTCTTTCATTTAAGCAAACATTGTTAAACGTAACACAATAATATTGATTTATTATATCTTTTTATATATCTAAGATTATTATAATCTAATATTTTTGCATCAAAATAATAAAATAATATAAGTGTATACAATATGCATCACGAACGTTTTCGATTCTTCGTCGAATCATCTTCAGGTGACAAAAACAAATGAATGGAGAAAATAAAATTTCCAAAATCAACCAAGAACTCGTATGTTAAGTCACTCAGATGTAAAAAGAGCGAACCAGTGCAGTTTCAAGAGAGACGCTAACACTTTAAATTTTCGGATCCCAGAATTAGCGTCACAGGATGAATTGCATTAAAGAAAAATTAACAAATAATCTCTTAGAACAATAAATCTAATAGCTACATTGGTTTTACAACCACTACCCTATCAAGCAACCTCACCATGCACCTTTTAAACCCTGGCTTAATTTACCAGCATTTACAAATAGCATAACTGGCCTCCTCTGATTTAAGACACATGTTAGTTTATAG
>OY744522.1:186859138-186861638 GCA_963556195.1 Sepiola atlantica
CATTCTGAACGCTCGCACAATATCATTGTTGCAGAATATAATAGAACACATTAGTGGTGTGTGTGTATACACAGTGTAGTTTTAGTGTGGTTTGTATTCACACACTGCATCAAATTTGTACACCTTCGTTTTAATAAGCACGCACAACACGTAACGCCCATACGTATTTTTTCTTCTTTCTTTTGCATATAAGACGAGAAAGAATTAGAAACAGAAGATAAACAACGTATCTGCCCTTCCCTAAACCCCGACTCATCCTTCTGTGCTCAGCATACGCTCCTTGCGTCGTTAGTGCTTGTGTGTGTTTAGCGGCCGTCTATCTGTGTGCGTTTGTTATTACGTGAGACAGAGACAGAGAAAGAGAGAGAGAGAGAGTGTGCCCGCCCGACCACTTGCTTTTTCGCTACTCCCGCACACGCGCGTGCGAGGTTTTTCTCTGCATGGTCTGCGATCGGAGTCGTTTGCCTATTCCCTCGCTCGTTGCCCTTACTAGCCTTTCTTCCAGCCCCTAAACCCAATCACACACACACACACACACACAACACCAGAAAATCCCCTAACAAATCACGCACGCACCACCCAAACTCACCCCAGATACCCCCCAACTACCCTGATGCTTACCACCCCGACGACACGCGCAACTTACTTCTTTAAACGGACAGGGCACGTCTGATGGATGATAACAATGCTGGGTGTATCTACCACGTCCCCCGGCAAGGGGACTACCTGTTTGCGAAGGAACACCAAAGCTACCCGAACATTGGGCTTACTCCTCATTCTGCTGCTCACACAAAATGTCCTGTCGGTCTATACGTATACCACAGGTAAGTAAAAATATTTAAACAAAAAAAAAAAAAAAAAAGTAAAAAAAAAAAAAAATGATTCGACAACTTTCTATTGTCATTAATATTTCAGGTTGAAAAACGTGCAAAATGCATATATTTAAAAATTCTATCTATATAATACACCCCCCCCACACACACATATATATATATATATATATAAATATTAGTTTACATTGTATTTTTGTGCGCATATATGTAGATGTGTGCCTATATGTTTGTGTCCATATATACACATACATAGATATAATCGTAACATAATATAAAATACATACATGTGTAAGTTTGCGCATATGTTTGTGTATATGAGTGTATGTGTGCACGTGAAGTATAGTATATGTTTTTGTACCTCTATGTGTAGGTATATATGTATGTGTATGTATATATGTAGGTATATATGTATGTGTATGTATATATGTAGGTATATATGTATGTATGTATATATGTATGTGTATGTATATATGTATGTATGTGTGTATATATGTATGTATATGTGTGTATATGTATGTATATAATATATATCCGTAACATCATGTTTATGTGCTGTTATGTTTATGACACTGATTTATGTTTTGAGATTAAATGAGCAGCGCATGGTCGTAATTCACTTTACGTCCTGAAAAACGTAGTCTAACATCTTTGTGTGTCACTTTTTCGTCCTTATTTACTTCAGTCGAAGTTCTCAGAAATCAAGGGCAAACACTAGATCACTAGATAGGCTACATAGATATTCGAATATTCAATTATAGTTTTTCTTTTATCTGTCAAACTTTGAGTCAGTATAAAAAATTGAAAGAACATTAATTTTCTGCTTTCCAATTGACCAGTTAAATATGTTAGAGTAATATATATATATATATATATATATATATATATATATATATATATATATATAATTTATTTTGGTCTCTTGGCCTTACCGGATCTCAGGACAAGAATTTATCTAGTCTGGTGGAATGTCCAGCTAAGTTCTGTTACTTGAGGTAACATCACTATGAGAAGGTTCACCATTCCTCGTATGAGTGTATAGCTGCGTTGAGGGGTTTTATTTCAGTTTCGAATACTATGTTATTTTGAATATTTGGTTAGGGTTTACTTGTAGGGTTAAGTATCCTCATGTCAGGTTGTCCTGACAAACCTTTGTACAGAGAAACCGAGGATGGTGTGTGTGTGTGTTATATATATATGTATGTGTGTATATTATATTTATTTATGTGTGCGTACATGTTTATATATACAAATACACATAATAGATGGTACATGCATATCATGTTATATTTTTGAATTTATAAACACGTAACTTTTGGCTTACTACATACTTGCATATATGATAAAAGAATACATACATACATACATACATACATACATACATATGTGTGTGTGCATTTCTGGAATGAATAAGCCATTTCGTTTCATTTTTGTAATTGCTATATTGATGTATGGTATGTAATATATCCCTGCATGTCTGTGCGTGTATACTTGTATGAACTCATATATCTGTTATTATGGATGACTTGTTTTATATGTTTGAATTGCGTAGACATAGAATCACACGGCATGTTGACAGTCAGTTTCTTGAACTGGTATCTGCATCTGACGAACGCCTCGACGAGAAACTGGCAGTCACCATGAGTAGTTACATCTATACCTACATTATT
>OY744522.1:186864138-186931638 GCA_963556195.1 Sepiola atlantica
GTATTAAAAATTATGCTTATACATTAGCATTAACGACTGCCGAAAATGCTCAATTCTTTTACGAAAGGTTATGCCTTAGGCTAAGTGGCAACCGAAAATTCTTTTGAGTGACAGCTCAACCCACAACTCATCCACATACAGCCGTTTCATAGTATCACAACTCTTTAGTGTGGCTATATGTGTTTTGGTTTTGATGTTGAGATTTGAAATCCGAACGATTGATCAGCAAACTGCGATTAGCAGTCGGGCATTTAACCTCTACGCTATGAAGCTCGCCCACAAAATGAGATAAATCATGTTTATATATTTTTTAATTCGCATCATCAACTGCCGAGAGTGCTCAATTCGTTAAAAAAAAGTTGTGCCTTACGTTAAGTGGAAAACGTTTTTTTTCGCTTTACGAGAGAAGGAAAAAATACACACACACACACACATATGTACAGTGGAGTAAAAACAATATTGATTAGCACAAAAGGGAAAATTTTATATTTTTTTAATTAAAAAAATAATTCGTTCTTCAAGACAAACATTGAATGGTTAGATGTGCGCATGTGTGAATGTTTTTAGCGACCCTGATTTCTAGCTTTGCCTCTGGAAAAAACCAGCGAGCCACTTATGTGCAACACCGGAACGTGGCAGAGACGAAAAAGCAACACACGTAAAGTAATAGTTGTCATAATTTGTAGAATAGCATTTCCCCAGTTCATTTGAATACATAGACCCTACTCTCTGTCTATATATATATATAAAATATATATATATATATAGTGAATGTTTTTATTCGAACATGTACAAGGTCTGCTACACTGGCATGTCGATGTTATCGATCTACAGCTATCGAGAGCTGAGGTCTCATCAGGCAGAAAGTTTTTTTTCTTGATCCGACCTCAGCTCTCGATAGCTGTAGATCGATAACATCGACATGCCAGTGTAGCAGACCTTGTACATGTTCGAATAAAATCATTCACAATACAGCTCTATCTCTTTATTGAGCACTCTTTTGTAAGCCCGGTTTGATTCCCTTTGGATTTCTACCCTGTGGATTTTTACTCTACCTGGATTACTATATATATATATATATATATATATATATATATAGGTACAGAAAAATTAGTACAACATTCGTACCGTCGGTTTCTAGCACAGAAGGGCTTAGCCATCCGGCTCTCTTAAGCTAAAGAGAGCCGGATGGCTAAGTCCTTCTGTGCTTAAAACCGACGGTACGAATGTTGTACTAATTTTTCTGTACAAAAATAAATGAATATTACGCTCTTAGTTTTTAATTTTTATTCTCAAACAATCGAGCACTCTGCTGGGATTTTTCCTGCTATATAACAAAAAAGTTATACATATATATATATATATATATATATATATAAAAATGGAAAAAGAAAAACCAAAAAGATGTTTTTTTATGTATTCATCAACGTTTAATTTTTATTTGTAAGACTTCCTCAGGATGATAATTTTAAGAAAAATGTCATACAAGTACATGAAAATATTGGGTTGACATTTATGGGTTAATGAGAAGAAGTAGTAGCCACTACTGGGAGCACAGGACCGAGGTCCGGGTTGAAGGAAGTCGGTTGCATATATAGATATATATATTGTGTGTATTTAGGGAGCATTTACTCATTTATGCTAACATTGTTAAATATAACAGAATTCGTCTGTTTAATTACACCATTCTTTATTTTTAAAATTTTTCTGATGGTCTTTTTGTATTAAAATAGAAAAAAAAATGTTCCATAGGTTTCACGAACGTTTTCGATTCTTCGTCGAATCATGCTCAGGTGTCAATGCAAATGAACAAAAAATCTGAAGAAATATAACACATCACCTAATAAATTCCGGGCCTAATAAAACAACTTTTAGGCAAAACTCGACTTTATTCATAACCATCGTCTTTTTCGAAGACGAGACACCGATTCAAATGCTTCTCTTACAACTCGATGCATTTTTTGTAGAATTATTTGTCTTTGGCCTTAAAATACTCACCAGTTTCCGATATTGTTTCTGCATTGGAGCGAAATTTATGTCCCTAGAGCATTTTTTCGGGGTTTACAAACAGGCATTGTCATTTAAGGCCAGATATGGAGGTTGGATTTAGGGTTGATGTGAAATGCAATCTATTTATTTTTGCAATCGTTGCGATCGATTTGTGACACGGTGCATTGTCTATGTGAAAGGGCACGTTTTTTTAAAATTTCATTTGGAGCCGTTTTTTGGCGATTTTCTTCTTCAAATACACCAATAATTCTATATTCGCTATTGATGGGTCTTCCTTTCTTAAAATATTCAATGAACAAAATATCTTGTATATCCCAAAATAAGAAGACCAAAACCTTGCCTGCTGATGTTTGCGTCTTCACTCGCTTTAGACGGATTTCACCTGCTGCTGACCTCTCAGCTGGCTGTTGATTTGACTCTTCAGTGAAGTGGTGGATCGATGTTTCATTCAGTGTCACATATTGACGCAATAACCTCCTCAATTATAAAAAAATATATAAGTAAATAAATAACATCATTTATAATGCGATACAATTTCCCCACTAGAACTAGAAATTATTAGCTCAGTAAGTAGAACTCTGAACTCAGTCATTTAATCTTACCTTTATAAAATTAATATGCTAAGGTTGAAAATCATATACGTTTTCAAGCTTTACTTTAATTATGATAATAAAAGTGATTTTTAGAAACGCGCGCACACATGGATAGACATTGTTGTATATTTATTTCAAGAACTTGATTATAGTATTTTAAATTTTAATAATTATTTTTAATTTTTAAAAATCTACAGAATTAATATATGAAAGCTCTAATTGATATAACTTATTAATCATTGAGTTTATTTTATGTACAGCAGTGAAACATATCCTGAACACATTATATATATATATATATATATATATATATATATATATATATATATATATATATATATATATATATATATATATATTGTGTTTTTGTTTTTTTTCAGAAAAGCAAAGAAGTAAATATTGTTAAAATAAAATAAGATAACAATAGTATATATATAAAAATAATTAAAAAATGTTAGAAAAAGAAATTATTTGAACATCGCTCTTGGCTGTTATAACTACCTCCCTCATCCGAATAAACAGAAAATGTTTTCTTCTTTCTGTTCTCTCTTTTTTTTCGAGGAGGGGGGTTCTTTGTATTTTGAATTTTTTATTGAATATGTAGTACTTCATCAGTGGGTTCAAATATAAAATATTCAGAAAAAAAATTAAATAAGTAGTTGAAATCATAAAAAAAATCAGTTATAGTTTAAGTTTTATTACATTTGCTGCGGATATTAATATTTACTGCGTTATAAGCAATATTGCCATCCACACATTTTTTTGAGATTTGAAATACCTACCATTTGACAAAGAGGTCTTCCTCGAAATATATTATGGAACACGGTCACACAGATTAGATCAGTGTTGAAGTTTTGCCTAATCAAGTAAGAATTGCTATATAGGAAGAAAAAAAAATTGTTAAAAAAGTTTTTGACAAAAATATATAATTAAAATCACTTGTTTTTGTCTTGCTTCTCAACGCCGACATATTTCCATTTCTTGCATTGTGATAGCCTTCAAATACTCCCTCCCTCTCTCATATATATATATATATATATATATATATATATATATATATATATATATATATATATATAATGGTTTCGTTTTTTGTGATCTGTAAATCTCAAAAGCCACGTTTTTTTTAGAATAATTAGTGTGTACACCAAGTAAGTTATATCTGCGCATTTCACAACTCCACCAGCGCCATAGAACATTTAGTGTGTTTGAGTGATGATGAGATCGCAGAGATATATCTATACAACATTAGATTATAATGCAGAACGCTTCTACAAGACAACTCTCTCGGGCTAATAAATAAGAGCTTTTTTACATTAGGATCCGCGCTAAACGTGCCTCGGCGTCGGTACTTTCCAGATGTTTACGTAGAACGCCGGACAGTTCCGAATGAAATATCATTTGACTTACCTGCGTCTAAAAAAGCACAAACAAGGCAGGATTTCCAAGCGGGGGAAAAAAAAAACAAGCAAAAAAATCACTAAAAAAAAATGTGTATGAAATAAATATATTTTTTAACGAAAAAATAAGTGTTTAAATTAAAAAGTTAATCAAGTGTTCTTTAAAAATTTTTACGGAAATTTTTATTTTTATTATACTGACTATTCTTGTTGATTTCGTTAGGGTTTGGGCAGGGTTAGGGCGGGGGTCCGAGTAGGCTCGCTTGCAGACGTCAAAAATTAAATTATTACGTTTAGATGTCGTCTGCTTATTTATTTCAATCAGTTATTCATTGACTTGCAGTTTCATTGACTAAGCGATTCGGGGCTTTCCGGCGTTTTACGTAAACCACTCTCCGATGCATTACCTCTGCCTTTTTAGGGGTCGATAATGTATCGGTTCTGTGGTCATGATACCATCGCCCCATTTTAAGGAGCAGTGTAGCATATGTTTTTTTCTATGATACAATCCTTCAATCCATTATCTCCCATTTTGAGGAGATCAGTGTAGTATATGTTCGTTCCCCATGATACGATCCTCCTCAGATAACAGAAAACATAGGAGCAGAGGGGGGGGCATATATATGCTAGTAGAAATAATGATGTTAATAATAAAGAACATTTAAAAGTAAGAATACTTATTTTAGTTATGCAAGAAGAATGTATAAACATGTATGCTACAGTTTAATTTTTGAATGAAATCTAAGTAGAATAATTAGTTTCTGTGACCCTACGGGTTACAGGTACGTCTGGTTATATATTAGTAGTATGTTTTTTAAAGGCTGTGGGCAATGCAAATTCCGGGTAAGATGCAAGTTGTAAGGAACAAAAACAATAAATCGAATACGAAATATGACTTACCATTTATTTTTCCAAAAATCTTACATAACAGCAAGAGTGTTATTAGCTGTTTGTGTGATGTCCGGATGATTAAAAAAATCATTATTTAAGATTTCGGGAAAAGAAACTTCCCTTTGTCAAAAATAATCAATACCAGAAGAATTCCCCGACTATGCAGAGTATTGATTTACTCCTCTCCAGGAGCTAGGCACAAGGCCAGATTTTATCCTACTCCCACAAGTAAGATGTGACCCAAGGTCGAGTCGGGAAAGTGGGGTTTAAAAATTGCCTGGGCAGCCCCGTCGGCATTCCCCGGTCGAGGCGCCTCAGGCAGTAAGCAATAAACTTACTCCTCCCCAAAGAGGGGAGGCAAAGCCTGGGAAGGTGGACCTCCCAGAACTGCACAGGACAGACCCATTGACCGGCGTAAATCAAGACCCGAAGGACAAGACAACACCAGTATGGGGTGCAGTATCCATCGGAACAGATACTACACTTTAATCTTAGCCAAAAGGCCAAACCCTATCAGGTGCACAATAAACACACTCACATACTCAGATTGCACATATACGTGTATGCGCATGCTCGTGCATATACATAATTGCGTCACTTCCTGTATAATCTGTCCGTTTCGCGTATCTGTTACCGTAAACTATCAAATGAACCACTGAGATACTGGATGACATGCAACTGTGAAAAAGAATCAGAAAAATGAAATCCTCGTCGAAATTTTATCTGCTATGACATTTGAAAGATTTCCTCTGACAATGACGGCAATATTTCACCGATGAATACTGTTTAGACGTATTCTACGAGTTGTGTATTGATATACTTGTAAAATCAGAATTAAAAAGAGCAGCAGAAACGAATTAACAATTATTACACAAAAGAAAATTTCGTCTTTAAATCCTCCTTCACAAAAGCAGTTAGAATGGTTTGTCCTACACTTGCGTTTAATTTTCAATGTCAACGGGAATTCGAATATTGATTTTTAGATGCGCATCCAAACGTCTATAAATTGTTGTGTTAGAAAGTATTTCGTGTTAAACGTTGAAACTTGCCTCCAAGCCTTCGATAACAGTCTCTCACAGTTAGTTGGGTCGTTCGTCAGTCTGTCAATGTAATTAGATAATAGGGAAGTGCGTAGGGTTACAATAGTAAATTCCCACGTAAAGTGCAACAAGAATAAGGTTGAAGTCGATTTACATCTACGTTTCCAGGCAGTAAACTAATGAAAAGCGACTCAGCTGACGTGGCAAATGGGTATATATATATATATATATATATATATATATATATATATATATATATACTACTGTAACTTACCTCAGAGTTTGTGAATTGATTTCAGTCAAACTGTATTTTGGTGCGAGTAGCATGAAGTGGAACATTTGTTACAACAACCATAATTTTAACGTAAACAACACACATAAAATGCTTGAAAAATAGCAACTGATAGACACACTTACAAAAACAGAATTGGTAAGATGGCAGCAGTTTCCAAACAAAAGGTCTAGGTTTGGTAGCTGTGCATCGAAGAAAAACCTTTTAATATTAATGATGTACTTAACAAATGGCCAAATTCGTATTAGTCTCGACACATGCGTAAGTTATTCCCTTCTGGTTTATCGCCACATTAATTTTGGATAAAAAATAATTTTATTAAATAATAAAAATGAAAGAAAATGATGATTCCTTTCAGGCATGAAACAAACGTTTGTGTGTAACTTACTTGCCATAAGTATATTTAATACACACACGAACACACACGCACATACAAATATATATATATATATATATATATATTGATGTTCTTTATTTCTTTACTAACTCAACGTTTGATATGTTAAAAATAACGGTAATCGAACATTGGAATATCTATGTATCTTATATAGAGATCAAGGGTTAGCTCTCAGAAAGCGGCCCCTTTGATTTCTGAAAACTCTGACTGAAGTAAAATGAAACAAAAGACATATATATATATATATATAGAGAGAGATAATTAATTATAAACATGTGTTTTTTTATCTATATACGTATACATGTCATCCTTACGGGAATTGTCAGTGTGAAGAAGAGTTATTCACATCTGTTGCCGGACTCGAAACCCGGAACACGAGTTATATTGCAAACTTAAATTCCAACGTCTTTGCTCGCACGGCTGTTGTCAACAACTCGGTAAAGCAGCGAGAGATTAATCCTATTTAATAGCAGCTGACATAAAGAGTTCGACTTTTGAAAGGAACATGTATATATATTTAAACATATATATATATATATATATATATATATATATGGGAAAATGAAAAAGGAAAACCAAAAAATGGATGTTTTTTATGTGTACATCAACGTTTCGTCTTTATTCATAAGACTTCATCAGGATGATAAGATAGAGAAAAAATGTCATGCAAGTACAGATACATGTAGGGTAGACATATTGGGAGGAAAAATAAAATGAAATAAATGCCCCTCCTGGGTGGACGTCCGTACTTGTTGGAGAAATATAAAAAACATCCATTTTTTGGTTTTCCTTTTTCATTTTCCCATCACGTCGGATTACCTTCATCCTTCTCTTCCCATATATATATATATATATATATATATATATATATATATATATATATATATGAGAGAGAGAGAGTTTGGGCAAAATTGGTATTATCATTTCAGAGCAATCCCATCAATACGGGTGATGTTTACTCTTACTTTGTTCATATGTGAGTCGCAAATTACCTCAACGTTACGGAATTCTCCCTGTGCTGTGTGAGTGTGTTCGGATTCATCTGTGTATGAATTTGTATTCAAGTGTGAAAGCCCGCGCACCTGTTATTAGTCCGGTTCATTCGAAACAGCAAAAGACAGTTTTGACTATAATTTCAGTGTGTTTCTCGTTTGCAACAGATCAACACGCCATTCGGTCATCAAATACCGAAATAATACTTTTACTAGTAGATTCATTGTAAACGATTGATTGAATACACGTTGCTTTTAAAACCATAGCTAGAGGTAAATTACGAGAGCCGTGTTAGAATGGAAAAGTGGGAATGACATCTTAAGTTTAGAGGTGACCTCAGACGGAAGTCAATGAAACCACGTGATTTGCGAGGGAAAATTTTCCGTCTCTTGGCTAGCTTGATTTCAAGCAGGAAAGAAGTGTCTAGAATACTGTTCCCAATGTAGAGCAACGCGCATAGTGTGGCCGGGTGTAGCTAGATGATCCATCCGTCTATCTACATGTTTGTCTTTTTATCTCTCACATGCGTATGAAGGTAGCCTCTCTCTGATGTTTTGTATGAATGTCTCTTTTAATAAGCCTTCATTAAAAACTAAACATCGGCATCCGAGTGATTGTATCCACAGACAAGTAAAAAGCTGGGTTTATGACATCATTTTATACACGCATTGATAATCTATAATATCTACTCTCTTAATCTTTTAATATGAATGCAATGAGAGTCTTTGAACTACTCCAGAAGCTTCCAGCTTTTTACATTTCTGTGTTCCAAGTGAAGTGCAAGTACTTATTCCTACTGTAGCATTCAAGGAAGCCATTTTGAATTTATCGAAGTTTTTTTAGCGAGTTTCTTTAAAGGGAGATAATCCTGGAAGTTCATCATAATGCAGTTACTTTCCAACAGTCAGTGATCAAATACCAGAACGTCATGAGCTTTGATATATTTGCCGGTTGGCTTTTGATTGTTTTTACTCCCTCATTAGGTGCCATTTAGAGAGATAGCTTCAGTTACAAATAAGGTAAATCTTTATAATAACTTGTGCTTAACGCATACCTTATCTATATTTTACTGGTTTGCCTTACAAAGAAGATTTACATCTCGATTTATTCTAGGTATATATATATATAGGTAACAACCTTGTTGGAAAGTATAATTAACGGCAGACGAGCGTCCTGTCAAAGAGATAGTTCAACCGATCGTATTAGACCGGGATAAACATCGGACCTAATAACCTTTTTCAACTACTACTTCTCGTATACATAATGAATGCGCATTCTACAATTTCCATGTATTATGCGTTGTCGCCATTTTAATAGTATGGGATATCTCTGTATGCAATGCAGAAATTACGGGGATAAGAATTTACACGTATGAGGAATGCATGGGACAATAATACTTTCTGATGTTCAGGTGTGGCTTGAAACTGTGAGAAAAGTGTTAAGATAAGCTCGTTGATTATATATAGATATATTAGAAACATACTCGTTCCAACACGGGTAAAATTACCCGTCCCAGCACAGGTAAAATTAATTCTCCGAACAATAGTTTTGTACCAATTTTGCAACCCCTTTGGAAGATTAACATCAATATATAATGTTACTAAACTTTATGTCTATAATCCTTCATCCAATTCTGATCAAAATCCATAACATGATTTTGATTCTAGAAAATGTCCAACATTTTAAGCTGAAGAGGTCTTAAAAAGAAATAGACATTTAGTGAATCTTGACTATGGGGTGAGTTCAGTGCAAATCTGATATATTTACATTTCTAAAACAGGGGCTTTGCCCATATTCTGCCTCTTCAAACGCCTTTAAAATACTTCAAAGAAACTGAAATTTTGTGAATATTTATTAATTGATGTCTAATATCTATTGTTAAAATTTGATAAGTGGCGGGATCTGAATTTTTACGAAGGGTTTACATAGCCTTCTTACTCTTTGCATAAAACTTAATTAAACTAAATATAGTTCACATTTTGAGCCCTAACGCCTTTTAGCTGTGTTCCAAAATTTATAATGATCGGTAAATTATTTTAGGAATAGATCATGTACACACAAATATATAAACATGCCTATATATATATATATATATATATATATATATATATATATATATATATATATATATATTCTAAAGAAGCTTTGAGTAATTTTAAACAAAGAAAGGAAATGCAGTTTAAATTCCCAGGGATACTAACTAAATCAAATATACCACAGACTTCGCACTTTCATAAGCCGACTTACCACTGGAAAATTTACAAATACAAAATGGGATTCAAGTATATAACAGTGAAACAAAAACAAGGGACCTTAACTTGAGCCCGAAATATTAAACGGGGGTCATCAGCTGTTTACCATGTAACTGTTTCGGACATTTAAACACAGAACAGTTATAAAATGCATGGCTCTTAAGTGGAACTGATCAAATGACCAATTCCCTAATAACTAAATGTAGAAACAATTATGTGTTTATCTCACTAATATATATATAGTCTAAAGAAGCTTTGAGTTATTTTAAACAAAAAGACAAAAAAAAGAAGGAAAATGCAGTTTAAATTCCCACAGAAACTAACCAAATCCAAAATAGTGCAGACTTAACATTCGTTGGAAAATTCATAAATAAATAAAATATATAATAGTAAGTAAATAAAAAAAGGGGGGAGGTTAAGTATCTAACAGTGAAACAAAAACAGGAGACCTTAACGTAAGCATCCAATATTAACACGGGGATCATCAGCTGTTTACCATGTAACTGTTTCGGAGATTTAAAAACAGGACAGTTATATGCATGGCTCTCCAATGGTACAGATCAAACTACCATTTTCCCAATCAAGTGTCGAAATAGTTCAGCTTAAAATGTCACTTATATATAAATAAATAATAATAATAATAATCAAAATAATAATAATAATATACTACCCTTAAGACTACCGTGCGATATGGTAATTTGCATATCAAATAAAATTCTTTATAACAATAGTAATACTACTATTACTACTACTACTACTACTAATAATAATAATAATAAAATGCTATCTAAACACTACACGCGAGAACCATTCTGCGATATGGTAGCTAGAAATAAAATTATATAGGAATTAAAGTTGCATTAAAAATATATATATAATTTATTTAGATCCTGTATATTACATATTTCAGCAAGGTCATTGTTGACGCCATTCCCTGTCAGGAGTGCCTACAATCATTTCAGCTTGCCGATGATTCCACTAGGCACGAAAATTTACTAAAAATGTCTAAATCTGCCCTTTTGGATGAAACCGCGGTACATTGCTGAAATATGTAATATACAGTATTTAAATAAATTATATTAGCTCTCTTATATGATCGAGCACTTTATTTGATTTCTTTTCATATACAACCTGACACTCTCTCTCTCTCTCTCTCTCTCTCTCTCTCTCTCTATATATATATATATATATATATATATATATACATATATATATATATATATACATATATATATATATATATATATACATATATATATACATATATATATATATACATATATATATATATATATATATATATACATATATATATACATATATATATACATATATATATATATATACATATATATATACATACATATATATATATATATACATATATATATATATACATATATATATATATATATATATATATATACATATATATATATATATATATATATACATATATATATACATATATATATACATATATATATATATATATATATACATATATATATACATATATATATACATATATATATATATACATATATATATATATATACATATATATATATATATATATATATACATATATATATACATATATATATATATACATATATATATATATACATATATATATATATATATACATATATATATACATATATATATATATACATATATATATATATATATATATATATATATATACATATATATATACATATATATATATATATACATATATATATACATATATATATACATATATATATACATATATATATATATACATATATATATATACATATATATATATATATATACATATATATATATACATATACATATATATATATACATATATACATATGGTTATTTGCATATCAAATAATACTACTAATACTAATGATAATAATACTACTATTATAACACTACACCCAAGAACCATTCTGCGATATGGTAGTTAGCATATACAATTATATAAGAAAAAAATGCATTTAAACAAAATGTTAAGTACGTTTGGTACCAGATAGACAAATGGATAAGAGGAAAGAAACAGATCTAAATACCCAATATAAAGCCTAAATAAGCTTTGAGTCATTTTGTAACAAAGAAAGAGAATGCGGTTAAAATTCCTAAGGATACTAACTAAGTCCCAAATATCGCAGATTTAGCACTTGCATAAGCCGACATACCGCTGGAAAATTTACAAAAAATTGAAATAATATTCCAACGTAATAGTAAATAAAAAAAGAAAACCAAAAATATTATTTATGTATACATCAACGGTTCGTTTTTATTTGAAGATTTCCTAAGGATGATTGGTCTAAAGAAATAACACACCACAGTTAACATGACTTCTCCCACTGCTACCATCTAGTTGAAGCTCATGATTTATTTTTGCATAAGCGGCCTTTTGAGCTTTGCTCCTCCTACTGCTACTGTTTCAAATATTTGTACTTGCGTGTTATTTCTTCAAACAAATCACATGAGGAAATCTAGAAATAAAGACGAAACGTTGATGAATACATAAATAATATGTTTGGTTTTCGTTTTTTAATTTGTTAATATATATATATATATATATATATATATATATATGTATGTTTTAGTCTATATTTTCATCTATAATGTTCGAGTCGTAAACGTACATAATTCGCATTGGAATAAAAACTATGTATCCGAAGACACTAATACAAAATTGTCCAGAACTGTTACCGAGGTCGACACAAACTAACTGAAGACGGCCGGAGAACGAAACGGTCGAAACGTTGTGATAAAATCATAACAAACATTTGTATGAATCAGCATGATGACATTTTTGTTTGGCTTGATTCGGTTGCTGTTATTGGTTTGATCAGTTCTTTCTTACAGTAGTGACATGTCAAGGTTGCCAACATCTATAATGAACGGGGTTCTATGGAAACGATAGGATATAATGTTGAGTTCGAGCTATCCTTTTCGCTATAGTAAACAGTTGACCGGCGCAGGGTTCTTGACAGAAAAAGCTGAAGTTTTGTTGATACGTCGTAGGTAGTTGACCGAATGAGTAGTGACGTCTATCTCCTCTTTACTTTCTATCTCGTTGTTATTTACAGCCGTTGACGTAGTCCAAATTTCGGTACAGTAGCAAACGTGTGTCTGTCTGTCTGTCTCTTTTCATTGGTTCTGTAATAATAACAACAATCTCAGTTTATGACTTCATATTCCTTTATTGCTTTATTTAATTTTTTACAGAGGTATACGCATAAGTTACTGTTTGACTCCGCAAAGGATGGGGGGGGGCGGAGATAGAACTTCGAAAATACGTCTGACACCGATCAGATCCTCAAGCCAAGAAAATGCTTTCTTCTTCGTCCCGTGTCACTTTGGACTTCCTATCCATGACGTCATATCCTGAAACATATCTCTTAATCTTCGAATGACATTTTCTATTTTTATTACTTAATCTAACCGTATGCGAAAATTTCCGGTTTTAAGATTATTTTAACACATCTACGTTCAATATTGCGTCGGTATCCACTTCACAACTGACATTTCCAAACTGTGTGATGCCTACCAGGACGCGGAAATAAGTCTGACAATTATAAATAATGATGGTCAGATTTGTTTTATTTTTAAAAGATAGACATTACGATCTCTTCAAAAGTTCGAATGTGTTTGCAGTATGATAAATTACGCTGTTAGCTGTTAAGTTAATCTGACTTTTGAGCTTGGTTTTCCGATGAGACCTACTGTGAAACATTATTAAAGGAATGAAGAATGGGGGTGGGGGGGGGCACAACGGTGATAAATATTTATTATAACAGAAAGAACAAATCAACAATGAAGCAATACAACGATAGAGGGAAAATCGTTTAAAAAATAAAATTATAAACTATAAAATACACTTTCAAAATGTGAACAAGAAACAGAGATACGGAAATGAGTCAACATGAAAAGATATATGTAAGGAAAAGCAGGGAAAAATCATTTATATCCTCTTTATCTGTTCCGTATAAAAAATGTAAACTTTTTATCAGACGAATTACAAATCTTACTATGAGATTTCGTGTCAGGATATTTGTAACGAAAATTTTGAATGTTATTTTAAAAGAAATATATTTATGCAAATAATGTTAAAATCACAGAATTCGTCCGTTTAATTATACCTTTTTTATTTTTTCAAGTTTTCTGATAGTCTTTCTTATAATAAAATCAAAAAATATAAATAAATGTTCCATAGGTTTCACGAACGTTTTAGATTCTTCGTCGAATAATCTTCAGGTTTCAAAAGCAAATGAACAAAAAAGCTGGAGAAAGAAGGGAATTTAAAAAAGACGATGAGGAAACCCGCATAAAAGGTTTTTCGCATTGTTCTAGGAAGTCGTTGATGATTTAAATCCAGCAACGCATTCAGAAAAATAAAATAAATAAAAAGGCATAATTAAACAGACGAACTGTTATTTTTAACAATATTTGTATAAATGAGAAATTATACACACACACACACACACACACACACACACACACACACACATATATATATATATATATATATATATATATATATGATCAAATATAAACCAAAAGTAAACTTTTAGTAAATAAGACTTATAGTGAAAAGTTTAAGCTCAATATACGAGATAGAGCAATTAAAAAGATAGAAGTAATAAGAGTGATAAACATGTTCGAATGTCCAAATTTATTTCAAATTACAGAATACATCTTGCATTGAACAATCGAAATTAGAAATAAATTTGGACATTCGTACATGTTTATCACTCTTATTTCTTCCATACTGTATATATATATATATATATATATATATATATATATATATATATATCTCCAAGCAAGCGTTGTTGAACGTCACGGAACTTTCTTGTTTGTAAATCTTCTTCGTGAGGTTCTCAAACCGTCGAGCTATCCTTCTGGCTTCAGGTAGCAATCCGTAGAGTATTTCCCCGATTGTTCTTGATTCGGCCATTTTTTTCTCTCGCTTGCTTGGATAATGACTTACTGCATGGGTATATATATCTATCTCTCTCTCTCTCTCTCTCTCCCTCTATATATATATATATATATATATATATTGTATATATATATATATGTGCACTAATAGATCAGCGCTTATAAAGGATCAAATGTCACTCGAGAATAAGGGTTAATAAGTTTGTCGAGTAGATGATGAGACAAACACCTTGAGGTTGTTGACGATAGTTGAAACTGAGCAGAATTTTATTAAGAAGACGGCTCAACAAAAATTTGTTAACATTTGATTTGAAAACGACCATGTTGTAGTCAGTTGCGAAGCAGTCCTTTATTTATATATATATATATTTATATATATATATATAGGCAAGTTACAGGATGAGAATAAAAGTTGTAAAAAAAATACAAAATCTATTACATCTTCAGTTGTTCAAAACAAGGGATTTATTTTTCCTAAACCCGTTACATTTCAAAGAATTAACCTGTATTCCCCTTACAAGAATCCAATTCTTTGAAAAGTCACGGTTTAAGGGAAAATAAATCCATTTGTTTTGAACAACTGAAGATGTAATATATTTTGTGTTTTTTTACAACTTTTATTCTCATCCTTTAGCTTGCCTAGATAATTGCTCTATTTCGTATATTGAGCATCAAATCCTTTTCACGATAGGTTCTATTTTAAATATATAAATCTTTTAGTTCCTTATATATATATATATATATATATATATATATATATATATGACAGAATGGAATAAACAAATTAAACACATGAGAAAGAAAAACAAACAATGGGTTGACCGGTTTCGTTAAAGCGTACGATCGTTTTCTGAAAAGTAATGGTTTTTAATTTATAAAAAAGGATGCAAAATATAGAATAAACAAACAAATGAAAAGCTGGCATTTGCGTAGCGTTTTATTTTCTTTTGAAAAGTTTGTAATTTTTTATTCGATCTTCTCTTTAATACATTTTGTCTCCATATTATTGAACTATCGTGTATTTAATCTTCATACACTCATTGACTTTACTACTAGAGACCATCCCCGAGTGTCTTCGGCTTCTCTGTAGAAGAGTCTGTCAGGAAAACCTTCAACAAGGATACTTTAGCTAACAGGTAAACCCTGACGAAATATTCAAAATAACGTAGTCTTCGAAGCCCAATTACGATCCCCTCAACACGGCTATCCATTGGCTAATATGAAGAATAGTGTACCTTCTCCTAGCGATGTTATCTCAGGAAACAGCACTTGCTCGATACTCCACCAGACCAGATAAATTCTTGTCCTGGAATCCGGCAAGACAAAAAGACCAAAAATAAAGATATACTGTAACAATAGTAAACTGGTCAATTGGAAAATTCATGTTCTACACTTTATTACTAACTCAACGTTTGAGAAGTAGAGGGGAAACTTGATTGATTAAGGGAATATCTATGTATCTCATATAGAAATCAAATGCTTGCCCATAAAGGGGGCCTCTTGATTTTTGGGAACTTACCTACTGAAGTAAAATGAAAACAATATATATATATATATATATGTATATATATATATATATAAAGTCCCTTGGTCTATGAAATTATCTTTTTTTTTTAAAACATGTTTCACGCCAAACAAGGCAGGCCGCCACTGTAGACGTAAAGAATTACGGCGAATTTTTAAAGAAATTCCATTCTTTCACTCGCTTTTTATTCATTTTTGCCATTACAGACCTGAAGATGATTCTGAAGAAAATCGAAAACGTTAGTCAAACACACGGATCCTACATTAATTCATTCCATTTCAACGTCAAAAAGATCATTCGACGAATGGAAAAAATAAAAAAAGGAATCACTATACAGAAGAGTTCTGTCGTTTTCAACAACACATGCATTAATGAAAAAATGCTGCCTGAATACACACAACATATATATATACATATATATATATATATATATATATATATATATATATATATATAGTAATCCAGGTAGGGTAAAAATCCACAGGGTAGAAATCCAAAGGGAATCAAACCGGGCTTATAAAAGAGTACTCAATAAAAATATAGAGCTGTATTGTGAATGCTTTTATTCAAACATGTACAAGGTCTGCTACACTGGCATGTCGATGTTATCGATCTACAGCTCTCAAGAGCTGAGGTCTCATCAGGCAGATCATTTTTTATTATGATCCAACCTGGTCGCTGAATTCCAGGAAGAATGAAGTCAAGCAAAGAAGAAGAGGAAAAATAAATAAGTCATGTGACCTCAGCTCTTGAGAGCTGTAGATCGATAACATCGACATGCCAGTGTAGCAGACCTTGTACATGTTTGAATAAAAGCATTCACTATATGTATATATATATATATATATATGTGTGTGTGTATATATATATATGTGTGTGTGTATATATGTTTATATGTGTATATATATACATATAGGTAGGAGGATGAAAAAGAATTAGAAAAGCGACGGAGGTAGATCTTTTTTCAATTGTATGTATGTATATATATATGTGTATGTATGTATGTATGTATGTATGTTATAGTAAAGTTGAGTTAATACTTCTTTCCGAACAAAAATGTGTGTGTATGTATGTGTATGTATATTATACTAAAGTTGAGTTAATACTTCTTTCCGAACAAAAATGTTCTAAATATTTTACCCGCAAAAAATCTCAGTGTTTGGATTGAGTTATGTTTTAAACGAAAACTTCTAGTCAATTTTGTATATTTATATTAAAGTGGGAGATCATTTTACCGCCGCTTTATAAACTGTTGCGATGAACGGACATCGTAGAATGTGTTATTACATAGTCAATACTCACTATACATTATGTAGAACTAAAGCAAAAATCGCTAGTTATCACACATATTGGTTTTATTGTATTTTTTTGCTAGTGTAAATTTATCACGCTAGTATTTGATAACTTCAGCTGGCTTCCAAAATGGCGGCTTCTGATAACACTTTCTTCTACAAAACTTCGAATTGAATGGAGAATAAAACAAGATAACGGTGTTAATATTCACCATGGCAACAAAACGCATGTGATGCTGATTTCCATATTTAATGTACCACATAGGGAAATGTTTGGCAAAGGAATTATGTTTCATGTTTTTGTTAAAACAAAAGATTGGTTGGATACAATTTCTCTGAAATTCCCCAAAATTCTCAGATTATTATTATCTATCTGCTAAATCGTTTTTCATTATCTGGTGCGTAAAATTAAAAATAAAATTTATAGATTAGAATTCATATAGAATGTTATCAATATTAAGGAGGGATGTAGCAAGAAAACGAATAAGAAGGTGAATAGAACAAAGAGTAAAACAAAAGTAATAGGAAAGGGGAGGAAACGCTATAAAACCCGAGCTCAAATGACATTCAACTATAAACAATAATATTCCCGCTTTCATTGGACTTTAAACAAATTATTATTATTTGTTTGTTATGCCTCCTTAGGCATCTCCCCTTTAACTACCTTCTCAATTAAAAAAAAACTCTTAGTAAAGTATCGATATCCAGATGAAATTCTGTTAAATGGAACACTATCTCAACTTGTATGTTTTGAATAAATGAATTAATATTTTATGTACTTAACGAAAGTAGGAAACATGTTTTCGATCATCTGCGAAATGGGTAAAAAAAAATACGTTCGAAGTTCGCTGATAATAAACGCATGTTGGTACACTTATAGCTGACGCATCACGTTTCCGTGACTTCGCTTCGACAACGTTCGGACAGGTCTCGGAAGCGCCCGACCGTTGACGAAACTATTAACCAAGCAGCCGATAACTATTGGAAGAAATTAATCGCGTTCAATAACAAAATATGAATTTCTATGATCTCTGCAAGCTCGTTAAATCTCTCGAAAAATGACAAAAAGAAAACATTGAAAAAAAAATGTAAAAAAACATTGAAAAAAAATGTAAAAAAATATTGAAAAATATGTAAAAAAAACATTGAAAAAAAATGTTAAAAAAACATTGAAAAAAAATGTAAAAAAAACATTGAAAAAAAATGACAAAAAAAACATTGAAAAAAATGTAAAAAAAAACATTGAAAAGAAATGTAAAAAAAACATTTTCTTAACAAAGCAAATTAAATCATCTTTTGGAACTTTCCGGCGCAGAAACAAACCAACATATTTATAAACATTTGATTAACAATGGTTTCTTTTGACAAAAAACAAAACAAACAAAAATAAACATCTAATTAATAACAGTTGTTTAGCTATGGTTTGTTCGTTTTTTATGTTTATATATGTATTTTAGTTTGGTTTTCTTCGACGTAATTTATCGGCTGCTAGTCTTCAGTTTAGTGTTTGGCAGTTTTCGCCTCGTCGACCCCTGGGCGCTTCCGAAACTTCTCCGAACGTTGACGACGCGAAGTCACGGAAACATGGTGCGTCATCTATTAGAGTACCCGCATTTTAAAAACAAAATCTGTGATGTTCATTAGAAATTTCGTTTATTTTAAGAAAATCTTGAAGCCATTTACATGGTTGGAAAGAGAATAAAATCAAATCTCGTTCGTTTGACTGACCTTTCGTTAAAGAAAAAAAAACTTTCAATGTTTATGTACTTAATTTAGTGATTTCTATTAATTCAATTTTGTCTTTTTCGCATCGATTTATTTTGTCTTTATTTTGTCATTTTTGTCTTATCGATGAGTTTAGTTTTAATGATTTCAATTAGTGAATATAAATTAAATTGCGAAACGATAGCGAGCTAGCTATTTATATATAACTATTTAATGTTTACTAATCTGCTTTTATTTTATCTTGAGGTTTTCCGACGTTCATGTTTTTCACCTTATATGTGTGATCTTTTCAGATTATCAATGAAATTGTCTTGTGGAAACATGGCCCCTTTGATTGGTTTTTGTTTCTGTGACTCTTTAGAGGGGTTATCAGACATGTAACCACGTTGCTCTTATTCATTTAGCATAATCTCAGATGTGTAGGCTAAGTAAACGCCTCTGGTGCTACCAGATCAGGCTGTCTGAAGATATCGACTTCCTGGCCCAAAATGCAGCAAATATTGATGTTTTATTGTTTTATTTTCTCTTTGCCAAACTCAATCATAAAACAATTTGCCTCCCTTCCACTCCCTCCCTCCCTTCCCCCATTTTACTCAACCAAACATCATGAATAACTATTTGAACAAATAAAGAACTTAAAGCATAAACACTTTCACCAAAATGAACGGTTTGGCATTAAATAACCTGAGGAGGGTTGATATGCCGTAAAACAAAACAAAACAAAACAAAACAACCAAACCAAACCTAAGTAAACGTTTAAAAAATACAGATCACGGCAAATTTTAAAACGAAGTAACAAACAGCCACCCGTAGCTATAGAAACACGTAAGGGATCTTAAATATAGATATCTTCAATTTACTTCAAATGGTTATGCGTAACGTTCCTTTTAATTGATATGTGTCACATAGCTATTATCGTCGTTCAGGAGATTCGCTTGTAACTCGACAAGATTACATGTATAAAAAAACGACTGGAAGATCTGCACTTACTTGGTATCTTTCGGTAGTTGGTGGTCTAGAAATTTTAAGCAGTATTTCGCCTTAGGTTAGCGCA
Organism: Sepiola atlantica; assembly: GCA_963556195.1. Lineage (NCBI taxonomy): Eukaryota > Metazoa > Mollusca > Cephalopoda > Sepiida > Sepiolidae > Sepiola > Sepiola atlantica. Next base: position 186,884,559 of record OY744522.1, read on the forward strand.
AAACTTAGATTCTGAACAGAAAAGGATTGTTTAATCTACAACTCATTTCCCTTTGTCTAATAAGCTGCTTAACTGCGGACAAAACACCTTGTCGAAAAGCTCATTGTATTTATCAAAATCTGTTTTATTTGTACGCACAACTGTTTATTTTAATTTACATAACGATTTTCGTAAATCAGAGAATATACAGATAACTCGACTTTGCCTTCTAGATGTTATCAAATATCACCCCACACATTCAATTCGTTACTCTAATTCTACGTAACCTACTGATTATCATTTTAAATATTGTTACAGAGGACGGAACCAACAATATGTTCAGTTGACGACTGAATTGTTTTGATCTTTTACCCTTCCCCAACCCCTTGCCTATTTGGCGGATGACTTGACTTGGTCCCTTAACCCCCTCCTGGGTCGTACGGGCGCTGCACCAATGAACTCCACACCAGCTGTCTCTACTTCTGACGGTCATGGGCAGTGGACTGGGTTGTAGCGAAGTTGTAGCCCGTCCACTCTTTGATGTTGTCTACCTCTCCTTCTCTTGCCTTGCACTGCTCCCTGCAGGATGGTTTTGGAGAGACCACTGCCCCTTGTCACGTGACCATACCATCTAAGCTTTCTTTTTCTTACAGTTGTCAGCAAATCTTCGTAGTTGTTCAGATTTGCGTTGATGAGCGCGCGAACTTCTTCGTTTGTGACACGGTCTGAGTACGAGATGCCAAGCACTCTTCTGTGGCATCTCATTTCTACCGTTTGGATTTTTCTTTGGAGCTCGGCTGTCAAGGTCCATGACTCGCATGCATACAAAAAGATGGATAATACTAGTGTATGCAGCAGCTTCAGTTTGCAACGGAGACTAATGTTTCCGTCTTTCTAGATTGATTTCAGTTTTGCAAGTGCTGCTGCCGTTTGTGCTGCTCTTGCCAGGATTTCAGTCTTGGATCCTTTGTTGCTGAGTATAGCGCCAAGGTATTTGAACTGGTTTACGGTTTCCAGTTCTTGGCCGTTGGCTGTTATCGTTGTTGATAATGGTTGTCCACTATTCGTCATCAGCTTCGTTTTTTCAGCATTGATCTCCATTCCGTACCTCGTGGATGTTCTGTCGAGGCGGCTCACTAGATTAGAAAGTTCTGTTTGATTTCCGGCAAGTCCATCAATGTCATCGGCGAATCTGAGGTTTGTGATGGTTCGTCCACCAATACTGACTGTGCCCACGTGATCATTTGGCGGATATTTATAGCTTATTCTTGCATTGAATAGTCTTAAACATTCCTATACGGCTTAATCATGTTGGCACACAGGTTCTCGTTAGATCACGGAAGTTAAGCAACGTTGAGCCTTCTCATGGACAGAGATTAGCAATGATGAAATGTATTTTTCTTTAAAAAATCGGCTATTTACATCATACTAAACCAAATTAATTTCATCCCAGTGGTCGTTTATTGCTATTTGATATCCAACTTCCAATCAGCTACTCCTGGTATTTAGCACTTTAGATCTTCCTCCATATATATATATAAGGAGTGTTCGAATGCAAAACGCGATAAATCCAAGTTGTCTTAATTGAGACATTGAACAATACAAGGACACATATATTTAATCTAGACTTCGCCTAAAATCTTATTTTAATTAAGAGTCAAAAGAAATTATGCCGGTATCATATTAGGTAAAACATCATTTTGAGATGTAATCCAGTGATGAGATACCCACTTTTTGTAGTGATAGCTTCGTAATTTTGAAAATGGCGTTTATCACGTTTTGCATTCGAACTCTTCTATATATTATTGCTATTTGATATCCAACTTCCAATCAGCTACTCCTGATATTAAGCACTTTATAATTTCCTCCATACACACACACACATATATATATGTATATACATATTTATATACCTATATGTATATATACATATATATATACATGTATATATATACATATACATGTATATATATATATATACATGTATATATATATACATGTATATACATATACATGTATATATATATATATATATATACATGTATATATATATACATGTATATATATACATGTATATATATACATGTATATATATACATGTATATATATACATGTATATATATACATGTATATATATACATACATGTATATGTATATATACATGTATATGTATATATATACATACATGTATATGTATATATACATGTATATGTATATATATACATACATGTATATATATATACATACATGTATATATATACATACATGTATATATATATATACATACATGTATATATATATACATACATGTACGTATATATATACATATAAATATACGTATATATGTATATATATATATATACATATACTTATATATATATATATATACATATATATATACACATATATTATAACTCAAAGTTCATAATCCAACAAAAAAAAAGGAAAACCGAAAATTATTGATGTTCATCGACGATTCTTTATTTTTTCAGTCATTTTGGTATTCCAAAATGACTGAAAAAATAAAGAAACGTCGATGAACATCAATAATTAGACGAACCGATTTTCGGTTTTCTTTTTTATATGCTACGAAAACTCTCTGATGTTGCTTGTGATTTTTCTCGTTTATCAGTTTGTCTCGGTGCATACTGAGTGACGTCACCAAAATTCTAAATTCATACATTAAAGAGGAGATGAAAGACATTTGGAAGACTATTAATGCCGTCATAGACTACCCGTGACCTAAAAGAATAACGCGACGTCTACTAGTATAATACTATAAACCCACTCTCTTGTTGTCTTGCTCACGTGCGCTTAACCGTGCACACTGGATGACGTCCCAAAATGTGACGCCATTCGTCAAACGAAGTAGAGAAACAGGGAATAGATCGGTTTGTCGGGTCACATGTCGTTTAGAAGGCGAAGTATCTACACCGCGAGTGTTTGTTTGTGTATAATAAAAATAGCATAACAACAAACGGACATGCGATAATCCGACAATTTCACCATATAAGTTAGTCAACAGGTAAGACTATAGAAGCAAATATATCGTGATATCACTTCTTCCACGGATCTTCATGGAAAACAATATGTACGTTTACGTGGGAAACAATACTTATAATGAAATATACGATGCAATATCTACCCATATATTGCTACTACAAAACAACGACTTCCGATGCATCATTCTATTCGCAGTTAAAGTATGATAATAATTGTAATGATACTAATAAGAAACACCGCATATCCGTAGCACTTAACATACTTCCATTACATAAAATATTGGAATATTGATTTACTCCTCTCCAGGAGTTAGGCACAAGGCCAGTTTTTATCTTAGTCCCACAAGTAAGATGTGACCCAAGGTCGGGAAAGTGGGGTTTAAAAATTGCCTGGGAAGCCCCGTCGGCATTCCCCGGTAGGGACGCCTCAGACAGTAAGCAATAAACTTACTCCTCCCCAAAGAGGGGAGGCGAAGCCTGGGAGGGTGGACCTCCTAGAACTGCACAGGACAGACCCATAGACGGGCGTAAATCAAGCCCCGAAAGCCAAGACAATACCAGTCTATGGGGTACAGTATCTCTCGGAACAGATACTACACTTTGATCTTAGCCAAAAGGCCAAGTAGGCCTATTGGAATAGTCTGAAGCTTTTGTCACTTAAATATCAAAGAAAATCTCTTCATTTTAAGTAACAACTCTGTCGTTCAAATTCCAGGGAAAACCTTTTGTTTTAGTAGCGATATGTCACTTACGTCATCACCCTCATATCTTTTTTTTAAAAAAGAGGGATTGCTCGATCGCCGAAGAAGTAATGTAAATAAAGTATTTCTTGGTCCCCCGATTTATAAAATCGGGGGACTTATGTTTTGAGGCATGTCCGTCCGGATTTTTCTCCGCAACCATCTATTGAATTTCTCAGAAATTTTGCATGAAGATACTACACATTTTTGACGAATCAACCAACGGTATTTCTTTTCAAATAATTTATGTCGCCAATCGTAACGTTTAACATATTCTTCTTCTTCTTCTTCTTCTTCTTCTTCTTCTTCTTCTTCTGTTTTAAGGCATGTCCGTCCGGATTTTTCTCCGCAACCATCCATTGAATTTCTCTGAAATTTTGCATGAAGTTTTAACTTAGGTCAGGTTAGAAAGTGACATTCTCCGATTTTTGAAAACTTCTGGTTAGCCCCCCAGGGGGTCAAAAGGCCCCGAAATATCAAAAAATGACATTTTTTGCCCCATAACTTTTCATCCATCCATTCAATTTCTCTGAAACTTGGCCAAAATGTGGAGGCAATTGTTCCTAATAGAATATAAGTATCGTTGACATTGGAAAAAATCTGGTTCGCTCCCCCAGGGGGTCAAAAGCCCCCAAAATGGCAAAAAATGACCCTTTTTCTCCCATAACGTTTGATCCATCCATTCAATTTTTCTTAAACTTGGCCAAAATATAGAGGCAATTGTTCTGGATATAAAATAAGCATCCTGGACCTCAGAAAAATTCTGGTTCGCGCCCCAGGGGGTCAAAGAGGGGTCAAAAATGCCCAAATTGCCCAAATGTACTGTTGCATTTTACACTCGCCACATCGAGTCACATACAGAGGGGGACCACGCACGTGCAGCTTGTTTAATTGGATGTCGCTGTTGTCTTGAACGTGAAACCCGAACTAAAATATACTTTCTTGGCCTTAGGACTAGCATGAAAGTCTAGTATATTTTGTGTTTAAAGCTGGCACAATAATATCGTGGGGTCTTAGTTCGCCCCAACCTCCATCGAATGGAAAAGATGTCATAAACTCCCACATCGTATATAGTCTGAAACTTCATTACTTAAATGAGTATATTTCAGTTTGAACGAAGCTTGTTGAATATTATCGTGCGGTATTTGTTCGCGCCGGACTCCTAAAGAATATAAATATTTTAAGCACGGCAGCAATCTACAACATGGAATGTCTACAAGTTCTATAGATTTGGAAAAGCATTCAAGTCACCTAATTTTCGTAATATTTTAAGTATTTCCTTTTGGCGCAACTGTTAGCGATGTAGGATTGTGATGTCGGTTTTTGACGTCGGCCCGACTGATTTATAGTTCGATCCCAACCAACCTCTAAGATTATTTTTTTCTACATCGAAGGGGGGTAGGGAAGGGGCGACCGGGAAGACACATATTAATACGATAGCGCGTGTGTCACGCCTACATCAACAGCCTATCATATTCAATGACCATTAATAAAGCTCAAGGACAGACTTTCGATAAGGTTGGGATCTACCTACCACAACCTTGCTTTACGCATGGACAACTTCGTGTAGCCTTCTCAAGAGTGAAAATTTATCCTCAGAATAATTCTACTCATGGCTAAGGAAGAGGAACTACCTTCACTAGAAATATTTTATATAAAGAAGTTTTGTAAATTGTTTCATGTATTGTTCATTTTTAAAAATAAATATACAAGTCAAATCTTATCATATTTAATTTTAACATGTATAAGTTAGGAACAAGATAATTAGTATTGAAAACATCATTTCGGGTAATTTACACGGGTCCCTCTAGTAGTAGTAGTAATAATAATAATAATAATAATTGAAGACGTCTTTTGGGATGACACCAGACAACATATTTGTAGAGGGTCGAGGAGGATGAGAAGACTGAGGAGGGACAGCACAAACCAGACCTCCACTGGAAGAGTACTGAGACCTTGGGGAGGCTTGTTGCCACCCAAATCCCAAAGAAGACCAATTGTCCTTACCGGCGAGAAATCAATGGTAAGATACTGTTGCGATACCGCATCGTTATCGAAAAGAGGTGAAGAACACTGGAAGTCTGGGGAGACTTGTTGTCACTCAGACTCCAGGAAATACCATTGGTTGTTGTCGGTGAGCAATCATTGACGATGATCTGTGTGAGAACTCCTACTGAGTACAAATAATAACAAACAACCAAAACACAGTGCTCGCTATTATTTTCAGTGTCATGTTATGTTTTATTTAAACTTTGCATATGTCCCTATGTACTTGTCTTCCCAAGGTCGCTTTTTAATGTGGAAAACCCCAGTTACCCCAAAAGTGTCATTCTGGATTACGGCAAAAATGAAAATAGTCTCAGTATTAAATGATTTCTCGTTCACTGACTGAGGACAGAAAATATGAAGTATAGTATCACAAGAGATACTACACTTTGCTATTAGTCAAAAAGCCAATTCGGTTATTTTAAATAGTGTTGATTAAGAAAAATGTATTTGAGGATGATATTAAAACCACTAAAATACGAAAGTAAGCCGTCAGATGTTCAAAGTTCATGCTTGTGAACGTGTCGGCGTAAGGTCTAAAACAGAAGGACCAAAGCCGTGATGGAATAACATGCTGGGAAATGTCTAAGGGGTTTGGCGAAGGATTCGTTTTGAGCGAAACGAAACGGACGTAGGAAAATGTAGTGTTAAAATAACCCTTAGGGAAAACCCTTTTTCATGTTTGCCTGAATTATGTAGCATGTAGAAACACTATATATGCGGGTGCGGATATCTTTGTGTTACTTATTTCTGACAACCCGGACACAATACGCACCATAACGAATCATAGTTAAACGCTTCTTCCCAGCAGAAAGACCGACCGACCGACCGACTGACCAAAAGAAGTCTTAATCTCTTCATCTATTCGTGTAAGTCTTTATATCGACTCCCGGAGAAGCGAGATGATATACATGAAAAATACGATACCACCTATGATAGTGCGTAGTTAGAAGCAACTCACGCACACGTTTATCAGAAATATCTGACATCAGAAATAAACCGAGTAGGATACTTTGCAGAGGACTTGCGTCTTTAATGCCCAACATTTATAGACACATTCTGGAATATGTCTGACGATTTTATCATCATGATAAATGCATTATATTTTTTCAAGAATTATTAAAAGTCCCAATAACAGCCGTATCCTTGCTACAATGTAAAAAGATTTGTGCATCAACCCTTTCATCCTTATCCACACTAAACTGTTATACAACAAACTATGCCCTCTAGATAACCATGTACGATAGTGTATACGTCATGCTATTGCAATATATTGGTTGACCATGGCTAAATCCACAGAAAGAGCTTATGTTGCTATTTGTCGGGGGTGGAAATCAAGTTCCCTGGATTGATATGTGTGGGAACAGTGTTAGTGGAAGTGAGTTATTGTGTGTTATTTGATAAACTGTTTAAATTCTGATACATTTTAATTCTGTGATTGCAGATCATGTTGATTTAGAAAAAATATCCCTAGAAATATACGTTTTGTATAATTACTTTTGGTGTCATTTTCTATTTTATTTAGTCACTTCAGTTATCGTTTTAGCTTATGTTTACTAACTTCCGGTATACTTTTACACTTCTTTAATTACTTCCGGTATACTTTTAGATTTGTTTTATTACTTCCGCTATACTTTTACAATTGTTTAATTACTTCCGGTATGCATTACCTTTTGTTGAATACCTTCCGGTATCCTTTTACTTTTTGTTGAATACCTTCCGGTATCCTTTTACCTTTTGTTGAATACCTTCCGGTATCCTTTTCCCTTTTGTTGAATACCTTCCAGTATCTTTTACTTTTTGTTGAATACCTTCCAGTATCCTTTTACTTTTTGTTGAATACCTTCCGGTATCATTTTACTTTTTGTTGAATACCTTCCGGTATCCTTTTACCTTTTGTTGAATACCTTCCGGTATCCTTTTACCTTTTGTTGAATACCTTCCGGTATCCTTTTCCCTTTTGTTGAATACCTTCCGGTATCCTTTTCCCTTTTGTTTAACTTTCCGGTATCCTTTTTACCTTTTGTTGAATACCTTCCGGTATCCTTTTTACCTTTTGTTAAATACCTTCCGGTATCCTTTTTACCTTTTGTTAAATACCTTCCGGTATCCTTTTACCTTTTGTTGAATACCTTCCGGTATCCTTTTACCTTTTGTTGAATACCATTCCGGTATCCTTTTGCCTTTTGTTGAATACCTTCTGGTATCCTTTTACTTTTTGTTGAATACCTTCCGGTATCCTTTTACCTTTTGTTGAATACCTTCCGTTATCCTTTTACCTTTTGTTGAATACCTTCCGGTATCCTTTTCCCTTTTGTTGAATACCTTCCGGTATACTTTTCCCTTTTGTTGAATACTTTCCGGTATCCTTTTACCCTTTGTTGAATACCTTCCGGTATTATTTTACTTTTTGTTGAATACCTTTCGGTACCCTTTTACCTTTTGTTGAATACTTTCCGGTATCCTTTTACCTTTTGTTGAATACTTTCCGGTATCCTTTTACCTTTTGTTGAATACTTTCCGGTATCCTTTTACCTTTTGTTGAATACTTTCCGGTATCCTTTTACCTTTTGTTGAATACCTTCCGGTATCCTTTTACCTTTTGTTGAATACCTTCCGGTATCCTTTTACCTTTTGTTGAATACCTTCCGGTATCCTTTTACCTTTTGAGTAATACCTTCCGGTATTCTTTTATCTTTTGAGTAATACCTTCCGGTATCCTTTTGCCTTTTGTTGAATACCTTCCGGTATCCTTTTGTTGAATACCTTCCGGTATCTTTTTAACTTTTGTTGAATACCTTCCGGAATCCTTTTTCTCTTTTGTTGAATACCTTCCGGTATCCTTTTACCTTTTGTTTAATACCTTCCGGTATCCTTTTACCTTTTGTTGAATACCTTCCGGAATCCTTTTACCTTTTGTTAAATACTTTCCGGTATCCTTTTGCCTTTTGTTGAATACCTTCCGGTATCCTTTTCCCTTTTGTTGAATACCTTCCGGTATCCTTTTACCTTTTGTTGAATACCTTCCGGTATCCTTTTACCTTTTGTTGAATACCTTCCGGTATCCTTTTACCTTTTGTTGAATACCTTCCGGTATCCTTTTCCATTTTGTTGAATACCTTCCGGTATCTTTTTACCTTTTGTTGAATACCTTCTGGTATCCTTTTACCTTTTGTTGAATTACTTCCGGTATCTTTTTACTTTTTGGTTAATTAATTCCGATGTTATTTAACCTGTTTTTAAACTACTTGCCGTATAATTTTACCTGTTTTAAAAATTACTCCCCGTGTCATTCAAACTTTTTTCGAATTGCTTCATATTTTCATATTTGTTTTATTACCTCCTGGGGTAATTTTATCTTTTGTTTAATTATTTCCAGTGTTATTTTATTTACTTTTAAGTTGTAATAATTTTTTAAATTAAGTAAAGTATGGTTATTTTAAATCATTTTGATCTAAAGAAAAACCTGATCCCCGAACAGATACATTTTTTTCAAACATAGACACGCTTATCAGAAAAATGACGTCATAAACTTAGCTTAAAATAGCATGATCAAACATATACACATTACGGTATACTAGAAAATATTTCTTCCTTCCGATCGCATATTATTGCTAACTTGGGAGGATGGTACTATGACGAGCGAACATATACTAGACTTCTACCTAAAGGTAGATGTAATACCTCCCTAAAAAGAGGGGGTAATACCTAAAAGGATGTTCTCCTGATAAGAGAACAGGTATTGCACTCTCCACTAAAAAGGTGGAGATAATGACTACGAAGATGTTTTCGTGACAACAGAACTGATTCTACGGTACACCTTCCATGAGGAGAATGCAATACTTGAGAGGAAGGTATCATGACAACAAAACCGATATTTGAATAATTCCCTGAATTTAGTATTGAAAAATACTACATTAGTCTGAAATAGTATAATAAACTGAATTGATCAGTAAAATAGTACATTAACAGAAGTAATAATTTAGTTTCGGCTTCAGACATACAGATACCAAATCTCCACTTGTAATGAAAGTACAATGGAAGTTATATTGTTTTGGCTTCAGACATACAGATACCAAATCCCCATCAGTAATAGAAGTATAATAATTGAAGTAATAGTATAGTTTTTGCTTCAGAGATAGTAAATTTCCACTGGTAATAGATTCAAAATGATTTTCGCATTACAATGATAGTTACATGTATTTTTTCAGTGAAATTATCTAAACTGCCTAACCCTAACACATTAGATCTTGCAATGTAAATACATGTGAAAAAAAAATTTGGGATCCAAAAATCTATCCGCATAAACAATGTGTACTACCAATATGACCGGTGAATGTTCTATTCGCAGAGGAAAAAAATATATAATACAATATGCAAGAGATAATAACAATTCTACACAAAATCATTCATATCGATATATCTGGCAATCTGCAGTCATTTTATGTCTCGATTTTTTATTTGATAGTTTATTTTAGTTTCGTAAAGTGTCAACGATGGATGAAAGGGGCAGCGAGTGCAAAAATATGGAGGACTTCCGTAGAACACCACTATATTTTTTATTATTGCTAGTAAACAATCACAGATAATGATTCGTGTTGGAAAATAATTTTTAAAAAAACAACACTAATAATAAATAAAAGAAAAAAAATGGTCGTAATCACTCGTGGTGTCATTTTAAATTATATTTAATGTGAATGTTTCTTCATTCGCTTTAATTCGTTAACACACATTGATGGCAAAAATGACTTGATCTCAAATTCGATACGACATGTCGGGAATCCGGTTATAGAGACAGTAATCAGAACAATTTGATGTCACAAGCGTCGTTACAACGAGAATTGCAATTTGTGCAGCGACTACATTCACATCGACACACATTATGAAATGTGTTGATTTGTATTATATTGATACATAAATCCTTTTCTGAGATATGACCGTGAACGTCCACGAAACAGCATTATATCTCGCATTGTTAATGAAAGAGAAGAAAAAATTCCTGGACCCGCACCAAAATTGTATAACATAGAGTATATCTTATGTAAGTCGGTATGAATAAAGTGTAGTATCTGTTTTAATATCATACTTCATTTGTTTTGTTTTCGGTCAGTGCAGAAGAAATCATATACAGAGGTAATTTTTTATGTTTTTCTGAATCCAGTGTGTATCGTTTTAGAGAGGTGGATTTTTCACATATTAAAAACAAACATTTAGTCTAACTCTACCCTCGTGGGGAGGCAAGTCATAAGCACAGTATATATGTGTATGCTCTTTCTTAAAAAAGTTCGAGAAAAAACTACAATAAAAGGCACAATCCAATAATGATAATAATAGGTAGCAGGACCCCGTTTTAATTACATCAATATGTATAATTTACTGCTAATGATATCCCTTTTGAAATAATGTCTGTCAGTGTCAATACTATTAACTAAAAAAATGGCACTTTCTTCGTCCGTTAAAAATAATTGTCATTGTCAGCTAAATATTTCTTTATTTATTCATATAAATTTGTAGCAATTTAATTATTTTGAAACAAAAAATATTCTGCTTTCGTACCGCAAACATAATTGTTAGTTAAATATTCTTCAATTCAATAAAATGCATGTGACCTTTTGAAAAAAATGTATTCATTTAAAAGTGTACGATGGGACAATATTATTTGATTTTAGAACAATTCATTTTAAAATGGGTAGAGTCGGCTTCAGATTACTCAGCAATCACCATCTTTAGCTGATCGGACGATCTCATTTATTTTAAAATGTATATGAAAAGTGATATCGTGGTACGAACATTAAAAGTTTAGCGTATTATTATATAATATTACTAATAATGATAAAATAAAAAAGAGATGGCGCCAATATCAGTTGGTATCACGGAAAGTGGATATGGGGCGTTTGTGAGGATGGACATATCGAGGAGAAATAACACTATCCAGACCTCGCCTAGAAAGATACGGAGTGTACTGGAATCTTTGGATGACATTTTGTCACTGAAATTCTGTAAAAAAAACAAACACCGTTCATTGTTAGAGAAAGTATACTTGCAAACCGCTTGTGCGAGAACACCAACTGAGTGGCAATGATGATCAAGAGAAGCGTGTTATGTGTTCACTTACGGCGCGTGTATGCACCATTATACACCCGTGTCGTTGTTGGGGACCCAGGTTCTACTCGCCTGCTGATACACCTATTCGGATGCCGATGTTTATAAAAAGGTTTATTACAAAAAAAGATTAGTAAAAATAACAGAGTTTTTTCGTACGCAAAGGAGAGAGAGAGAAAGACAGACAGATTTATAGACGAACAGCTTGTCTCGCTAAACCGGGTCAGTATGTGCCCCTGCACCCCAGTGGTGATGAGACCTCGGACACGTCTTTCCTGCTTGAAGTCTCGCCAGCCAAGAGACAGAAAATATCTGCCTGGAAGACACGTGGTTTCCCGACTTCCCTCAGGGGTCACCTCTTACCCATAAAAGTGTCAGTCTAACATTACCATTTTGCATGCTAGTTACTGTTAGCAAAGAGCATCAGATCACTTTATCAGATTTTTTAAAGTCTCTATGATAAACAGTTATCGCTAAAATATGACTTTCACCGTTTCCGTGAAATTGACCGTTAACCTAGATAACCCAACATTAATTTTAAGTTAGACTTTGACCGATATATTGAACAAGTTTTGTGACGATTGATCAAACGATGTAGACATTAGGCTTTACACAATCAAACTTGACCGAAAACATAACCCCCGCCTTGATGAAGGTAATAACACTGAGGGATTAATTAAAAAAAAAACATTAAACAAGTCTTAATTAAAAATTAATTTCCTAATTATATTGTAGACGAACAAATAAAATTATACTTATAATAATCAGTTAAATAATCCCTGCTACATAATCTATACTATTGTAACCAAATGCATTCGAACGTTACATTGGATGAAAAAGCTCTTTAAAATATAATGCATCGTTATATATCCCCCATCAACTCAGATAATAAAATAAAATTCATCATTTATTATAGAAAATGAAAACATCGAACCATGTTGTGAACAATAACACTTAGACCCAAAATACATTAGGAAGAACCAATGAGATATATCAGTTCCAATGCCCTATGGGACAATGTATCTTCGAAGATAATGATAAAACCAATTCTTACATCGTTCTCACTACTACAACACTTTCTCGAAGACTCACCTTTCATCCCTCCGACACTAACTATATTTGCCAACACCTAAAACATTACTGCCCCCTTCTCAATATAGACGCATCCTAGTTAATAAGGACGTTAAGATACTTTGTTTGAACTTTGAATTCTAATAAAGTTTGATTGACACCTTATTTTATTACTTCATTTTATATTATAATATTAATGCTCTATCCAGTATATTGAGCTTCAGTTTTTATCCGGATGTTTCACTAATTATAGGATATTAGTTGACGCTTATATCTTTTGTTGGATTACTTTATATATATATATATATATATATATATATATATATATATATATATTAAATATGTTAAGAAGGCGGGGGAGGATGCAGAGTAACGGATTGAAGCTGGAAAGAACAACAATAATAAATCAGAAAGGGGAGGACATACTATTTATTTTTCTTTACAATCTAACATAACAGCAAGTGTTGTGTAAGCTGTGTGTGTTGTCGGGGTGATGATTAAGAATCATTTCATATTTCGGGGAAATCTTCCTTTTTGTCAAAAATAAACACCAAAGGATTGGAAGACTTTCCTGAAATATTAAATGATTCTTAATCATCATCCGGACAGAACACACAGACGACACCACACTTTCTGTTATGTAAGATTGTGAGGAAAAATAAATAGTAAGTCCTCCCCTTTAATTCACTATTTTTTTTCTTTACAGCTTCTCATCAATCCGGCACTCTGCATTGCACCCAGACTTCTTAATATATTTACTATAATTCCCAGCAATGCTTCAAGTCAAGTACCACTCTCTCTCTCCCGCTCTCTCTCTCCCTCTCTCTCTCTCGCTGTCTCGCTCTCTCTCTCTCTCTCTCTCTCTCTCTCTCTCTCTATATATATATATATATATATATATATATATATATATATATATATATATATATACATAGTTGTCCCCACTTGAACTTAACATTCTTTCCCATGGTTTAGATTTCTGTATTCCTCCTACAAATACTAAACGTGAAGAAATATATTCTGAATTTGAAGTCCTTTTTGCTCAACTAGCAAGACTTCAACCTACATCCGACTCTAAGGTTAGTGATCTTAAGGCAAAGTTGAATGACTTCGCACATTCGTATGCGGGTACACCTATTTCGTTTTGTGAATCAAAATGGCGAAGTTAACATTTCCGTACCATCAAAGCACTTCGCAATAATAAATCTTTGGTCATCACAAAACCTGATAAAGGTTCAGGGGTCGTTATACTTAATCATTCTGATTATGTCAATAAAATGACGACTATTCTTGGGGACACATCTAAATTTATTCAGTTAGGTCCGGTAGATACACATGACTTCACTGTATCTATCGAGACTAAATTCCAAAAACGTTTAGTTAAGTGGGTTAAGAGTGGAGCTCTTCCCACTAATATTTCTAAAATAATTAGACCTACGGGTTCTATTCGACCCCGTTTGTATGGTTTACCAAAAACTCACAAAACTGGAGTACCATTAAGACCAATATTATCGATGATAGGGTCTTCCCAACACAAGGTAGCCACATGGCTTGCCACTATTTTGGAACCAGTGTTGGAACACTATAGTTCATTTTGCATTAAAGATTCTTTTTCATTTTCCAACTTTATGCAAAATTATTCAGATACTGATAAATTTATGTGTTCTTTTGACATATCTAGCCTGTTTACCTGTGTTCCCCTTCTTGAAACCATTAATATATGTGCTGATGCCTTATATCGTGGTCAACTGCCCATTCCTCCTATTCCTGAAAATGTTTTCGTGGAGTTGATGAAATTTGCTACGATGTCGGTTGAATTCAGTTTTGACGACATTATGTACAGACAAATTGATGGTGTATCTATGGGCTCTCCCTAGGACCAGCATTGGCCAATATTTTTGTTGGTTTCCATGAAGAAGGTCTCCTATCTGGTCCAAATAGACCAGATATCTACTTTCGTTATGTTGACGACACCTTTTATCTGTTCAACAATGAAACGGAAGCGGACGTTTTTTTTACGTCCCTTAACAATATTCATCCAGCTCTTAAATTCACTATTGATAAGGAAGCTAATTCTTCACTGCCATTCCTTGATGTATTAGTTAATAAAGCTTCCTGTGGTTTCTTAACATCAGTATATCGGAAACCAACCTTTACTGGTCTTTATACTCGTTGGGACTCATTTTGTCCCACAAAACAAAAATTTAATCTTATTAAGACCCTTACCCATAGGGCCTTAAAGATTTGTTCGAAGACCAAGCTGGATGAAGAAATTAAATTTATTACTAAGATCCTCTGTAACAATGGCTATCCTTTAGACATTGTACAATCTACGATTAAAACAAAAATATTACATTTTTATAAAAGCAAACCAGCTTCTGTAGACAGATGCCCTATTTACCTTCGCCTACCTTGGCTTGGTAATATTAGTGATAGATTTGCCAAACAAATCTCTTTGTCTGTACAACAATGTTATTTTGCTGCGAATACACGTGTTGTTTTTTCCTCTCGTCCAATCTTGACTTCTATTCGAAAAGATGTCCTTCCCCCACATCATAATAATTCCATTATTTATTTATTTAAATGTAGTTGCAGTATGCACTACGTCGGGATGACGTCACAGAGATTGGACATCCGGGTCAAACAACACTTGCCCACAAAAATTCACAATGCAAATTATTTACCAACTGACGATTTGAATAATACTTATGGTTCGTCGATAGGTCAACATCTCATAAATAACCGCACCTGTGCCTCTAAATTCAGTGTCGACTTATTCTCCATTCTTAGTAAGTCGCACTCCCCTTATCATCTCAAGATCCTAGAAACAATTTATATTAAGTCCTTGAGACCTTCTCTTTGCAAACAAAGAGAAAATCTCCTCGGGCTTAATGTTGTTTCTATTTGATTGAACTTTTTTTCTTTTCTTTTTTTTTTTTTCTTTTTCTTTTTTTTTTACCCCTTTCCCTCGCTATAATTCTCATAGCATCTTTTTATATTTCTTATACATTACCTCGATATTTGGCTCTGTTGAGCGAGGTACGAAACCGGTCAGCTGCCCTTTCATCTTTTTAATTTCTTAAATTCATTATGAATAATAAATATTGTCTCTTCAATGCCATTTTAAAGTTTTGTACGACAAAAAAAATATTTAAATATATATATATATATATGTATATATATAATGTATATATGAGAGAGAGAAAGTATGTGAACTGTTTCTTCACTCATTGAGTTCTGGTTATCTCCCAAACAAGTTTCTCTCTGCTTATTATATATCCCTAATTACTATCTTTTCTACAGATACTTTGTAAATAATATTACATCTGGTGATATTTTCTTTTGTTATTAATGGACTACTCTAATGTGTTTATACTTTGCTTCCTTTATTACCTTCGATGGTTAATAAACAGAAAGAGAGAGTGAGAGAGTGACGGATTCGAAAGTGATAGATGTCGTATAACATAAGCTCGGAAGGTCAAACAACATACAGTTTGAGATAGGGTAAGTGAAACATGTGTTACTTGGGGAGTTAATTATAAATTATGGCTAATTAGAAACATTAAAAGTAAATGTTTTCGAACATTATCGCAAAACTGAGGAATATTTTGTAATGTATTTTGTGCGATTAAAATATATAGGAAAAAACTTACGGATCAATTGTTGATTGCTTCCTCCCCACCTTCTTAGTATAATCATATATAATAATATACTACATATGAGTTAATCCATTGTGTTTCCGTAAGGACTTGCCTATATACTTTTATAACATAATGACACGAAATACATGTTAAAATATTCATTTGTTTTGGAATTGAGTTATATTTGAAATGTTTTATTGTTTTTATTTGTTGTAATTTATAATAAACTGAACAGGTCATCTCGTCACTATATTTCATCTCTCTGGATTCAATCATTAATATTTCCGAATGTCTCTGTGAGACTTTAGAGAAAATCTGACTCTCTTTTTTTACTATTGTCATGTAATTTACTTGCGTGTGCTTATACCCACCGCAAACACGATTGTAAATTAGATAGCAATAAAATCAGTCTCTTTACTTATGCATACGAATAATAATCAATCATATATAATACTACTACTAATAGTAATGACTATAATATAGAAGTAAAGAGATTTATTATTTTTGATTACGCAACAAAAATGTTTTAAAAGATATGTTTCAGTTCGTGAATTTTCGACTGACATTTAATAAGATATATAGTAGGCATAGGCCTGACTCTTAGAATCACAACCACTACCATTATTTCAGCAGAGTCTTCGTTGCCTAACGGTACTTAAATTCTTTTCCTCCGCTACCTCTCCTTCTGTTCTCAAACTGACTTCGGATTTTGTTGCGTAAATACTTCCTACTCTTGTATATTGGCTTCTTCACCTTCGCGACTCTTCTCACCTACAACTCATGTACGTATACATAATTGTGTTTTTGATAGGTACGTATATAGTATGCGTACCGGGGCAGCGATAGGTGCGTATATAGTATGCGCACGGGGGCGGAGATAGGTGCGTATATAGTATGCGCACGGGGGCGGAGATAGGTGCGTATATAGTATGCGCTAACTGAATTGGTACTTTTGATAGAAATATGTCATACTTTTGCCCGGGGCAACGGAAGAGGAGGGGTGGGGAGGAGACAGCTTTCGCCGAAAGCACCAGGGAGAAGGTGGCTACGGGGATAGGGGATAGAGTGCTGTGATATGGGGCGACCAGGGAAGAGAGAACCCCGGGCAACGCTGAGTACCCCTTCTAGTAAAAAATATTAGGCAAAATATCCACATTTTTCTGTTGATTTTTCAAAAAAATTCTATATAGATGAATTTGTGTCATCCTATTCTTTCTTTGTAAGTCTGCTTATACGTTCTAAACGATTTTTAACTTGACATTATATCACATACAAGCACGTGTCAATGTCTGTGTCTGTACATTTTATTTATTAATTAAAAGGGACGTGATATATATATATATATATATATATATATATATATATATATATATATATGTATAAATCTTTACGTTTTAATAAATAAAAAGACGCGTGTATATATCGATTGAGCTGGAGGGGTGGAGAGAGATTACCTCATGCATTTAGATTTGCAATTTCATCTGGAGAAAATCTAAAAGTGAACTGACTAATGCAAAGAGTTCGGCTATAAATAATAAGTATGTTCTTATGTGACTTTCGGAAACGAAATGTATTAAGAATCAGTTTCCTATATTTAAAAGTCTTCCTCTTTTAAAAGCTTTGTCCTCTTACGCCCGCATGCACATCAATCCCCTAAGAACAAGCCTGCATGCACACTATTAGACGTGCATACGCGCAATATATATTTGTGTATATTCATGTATATATATATATATATATATTTGTGTATATTCATATATATATATATATATGTGTATATTCATGTATATATATATATTTGTGTATATTCATGTATATATATTTGTGTATATTCATGTATATATATATATATATTTGTGTATATTCATGTATATATATATATTTGTGTATATTCATGTATATATATATATGTGTATATTCATGTATATATATATATATTTGTGTATATTCATGTATATATATATATATATATATTTGTGTATATTCATGTGTATATATATATATATTTGTGTATATTCATGTATATATATATATATATATATTTGTGTATATTCATGTATATATATATATATATTTGTGTATATTCATGTATATATATATATATATATATATATATATTTGTGTATATTCATGTATATATATATATATTTGTGTATATTCATGTATATATATATATATTTGTGTATATTCATGTATATATATATATATTTGTGTATATTCATGTATATATATATATATTGGTATATTCATGTATATATATATATATTGGTATATTCATGTATATATATATATATATTGGTATATTCATGTATATATATATATATTTGTGTATATTCATGTATATATATATATATTTGTATATTCATGTATATATATATATATATATATATATTTGTGTATATTCATGTATATATGTACATATATATTTGTGTATATTCATGTATATGTATTTGTGTATTTTTGTGTATATTCATGTATATATGTATATTTGTGTATATTATTGTATATATATATATATATATACATACACAAATATATATATATATATACGCATATATATATATATATATATATATATATATATATTTTAACATAGTTCACTCCAAACAAGGCAGACCGTCACTACTGAGAAAAATGGTGTGAGTTTTTTAGGGCGGGGTGTCAAACTTAATTGGGAGCTGTGTGGCGAGATGTCTGTTTGCATTAGTTTTACATTTCTACATGTCAGTAACGGCAGGGAGCAGGGAAGGAGTTGCATGAGGAAACAAGCTTTTGGAGTAGAAAGCTCTTCGGCATCTGGGGACCTCCACAATGAATGGATCGGATTTGACAGATTGTCGGGTTGGTCTAGTGAATTTACGTCGTTGGGACACCTGAGCAGAAAGTTCATCAGAGCACAATCAATTGAAATACTTGTAAAACAGGCACAAGGAAGCAGCATTGCGGCGATGGGATAAAGGCTGGAGATTGCTGGATAGTGAGCGACCTATCAAGTTGGCGACTCTTTTTTGGACCTTGTCTAAGAGGGAGTGACAAGTGGATGATGCACCAGCCCATATGTGGCAACAATACTCCATGCATGGGCGGATGGTGGCTTTGTAGATGTATAGGATAATGTCAGGTGAGAGCAGTTTACCAGCACGGTAGAGGGAGCCCACCTTCTTTGCAGCAGTTCTGGAAATGTCTTCAATTTATCTGTTCCAATTCATGGTATCTGTGAAAGAGTTTAAATGATGCACTCTCAGGTACGGTGTCATTTGCCATGACAATCGGTGGTTGAAGAGGTTTCTTGTTGTTATTGAAGGAAAGTAGCTTTGTCTTTGCGGCATTAAACATTACCAACCATTTGTGACCCCAATCCACTACAGAATGTAGGTCATTTTCCAAGAATTCAGCGATTGCCTCGGATATGTGCGCGTCGGTTTTGCCCACATGGTGAACTATCTCGAAAACTAATTTCTCACCAAGGATCTGTGACGTCAGAGCCCGTTGACCCTTCAACGAATGTCATAACATAACTCAATATCACTTTTAGTTTAACCTTTTTGATCCGAGCGTTTCATCTCTGCCAGCTCACATACAGTATGTTATGATTCCCAGAATAAATCACTGTGAGAACATTTCTGTCTGTCCCAAATCACAAATGCGCCTATTTTGCACTTCATCCTATTTCTTTCACCCAGTTCATAATTCATACTAGCTAATTTTACACGTTTTCAGAATACAGGGCCCCTCACAATGTAACATATACACATATATAGATACACACATATTTATTCTTATCTATACACATATATACAAAAATACTTATTTATTTATATATATAGACACATATATAGATACACAAATGTTTATTTATTTATATATACACATATATAGATAGACAGATATTTATTTATTTACACATATAGATAGATATTTATTTATACACATATATAGATACACACATGTTTATTTATTTATATATATACACAGATAGTTATTTATATATATATATATATATATATATATATATATATATATACAGATATAGATACACAAAAATTTATTTATATATATACACATATATAGATGCAAAAATATGTATTTATATATATACACATATATAGATACACAAATATGTATTTATAAATATACATATATATATATATATATATATATATTGTGTGTATTTAGGCAGCAAGTTTTCATTTAGGCAAACGTTGTTGAATAGCACGGTGTGTTTCTGCTTTGTGATCTTTTTTTAAATTTTTTCCATCTTCCGAATGGTCAACTTCGTACCTCGATCAAACTGGTGTATGAAGTTTCCGTAGTTTTGTTGTTCCATCTTTGCGAGTACTTTCGATTTGATATCCTCAGATCATCTTCAGGCGTGTTAGTTTGAAAAAAGAATATGTATTTATAGAATGTAAAGAGAGGAAAAGAGTATGTCTTTACTTTTTATTTTATTTATTTATTCTATTTATTAATTTATTTTTTATTTTTATTAATTTATTTATTCATATTTATTTTTTTATTTCATTTTTATTTTTTAATTCATACAACTTAAAAAAAATGTGAGCGTCTAAAGTATTGAAAAGTTACAAGGGCGTGATTATGTTCGAAGGGGTGTGAAGTTAGAGTTTGATTTCTTAAGCGCAAAAGAAAAAAAAAATTCGACCATGTTTTAAGAGCGTTTAAAATTCAAACGTGTAGTTGTTTAATGGTTAGGAATTTAATAACGTTGATTACTAAGCTAGACACTTCAAAATGTTGTGACTAGTCTCATGAACAATGTTATTGATTGTAGGGCGTTTCGTTTTTATGTAAAGGGCCTCAAGAATCTTCAGCCTTTTAATGTTGATATCGTGGTGTAATATATTTGTATTATTGACTAAGATTTCTCTGTATTGAGAAGGGAGACAGTCATGCTTTTTTAAGTGTTGGCAAATGGAGCTAGTTTCGGAAAGATGTAAGGTGAGTCTTCGGGACAATGTTGTAGTAGTTAAACCAATGTAAGACCTAGTTTTATCATTGTTGTTGTCGGAGATGCACTCCCCCATTGGGCATTTAAACTGGTATATCACATTGGTATTTCCTAGTGTATTTTTTGTCTGAGAAGTGTTATTTTTAACAAGATGGTTCGATGTTTTAACTTTTTTATAATAAATGATGAATCTTATTTTATTATCAGGACTGGCGGGGGACATGTAGCGATGTATTATATTTTTAAGAACCTTTCTATCTAATTTAAAATTCGGATGCATTTGGTTGCAATAGAGGAGATTTATGTAGTGGGAATTATTTGGTTGATTATCATTAGTATTGTCCAAGTTTCTAAGCATTAATTTTATCTGCTCGCCCACAATATGATTGGGAAAATGATTATTTATTAAGACCTGTTTAATGTTTTTTAATTCGTTAAGGAATATTTTTTTGCTAGAAGAGATTAACTTTGCACGGTTTACTAGGGTTTTAATCATTGCAATCTTATATCGGTATGGGCATTCGCTTTTAAAACTTAAAATGCATAGGTTAATAGAGGTGGGTTTTTATAGGGAGACGTGATGAATGTGTTAGAGTCGATGAGAACGTCTAAAAACGGTATTTTATTATTAACGTTAAGTTCGTGGGTGAATGTAAGTTCCGAGTTATTTTGGAAAGTGTCTTGTAGTTTTTTTTATTTCGTTTTGATTGTCTGCTAAAATGAGAATATCATCAACGTAGCGTGCATAAATGGAAGGTTTATATATATATATATATATATATATATATATACACACATATGTATTTATATATATATACACACATATATATATACATATATAGATGCACACATATTTATTTATATATATATATACATATATAGATACACAAATATTTATATATATATATATATATATACATCTGGTTCTCACCTCCATTTTCACTCAACACCAGAACGAGGTAAGGCCATGCATTTCACCGCTTACTTGATAAACATTCCCTCCCCCACACACACACATAGCCTGCACAAGCTCTTCAACAGGAACACAGTTATAGTGAGCTATTCCACCGCTCCATCCATACGGAAAATAATTTCCACAGAATCCAAGATACCAGATCCCACAGGATGCTCGTGCCATAACAAGAATGACTGCTCTTTAGAGGGGAATTGCAAAGTCAAATCCCTAATTTATGAGGCTAACGTCACAAGCCTCCCCAGCGGGTTAACAGAAAAATATATTGGAATGACACAAGGGCCCTTTAAAAACAGACTATATGTACACAGGCATACATTCAAATACAGAGCCAGAGCCAACCCGAATATGGCAATTAAAAGACGACGGGACCCTATTCACCATCAAATGGAAGAACATCGAGAGAAGACCATCTTTCTCCTCAGCCATTAACAAGTGCCCTTTGTGCGATGCGGAAAAATACCACATACTACGAGCCATTTCGGACCCGCAAATCACCTGTTTGAACTCAAGAGATGAGGTCTTCCGGAGCTGCATCCACAGACGCCAAGCACTCATCATAAACTGTACTGGCCGACACAATAATGACTAAGACAAACCCATCTTGCATACCCTGCCTTGACCCACCACTCTACATCTCAACCCCATATGGACCTTAACTCCTTACCTAACCCTAGATACAGACGCAATTCTCTAAACCCATTCACAAAAAAAACCCTTATCCCCAACCTTAACTACCAAACATATGATCCTTTACCCCATCTTACATAATTTAATATCCCTTTATCATTATATATTTCTTCACATATATATATTTTTATATAGTTTTTTATATACATATTTTTATTATTATATATATTTTTTTTATTTTTTATATTTTTTTATATTTTGTATATTTTTTAATATTTTTTATTTTTTTATATATTTCTTTATATATTTTTCTATATATTTTTTATTATGTTATTCACCCACCCCAAGTAATCCCAATTATTGGAATCAGATACCTACCTTCATCGATTAATTATCTTCCTCCCCCTCTCGACGGCGAAGAACTGCCTATTTTGTAAACATCGCCTCTTTATAAACATCGGCTTTAGATAATGCCATAGATAGCCGTTAGACAGACATCCACTTTCCAATAGATTTCTCCCGAGCCGGTCAAGAGCCCCCCCCCCAGTCTGTTAAATCCGAGGCTAATTTATTGTTCTATAATTTTTCTATAATCTTTCCATATCTTCTACTTTCCACAACCTCCGTTTCAAGTCCTTTAACCTTTAAATTTTTTAAGCCCCTTAAATTCATTCCCTTATATTTCTCCACACTCCACTCAGAATGTCACTTTAGGACCCGTTTCTCGCCCGAGAACCGTTGCACTACATAGCCAGTGCTATTTTAATAACACGCTTATGCCAACAGCATTTTTCACTGCCACGTGGGTTTTTTAATTTTTATTTTTATCTTTTAAATTCGCCGGGCCACTATTATTATTATGACTATTATTATTAGTAGTAGTAGTATTCCCTTCTTCGCCACTCTGACACTTTATGCTACGATATGGGGTCGAAAAGTTTAACTGTACCGAGTATTAGTCAACGGCTACCAATGTTTACAACGCCGTACCTAGATCCTTCCTTCTCCCCCCTGTCTTCTGTGTCTTATCTGCATCCCTACTTCCTCCTCCCTCTTTCCCCTATACTTCCTGGCTCCCAAACCCCGACCTCTGCCCTACAGAATTTCTTACAATTTTTTTTATGTATTACACCCCCACCTTTTCTTCTGCTTTATTTTAATTAATAACCATTTCATATATATTAAAAAGTTCAATATTAAAATCTAAATTTAACCCCTTATGCACACATATGTACCCCCCCCATTTCACACAAATCACGTCCTACGTGATCTTAGACGTGACCGAATAAGTTCCACCATTTCTAAAATGTTTTTCTGCTGACGATAATCGGGATTAACCTCCCGCTTTGAAACCGACGGTACTGATGTTACATTGCAGTTCTGTATTTTATAAATATATATATATACATATATAGATACACAAATATTTATATATATATATATATATATATATATATATATATATAAGCAATAGATCCTTCTGTAGGCTTATTTTGTTAATAATATAACACTTTCTGTCGACATATTCTGTGCTTTTCTACGTAAGTCTTTGTTTCGGGTAGGAAACAACATAAAATCTGTTTAAAAGCCAAAACAATAATGAAATTTATGTTCATTTTTAATATGTTATTAGTTGTCTTCACGAAGCTTGGATTCCAGCATGATAGATTTCTATAAAATCTTTACTAGACAGTTCTAAATACAGAGCTTTACAAAAATACCGGACTGGCGTCTTGCCTGAACAGTTTGTGCCAGATAACTTTGGAATTCCAAGAATAAATTCCAGTATTTGAATGCTAGTAAACGAAACCGAAAATAGGCATCAGATTTATTATTCGAAAAGTATTACATCTGAGTCTCGCAGAGGTCTCAACAACTGACCATTCCATTTTCTCTCACGTATGATGGTGTGCCCCCTTACCTTATGTCTTGAACAACAATGAATATCCTCTAGGTGATAGCTTGTTTATATTCCAACGAAGTTTACCAGATCTCTACAATCGCCTCTTCTGATCCAGCATTGCCTAAGATCCAAAATGATCGAACGAAAAAGCGGAGAAGACTGGGTGTTGTTTCGGAGCTTTTCTTTATCCTAGACTAGTTGCCCTATTGTTGGGATTAAAATAATCCTGAAATGAAGTTCAATTCTCCCACGTGAGAATTGGGTAACCATGTGCAGATAAATTCATCAAAGATATGTATAGGACGGAAGTCTGAAGAAGGAACACAAAACACAAGGGTGTAATTTCATATCATTTTAGTAAGAAAGAGAAAGTACGAATCGAGTATTTACAGTTTCAAACAGTTCATTAGACATTGGTAAATCATAGAGAGGATGGAAAAGAGGATGGTAGAGAGATGGGTTTGTGGTTTGGGGTTTGGATGTTTGGGGGGTTGGTTGGCTAGAACTTATCTGTTTTAGAGTTCTGGTAACGGCAGGGGGGTCTTTCTCTGTGATGCCGTCGTGGGCTGTATCACTGATAAGGCCGCCCGATGTGTTGTTGACTGGAGTGGAGTCGTTGAAAAAAGAGCCTGCATAGAGTTCGGGTATCGGCGGGAGGTCATTCTCTGTGACTGCCGTCGTGGGCTGTTGTCACTGAGAAGACCCGCCGATGTGTTGCTGACTTGAGCAGAGTCGTCGTAAAAGAGGCCGGGAAGCCGTATACAAGGGTTTTTAAGGGCTGGCTCACGTGACACCTTTACTAAAAAGGCGTTGCAATGCCTGACAGCCAATCCGTGAGGCCCTTAAGGGACATGGCAACAGCCAATCAGTGAGGGGGGGGGGGCTTTAATAAATTCCAACACTATCAATACATGCATAAAAGCAGGGAATACTTGGTGTTATTTCGGAGCTTTTCAATACATGGAAGTGCGATATGCTGCTGGTATGTTCATATGTCAGTCTTTGACATCATTCTGGCAAACTACGAACTGACTTGAATCACCAGACCCTTTTTTGTCCAAATGAGGTATTGTCCGACTCGGTACTAGACCGGCCAATCCTTAACTCCTCGTTTATGAGTTAGCATTGCTTTATTACCGACTACTTCAGGTGTCTCTACTGAGGAACGCTGACTTGTCCGTTCATGGCTACTTTTGAATCCGACAAGATTGACCCAGCAGGAAAGCTATTTTTCTCCACCTTCAAGTCTTTTGCCGCATCTCTGCTGAAGCGGGGAGAAAATAAATTCTTGTATATGATGTCTACGGGGAAGAAAAGATCAAGCCTTATCTTTCATTATATTATTAGAAAGTGAATAGCAGAAATTTAACACAGCATGTCATATTCTCGAAGTCCATAATCTGGGGTTAAATATAAAAGATTATTCGAGGTAGCGTTACCGGCATTCGAGGCACATCCGAATCGAAACAGTGTCCACAAACTGACAGCTGATGTGATGGCGCTTTCTTGACCTCTTGATCTCTCCATCTCGATGAATGCGCGCTGAAAGACCGCATGCGCGGTAAGTAGTTTAGTAAAGTCTATGCAATCTCTAACCGTATTACACGTTATAGTCTAATCTATTTGCAAGGTGGAAATCGTTGGAATATAAACAAGCTATCACCTAGAGGATATTCATTGTTGTTCAAGACATAAGATAAGGGGGCACCCCATCATACGTGAGAGAAAATGGAATGGTCAGTTGTCGAAACCTCTGCGAGACTCAGATGTAATACTTTTCGAATAATAAATTCGATGCCTATTTTAGGTTTCGTTTACTTAGCTGAAGAAAAAAAAATGAAAATAACAATTATACCTCTATAATTATTAGAGAAATTGTTCCGAATCCGAAATCTTTTCTTTTTTAAAAAGGATATTGCTACAGACAAGGCATGAAGCCACTTGATTTAATGAGCTAAAAATACTCATTCAAGGTCAAAAACTAGCAAACGATAATTGTTAGATTGAGAAAACAGCAATTATTCTCCCTTTATAAAGCTCTACTTCTACTCTCCTATAGCGTAGTTAGGTATGACAACGACATTTTTCTAACGTTTCCCTCCATCGTAAGGGGGTAATTAAATAAACATATCTTAGGAATGAACTGGATTGACTCCTCAGTGACTACTATGAAGAGGCCTCGGCATTTTGTCTTAATGTACTATATGTTCTAATACTACATTTCCACTGTTCTGTCTCGGGTCATTGAAGAAAAATCCTTCTTGATGGAAGCAATTTTTATTTTTGTCCCAATCCAGATTTTCTTTTTTTGATGCACTGGATTTCTCCAACATTAAAAAAAAAAAAACTTGTATCTAAGTTTGCCCTTGTTAAAAGTCAAGTAAATAGAACCTCGTCTGTGATACCCTACATCTTAGATAATCGATGGTTTCTGATCAATTTACATCATTCTAGTTCTGTAAGGCGAGGCAGCCGGAGCTCATCAAATACCTGCTTGAAATCCAGCAGCAGCGTTCCACATGTCGACCTTTCACTGGCCACAAAAAGCGAGTAAAATGGTAAACAATGAAGTTAGTAACATTTTATAAACGGGTCCGAAATGTAATGCATAGTGTAACAAGCATTAGATATTACTGGTAAAATAATCGTATAGTTTATCATGTATTACGTATTATTAAGGTGATCTGTTCTTAAGGTCAGCTATGACCCCATATATGAGAGTCAAAGTGGCGCACTGAACCATGATGTTAATTAAAACATAAAAAAATAAACCGGTTTTCAAGAAAAAAATTACAAAATGAATTTAAGTGAATCCGCGGTCAAGCCCGACACAGCGGCACTGCTCGCCGAAACAAGGAAGCACGGCAAATACAGCTCACTCACTGACTGATTCATCTTCCAATCAATTCCAGTTGAAACGTCAAGCGTGTTTGATCCCGAGACTGTTAAATATTTTCAAGACTTCGGACGGATTATATCAACGTCTAGAGAACGAGCCCCAAGACTCAGCTTGGTTGTTCCAACGCATCTCCCTGACTGTTGTTTGTGTCAACGCAATGTCAATTACGGTGTCGTCCCGGAATATATAGATCTCATTCGAGGTCGTGCATGTGTTGTATGTAAATAAACATATTTTGGGAGATGTATAACAGGGATAGTTGTTTTTTATCTCCTTCCCACAGCAGTTAGATGTGACATAAATTAGGGAAAGTGGGATTGAAAAGCCAGCGCCCAAGAAGACGAACACTCTGGCCTACAAAAAGAAAAGCCTGGGCAGTCCGTTCAGCATTTCCTAGTAGGAGCGCCCCAGGCGATTAGTAGTAAACTACCCCTTCTCAAAGGGCGAGAAGGCCAAGCCTGGGAGAGTGGCCCCTCTAAAACTGCACAGGACAATCCCTAAGACCGGCGGAATAAAGGCCCGAAGGCCAATACAGTATCGACCTAAAGGGTGTAGCATCCAACGGAACAGATACTACACTTTGATCTGTCGAAGATGGACATATTCGACATATATAATTGTTGATAATAAACCATTGTCAGCTGTACGGTATGTCTAGATGGCGCAATAGAAATGTCCTTTGGTCCGTTTAAGAGTCAACCGACTGTCGACAGATCAACATATTCGCTGGCTTTACTTCATATATAAGATTATTGTATGTATAAGTGTTAGATATCTCCATATTACTATACTTTTAGAAACTAAAATGAGATTGCGTGGCGCATTAAAAGTAACGAAATCTGCGCATGGGTTACAAAAGAGCGGCCACAACTATATTAACTTGATATGTTATATTAAGAACATACCTCGGCCAGATAGAGAGAGATAGTTAGATATAGTTAGAGAGAGATTGAGTTAGTTAGCAAGAGTTAGGGAGAGTTAGTGAGTAAGTGAGAAAGCAGGAGAGAGAGTGGTGAGTCTGGGTATGTTCAGGACTACATCACACACGCATTGTTCCCTTTACGTCTAACAGACCTTATCACAAAATTCCTAGTTCAGAATCTACCCGCAAACTATGCGACAACATGGCTTACAGCTCCCACGCATATCACATTTGAACATTTAACTCTTCTGACAGAAGTGATGTTGTGGCTTCTAAGACACAATTATACATTATAATTCAATCAGGTGGAGTATTATGGTGACCAAAATTTGTCTCAAAGTTAGTACATGAGAATAATAGTCATGATACTACTCGCCCGATCCGAGTATTCAAAAAAAGAGCAACAGAAACTTTTACACGTATCAAAGCTGAATACGATTTAAATGTCTAAAACAATTTGATTAATTTAATGCGAGGATTTTTTTTTGCTATCGGCCTTTTTTTTCTTCTTTTTTTTCGGGTTTTTATTTTATCTCAGATTTCTAATTTTTTTATCTTTCGAATTTTTTTGTCTGTTGATGTGTTTTTTTGTGAACCAAATTCGTAGTTCTCCTTTTTCGCTTCGTCGTATTCCTGCCATTTTGTTTTCTGGCTTTATTCACTTGTCTTTTGTCTGTTGTGATTTTGCATTTTATTTTCTCGATTTTATTTCTTTTCGACTTGGTTACTTTTTGGTTAATAAAAGCGGTTCTACTGTTATCACAGATTGAAAGTTTGCTTGTTCAGTCATAACTTTATACTTCGCTTCCTGTTGTTGTGTTTTCTATTCATATTATTCCTTTCCTTTACGTCATCTCCTATTTTTTTTCATTTACTCCTACACATTTCTATTTTTTTCATTTTTTTCATTCTTCACTTTTTCATGTTCTACTCATTGCTCTCTACGTCATTTCATCCATTTTCCTTCTACTTATTTTTATCTTCTTTCTGTTCTTCATTTTACTTGCTCAATTCACTTCATTTTCTTCCTACATATTTACTTCCACTTGTTTTTCTACCTTTTCCTTTTCTCTGTTTGTTTTTGTTCCGTCATCGTTTTCTGCATTCAATGTCTTCTTCTCATTTCTCTATACTTCTATTTATTAATTTTTCTTCTTTTTCTTCATCAAATTCCTTTTCTCTTAATTCCATTCATTTTCCCTACTCATTTTTTGATTCTTTTGCACCTTCTATTCGACAGTTTAGTATTTTTTTTCATTTCCCATTTTTCCTTCTTTTCCTTCTATTTCTCGTCTTTCTTCTACACATTACTTTCTTCCCCTTTTCTTTTTATTCTCCTTTTTCCGTTCTTTGTTTTCTCTTCTTCCTTAATGTAGTTTTCAGCTCTTGTTTATCCTTTACACATTTCTGTTTACTTGTCCGACTTCCTTTCGCTCTATTTCTTTTTCCTCTTCTTCCTCTTCATTTATTCTCCACTTTATATGTTCCTCTCTTGATCTTCCTTTTCCTACGCATTCCTTCCCTTTCCCTCTTCCTCCTCCGCTTCTATTCCAGTTTACTCTTCTTTTATTCTTCTCTTTTTCTTTCTTTCTCCCCTCCTTTTGTTTTTTCTGTTACTTTCTTTTGTTTCGTCGTCGTCTGCTATATTTATATTCTTTATTTTTTTTCGTCATGGCGTCTGTCGTTCTGATAAAACAACAATATTACACATGTCTTATGTAACAATTATGCAGAAAAGAAATAAATTAAAAAAATGTGCAAACCAAACAACTAAACATAACGCACAATGTATCATGAAACAAATGAAATATATATGAAAATTCATATACACTAAATGTACAAAAGCAAGGAAATTCCCAAATTTTTACACTTATTGTCATTAAGGGTATGACTACATATCAACCAAACCATTTCATTATCACATCACTACAGTATAAATCTCTATGCATGAGTGGATCAAGTGTGTGAGGTGCGCTGAAGAAAAATTCCTACCAGTAAAATACATAGCCCTGTTGTGCTCGCATACTCTTAATGACAATAAAAGTGTAAAAATTTGGGAATGTCCTTGCTTTTGTACATTTAGTGTATATGAATTTTCATCTTAACCCTATTAATGGCATATGATTTCAGTATACTGCCATTTATCATGGAATGTCACTACTTTTGTAAAGGCTATGCCTCAATACAATGGTCATTTGTAAGGTCTTTGGGAATTTTCTGGAAAACTAAAGTATATGGTAAACTGAAATTTAAATGCCATCAACTAGACCCTAGAACCTCTATCTCTGCCAAAAATCAGCTGAATCACTCAAATAGTTGATGAGATACAGGATGGCACATACGTCCGTACACACGGATAACACAAAATCATGCCTGACCTTTCTGGATCTCTGGGTTGCCTTGACTAATGATGCTGAAATTCTACACACTTATAGAACCTATCAAAATAAAAGTTTGTGCAACGTTTTAACTAATTTGGTTTATTGGTTTTTGAGTTATAATTGATCAAAGAAATGAGATTTCTAGCATAGGCCGTTTTTGAAGTCTATTAAGGGATGGAGCGCTCTCGCGCCTCCCTTGATTTAATACGTGTGTAGTCTTTTAATATTCTTTATTTTCTGTCTAACGTTGAAATATTGCATTATAACGCGCAAAACAGAGAGTATCGCTTTATATCGTATTGATTTCAAGTAACAATAAAACAAGGCGCGAACCCGGTTCAAAGAATCGAGAAAGAATCTGCACGCGTTCGCTCTATCCTAACGGCCATCGGGAATTATAATGTTATACAGGATAAATTAAGTTCTGTTACTGCCTAAATACGGCGGGCAGTAAACATGAGATAATCTAGACCGTTCGAAGGACGTTATCAGAAGTTTGCTTATAGCTAAGTGACAGTCTGTTTTTAATATCTCCGAAAAGTGCTCATTTAACGTTATATTAGGTAAATGCTTCGGGCAGGAAGAGAGACAGAGAAAGAGATAGAGGCGTACATTGGGTTATTTAGGACTACATTTCACGCGTCTTATTCTCTTCGCTTCTAAGATTACTTCTCTCTAGAATTCATGTTCAAAATTCTCCCAGCATGCTATGGGTTTACCATTTTATAAGAGCCTATCCTTACTGTAAGTAAGCTCCCATACTATTTTGTAACACAACGGTCGTCAACAGAAAGAAGAAGAAAACAACAATATGAAGATAAAATGTTGAGAAAGACAAAAACGATATATGTTTTTTTCTTTAAAATAAACATTTATTTACCTTAAAGTATTCATGCTGCAAGCTTTCGGTTTTAAAAACCATTTTCAAGCAATATTTTTTTATTTTTATAAATCATTTTGTTTTCTTTGGAGATGTAGACATCTCTCGTTAATGTCCATTGAGATGTTTACGTTACGGTCTGGAAGTGTCTTATGCCGCACGTGACTCGCGTAAAAATGATCGATATATTTAGTTGTGACCTGCATCGTTTGGTGTAGGTAGCCGCAAGTAAAGACGGCGTAAAACAGGAATTAAAATAAGAAAGGTAAAAATAGTTCTTCAAGCAGTATATCCCCTAGTTGGGGATGAGGCTTTGTTCGGCGTCAAGTTGACCGGGGCGAGAAAGGAGACGTCTTTCTTCGTTGGTATCTGGATGCTCTCTCACTGCCTCTGCGATCCCCAAAAGGGATGGAAATAGTCCTTCGAAGTTAAACTGAAATTAATACGGTCTTATTTAATGTTATCTAATGTAAATTAATTGATTAATAGTTTCATAATCTAAAGGTATACAAATATTATGAACGCTGACTTGAAAAGATTAATTAATTAAATGTTAATTACTCGAGCCCACCCCTCCCCTCTCTTTCTTCTGTTTAAAAAATTCTCCAGGACGGACAGACAGACAGACAGAAAGACAGACAGAGAAGGTGCTCGTTATATTATAAGTGGCCAAACAACCTCGTATGGGCTGCCCTCCGCCAAATGTCAGTGTTAATGACTGGCTTTCAGCGCTGACGCATATCACATTTGAACGTTGAACACTTGACAGCTTGCACCTATATCTTCTAAGTCAAGTGGTGCGATGGATTCGTTGACAAGAATTCAATAACATAATAAATACTGAAAATAATATTTTTCGACCGATTTGTAATAAACAAATACATGGAAATACAATAAAGTATTTATATTTTATAATAATTTGAATATGTATGAGAATTTAATGTGATCTTGTTCAAGAGTAAATGTCCCTATTTACTTGCCTCCCCAGGAGGGCAAAGTTAGACACAAGGTCTGTTTTTAATTTGTGAAAAAATCCAGCTCCCCAAAAAGTGGCAAGCTGTATTTGCACAAAAATAAAAATTGCTCCAGTCAAGAAATATCTCTCTTTCACTGGTCGAGGACAGAAAAGATTAAGTGTAGCATCAGAACAGATACTACACTTTGTTCATAGCCAAAAGGTTAAGGATGTTACTTGAAATAAAATATGGTTATGCACACATCAATACTTATATATTGAAGCTGAAACCATCCAATTTAAACAATCCGAAATAATGAAGATGGACACGGTTTATTCAAGATACATTAGTATTTTGATTATTCGGACTACTATTCTCATATTCGTTTTCATTTTCACAACGTTTCGGCCGCTGTACTTTCCAGCCTTTTTCAAGTGCCGATTTTTGAAGTTTGGGATGTTTATGTCGAACTCGGGAATCTATACGAATTTCCAAACGGAACTTTTTTATTAAATCGACGGGTGTAGCTTGTTTACGGCCCGTCAGCAATTACTGGATAGAAGTGTTAAATATTTCTTTTAATTTATTGTGAGTTAGAATCGCCTGTAGTTAAGCTTGAGCCTATAACCTACAGAAGACGGTCACGAAAAATCTATTATCGCCTTTATCCGTTGCGCCACGGGTTCGAAAATTTGCATCTGAAGAATATCGAACGTTAAATCGGCTGAAACCTTGTAAAACTGACAAAAATGTTGAGAATGATCTAAATAATACACATTATCAACACCCGTCTATATATAAAGTTGTAGTGTCTGTCCGTCCGTCCGTTTATTTATTTATTCATTTATTTGTTTGTAGGAAATTTTAAGATAATTTTTGATATAGATTATTATAAGTGATCTGGATTCGAACTTTACCTTCATAACACACGTTTCATTTAAGACCTGCAGATTAGAAATTTAAAATAAGAATATGAATGTTAATAACGGGTTAAGAACCGTAAGTAAAAGAACACAGGGGTGAACATTGATTATTGGAAAACTCAGGGTGCGCCTCGATAAATTTACAGGGTGCGCCTATAAATTTACAGAGATTTCTTTTAATTAATGACACTTTATTTACAACCCTAGCACTCAAATATTGTTGAATACAGCCTTTGCCCCCCAATCCTTAAATGTAATGATAACGAAAACGAAAAGTGTTATAGACTTGGTGCAACAGGACATAGGCTTCCTTGTTTAATCCCCGGCAACACCGAGTCTTCCTGCTAGTTATGAAATACGATAAGATTCAGTCCATTTAATGTGTTCGCTACGCATCACCGTAAATTGAAGAAGATATTTCTGAAGGAGATTATTTAAGAGAGCGTAAATATTTGTCTAGACATGAGAAGCCGTGACGATTATAGATTTTCAACTTATTGATTTCTGATTATTTGTGCAATCCCATCGACTCTCATGGTTTTCCTGGATGTTAGTCTTACGGCAATTAAGAAAATACATCTTTTTAAAAGTCGATTGTGCTTTTCTATCATGACGATAAGATAACAATGTTTCCACTTTTTATCCCATCTCCCTCTCAACCCCCATCTCACAGACGTGTCATCGCATTCCGATTTGAAACATATAGAAAAGCTTACGATATAGATATAGGGTTTCATTATATTTAACTGTAGTAGCATTGAAATATCCTACTGCTGCATTCAGTTTTTCTGCGATTGTAGCAATCTTGTCTTTTTCCTTACAAGCGTCCTTAGCCCCCCCCCCCTCATTCTTTGTCCGCATTCATTTCAGATGTCCACCGATAGCTTATTTAAACAGATTACTGCAATGATGGCTTTGCCGTGCCCAGTATCTGCTCAGTAATATTATAACAAATTCGAGGGAATTTTGGAGTAAGTTTTTATTCGGACATCCGGAACACATTACCAAACATGGACGATCGTAGCTGCCACACAGTGGTGGAATAATCCAAGTTACCTCTCGAGCAATATAATGGAATACTTAAACACTACTTAGAGAGTTTGTGTAGAAGTGTGTTGCAGTATGTATTTAGTATTTTGTTAAGCTTAGTTAACCCTAAACAGGGCAAGTTGCCACTGTAGATAAGGGGCTACTGAGAATAAGGGTGAACGTTTAGGGGATCATCCTAAATTGGGAGCTGTGCAGCAAGATGCTTATTCACTTTAGTTAAACATTTCTCTATGTCGCTACAGACGGGGAAAGAGGGGACAAGGAGAGAGTTCCAAAAAACCGGCAGTTCGAAGAAAGAAGGCTCTTCGGCATCTCGGGACCTACACAGTGAATTGATGGGATTTAGCTTATCGTCGAGTTGGTTGAGTGTATTTACGTCGAGGAGGGCACCAGAGCAGCAAGTTCATTGGAGCACATTCCATTGAAGTAGTGGTAAAACAAGCACACGGATGCAACACTGCGGTGATGAGACAGTGACTGAGATTGGTAGATAGTGAGGGACCGATTAGGTTAGCAATTCTTTTTGGACCTTGTCTAAGAGGGAGAGACTAGTGGATAATTCACCAGTCCAGATGTGACAACAATATTCCGTGCATTGGCAGATGGTAGAGATAAAGGATACTGTCAAGTATGTTGAGTTTTCTAGCACGGTAGAGGGAACCCACTTTCTTTGCAGTAGCCTTGGCAATGTATTTTGTGTATTTGTTACAATTCATGTTACCTGTGAATGTAAGACAGGAGTTAGAACGTTGGACTCTCAGATAGGGTGTTATTTGCGATGGCAATCGATGGTTGAAGAGGTTTATTGTAGTAGTTGAAGGAAAGGAGCTTTGTCTTAGCAGCATTAAATGTTACCATCCATGTATGACCCCATTCTACTTCATACTGAAGGTTACTTTCTAAGGATTCAGCCATTGCCTGGAATATTTGCGCGCCCGTTTTACCCACATGGCGAGAGTAGAGCAAATATACCGATCTCAGACACAACGTCAGCAGAGAGGTCGTTCATGGGAAGCAGGAACAATAAAGGTACACCTGTATTTATGTCATGTTGTTTGGATGAACGGAAATCGCGGACAACCTTGTTCTTTCTTTTTAGATAAGAAGGATCTTATATTAAATATTTGTCCAGTAATACTATATGAATTCATTTTTATGAAAATACCTTTATGCCAGTTTTAGTCAAATGGATTGAATATATCAAGCGCTACCGCCCTATCTTCATAATCTATGTAGCTATTACTCATGTGACTGTCTCAATTCTGGATACTTATTTAATATTACATTTTTATTAGTGTGTACTAGTGTATCTAAACCGGGTATGTAGGTGTCAGCATACACAATTCGCTCTTGGCCATTTGTACACATTGTGTAGAGAACCTTATTGGTTCAGATATACTGGTGCATACTAGATACATACATACATAAATGCATGTATCTGTAGCTGTTTTAAAATAATCATGAATAAATAATAATAATATGTATACATATATATATATATATATATATATATATATATATATATATATATATATATATAATGTGTGTGTAACAGCAAGCAAACTGGAGCAAACACCTCGAACACGAATTATACTCATGAATATGTATTAATTTGCGTGCACGTAGCCAACGCTGAACTATAACATCTTTTCACCGTAAAACTGAAAATACATAAAAATAAACGAGTCTTGCAAACATGCTCTAAGACAATACAAAGCAAATTATAAAAGAGTGAAAATTCAAATAGTTTTAGAGAACTATGCGTAGCTTACCTCTATTTTTGCCAAGCTACTTGCCCCAGAGCCAACGTCCATCACAAGCGGAACAAACGTCCGACTCCCATGGTGACTGATTCGAAAAGACCGCCTCTCGGCAAGCAGGCGGTGTAAAGACACGACAGTTACTCCGTGTGCATGTCTTCTGGACGGTGCTGAATACAAAATGTCCATTTCCTGAATTATGACCGGCCAACATGTGAAACTCCTACGTTTACAATCTCTCTCTCTTTCTCTCTCTCTCTCTCTCTCTCTCTCTCTCTCTCTCTCTATATATATATATATATATATATATATATATATATATATATATATATAAGCTCGTTACTATTGTAATACATAAAAATAAAGAATATGAAAAATTGATGACCTGGCAGTCCCAATGGAACTTCACATGAAACTCTGGAAAGACAAACGAATAAATTATCTCTAAGAATGTGTATCAATGGACAAATACTTAAATATTAAGACATTTATCTATAGAAGAAAGCACTTTCGTTAGGACTCAACAGTTCTTGAATATTTAAGTATGTCTAGCACGTGTTCAATTTGAGGTTAGATTTGCAAAGGGAATCTGTTTGTCATTTAATTCTGGGCTTCAACGTATCAGTTTCATTAATGTATCTCTCTAATTTACTCCTTTCCAATTAAGACAAGAATGTATCGAGTGAAATACAAGATCTTAGAGTTTATAGAATATATATATATATATATATTAGTAAAATATATGAATACGTGTTAAAAATACCGATTTCAACACTGCTTGATGTGTTTAATCATATAATAATTATAGATGGTTCACTCATTAATATATATATATATATATATATATATATATATGTATTTTTATGTAATATTCGTTGTTTTTTGGCTTACTACTACTACTTCGTTTGTCTCACTTCCTAAGTGATTAAAATGCAGAAAATTGCATTATTAGTCGCCCTTAATTTTATAGGAGTAATTTTTCGTTAATATATATTTCTTATTCATTTTATACGTACATAAAAGTAATCCATGGACACTTGTTTCTGGCTCACTACCGTCATTAGCATGGCTAACATCAATATCGAAGGTTCGATCCTTGTCTAAGTTAGCCATGCCGATGACGGCTGTGAGCCAGAAACATGTGTCCATGGATTACTTTTATGTACGTATAATATATATATATATATGAACAATAGTTCAAAAGGTCTTATCTAACCATTTTTAATAACTCGTTTTATTATTACTAGAAAAATATCGGGCACGTTTTGTGTAAGATTTGCTATCTTAGGTATGAGTGGAGCTTTTCTGATCTTGAGAAGTTGCTTTATCGTGTTATATATATATATATAACTCACATACATACCCACACACACGTGTATATATATATATATATATATATATAACACACACATATATATATATACAACACACACACACACACATATATATATATATATACAACACACACACATATATATACAACACACACATATATATATATATATACAACACACACACATATATATATATATACATACACACACATATATATACATACATACATGTATATATATTTACACACACATATATATACAAACATGTATGTATATATATACATACACACACATATATATATACACATGTATATATACACACACACATATATATATACATACACACATATATATATATACATACACACACACATATATATAAATACATACATGTATATATATACACACACACATATATATATACACACATGTATGTATATATATACATGCACACACATATATATACACATGTATATATATATATATATATATATATATGTGTGTGTGTGTTTATTTTATAAAATTGCCTACCGATTTTCTACCATTGAATTCAAAATGTGGCCAGATTTACATTACAATTTCGACCTATATTTTTATAACCAGCTTTTCTAAAAAGACACCTATCGTCTTCATCATATTATTATCATCACTTTCAACCATACACGGATAACTTTGGTACTTTTGACTGAAGTAAATTGCTTTTATCTATTTCTATGCTTACATGATGTTTTCGAATGAATGTTTTAATCTATATAATAAAGTCAGGTCGATTTTGACCATTCACATTCAGACAGTACAGCCCTGTAAACACAAGCGATATATAGAATTTGACTATGCTCACGCTTTAGGCCAATTCTTTAAGTGCATTTTCAAGAAAGATGCGCCCGTTGTGTTCGCTTTCAATAATTTCCACATTATTCCGACTGTATTTATTTACTTGAAATAATCATACATACAGGAAGTCTGAGTAACTTTTACTCCCATGTTAAAATCTACTGACACGACCTTACACCGGGAAATAGTATTTACCTTTTTTTGATACTGTCGTCATAAGTTCAATTTTTCTGACTTTCTATTGACTCTATCCTGATATACATTTACGATCTAAATACGGGTCGTTCTTTTCTGATTTTGCGGTGATTTGATTGACTATTCCAAATACTTTGTATACATTCGAAAATTACTTAAATAACAGAATGCCCTGATTGTTCGTTACAGGTCACATTCATTATTCGTTACTGCTCGCATACATTTTCTTACTTTCTTTATTTTTTCTTCCCATAACCTTTCTTCTCCTACTGCCGTCGCCTATATTCGGTTACTTACGGCTGTATTTTCACACTTCCATCTTCGTTTATTTACATACTTCCTCCATCTAGCATACCAGAATACGATTAACGAACAAAAACGTACAAATAAATAGTTTTAACATGGCAGCTACATATCTTTTTCCTTCGTTTTTCTTTTGCCATTCTTTTTCGTATCTTCTACAACAAACGACATCTTTGCCTTTTAGTCATATTTATGTAACACCTGAACCCATGTTTCGGGAACCGCTGAGTATATTCGGTTACTTACGTTTGTATTCTAAGCTATCATATCTTAATTTGCGTTCGATTAAACTATTTCGTCGTCAGACCTATTTTCTGTTCTTGGATAATCGAATCTTATTTAAGATCAGAAACAAGAACAAACACTTATACTCCACCGTAGCGACAAATACTTTTTATTTTTTTATATTCCTGATTATTTAAAAAGTGTTATTGTTCTTAAAGAAAATCAACATTAATTTAGTTAAAGGGAAATACATTTGGGATATAAATCGAAAACGATTTATTGAGTTACCTATCAATTTGTGAACTATTTGCGTTAGAACTCAGGTCAACAGCAACAAAGCTTCTGTCGACATGTACAAGATTGTTAATAAACTACGTTAGCGTTTCGTTTTTATTCCTAACAAAACACACCCTACCTTAAACCGACCGTATACCCTAATTTCTTGTGACAAAAAAACAACTGCAAACTTACAGAGAAAGAATGAACAGTTGGTTGTACGGTTAGATGCGTTTTTAATTTGGCTT
Organism: Sepiola atlantica; assembly: GCA_963556195.1. Taxonomy (NCBI): domain Eukaryota; kingdom Metazoa; phylum Mollusca; class Cephalopoda; order Sepiida; family Sepiolidae; genus Sepiola; species Sepiola atlantica. The sequence continues at coordinate 186,924,798 of OY744522.1, forward strand.
GACAAGCGCTAATCTTTACTCAGAATTCCGTATATGTGACAAAAACACCTGCAAACTAACCAGGAGAGAATGAACAGCTGGTTGTAGGGTTAAATGCGTTTTTTCTTTGGCTTGACAAATGCTAATCTTTACTCAGAATTCCGTATATGTGACAGAAACCACCTGCAAACTAGCCGTGAAAGAATGAACAGTTAGTTGTAGGGTAAGATGCGTTTTTTCCTTGGCTTGACAAGCGCTAATCATTACTCAGAATTCCGTATATGGGTACAAAAAACACCTGTAAACAAACCGAGAAAGAATGAACAGTTGGTTGTAGGGTTAGATGCGTTTTTTCCTTGGCTTGACAAGCGCTAATCATTACTCAGAATTCCGTATATGTGACAAAAAACACCTGCAAACTAACCAAGAAAGAAAGAAACAGTTCGTTGTAGGGTTATATGTTTTTTTTTCTGTGGCTTGGCAAACGCTAATCTTTATTCAGAATTCCGTATATGTGACAAAAAACACCTGAAAACTAACCGAGAAAGAATGAACAGTTAGTTGTAGGGTTAGATGCGTTTTTTCTTTGGCTTGACAAACGCTGATCTTTACTAAGAATTCCGTATATGTGACAAAAAACACCTGCAAACTAACCGAGAAAGAAGGAACAGTTAGTTGTAGGGTTGGATGCGTTTTTTCTTTGGATTGATTAACGCTAATCTTTATTCAGAATTCCGTATATGTGACAAAAAACACTTGAAAACTAACCGAGAAAGAATGAACAGTTAGTTGTAGGGTTAGATGCGTTTTTTCTTTGGCTTGACAAACGCTGATCCTTACTCAGAATTCCGTATATGTGACAAAAAACACCTGCAAACTAACCGAAAAGAAGGAACAGTTCGTTGTAGGGTAAGATGCGTTTTTTCTTTGGCTTGAAAAACGCTGATCTTTACTAAGAATTCCGTATATGTGACAAAAAACACCTGCAAACTAACCGAGAAAGAATGAACAGTTAGTTGTAGGGTTAGATGCGTTTTTTCTTTGGCTTGACAAACGCTAATCTTCACTCAAAATTCCGTATATGTTACAAAAAGACCTACAAAGTAACCGGAAAAGAATGAACAGTTAGTTGTAGGGTTTAATGCGTTTTTTCCTTGGCTTGACAAGCGCTAATCTTTACTCAGAATACCGTATATGTGACAAAAAACACCTGCAAACTTACCAGGAAAGAAGGAACAGTTCGTTGTAGGGTTATATGTTTTTTTTTCTGTGGCTTGGCAAACACTAATCTTTATTCAGAATTCCGTATGTGTTACAAAAAACACGTGTAAACTAATCGGGAAAGAATGAACAGTTAGTTGTAAAGTTTAATGCGTTTTTTCTTTGGCTTGACAAACGCTAATCTTTACTCAGAATTCCGTATATGTGACAAAAAACACCTGCAAACTAACCGAGGAAGAATGAACAGTTAGTTGTAAGGTTAAATGCGTTTTTTCTTTGGCTTGACAAACGCTAATCTTCACTCAAAATTCCGTATATGTGACAGAAACCACCTGCAAACTAACCGAGAGAGAATGAACAGTTTGTTGTAGGGTTAGATGCGTTTTTTCTTTGGCTTGACAAACGCTAATCTTTACTTAGAATTCCGTATATCTGACAAAAACACCTACAAAGAAACCGGGAAAGAATGAACAGTTAGTTGTAGGGTTAAATGCGTTTTTTTCTTTGGCTTGACAAGCGCTAATCTTTACTCAGAATTCCGTATATGTGAGAAAAAACACCTGCAAACTTACCAAGAAAGAAGGAACAGTTCGTTGTAGAGTTATATGTTTTTTTTTCTGTGGCTTGGCAAACGCTAATCTTTATTCAGAATTCCGTATATGTGACAGAAAACACCTGCAAACTAATCGAGAAAGAATGAATAGTTGGTTGTATGGTTAGATGCGTTTTTTCTTTGGCTTGATTAACGCTAATCTTTACTCAGAATTCCGTATATGGGTACAAAAAACACGTGTAAACTAACCGAGAAAGAATGAACAGTTGGTTGTATGGTTAAATGCGTTTTTTCCTTGGCTTGACAAACGCTGATCTTTACTCAGAATTCCGTATATGTGACAAAAAACACCTGCAAACTTACCAAGAAAGAAGGAACAGTTCGTTGTAGGGTTATATGTTTTTTTTCTGTGGCTTGGCAAACGCTAATCTTTATTCAGAATTCCGTATATGTGACAGAAAACACCTGCAAACTAATCGAGAAAGAATTAACAGTTTGTTGTAGGGTTAGATGCGTTTGTTCTTTGGATTGATTAACGCTAATCTTTACTCAGAATTCCGTATATGGGTACAAAAAACACCTGTAAACTAACCGAGAAAGAATGAACAGTTGGTTGTATGGTTAGATGCGTTTTTTCTTTGGCTTGACAAGCGCTAATCTTTACTCAGAATTCCGTATATGTGACAAAAAACACCTGCAAACTTACCAAGAAAGAAGGAACAATTCGTTGTAGGGTTATGTTTTTTTTTCTGTGGCTTGGCAAACGCTAATCTTTATTCAGAATTCCGTATATGTGACAGAAAACACCTGCACACTAATCGAGAAAGAATGAACAGTTGGTTGTAGGGTTAGATGCGTTTTTTCTTTGGCTTGATTAACGCTAATCTTTACTCAGAATTCCGTATATGTGTACAAAAAACACCTGTAAACTAACCGAGAAAGAATGAACAGTTTGTTGTAGGGTTAGATGCGTTTGTTCTTTGGATTGATTAACGCTAATCTTTACTCAGAATTCCGTATATGGGTACAAAAAACACCTGTAAACTAACCGAGAAAGAATGAACAGTTAGTTGTAGGGTTAGATGCGTTTTTTTCTTTGGCTTGACAAACGCTGATCTTTACTAAGAATTCCGTATATGTGACAAAAAACACCTGTAAACTAACCGAGAAAGAATGAACAGTTGGTTGTAGGGTTAGATGCGTTTTTCCTTGGGCTTGACAAACGCTAATCTTTACTCAGAATTCCGTATATGGGTACAAAAAACACTCGCAAACTAACCGAGAAAGAATGAACAGTTTGTTGTAGGTCTAAATGCGTCTTTTTACTTTGCTTGGGAAACGCTAATCTTTACTTAGAATACCATATTTGTGACAAAAACCACCTGCAAACTAACCAAGAAAGAATGAACAGTTAGTTGTAGAGTTAAATGCGTTTTTTCTTTGGCTTTACAAACGCTAATCTTTACTCAGAATTCCGTATATTGGTACAAAAAACACCTGCAAACTAACCGAGAAAGAATGAACAATTTGTTGTAGGGTTAAATGCGTTTTTTCTTTGGCTTGACAAAATTGCATTAATGGTACGTATTTTTTTTTCAAATACACGGAATTCTGAGTAAAGATTACTCAGAATTCCGTGTATTTGAAAAGAAATACGCCACATTAATGCAATTTTTTCACAAATTCCTAAAAGCAAATTAGTGTATCCGACATACTTCTGTTTTAAGATATTACACATGGATCTTAGTCAGAAATAATTTCTTGCTTTACTTATCTAGTCGGGACCTATTTGAGATATACCTCAAGTTGACATCAACAAAAGCTGATGTCGACATTTTTAAAATACATTGTTTTCTTTTATTGTCGGGTTCTTACAACAAATACTCTTTATTTAACCTACTAAGTCCGTGTGACCAAAACAATCTCCCAACGAACCGGGAAGGAAATAACAGAGTTGTTTCCAGTAGGACTTACAATAAGTGGTAGGGTTAAGCGAATCTTTTTTTGCATTACAAACGATAATCTCTACTTACAAATTCCTGATATTTTCACAATATTTATGAAAAAAGAAAACAACTACAAAAAATAAAACAACCAATTAGTTGCTAACTAATCCGCATAATTACAATTTTTTCCACAAATTCCACAAAACAAATTAGTGTTATCGACATAACTTTTCAAAAAGAAATACACTTGAGATATTAGTCAAAACAATTCTTGCTTTACCTATCTATTTTTTTTTTACCTATCTGCGGTAAACAATTCTTATTTAATACAAGTTATGAGCAATTTAAGTTCGTATAAATACCGATACTAAGAAACGTAGTCATCTTTGTTTGCGTTAGTGACTAAATAAACATGGCTTCCATGTCTAGAATCGGTATTTACACGGACTTAAAAGGTCTATAACTTCTATTACATATTAATTTTTAACGCAAATGTCACGACTGCGTAGGTAAAGGAAGATAATTGTTTGTTTTTTTAAAATAATTTCACGAGTGCGTGTCCTTTAAAAATGATTTATGATGGTAATAGTAATCATTACACAGAAAAACATTATAGTTGCAAAATAAACATAAACATCAGTACAATTCACACACCAAATTAATAAGTTGTATTATTTTTCCATTCACCGCTCGCAAAGTCAGACCAAACTAATCGCTAAAATGTGCAAGCCATTTTTACAGCTAGCCGCTTGAATATAACATATTGTTAGTTGTATTGGTATTTTTATCAGTAGTAGCGTTTGTGGTGGTAGTAGTAGTAGTAGTAGTAGTACCTTTTCTAGATGAACGGTTATTATTATTATTATAATTAGTAGTAGTAGTAGTAGTAGTAATTTAAAAAAAAAAAATTTTCGCCCTAGTTTTTTTTCAGGGTGTTCACACGTAATCAGTTAAAAAAAAAAGTAGCATCTCTTTTATGGAGAGGGAAAAGGGCAGTTATTTAACTGAGGGTTTTCATCTACAATAATAGCAATACATTTTTATCCGTCGTTCCATCTGTCACATTTAAGCGTTTTCCTAAATACCTGGCTATTCTAAATACGACACGGTCAAGCGATTTCCTTTCGTCTGTCACGCTTCTGTTTGATTTACATCGTTAAGCGCGCAAAATGATAAACATAGTGTTACATTTTCCATATCAACCTCTCTCTCATTCTTTACATGCCGCCAGCGATTAAATCATTCCCTGATAATTACATTTTATACAGTTGTTTACGTCTTAAATTCTAGTTTCTATTACAGAATACGTATTTACATTGTAGATTAAACACAGAGCCTCCATCCGAAACACACAAAGTCCAACAGTTTGTATTTAACTTTTCTGATTGCTGTTTTATATTAACATCGTTGGGTACGTGTTCGCGCCAGACAACCATAGACAGGAAATGAATCAATAGTTCAAGGTTTGAGCATGGAATTTCTTAATCTGCAATCCCGGGCAACGTCGGGACACGGGTCAGCTAGTGTAACTTTAATGTTAAAATACAATAACGCTACGTATAACATTTTAAATTTAAGTTTAGAAGCCAATATTGACAACCATCACTCATTCTCTGTCTCTGCTTGTCTCTAACCCTCGGCCACAAAATCAACAATGCAACCACAAGTATTAAGGACTTAACGCCTACAAAACTGTTATATTTTGCATTATAACATGTTAAGAGATCTAGAACACGTCGGTTATAATGACGGTATCGGATATTCAATATTCGTGATTCGAAGCTTCATGCAGGTTCCCCACGCAGGGATCTTATCGACCAATCACATTTTCGTATTACTTAGCATCTTTACTGTCTAGGGTTCGGAATCGATCTTATCCAAGCTACGCAACGCCTATACGTTCTGCATCACAACCATTTTCGGGATATGAAACACATGTCTTTTCATATTGACGGTATGAAATATCAACGACCCAGAGGTCAGTACAAAGCAATTATTTTCCGCTAAAAATACTCTAGTATTGCAATGTAATTAAGGTGTAACAAACTGATTTGGTATTGGTAGTTGAGAGGTCATCACCTAGTTCAAGGATGACAATTGTTTTTACCGTTGAAATGTAATTTCATTGAATGACGAAGAAGATACCTTTGTAGTGGAATGTATTTGGCCGTAATGAATTTCCCAATAAATAACTGAACCATAATCAATCGGAATCTACGTGCAATATATTTCTATTCGCCATTAGAAGGGTTGACTGTGTGAATAGTCAACCATGATGATTATTAAATCGGTAAGCCGAGTTTAAATTGCGATCAAATTATGTTCGATCAATATTTAAGAAAAATATTGCTATCTGTATGTTAATCGCCAATGGAATTTCAAATAATATTAATCCATTCGTGCTGAAATTATTTTTTTTTAATTTATTACCCAAAATCTTTTGTAAATACAATATTATTTTATAATACTTATTACAACATCATAAGGAAAAAAATCAATGGTCCTTATTTTACAAACAATTTATAAAGTATACTGTATTTGATAAACATTACTTTACAATAGTTACTTGCTTTTATGTGATTGTTAGAGCATTCATTTATACTATATATAAATGTGGGTTGGTTATAAATACCACGTAAAATATTTCGATTGGATAATACATGAAACTGATTGTAGCCTTTCAGTCTAGATTTTCACAGTATACTGAAAACGGAGATACCAGTGTTGCCAATATACATAAGAGAGTAGGTGTAATATTTGACAGACATTCCAATGACTAACTATTGATATCCCATATGTTAATTATCCTTCTGGTCCTAAAATAAAGACGATAAGTGCTAATGGGGTAAACATGAGTAAAGTTTTCCACATTAAAGTACCCAACATAAAAGTGTGTAATTAAACTATGATGATCGATCTCTTTGTCTCCTCTCGCCGCACTAGTCAGTGATTTAAAACGAAGACCAAGTCGAATATACCTCATCTGTCTTCAATACGTTTTGTCTTGATAGTTATTTTGTCAATGTAAAAACGACCTGAACCAATCCAAACCAAACCCATGTTTATTGTATATGTAGCTATTCAGAAGTGTTGATTCTTTCGATGTTTTTTCTGTTTTTGTTGTTGTTGGTGTTGATTCCAT